>CM067330.1:56845000-58045000 GCA_034376525.1 Nicotiana benthamiana | reverse complement strand
ATGCTCATCTTGTTGCAGGAATGCAGCCCGATCCCATTTCTTATATCTCGTATTAGACATACCACCCGCTCCCATTTCATCATAACTCGTGGTAGGCGTACCACCCGCTCCCATTTCATCATAACTCGTGGTAGGCGTACCACCCGCTCCCATTTCAATATTTTGTCATAGTCGTACCACCCGCTCCCATTTCAATCAATATCTCATGGTAGGCATACCACCTGCCCCCATTTCAATCAATATCTCGTGGTAGGCATACCACCCGCTCCAATTTCAATATCTTATGGTAGGCGTACCACCCGCTCCCATTTAAATATCTTGTGGAAGATGTACCATCCGCTCCTATTTTAATCAATTTCTCGTGGTAGGCGTACCACCCGCTCTCATTTTAATATCTTGTAGTAGGCGTACCACATGCTCCAATTTCAATCAATATCTCATGGTAGACGTACCACCCGCTCCCATTTCATGTGATCACATAATCACAAGAGGTCCTGGCAAGGGAACAAAGTAACATAATAACTTCCCGAAAGAGGAACAATAATATAAAAACAATCATCCCAGCAAGGGAGAATCAATTATAACCAACCATAACTCAGTTTGATTAATAAAGATACTCAATCATAAATAGGATCTACGAGGGAAAATAAATATTTTCCGATATGGTAGATCATTAGTTAAGGCATACGTGATGTCCTTTAAGAATACAACAACTTCCAATTTAGGACTCACATTCATGCTTGACACCAACATATATATACTCGTCACCATGCCTACACGTTGTACTCAACAAAGAGCAGTTAGCACATAAGACTCAACTCCTAATCCCTCAAGCTATGGTTAGACCGAACACTTACCTCAATGCCTTGAATTCAACTCAAGCCTAAATTATAGCTTTACCCCTCGGTTCCACCACCAATCCGCTCGAATTTAGTCAAAAGTTACTTAATCACATTAATAAATGCTAAACGAATCAATCCCAATGCATGAAAATAAGTTTTACAAGGTTTTACCCCAAAAGGTAAAAAATTCCCCCGGTCTCACATGGTTGAAACTCGAGGTTCAGACCAAAACCCGGTTACCCATTCCCCCACGAATCCAAATATATGATTTATTTTTGAATCGGACCTCAAATTGGGGTCCAACTCCCAATTTTTAGAGAACCTAAGTTCTATCCAAACACTCAATTTCCCCATGAAAATCTTTGATTTGAAGTTGAAACCATGTTAAAAGATATTAAGGAGTGAAGAAAATGAGTTAGAAATCACTTACCAATCGTTTTGGAGAAGAAGAGTTGTTTGAAAAATTGCTTCTTATGTTTTGGGGTTTTGAAAAGTGTAAAATAACTGAAATTCGCATGAATTTTTACCCCTATGAATTTCCTTGTGTGGACCGCACAAAAAGGACCGCGGCCGCACAAGCTTTCTGAAGGACTGTAGATCATTGACAGTGCGGACCGCACCAAGTCGATCGCGGACCACGCAAAGGCGACCGCAGCCGCACTGACCCCTCAGCAGCCATACATGATTTCTCGCGGGCTGCGCTAGAGGGTTTAGAGACATGTCAAATTCCTGAACCTGCAACATCTGTTCTTTTAAGACTAAGGCATCCAGGAACCTACTCGATGCTCAACCGAGGCCTCAAAACTCTAATCCAAGTATACACCCTACCTCAAAAACATCTTACGAACCTATTCGTGTGATCAAATCACTAATATAACATCATAAACATTGAATTGAACCTCAAAATCAATGAAATTTCTTAAAACTCCTTTTAAGAATAAATTTCCCAATTCGGGTCCGGATCTCGTCAAGAACGTTCATTTTTTAACTAAACTTCACAGGAATGGTTCAAAACATATATGAGACTTCTACCGGGTGCCAGAACCAAAATACGGGCCCGATACCATTACATTCAAATTAGATTTCACTTCAATTCTCTTTAAAAACTTTCAGAAAATAATTTCACATAAAAATTCATATCTCAGGCTTGAGACCTCGGAATTCGATTCCGGGCATATGCCCAAGTCCCATATTTTCCTTTGGACCCTCCGAAATTGTCAAATAACGTGTCCGGGTCCGTTTATCCAAAATATTTACCGGAGTCAAACTCATTCATTTTAATACCAAAATTTACCATTTTTCGAAAAATTTCACATTTAAGCTTTCCGGCTACGCGCTCGAACTACGCACACACATTGAGGTAACCCTAAATGAGGTTTTCAAGGCCTCAGAGACACATATTCCAATTAGAAACAGGTGATGACCCATTTGGGTCGTCAGAATGACTTATTAAAAAAAGAGCATGCTTTATTTCAAGTATATTTTTTTGGTTCTTTAATATTTCCATTTTGACAATCAATTTGTAAAACCGAAAGGAGTGCACTTATTTGTTCAACTATAGTAAAAATACATAAATGTAATCGTGGGAGACATTTATACATTTATGAGAAATAGAAGTTGAAGAATAAATGTATTTACCATATAATAAAAAATATTAAGTGACGTCAGGATCCCAACACTTTTTTGTTATATATTTGAAAAATAAAAATATTTTCTATTGCTAAATTCGTCTATTTTTAGTTAGTTAATTTAAAACTCAACTCTTTTTGATTTTCTCAATTAGTAATAAAAAAAAAGAAACAACTGTAAAATAGATAAACTAATCTCTATGGGTTTGACATGTTTCTATACTATTATTTGACAGAGTACGAGTTAAAATATTATATACGCTAGACACACGTCAGTTTTTACTATATAAGGACCCCACACATCCATATGAACAAGTTCAAAGGAACATTTCTTGATACACTAGTAGGAAATGACAGTCTAGTTTGTTTAGCTAATGGACAAACATGATAGTTACAAGAACTAAAATTAGACAACAATGTCTTTATGACAAGTATCTTCTTAAGAACTTAATGAGGAGCATGTCCAAGCCTTTGATGCCACAACATAGTTGAGGAAGTAGACTGGTCAGTAGTCATACAAGTTAAGATGAGAGGTGCATTAGGATTTGAAGGATAGAGGATGTAGAGTCCATCATCAAGGCTACCAACCCCCCTCACCTTGCCAGTGAAGAGGTCCTGAAAGAGACAAAAATCAGGAAAAAAATAGACTATACAATTTAGCTCCTTGGTATATTTGGACATAGATAGCAGATTGTACTTGAACTTAGGCACATAAAGCACATCATGAAATTGATTGTTAGACAAAGCATATGACCCTGTATGAGATATCTGAGTACTTTGTCCATTTGGAAAATGGATTTGTAGACTTAGAATGAGAAACGGGCTTAGGACAAGATAACAGATCTAAGGAAGAAACTATGTGATTTGAAGTGCCAATGCCAATGATCCACTTAATTTGGTCAGTGATTGAATTACCTGCCATATTGGCCAAATCTACTAGCGTTTGTTCTTCTGCTGATCCTTTTTCCTTGCACAGCATTTTGAGTATCTATTGGTACTGCTCAGGTGTGAATATTGGAGTTGTTGGATTGATCATGTCATTTATCATACCAATTCCATCAGTTCATGTTTGCTTATTCTCCTCCATTCCACTCACAATATGTGCTGCAAGTGTGTAGTTATCATTAGGTACTCTTCTTTCATTATCGAACTTAAAACCCTATTGATACCATACAAACTTATAACAAGTTTCTCTTGTGCGTTCTTTTATTTTACAATAATCACAAAACAGATTTGTGTTCCTGTTAATCTTCACATTTGAGTTGTTTGCCAATACATAAGAGCTGCTTTCAATATTCATAGGTCCACTTCCTAAAATTCCACTATGTACACCATTTCCACTATTAAGCCTTTTACGTTCTTCCTGAACAATCATTGAATATGCTTTGATAGAATGCAGGTATTAGTTGCATTATTAGTATTGGACTCCTCTGGGGTGAATAAGTATCATTTAATCCCATTAAGAACTTTATAAGGTTTTGCTGGCGAAGAAACTCAACAAATGTTTTAGATTTCTCATAGTCACATGGTTCAAGTATTATTGACTCAAATTCATCCTAGAGATTATTGAGGATAGAGAAATAGATAGATACACAAGAATTTCTTTGTGTTAGGCAGCTGATTTCCCAATTCATATGATATACCTTTGTAGCATTAATCTTTTCAAAACAATCCTTAAGTTCTTTCTAGAGCTTCTGTGCTTTTGAAGAGTACACAATTCCCTTCCCGAGTTTCTTAGCCACAGAACTTTGAAGCCATGACTGCACTATGGCATTGCAATGATCCCGCTGCCTTAATTGAAAGACGTTCTACTCGTACTGCTCTCTAGTATATGTTCCATCAACAAATCCAAGTTTGTTTTACACAACGAGTGACATCTCCATAGATCATCCCCATTTCGAGTAATTTTTAGTTCCAATTAACAATTGAGGAACAAGTGACATACCCGGTATATCTGAAGGATGAACATATAGCAGATCATTATAATTAGTCTATTGATTGTTTGCATGTGAATATCTAGCTGTGACTTGAGGTGAGTCAAATGTAATTTTGATATAAAATTAGCAGAAAGAAACAAATCTAAGGAAAAAATTAAAAACTAAAAGAAGAAGAGATCAAAGAGTAGATGAAATAGAATTGAAATGTAAGAAGTTGATCCGGTGAACGGTTCCTTGCTCAGTCGTGAAGAACCATGGTTCTGTGTCACTTGTTTTATAAACAAATTCAGTGTTTTGAGGCCTAAAACCCTCCTTTTTACCTTACCTCGAACTGTGTGTGTGGTCCAGACCTATATCCGGAAAGCCTTCTATGTGAAAATACGAGAAATAAAAATTTCTAGAGTTAAAATTTGATTATGGCTGACTTTGGTCAATATTTTTAGCAAACGGGCCTAGATTTGTGTTTCGATGATCCTGGGAGGTCCATAGCAAAATATGGGACTTGGGCATATGCATGGAAATGAATTCTGAGGTCCCAAGTGTTAGAAATTAATTTTTGAAAGAAAATGTTTGGCTTAATTATCTAAGAAATGAAAAAAAGAATTCATGTTTGAAACAATTGGTATCGGGCCCGTATTTTGGTTTTGGAGCCCGATAAAAACATGTCATAGTTTTTAAATGATAAATGTGAAATTTGGTGAAAATGGAGTTTATTTGATATGAGTTGAACTTCCGGTAAGTGAGTTATGAACTTTAAGTGTTCTTGATAAAAATGATGAGTTTTGAGGTTTAGTTCATGGTTTTACATGTTATTTTTATGATGTGATCGTACAAGTAGGTTCATATGATATTTTTGAGTTAGTATGCATATTTGGTTTGAAGTCCCCAGCGCTTGGGTGAGTTTCAGATAGGTTCCATGATGTTTTAGGCTTAAAACATAGCTATTGCAGGTTCAGAGAAGTTTCAGATCTCTGAACTCTCTAGTGTGGTCCACAATGATGTTGTGTTGCCGGGGAGGGGCCTTTGCAGCCGCAAAGGATTTTGTGCGGTCTGCGAGCTTTGCGATTGCACTCTATTTTGTGCGGTCCGCAGTGAGGAAGAATTTGCAGGTTGACTGCTCTGACTTCAGAAGCCTATATCTTATTATTGACAAGGAATCTTGAGATGATTCAAAATGAAAGTTATAGCCCTTCGTGTCTAGTTTCTAGAAAGGTAGAGAAATCACAATTTGAACATCCGTAGAGAAAGTTATGGACAAAATTCTAAAACATGTTACTGCAGTCAACATTCTCTGCGGTTAGCTCCACGATCGTAATCCTTGTTGTGCGGTCCATGGAGAGGGTATGAGAGGGGTAAATATAAATGGGACTTTTAGTTATCGAATTTTTGTCTGAATTTGGTCCGAATTTCGGGTTTGGACCAAGCAGGCCTGGTATCTGACTTTTTGGGAAAAAACTTTAGAATAACTTATTTTCCATGCATTAGAATGATTCAATTATTATTTATTGATATAATTACGTAACTTGTGGCTACATACGAGCAAGTTGGTGGTGAAATCAAGAGGTGAAGCGGTAGTTGAGGCTTTAATTGTGTTCGTGGCGTCGAGCTAAGTGTTTTGTCTAACCTTAGCTTAATGGTTCAGGAGTTGTGTCCTATTTGCTATGTGTTAATTATTGAGTATGATGTATAGGCATGGTGACGAGTATCTATACGTTGGTGTCAAGCATGCCCTTGAATCTTATGTTATGATTAATGTGACTCCATCTGTATTGTTCATGCCTAATATGATGATTGCTATTGTTGAGTAAGGTTTGTGGAAAGAATATTGATATTTGAACATTTAAGAGTGTTGGCTCAAGTTGTAAAGTGATTTGTGGAAGTATAATTGGCAATTGAACCTTATAGAGCATTGGCTCAAATTATGAATCAAGTTATGAAGTAAATGTGAAAAAGAGAATAGGATTATGGTATTGTTCCCTTGCCGGGAAGTTGTTGCTTTTGATATTGTTCCCTTGCTGGGATTTTATTATGATATATTTATTTCCTTGCACTTATTATTTGTATTTGTTGTTTGGGTGAGGAAAAGTGTAAAGCACGAGGATCATTGCATGCATTGTTTTGGCGAGAGAGTGTTAAAGCACAAAGGGTGATGTCATGCATGATTTTTGTGAGGAAGAGTGCAAAGTACAAAGAGTGATGCGGCACGATGTACCATTATGCGCTAATTATATTGATTTTATGGCAAGGATGAGAGTAAAGCACGAAGGATGATGCCATGCAGTTTATTTTCATTTCAATGGTGAGTATGAGAGTAAAAGCACAAAGGGAGATGGCATTCACTTGTTTGATTTGTGATTCTTGTTAAAATTTGAGTTATGGTGTTCCTTATGTTTACCTGATGTTCTTATGTTATCATTCTTTATTTCCCCGTAATATTTTTCCCCCTCCCGTCCTTGACTGTACATTTCTGCTTTTATTTTTTGTTTGTATATGATTTATCTGCACATGTTTATTTGGTAGTCTGGTCCTAGCCTCATCACTACTTCGCCGAGGTTAGGCTAGGCACTTACCAGCACATGGGGTCGGTTATGCTGATGCCACACTCTGCACTCTTTTGTGCAGATCCCAGCGCTGTAGATTACGGACTATAGTGAGATAGTTGTTTCGTGTTCATCAGGCGACCTGAAGTAGTCCTGTAGGCGTCTCCAGACCTTGGAATCTCCTTCTGGCCATTATTCCTGTTTCTTTATTGTATCAGAGACAATTTTGTAATATTTCTTTTAGACCTTTATTTGTAGTACTCTTAGACAGTGTGTGAAGTTGTGACACCAGTCTTGGGTAGATTGTTATGGATTGATGTTTGTGGTATTATTAAAACCTGTAACTTAGTCTTCCGGTTATTAACTTATATTGTTTAATAATTGTTTGTTTTTAGTTGTTAACAGATTTAAAGTGGAAACAAGGTAAATAATTTATTTGGCTGGCTTTCCTAGCTTTCACTAGTAGGTATCATCACGACTCCCGATGGTGGGAGAACCGGGTCGTGAGAAGTTGGTATCAGAGCTCTAGGTTACATAAGTCTCACAATTCATAGACAAGCTTAGGAGAGTCTGAGGGATCGGCATGGAGACATCTGTATTTATCCCCTAGAGGCTACAGAATGAGGAAACACTTCACATCTATTCTTTCCCGTCGTGCAGTTTGGTTTCTCAATGTTTATTGAATTTCTACTCTGTTCTTTCACTGGTTCTGAGAACACTCACTTCCTCATTTGCTGATCAGAAGCCCAAGCCCCCAGCAGCAATAGCCCCCATAAAGGGCAGAGGGCGAGACCGAGGCGAGGTTGGGGCATAGCTCAGCCAGAGTAGCAGCCCCATTGGCGGAGCCTTATGTCAAGTTTGACGAAGAGGTTCCATCCCAGGTAATTCCAGCAGGACTAGCTCAGGTCCTTAAGGGGTTCATTGCTACCCAGTACTCCAGGATGCTCTGGTCCGTCTAGTGGGCCTTATAGAGAGTGTCACCCGGGCAGGCTTACTTCCTGTAACACCAACCGTCTTTCAGGCCGGAGGAGGAGCCTAGACTCCTAGTACACGTACTCAGAATAAGGTGGCTCCACACTGTCAAACTCTAGCATCTCAGCTAGTTTGAGTAGTTCAGCCAGGTGTGGTAGCCCAGACCATTGATGGAGCATCCATGAATGTCGATGCCTTGTGGAGACTGGACAAGTTCACTAAGCTCTTCACTACCACTTTGAGCGGTGCATCTTCTGAGGATCCTCATGATTATTTAGACAGTTGTCATGAGGTTCTCAGGAACATGGTGATAGTGGAGACCAATGGGATCGACTTCGCTACTTTTTTCTTATTTGGATCCGCCAAGAAATGGTGGAGGGATTATTGCTTGGCTAGACCAATTGGGTCACCAGCTCTGACTTGGGATCTGTTTACAAAGATATTCTTTAAGAGGTTTCTTCCTGTCACTTAGAGAGAGATATATCAGAGGCAGTTTGAGTGTCTCCAGCAGGGTTCCATGACTGTTACACAGTACGAGACCAGGTTTATTGATTTGGCCCATCATGCTCTACTTATGCTTCCCACAGAAATAGAGAGAGAGAGAGTGATGAGGTTCATTGAGGGGATCATTCAGCCTATTCGACTTCAAATGGCTAAGGATACCGGGAGTGATATTTCCTTTCATGAGGCGACCAATGTGGCCAGGAGAGTTGAGATGGTTTATCGCACGGAGGTGGTCAGTGGTCTGATAAGAGGTGTCGTCATTTAGAGAGATTCAGTGGCGCCTCGTCTAGAGGTAGGGATTTGTATTGTAGAGGCCATCCTATTAGGCCTTTTATGTCAGCACTTCAGATTTATCACGGTGCTTCAGGTGGCCGTGGTTCTTACATGCACTATTCTGATCAGCAGTCTTATAGTTCACCACCAGCTCCTATCAGTGCACTGCTATTCCAGAGTTTTTGTGGTGGTCATTTAGGTCGTCAGGGACAGTAGTCTCAGCAGGTGAGGACTTGTTATACTTGTGGTGATATGGGTCACATTGCTAGATCTTGTCCTTGAGCATCAGGTAGCTCTTAGCATCCACGTTCCCATGCCATGGTTCAGGCACCAAGTATTCCATAGCCTACCCAGCCAGCTAGAGATGGAGGAAGAGGTTCTAGAGGTGGAGGTAGAGGTGTTAGAGGTAGAGCTCAGGCCGCTAAAAGTGGAGGCCAACCTTGCAGCAGGCTGTCATTGAGATGTAGTCCGGGGTTGTAGGGCCCAACCCCGATGTTATGCTCTTCCAGCCAGGCCTGAGGCTGAGGCTTCTGATGCACTTATCACATGTACGGTTATAGTTTGTAGTAGGGATGCTTCAGTGGTGTTTGATCCAGGGTCTACATATTCTTATACGTCATCTTATTTTGCGCCGTATCTGGGTAGGCCTAGTGATCCTTTGAGTACTCCTATTTATGAATCTACACCGGTGGGTGATTTTATTGTGGTAGATCGTGTTCATTGTTCTTGCATAGTTGTTATTGGGGGTTTTGAGACTCGAGTAGACTTATTACTCCTGGACATGGTTGATTTCGCTGTCATATTAGGGATGGACCGGTTATCACCTTACGACGCTATCTTGGCCTATTATGCCAAGACTATAACCTTAGCCTTACCAGGTTTTCCTTGTCTTGAGTGGAGAGGGACTTCTGGTCATTCTACCTATAGTGTTATCTCATATATGAATGCTCGCAGTATGGTCGAGAAGGCGTGTTTCGCTTATTTAGCATATGTCCGTGATTCTAGTGCTGAGGTCCCTTATATTGATTCTGTGCTTGTAGTTCGTGCATTTTCTGAGCTTTTTCCTCCAGACTGTTTGGTATGCCACCCGACAGGGATATTGACTTTTTTATTGATTTGGTCTTGGGCACTCAACCCATTTCTATTCTGCTGTATCGTGTATCCCTGCCTGAGTTGAAAGAGTTGAAGGAGCAGATTCAAGACTTGCTTGATAAGGGCTTCATTAGGCCTAATGTCTCGCCTTGGGGTGCACCAGTGTTGTTTGTCAAGAAGAAGGAAGGGTCGATGAGATATGTATAGATTATTGGTAATTGAACAAAGTCACAATCAAGAATAAGTATCCACTGCCAATAATTAATGATTTGTTTGACTAGCTTTAGGGTGCCCAAGTGTTTTCTAAGATCGATTTGAGATCGAGCTATCATCAGCTTAGGATTAGGGCATCCGATGTTCCTAAAAAAGCTTTCTACACTCAGTATGGGCATTATTAGTTCTTGGTGATGTCATTCGGATTGACAAATGTCCCAACAACTTTCATGGATTTGATGAATCGAGTGTTCAGTCCTTACTTGGATTCGTTTGTGATTATCTTCATTGATGATATTTTGATTTATTCCCGTAGCTGGGAGGAGCACGAGCAGCATCTGAGAGTGGTTCTTCAGACTTTGAGAGATAGTTAGTTGTATGCTATGTTTTCGAAGTGAGAGTTTTGGTTATTTCAGTTTCTTTCTTGGGTCATGTTATTTTAGCAGAGTGTATTCAAGTGGATTCAAAAAAGATAGAGGAAATTAGGAACTGGCCTCAACCCACATCAGCTAAAAATATTTGGAGTTTCTTGGGGTTGGCAGGCTATTATCATCGATTTGTGGAGGGATTTTTATCTATCGCAACCCCAATGACCTGGTTGACCAGAAAGGCGCTCAGTTTAGGTGGTCGGACGAGTGTGAGGCAAGATTTCAGAAGCTCAAGACAACTTTTACTATGACGTTAGTGTTGGTTTTTCACACAGGCTTAGGTCCATATAAAGTTTATCGTGATGCATCTCGTATTAGACTTGGTGCAATATTGATGTAGGATGGCAAGGTCATTGCCTATGTTTCACGTTAGTTGAAGATTCATGAGAAGAACTATCCAGTCCATGATTTAGAGTTAGCAGGCATTGTTTACGCGCTGAAGATTTGGAGGCATTATCTATATGGCATGGCATGTGAAGTGTTCATGGATCGCAAGAGTTTGCAATACTTGTTCAAGTAGAAGGAGCTACACTTTAGGCAGAAAAGGTGGTTGCAGCTATTAAAAGACTATGATATCACCATCTTATATCATCCGGGAAAGGCTAATACGGTCGCCAATGCATTGAGTATGAAGTCGGCCAGTATGGACAGTCTCACATATATTCTGAGTGGTGAGAGACCTTTTTCTTTGGATGTTCAAACTTTGGCCAATCAGTTTGTAAGGCTGGATGTTTCTGAGCCTAGTTGTGTATTAGCTTGCATAGTTGCTCGCTCTTCTTTATTGGAGGGCATCCATGATCGGTAGCGTGATGATCCTCATTTTTGTGTCCTAAGAGACATGGTGCAACACGGAGACGCCAAGCAGGTTACATTAGGAGATGATGGAGTTCCGAGGTTGCATGGTCAAGTTTGTGAGCCTAGAGTAGATGGGCTCCGGGAGTTGATTTTATAGGAGGCCTATAGTTCCTGGTACTATATACATCTGACGCCACTAACATGCATCGTGATTTGTGGCAGCATTATTGGTGGAGGATAATGAAGAAGGACATTGTTGCATATGTGGCTCAGTGTTAGAATTTTCAGTAGGTTAAGTACGAGCATCAGAGACCCGGTGGTCTGTTCTAGAAGATTTGAGATTCCTAAGTGGAAGTAGGAGCGTGTCACTATGGACCTCGTTATCGTACTCCCACGGAATTAGAGCAGTGTAAGTTACTATTGATAGGCTGACCAAGTCAGCGCATTTCATTCTTGTGGAAGTCTCCTACTCTTTTGAGAGGTTAGCTGAGATCTATTTCCAAGAGACTGTTTCCCTTCATGGTGTGCCTGTTTCTATCATTTCGGACCGAGGTACGGAATTTACCTCACATGTCTAAAGAGCAGTTCAGTGAAAGTTAGACAAACATGTTGAGTTGAGCATTATGTTTCATCCTCAGACGGATGGGCAGTCTAAGCGGACTATTCAGATTTAGGAGGATATGCTCCGAGCTTGTGTCATTGACTTTGGAGGCTTGTGGGATTCGTTCTTGTATTTAGCAGAATTTGCCTACAACATCAGCTACCAGTCAAGAATCGATATAGATCGTTATGAGATGTTATATAGTAGGTGATGTGGGTCACTGGTTGGATGGTTTGAGACGGGAAAGGCTCGATTGTTGCGTATGGATCTGGTGCAGGATGCTTAGGAAAAGGTCACGATCATTCAGGATAGGCTTCATAAAGCTCAATTCAGGCAAAAGAGTTATGCCGACCATAAGGCTCGTAATTTGGAATTAATGGTCGGTGAGCGGGTATTGCTTTGGGTGTCGCCTATGAAGGGCGTGATGGGATATGGAAAGAGGAGCAGGCTTAGCTCTAGATTCATTGGCCCGTTTGAGATTCTTGATCGAGTGGGGGATGTGGCAGTCGTGCATCCAGTGTTTCACGTGTCCATGCTTCGAATGTATCACGACGATCAATCTCACATGTTAGACTTCAGCATTGTCCGGTTGGACAAGGACTTGTCATATGAGGAGGAGCAGGTAGTTATTCTAGACCGGCAGGTTCGTCAGTTGAGATTGAAGAGTTTCCCTTCTGTTAATTTTCAGTGGAGAGGTCATCCTGCTGAGTCCGAGTCTGATATTCAGAGCCATTATCCCCATCTTTTTCCCGACTTAGGTACTTCCTTCTTACGTCCGTTCGAGGATGAACTGTTGTTTTAGAAATGGAGGATGCGATAACCCAAAAGTTCATCACTTGTTTTAGAAATAAATTCAGTGTTCCAAGACTTAACAACCTCCTTTTTATCTCATCTCGAATTGCGTGTATGGTTCGGACTTATATCCGGAAAGCCTTCTATGTGAAATATGATAAATAGAAATTTCTTGAGTTAAAATTTGATCATCATTGACTTTGGTCAACATATTTGGTAAACGAACCTAGATACGTATTCCGACGATCCCGGGAAGTCTATTGAAAAATATGGGACTTTGGCGTATGCCTGAAAATGATTGCGAGGTCCGAAGCCTTAGAAATTAATTTTTGAATAAAATTATTTGGCTGAATTATCGAAGAAATGAAGAAAAGAGTTAATGTTTGAAACCATTGGTATCAGGCCTGTATTTTGGTTCTGGAGCCTGCTACAAACATGTTATAGAATTTAAATGATATCTATAAAATTTGGTGAAAAACAGAGTTTATTTGACGTTAGGTGGATTTCCGGTTGAAGAGTTATGAACTTTAAGTGTTCTTGATGAAAATGATGAGTTTTGAGGTTTTATTTTGGTTTTATATGTTATTTTGGTCATGTGATCGTACGAGTAGGTCCATATGATGTTTATGGGTTAGTGCACATTTAGTTTGAAGTCCCAAGGGCTCGGGTGAGTTTCGGGTAGGTTCCGGAATGTTTTATGCTTAAAAAATAGATGTTGCAAGTTCAAAGAAGTTGCAAATCTCCGAACCTGCTAGTGCGGTCCACAATGATTTTGTGCTTCCGAAAGGGGCTTTTGCGGACTCAAAGGATTTTGTGCGGTCCGCCATGGGGGCTTTGCAGTCGCACTAGATTTTGTGCCGCCCGCGATGAGGAAAAATACGAAGGTTCACTGGTCTGACTTTGGAAGCCTATTTTTTCTTATCTACAAAGAATTTTGAGATAATTAAACAACAAATGTTATAGACCTTCGTGTCTAGTTTCTAGAAAGGTAAAGAAATCACAATTTGGACACATGTAGAGAAAGTTATTGCCAAAACACTAAAGCATATCACTGCAGTCAACATTCTCTGCTGTGAGCTCCGCGACCACAATTCTTTTTGTGCAGTCCGCGGAGAGGGTCTGAGAGGGGTATATTTAAAAGGGACTTTCAGTTATTTTTTATTTTCAAAACCTTAAAAATGTAAGAGGCGATTTCCCAAATATTCTTTCTTTTCCAAAATATTAGTAAGTAATTTCTAACTCATCTTCTTTATTCCTTAACCTTTTTCACAAGATTTTATCCTAGAATCTAGGGTTTTCATGGTGGAATTGAGAATTTTGGATAAAACCTACGAATATTAAAATTTGGATATTTAGACCTCAAATTAAGGTCGAATTCCAAAACCAATTATATATTCAGGCTCAGGGGTGAATGAATAATCGGTTTTTTGTCTGAATTCCGGGTTTGGACCAAGCGGGCCCCGAGTCGATTTTTTGACTTATTGAGAAAAAAACTTTAGAAAACTTATTTTCATGCATTAGAATTGATTCATTTAGCATTTATTGATATAACTAAGTAACTTGTGGCTAGTTACGAGCGAGTTGGTAGTGGAATCAAGAGGTAAAGCGGTAGTTGATGCTTGAATTGTGTTCGTGGCATCAAGGTAAGTGTTTCGTCTAAACTTATCTTGAGGGATTAGGAGTTGTCCTATTTTCTATGTGTTAATTTTTTAGTACGATCTATATGCATGGTGACGAGTATCTATACGTTGGTATCAAGCATGCCCGTGAGTCTTATGTTATGATTAATATGACTCTGTTTGTATTGTTTATGCCTAATGCGATGATTGCTATTGTTGAGTAAGGTTTGTGGAAAGAATATTTATATTTGAACATTTAAGAGTGTTGGCTCAAATTGTAAAATCATTTGTGGAAGTATAATTGGCAATTGAACCTTATATATCAACAACAACTACCCAGTATAGTCCCACAAGGTGGGGTCTGGGGAAGGTAATATGTAGACGGTCCTTACCCCTACCCGAAAGGGGCAGAGAGGCTGTTTCCAATCCACCCTCGGCTCAGTGAAGGAAAGGAACAACAAAAACGAAAACAACAACAAAAGAACATTAATAGATTCAACAGAAATAACATAAATAATTACCTAAACATAAGAACCATAAATAAAAATAAATAAAATAGCATGCAACAATATCAGACAGTAACTACCATAAATAACTAAAATAAGGGAGACACAATCCAATACACAAATCATCTATGGGTAGCCCTGCCAAGCCTCACCCAACCCCGGGTGAGGAGTACGAAAAACTCTAGGGGCCCCTATCCTACAACCCTGATAGTAGACCTCCAGAGTTTCCTATCAAGGGTCATGTCCTCAGAAACCCGCATTCTAGTCATGTCATGCCTAATCACTTCTCCCCAATACCTCTTAGGCCTCCCTCTGCCTCGTCGTGCGCTGACCATCGCAAGCCGCTCACAACTCCTCACCGAGGCGTCAGGACTTCTCCTCCGTACATGCCCGAACCACCTCAGCCTCGCTTCTCGCATCTTCTCATCCACCTGAGCATCCTCATCTCCGCAACCTTCATCCTCTGAACATGAGAGTTCTTCACTGGCCAGTACTCCACCCCATACAACATGGCCGGTCTAACCACAGCTCTATAAAATTTCCCCTTGAGTTTTTGTGGAACTTTCTTATCACACAGGATTCCTGATGCAAGCCTCCACTTTGACCACCCCGCTCCTATACGATGAGTGACGTCCCCATCAATCTCTCTGTCCACCTGAATCACCGACCCAAGATATCTGACACTGTCCCTCTTGGCGATGATCTGAGATCCAATCATCACGTCCCTGCCTACTTCGCTCGGCTCAGCGCTAAACTTGCACTCCAGGTATTCTGTCTTAGATAATTGAACCTTTTATATCATTGGCATAAATTATTAATTGAGTTGTGAAGTAAATGTAAAAAAGAGAAGAAGATTATGGTATTGTTCCCTTGCTGGGACGTTGTTGCTTTTAATATTATTCCCTTGACAGTATTATATTATAATTCATTTATTTCCTTGCCCTTATTGTTTGTGCTTGTCGTTTGGGTGAGGAAAAGCGTAAAGCACGAAGGGTGATGCTGTACATTATTTTGGTGAGAGAGTGTTAAAGCATGAATGGTGATGCCGTGTATGATTTTTGTGAGAAAGAGTTTAATGCACGAAGGGTGATGCCGTGACACATGATGTACCATTCCATGTCGATTACATTAATTTTATAGTGATGATGATAGTAAAAGCACGAAGGGTGATGCCATGTAGTTTATTTTGATTTCTATGGTGAGGATGAGAGTAAAAACACGAAGAGTGATGCCATACACTTATTTGATTTCTGATTCTTGTTAAAAACTGAGTTATGGTATTCCTTATGTTTATCTGATATTCTCATATTATCATTTGTTGTTTCCCCGCAGCATATTTCCCCCTCATGTCCTTGATTGTACAATTATGCCTTTATTCTTCCGTTGTATATGATTTATCTTCACATGTTTATTTGGTAGTCTGGCCCTAGCCTCGTCACTGCTTCGCTGAGGTTAGACTAGACACTTACTAACGCATGGGGTTAGTTGTGCTGATATTACACTCTGCACTCTTTTGTGTAGATCCCAGCGTAGATTGCGGACCGTAATGAGATAGTTGTTTCGCGTTCATCAGGCAACTCGAGGTAGTCTTGCAGGCGCCCCCAAGGCTTGGTGTCTCCTTCTAGCTATTATTCTTGTTTCTTTCTTATATCAGAGACAGTTTTGTAATATTTCTTTCAGACGTTTATTTGTAGTACTCTTAGACAATACGTAAAGTTGTGACACTAGTCTTGGGTAGATTGTTATGGATAGATGTTGGTGGCATTATTAAAACTTGAAACTTAGTCGTCCGCTTATTAAATTATGTTGTTTTTCAAATGTTGGTTCTTAGTTGTTAATGGATTTAATGGAAACAAAGTAAAATAATTTAGGTTGTGGGCTTGCCTAGCTTTCGCTAGTAGACACCATCACGACTCCCGAGGATAGAAAAATCAGGTCGTGACACTCTGATACCATTTTAAAATCTATAGGTTCCACCATTGATGAGCTCGAGCAAGAGAATGAGCAGGGGAAAGAGAGAGATAGAGAGAGAGTTGGAGAGAAGGAAATGAGTTGGAAAATGAAGAAACCGTTTCTTCTGTATTACTTAGCTGTAAATGAACTGTACACCCCTTATCATACTAACTAGCATAAGTAATCACCTATTAACTTCCTCAATTAATCATCTTCTAGAATAGTACTACATAAATACAGAAATGTCCAACTGTTAACATACGCCTCAGGTGGTGTCACATGGTACTCCAAAAAGTTTAAGCAAAATGAAATTTTTTATATATTAAAAAAAATATTACTACTTATTATTATATGGTAATTTATTCTCTTATTCACTTGAACATTAAACCCCTCTTATGAAATATTGAGTATATATCATGATTCAAATAAATATATCAATTAAATTAAAGCAGATGCTTTTAATTTATTCTCCACATAACACTTCTTTCCAAATTTATTTTATATTCATTCTTGTACTTTGATCGGGACAAGATGACGATAACAACAACAACAATAACAATTCAATATAATCTCACAAGTGGAGTATGAGGAAGGTAATATGTATGCAGATCTTACCCTTACCCCAAAGAACATAAAAACTATTTCCAAGAGACCCTCGGCTCAAAGACAACAACTAGAGTTGATCGGGACAAGAGAGATGTGGAAAAAGAGATCTTAAAGTTGGAAGCTTATTAGACAATAATCACGTAAATTCATAAAAATATTCTTCTTAACAATAATCATAATTAAATGATAAAAATTCTATGCAAAACACGTGTAATCTTTGCATCAAGAGTTCATTCAATGATAATGATATGGTAGTTTGTTTTGGTACAATACGTATAAGAAACCCTAATTTAGGTTAAAAAATACAGAAAATCGGTAGAAATACAGGCAAAGAATCACATATTACATAATATGATCATGGACCAAAAATTATTCAAAAGAAAAATAGAGTCAAACTAGATTTCGTTCGATTAAAAGATCTGATACCCTAATTTAGGGTAAATAAAAGAAAACGACAAAAATAGGTAGATTCTCACATAATACGGTGAATACTGATGAGATAATACTCAAAATCCAGACTTCAACCAATTTTGGTTCGAATTAAAAGAGTATCTGAAAATCTTAACCTTAGGGTTAAGTACGAATCAACGGGATACGAGCAAATCGGGCTCACACGGTACAAAATAATGTGTGTGGACTTAATATCGTCCTTATTCAAAGATGAAGATCGATTAGAACAGAATCAGAGTGGGGTACTTGTCATGTTTAGGCAAGAACTAAGTTATTCCATAAGAAATCACTAAAATAAGGAAATATGCTGAAAAGGTAAGTAAATGGGAGGAAAATTCCATTACGAACGGGATTAGGGCGATTTTTGAGAGGCGGCGGGCTTAGGGTTCACCATAGGAGGAGAGTAGAGGCAGCGGGTTTGGGAAAATTGGGTTAGGCTTTGAAAGGGATTTATGGAAAGTGAGGCGTCGTTTATGAGCCGTTAATCATTTTGATCAACGGCTAGGATTTGAGCGGTACTGGGTTGGGTTTAATTGAGTAGGTAAGGGTACTAGGTTAGGTATATTGGACTTGGATAACTGGGTTATGTTCGGGTAGCTTTGGTCCGAAATTAATTGTAGAATTAGGGCAAGATTTAAAATACATAATTTAATAAATAAATAATTTATACAAATAATAAATAAATAAA
The DNA here is from genome assembly GCA_034376525.1 of Nicotiana benthamiana. Classification (NCBI taxonomy): domain Eukaryota; kingdom Viridiplantae; phylum Streptophyta; class Magnoliopsida; order Solanales; family Solanaceae; genus Nicotiana; species Nicotiana benthamiana. The sequence goes on along the minus strand of CM067330.1, from coordinate 58,026,561 downwards.
AAATATCGTTTGTGCATAAAAATAATTTAAAATAATTATGTAACACTATAAAATATGTAAGGTTATTTTTTACATAAATAATATAATCATAAGTACATATGGGCTATTATTGCAACATGTGCAATTTAGCCTTAAAAATATAAATGTAATTATAAAAATGCAATGAATATATTTAAACATTGTGGTGGCATATAATGATAAATTTATATGATAATATCATCATAAAAATAATATGAAGGATAATTATTGTATATCTATATAATAAAATATAGAAATAAATTGCTTTAAAGCTTTTCCAGATTATGAAAAATTATGAAACATACTCGTGCATTAAATGAAGATTCATGTGCATATTTTGAATATGTGTGTGTGAGTGTCTATATATATATATATATATAAATATATACATATATAAAAGTTAAAAACTAGGTATTAACAGCTGCCTCTCTTTATCTGGGAAGGATGAAAGAGTTGTCGGGTAAAGAAATGATGACAAATTTTGACCGAATGGGGGTATTGTGAGAAACATAGGTCGTACCATGGTCTCTAAGCTACCTACATATCTGTATTTTTACATGAATCAGCTCATGTGTAGTTCTGGATCCAATAGTGAACAAAGCCGATGGAATTGTTACAGAACTGGTCGTGTGTTTTGGAAAGAGTTCTTTTGAGTAGGATAGTATCAGATGCGCAAGTGCTGAAATAGCTTCGCAGCAATAATCAATGCAAAAAGGAAGTTTCCTCCAAGTTCTTTTCTGTATCTTATTAAAATAAAGGGGACAAGAAGATCACAAAAGAGGAAAAAACCCAAAAGAGAATAGTTTAGAATTCCCAATACTAACCTATAGCCAACATTAGGACCCCAATCCCTAAGTTGAGCGTCTTTCCCTAGCAAACATTAGGGCTCCAATCCCTGAGTTGAGTGTTTTCCTTTATAATTCCCAATACCAACCTATAGCCAACATTAGGGCTCCAATCCCTGAGTTGAGCATTTCTCCCTAGACAACGTTAGGGCTCCAACCCCTGAGTTGAGTGTTTTCCCTTTAGCCAACATTAGGGATCCAACCCCTGAGTTGAGCATTTTCCCTTTAGCTAACGTTAGGGCTCCAATCCCTAAGTTGAGCATTTTTCTGTAGCCAACAATAGGACTCCAATCCTTGAGTTAAGGGTGTTCCCTTTAGCCAACATTAAGGCTCCAATACCTGAGTTGAGCATTTTTCTTTAGCAAACATTAGGGCTCCAATACCTGAGTTGAGTGTTTTTCCCTTAGCTAACATTAGGGCTCCAATCCCTGATTTGAGCGTTTTTCCCTAACCAACATTAGGGCTCCAATGCCTGAGTTGAGTGTTTTTCCGTTAGCCAACACTAGGGCTCCAATCCCTGAGTTGAGCGTTTTTCCCTAGCCAACATTAGTGCTCCAATCCCTGAGTTGAGCTTTTTTCCTTAGCCGACATTAGGGCTCCAATCCATGAGTTGAGCGATCTTCTTTTAGCCAACAATAGGGCTCTAATCCCTGAGTTGAGCGTTTTTCCTTTAGCCAACATTAGGGCTCCAATCCCTGATTTGAGCGTTTTTCCCTAACCAATATTAGGGCTCCAATCCCTGAGTTGAGTGTTTTTCCGTTAGCCAACACTAGGGCTCCAATCCCTGAGTTGAGCATTTTTCCCTAGCCAACATTGGGGCTCCAATCCCTGAGTTGAGCGTTTTTCCTTAGCCGACATTAGGGCTCCAATCCATGAGTTGAACGATTCTTTTTAGCCGACAATAGGGCTCTAATCCCTGAGTTGAGCTCTTCTCCTTTAGCCAACATTAGGGCTCCAATCCTTGAGTTAAGTATTTTATTTAGCCAACATTAGGGCTCCAATCCCTGAGTTGAGCATTTTTCCCTAGCCAACATTAAGGCTCCAACCCTTGAGTTGAACGTTTTTTCTTTAGCCAACATTAGGGCTCAAATCCCTAAGTTGAGAATTTTTCTTTAGCTAATATTAGGGCTCCAAACCTTGAGTTGAGCGCTTTTCCCTTAGCCAACATTAGGTCTCCAATCCCTGAGTTGAGCGTTTTTCCTCTAGCCAACATTAGGGTTCCAACCCCTGAGATGAACGTTTTTCCTTGGCCTACATTAGGGCTCCAATCTCGGAGTTGAGCGTTTTTCCTTAGCCAACATTAGGGCTCCAATCCTTGAGTTGAACGTTTTTCCTCTAGCTAATATTAGGGCTCCGACCCCTGCGTTGAGCGTTTTACCTTGGCCGATATTAGGGCTCTAACCCCTGAGTTGAGTATTTTCCCTTATCCAACATTAGGGCTCCAATCCTTGAGATGAGCGTTTTTCCTTTAGCCGACATTAGGGCTCCAATTCCTACGTTGATCATTTTTCCTTTAGCCAACATTAGGGCTTCAATCCCTGAGTTGAGCGTTTTTCCTTTTGCCAACATTAGGGCTTCAATCCCTAAGTTTAACATTTTCCTTTAACCAACATTCGGGCTCCAATCCCTAAGTTGAGCGTTTTTCCCCTTGCCAATATTAGGGCTCCAATCCTTGATTTGAGTGTTTTTCCCTTTAGCCAACATTAGGGCTCCAATCCCTGAGTTGACGTTTTCAAGAAAAAGTTCAGAATTTTATCACATATAACTCAGGAAATTTTCCTAGTGCAAAAGGGGGGCAGAAAATTTTGTTCGTTTGTTTGTTATTTGAGCAGGTTTGACCTCGAAGCACAGGGTTCGAGACGACAAACATAATGAGTTTTAATCCAAAATAAGGAAAAGAAGAAAAACCCGAAAGAAGTGAATTCAAAAGGTTGAAGTGAACAAAGATGCGGGTTTCTCAGAACGTGATTGAAGTCACAAGCTTTTCCTGTTCCGTTTTGACACAATGTTGATGAAAGAACCGGCCACTACAGCTTACAAGCATCAAGATTCAGATCGGAGTCCGCAGCGAATCCAGCTAAGATTGAAGATCAAGCTCAAGAGATTTATAGATAGGAATGTTGTAACGCATAGTTGATAGGCATAGCTAGCTTGGCTTTTGATTTTTCTTTTGATATAATAAGGAGGTCAGCAAGCAGTAGCACCAGCATCACCAATGAAAACACAGCTTCGGTAGTCCCATCTACCAAACACTCCTGAACTACACTGGCATGATTCCTATTTAGCCGAGGATATGTAGGCAACCTCTGAAGCAAGGTGCAGTCAAGCTTTTCAAATTGCTTCCCATAGAGTGTCAAGCAGGCAAAAATCTCTCATGATTGCTCACTTATCTTTGCCCGAAAATCCTTTGTGTCTCCGAGCAAAGAGGGGCAGCTGTGAGCACATGATTTTCGCCTCATTTAATTACCCCTATAAAATTCATCAGAATTAGGATTTTTCTTTTATTATTTGAATTTTTCGGAATTACTTGCATGATTTTTTGTTTTGTTTGTATTTTTTGTGCATCATTTATGATAATTCATAAAAATACAAAATTACTACGTGAGCACTTAGGATTGAATTTTTACATATTTTTAGGTTTAATTAGTAATTAGGCTTGTACAAAAATACCAAAATCATAAAAGAAATTTTGATTTGTTTGGTTTGATTTATTCAATTTTTGTTTTGGGTTTGTTAATCACTTTTAAATTGATATTAGACTAATTTTAGTTTAATTAGATAGTTTGAATTTTAGTTTTTAAGATTAAAAAATAAAGGAAAATGAAAAAAAAGGATTAAAAGGCTGGTTTGTGTAATATTAGGGCCAAATTCAATTTCAGCCCAAACAAACTCTTAAATCCGATCCCAACCAAGCCTAGAACCCTCCTTAGTCCGGTCTAGACCTCCTCCCCATGAAATAGCGTCATTTTTTATCGAACAAATATCACCCGTCTATGATTGTTGATCTGACGGTTGATAAGTCCCTTCCTCTTAATATATAAATGTCGAAATCCACACCCTCATACCCTCATTCACCATCTCAAACCACCTCTGATATCGCCGGTGTAACACCACCACGTCTCCGTCGTCCCCACCTACCACCGTCAGCCGAAAATCACCTCCGCCGGCGACGATTCTCTGATGGACCCCAAAATTACACTACAGATACTCCTCCACCTCCTCTTCCCATATTTGGGTTTAGATTCCCTCAAATCACAACCAAACTCTTCGAATATTGAATCAAAATTTCTGTCCAAAACCCTAACTTACCCAAACCAGCCGAATTAACACCCCCGAAACGCCTTCCTCTCCCTTTCCAAATCCCCAAACCTCGTTCCTCAAATCCTCACCAAGCTTCTCGAATTTCAAATCGAAAACTGTCCAGAATCCTAATTTCATAAACGTGGGCATTAATAAGGTCTGGGCTATAATAGCCCTTAATTATGTGTTTTCTCGTGAAAACACATAATTAAGGACGACTGTAATCAAGACAAATCCAACAAAAACTCACCAGATTTGCGTTAGTCAAAATGAAGGCCAAATCCAATTGTGATATTTGATTTTTAGTTTAATTTTGTTTTGATGTTGTTGTGTTTAGTTCAGTGTTAGTTCTTTAATTTTCACTTTTTATTGATTTGTCAGTTTTGATTTTTCTTTTCTGTCCAGTTTCTAAGAATTAATTTCGATTCAGTTTAATTCACATTTTTGTTTGTTGTTGATCATATGACGGGAATTCTACTTTAGTTTCAATTTTTACTTGTTAGCTAATTGTTAGTTCATTGTTTTAACCTTAGGATATTAGTTTTCTTTTAAGTTTAAAGTCTATTTTCGATTTATTAGGTTGATTAGTTCAATTGTCAGTTTTTTCTCTTGTAATTAGGATGGTTTGGATATAGCTGAATACCCCAATCCTTGATTGACTAGCCTTGGTTAGTTTTGGACTAAGTTTAACTAGTTTGCGGGATTAGTTTAGTACTCATTTGGTAATTTCAGTTGAGTAAAAGGGTAAGTTAGGCATTTCAAAGAAAGGAATCTTGCAATTAACTGACTCGAAAACCCTTAGAACATTCTAGATGGGGTTCCAATCAGAATTTTAGGACTTTATTGATAAAACTTTAGCAACAAGTCAACAAATAAGGGACTAATTGAGTAAAACTGAAAAATAAAAGAGGGACTAAGGGTATAAAGTAAAATCTGAAAGATTCCCTAAGTTTTGCCTATCAAAAAGAACATCCTTGCCTTGCTTAACAGTTTTTGGGGGTTTTGGAGGAGAAAAAAGCTTGGAAAATCTGAAAAAAAAATTCCATAAGTTTCCAAAAAGTTTGGGAAGATCTGAAAAATTTGAATGACAAATTCAAAAACCAAAACTGAAATCTGAAAGCAGAGAGTTCATTCTAGATCATAGTTATTCTGAAAAATTAGAAAAAATAGCAGAAAATTCCATAAAAATACTGTTCTATTAGATTTTTATAAGTTCTTCATCTTCAATACAATATTTGAGCATTCTAGGGTGTGAAAATGAGTCTAATTGGGGTTTGAAATCAAATTTGGGGTTAATTTTCCTGTTGATAGTCAACTGGTCTTCAAAACAAATTATATTCCATTCCTTTGATGTTGGTTCTCATTTGCTGCAGCTTACTTCATCTCCTTCTTATTCTGATTTAACTCCCACGTATTCTTCAATCTCAAATGATGTGTGAAGAGTTTTGAATCAGTAACGGTAATTGAATTACTGAAGAAATAACATATTATTTATGTTCTTCTCATGTTAGACTACTGATAAATAGGTTAGTTTGAATTCTAAGTTATGCAGTAGTAGTTGAAATTTGAATAAGCTGAACATTCTATTATTTGTACATAATTGGACTGTATGGATTTTGTCCAGATTTATATGACTGTCATCTTAGTTATGGAATAATTAATGTTAATTGTTCATTATACACATGTTAAAGCGTGAAATCCAAGACAATTAGGACTTTCAGATTTAGAATATTAAGGCCGGTTCATGTGTATTAACAGAAGTGTCTCATGTGCGTAGTTGAAACTCAAATGATCTGGACTTTCAATAATTGTGATAACTGGATTGTATTTCTCCCTTCATTTTAGGAACTACACAAAAGAAAATACTCAGTTGTATTAGTCGTTGCCATTGAATAGTATAGACTATGAACTCTAGTAACTCAAATGTTCGGCAGTGTGTTAGCTCTAGGCATTACTGTTTGTCTTCATGACTGAGGATTCTCACTATTCAATTTTCATTAGTATGTTTTTAATCTTAGCTGAATTCAGTATGATTCAAGTGTTAGTTTATAAATTGAGCATCACCATGCTCATGGTTAGTCAAGTAATTATAATAATCCTCGTTTACTGTTAAATTGAGCATCACCATGTTCATGGTTGTTTGAGACATGGACCTGTTTATTGGGCTAGCCATTTCATTGAATTTCGCCCCGTGAGGCCCAAACAAGATTAATATCGTCATTCATGTGGCCATTTTACATGGTACATTTGCCAAATCCAGACACAAGGAACTTGAATTGGGCCTATCTGCTGGCCCACGACCTTATAAGACCTAGATCCATGTTAAAAAATACAGCTTTGGGCCTTCCAAGCTAAGTAGCACACTTGAATTAAGAGGTTAACCTTTTGTTTAAGTGTGGACTTGAGTTTGAGACTTGAATTCCTTGGATGTTAGTTAATTAATTAATTCGACCTTTAAAGACAATATGCAATAGAAAATTTTAGTTCTTATAGGTTGGCCTTCAAAATAAAAACAAGGTGCGCCACGCCAAATAAAAGTCATAAATTGTGTGGCCCTCTTTAAATACTTATATAAAAATACTTAAAAACCGATACGTGCCGTTTAGCAAATTTTCATGGCCTCCCGCAAGTTAATAACACGTTAGTCGCATTAGGTGCGTTCTTTAATAATCTTACCTTCCTAAATTCGGGTGTGTATTTCATGCAACCCAAATCCAAATCCCAAAATGTTAAACAAAATATGTCGAGGATCCGGGTGCATTTCATGTGACGTGATCTGAAAAAATATTTTAGACGATGTTCAATTTCCTACAATCTATTAAAAGCGATAAATAGTTCTAAATTTGCACTACAGTATGACGTGTATTAAAATTAGATTTTTAGCTAATTATAAGAGTTTAAGCGACCGTGCTAGAACCACGAGATCCGGGGGTGCCTTAACCTTCCCTCAGGTCAACAGAATTCCATACACACAATTCTACTTCGCAGACTTCATATGAAAAGTCAAAAATTTCCTCGATTTAGGATTCAAGATAAACCGGTGACTTGGGCCACCAAAAGCCAAACCTATCCCAAGTGGCGACTCTGAATAAATAAACAATCTCATTTCGAATAATGTCACTTTAAATAGAAAAACTCTGTTATACATTATCCATCGGGTATGTGCGTAAAGAGGAGGTGTGACAGTCCGTGCTCCCAGTTATATGTTTTGAGCATCCACTATTCATATACCATATTTGGCTACTACCTTTCACTTGGACCTGCAAGAAGAAATCAGGGGTTAGTCTTAGGAATCCAAACTAGTTTGGTTCCCTTTCTATATGCAAAAAGATGAATTAGATTCCTTCTTACCCACCCAGGCAGCTTATTTTTCTCTTTAAAAAGGGCTTTGTTCTTTCGACTAGCCTTTACTTTAGCATTACACTCACTTTTGTAATGGCCAGTCTTGTCACAATGTGTGCAGATTTTATTTTCAAGAAGTGTGAGGTACTTCCTTTTAGGGTCCCACTTTGGTGCTTGAGTCCCATAGCTAAGTCCTTTTTTGTTTCTACTGTGATGCTCTTGCAACCAAGCAAGTGCATCAGAAGCCTTGTTCCATTTGCAAGTTTTGTCTAGTTCATGTTTCACCTTTCCTAGATCTTCTTTTAGGACTTTAATCAATTCATTATTCTTATGCAACTCATCCTTCATTTTTCCTAAGTTTTCTTCTAAAGTGAGATATGTACGATCAGCTTTCTTCTTTCCTGTTCGTAGTTTCAGTTTTATGTTTTTAGATCTAAGCTCTAGGACACTGGTGTCAAGTTCAAGAAATTGGTTCTTCAACTCAACATTTTTTCTATCACTCTCCTTAGCCCTAGACTCTAGACTTTTGCATTTTGCCTTTAGTATCACACATTCCCTAGACAGATCTTCCTTCTCATTGTTAGTTATCTCAGACTCATCAATGAAGTTTAGTAATAGCTCAGTCACCCTTTCCTTAGACAGAAATTTAATCTTGTCTTTGAGATGAAGAATACTTACCTCTTATTCATCATCTGATTCTCCGATGGCCATAAGGGCATATTAATCTTCAACTTCATTCTCTGAGTCCTCATCTAATGTTTCTCCACGGGCAGCAACTATAGCCTTTGTTGATCCTCTGTTCCTTTTTGGTTGAACCTGTTCCTTCTTCTTGTTACTCCGTTCAGCCCTTTTTTTCTTCCAATTTTCCATTGAGGGTAGTTCTTGATCATGTGATCAGTCTTACCACACTTGAAGAACCCATCCCTCTCATCAGGTACCTTTTGAAATCCTTTGTTATCATAGCCATTTCATCATCCTCCAGATCTGAACCTTCAGCAATTCTAAGAGCCAGACTTCTTTCCTTCTTGGGTATGTCCATCGCCTTCTCAGTTCATAGGCAGTAAGATTTCTAATTAGTTCATCCAGCTTGAGGGTAGCAATATTCTTAGGTTACTGAATAGCAGTTATTTTGGTTTCCCATTAGACTGGTAGAACCCTAAGATTTCCAAACGTGTCTTCTTCAAGAATAGTCATTCCAAGAGACTTAAGTTCATTTGTCAATGTAGCGAACCTAGTATACATCTGGATAGTTTCTCCTTCCTTCATAGTAAAATTCTCATATTGAGAATACACTAGTGTTCTTCTGGACCTCTTTACTTGAGGTGTTACTTCATGAGCCACTTACAAAGTGTCCCAGATTTCCTTAGTAGTGATACAGCTTTGGATCCTGAAGTACTCATCTAGATCTAGTCCACACACGAGCCATTTCTTGGCCTTAGCATTTTTCTCCCACTTTTTTAGGTCTTTAGCAGTGCAGTCAGCTCTTGTCTTCAGTACTTCCACTCATTCCTCATTCTTCTTTGTAGTTTCTAAGGGGCCATCAGTGACTATGTTCCAGAGTTCATAGTCCTCTCCAGTAATATGATCTCTCATCCTGTTTTTCCATCAAGAATAGTATTGTCCATTGAAAAGTGGAGGCCTAGTAGTGGATTGCCCTTCCCAGTTCCCAAGTGGTGCACTCATGTTGAACTTTTCCTAAGGTGTTATTCTCTTAACCAGCTCTGATACCAATTGATGTTTTAAATGTCAATACCACACAAGAGGGGAAGTGATTTGTGTGGTAACCAATTTTTGCTCTAGAAGAACGTGGTTCTTCTAGGTGTACTTACTACTACTGTTTGCGGAATAAGAAGTACATAAAATAAATAACACAAAGATTTTTATGTGGATAGCACCTGGCTCAAAAGGTTAAAAAACCACGACCTACTATTCAGTAAGATTTTTCCAAACTTCCACTAAAATCACTGAGCCAAAATAGCATTTACAAAAATTCTTTGTAAACCTAAGGATTAAATCTAATCCCTATGTGGGACACAACCTCAACTGTTACGATACGTTCAAGTTAACTCTAACTTAAATACTCAAAGTTCCTAATACAAATATTTTTATGAAAGCTGAAAGGTAAAATTTTAAATCACCTACTACAATTGAACTAGAATAAAGAAGGATACATTGGAATTGGTTCTTCTATCTTGTCGAAGTAGCTTCAGGAATGCACACTCAAATCTTACATAAATTGCTTGCAAAAATTGCCTCGCTCTTTTGCTCTCAGATTAGTTTAAATTTTGCGTTTGTGCAATGCCTGTAAAAGAGAACAATCAATGTTATTTAATGAATAAGTAATTAGAGTTTGATTGAGACTCAATTGTTGATCTTCCATCGAAGTTGAGTCCTTGAACAACACAAACTCAAACCCTATCCTTTATCTGAATCTGTATTCTCTTCTCACAAGGAGACTTTCCCTCCTTATCCCATATGCAACCTTTTCGATCATTTCAGGAGATATTGCTTCTTGATTAATGGGACTTATCTCCTTCACTTGCATCTCACGTGTATAGGTCGACAAACACTATGCTTCACCTAATGGACCTGGTCCATGACTGAGTTCATTTGTCATTCTTCAAAACTACACATGTTCTTGGGGCAACAACATATTTTAGAGACTGTCCAAGCTATCAGATTTCAGGGACATTTACCCATAATATTTTGGGGTCATTATGTTCAAGTTGCAGAATACATAATTAATAGGGTGCCAACTACAGTGTTGCACAACAAGAGTCCTCATAAGATGATGCATCACAAGCAAGCTTCGTTTAGCTAGTCATTTGCGAGTCATAGAATGTTTATGCTTTGTTTCTAATTTGACTACTACAGATAATTCAGTCCTAGAGTTGTAAGGTCAGTGCTGCTTGGTTATGCACCATTGCAGAATGGTTACAAACTATTAGACCTTGAACATAGGTTCCCTTTATGAGCAGAGATATGACCTTTCATGAAGATGTCTTTTCCTTTAAAGAATCTACTTACATATTTGGGCAATTATTCCTTGATATACTTATTGTTCCTAGGCATGACATAGTGGAGGAAGAACCTACAACTGTTTTAATTTCAAGCACTCATTCTTTCTACACTCCCACAGATCATAGCAGTACAGAAGGATTGCAAGAAAGCCTCAACAATCCTAAGGTTTTAGTGTATACTAAACTTGGAAATGAGGAAATGATGCAGGAGTAGGTTGAACCTGCATATGAGAATTCTACTAGATATTCATAGGCCTGGCCAGTTGTTGATTCCTCAATATAACGGCCATCTATTCATTCTCAAAAGTAGATGTTTGGAAGTCCATAAAGATATCAAAACCATCTATTGGCTTCAAGACTATGTCACCAAAGGAAGGGGAATTGGAGCTCATCGCTGCAGGTATCTAATTTCATGAGCTACTCCGCTATTTCTTCTAAATACCACAGTTTCTTATCAAAGATTTCCACAGAGGAGGAACCAATATCATACAGTAAGGTAGCTAAAGATTCCATATGGGTAACTGCAATGAAGGACGAAATCAAGGCATTAGAAGACAATGAAACTTGGGAGATAATAATCCCGCCCAAAGGAAAGCAAACTATCGGCTATAAGTGGGTTTACAAGATCAATATAAGGCAAATGGTGGAATAGAAATGTTCAAGGATATGCTTGCAGCTAAGGGGTTTAATCAACAATAACGCTTAGATTATCAGGAGACTTTCTCCCCAATTGTCAAGATGGTCAGTATGAGAAGTGTACTTTCCTTGGCTGCTTCTAGATAGTGGAAATATTTCAAATAGATGTTTATAATGCATTCCTACAAGGGGATTTAGATGGGGAAGTCTACATGCAAATACCACAGGAGTTTAGTAGAATAGGGGATAGGTCTCTAGTTTGCACGCTCCACAAATCACTTTATAGCCTTAAACAGGCCTCTAGATACTGGAATCTTAAATTGTCTACTGCCCTAGTTGATTTTGGGTTCACACAAAGTCACCTAGACTTCTCTCTCTTAACTAAAAGAATTGAAAGAAGGATAGTGGTTGTATTTGTGTATATGGATGTGTTAGAAGACTGTTTCAAACACTAACTACATGATCTACCATGATTCTGCAGTAGTGGATTATGTTAGCTATTTTTATGTTTCTAGTTAGTCAATCATGGAGTCCTAGAGTTTAGGAAGTAGTTAAACATAGTGGCATCATGGAGTCCTAGAGTTTAGGAAGTAGTTAAACTTAGTGGCTGATATTTAGCATGCTTTCTATTTTTTTCAGTTTATAAATTTGTGAATCCAAGTTTCAGATTAATTAAGCTTCTATTTCCTCAACAAGTTCTCTCTCCTCACTTTTTCTCTAACAAAGTTTTTCATCTTTAAACCAACAGATTGGTATCAGAGCTCTCTTCTTAAGGGACCTGTGTGAGAGTGAAACCAGTCATGGAGGGTGAACAAAGTTTTTCATCTCTTACTCCACCAGTCTTCAATGGAGATAATTATCAAGTATGGGCAGCACACATGGAGGCCCATCTTGATGCTCTGGTTCTTTGGGAAGCCGTTGAAGAAGACTATCCAGTCCCGGTGCTTGCTGAAAATCCTACAATGGCTCAGATTAAGCTACACAAGGAGAAGAAGACGAAGAAGTCCAACGCAAAAGCCTACTTGTTCGCTGCTGTCTCTCCCACTATTTTCCCTCGGATCATGCCTTTGAAATCAGCAAAGGAGGTATGGGATTTTCTCAAAACTGAATTTAAAGGCGATGATCGAGTTCGGGGGATGCAAGTGCTGAATCTGATGCGGGATTTCGAGTTGCAAAAGATGAAATCGACTGACACCATTAAAGAGTATTCAGATCGCTTGCTGAACATCTCAAGTCAAATTGGGATACTTGGTTCTTCATTAACAGAATCAAGGATTGTTGAGAAAATCCTTGTTACTGTACCTGAGAAGTTTGAAGCCACTATTGCATCTCTGGAGAACAACAAGGATATGACAAAGCTCAGTCTCAAGGAGTTGATTAGTGCACTTCAAGCACAAGAGCAAAGGAGAGCCATGAGGGAGGAAGATGATGTTGAAGGAGCCTTACGAGCCAAACATTATGAAGTTGATAAGAACAAAAAGAAGAAGAAGAAAAACCAAGAAGGCAGTTCTAGTTCGAATGCCACAGTTGACAACAAGAGCAAGAATGGATCCTCAAAGGGGAAGTATCCTCCTTGCCAACACTGTGGAAAGAAGGGTCATCCTCCGTACAAATGTTGGAGAAGGCCTGATGCAAAATGCTCCAAGTGCAACCAGCTTGGACACGAGGCAGTGATTTGCAAAAATAAGGAGGAACCAAATGCAAAAGTTGCTGGACAAGATGAAGAAGATCAATTGTTCGTGGCAAGCTGTTTCTCTACCTCTGTATCCGATGGAAGTTGGCTGATAGACAGTGGTTGTACAAACCACATGTCTCATGATCGAGCTCTCTTTACGGAGCTACGCACCACAACTATCATCAAAGTCACAATAGGAAATGGTGATCAAATTCCGGTGAAAGGAAAAGGGACTATCTCTATTGAGACTAATTCAGGTACAAAATTGATATCTGATGTTCTCTTTGTGCCTGACATAAATCAAAATCTGTTGAGTGTGGGGCAGCTGATTGAAAAAGGATTCAAGGTGATCTTTGAGCACAACTTCTGCCAAATTCAAGATGCAAAAGGTAGAGATGTTCTCAAGATAAAAATGAGGTGCAAAAGCTTCTCTTTCAGACCAGCCATGATGGAACAAGCTGCCTATTCCATGGAGGAGAACGTGACTGAAACATGGCATAAGAGGTTGGGCCATTGTCATCTTTCAAGGATGTTGCAGCTGACAAAGGAGATGTCATTCGGACTGCCGACTCTTGCGGACAAGCTGCCAAACTGTTCCGCATGCCAATTCGGGAAGCAAAACCGAAGTCCATTTCCTACATCAACTTGGAAAGCCTCTGAAAAGCTGCAGCTGATTCATACTGATGTTGCTGGTCCTTAAAGAACTGAATCGCTAGCAGGCAACCGATTTTATGTCATTTTCATTGATGATTTCAGCCGAATGTGTTGGATTTATTTCTTGAAGCGCAAATCTGAAGTGGCTGATACATTCTGGAAGTTCAAGAAATTGGTGGAAAATCAAAGTGGCTGTCATATCCAATGTCTGCGATCTGACAACGGAAAGGAGTATACTTCAAACAGGTTCAATACCTTTTGTGAAGAATCTGGCATTGAACATCAACTTACAGCTCCCTACACTCCGCAACAAAATGGAGTTAGTGAACGGAGAAACAGATCCATAATGGAGATGGCTCGATGTATGCTTCATGACAAGGAGTTACCGAAGAAATTTTGGGCTGAGGCTGCAAGCACAGCTGTGTTCCTGCAGAACAGATTGCCTACTAAGGCATTGAAGGAGCAGACTCCATTTGAAGCTTGGTATGATTACAAACCTTCACTTAATTTCTTAAAAGTGTTTGGTTGTTTATGCTTCTCTCATGTTCCACAAGTCAAGCGAGACAAACTTGACAAAAAGTCGGAACTAGGAATCTTTGTGGGATATAGTTCTTCTTCAAAAGCCTACAAGGTATATCAACCTCAAACGGGGAAGAATATTGTTAGTAGGGACGTATCTTTCAAAGAAGAGGAGCAGTGGGATTGGGAGCTGATGCAAGTAAAAGGTATGAGAAAGTCAAGCTTTCCGGTTCAAGTAGCAAACCAAAAGGAGCCAGCTTTGGATCTGATTAAAGATGAGTTGGAAGATGATCCACCAGTCCGAGGGATAAGATCACTTTCTGATATTTATCAAAGATGCAATGTTGCTGTCTGTGAACCTGCTGGATTCGAAGAAGCTGCAAAGAACCAGAATTGGAGGAATGCCATGAAAGAAGAAATGTCAATGATTATAAAAAACAAGACGTGGGAGCTCGTTGACAAACCGAAAGATCGGAAAATAATTGGCGTCAAATGGGTGTTTCGAATAAAGCTAAATGCTGATGGTTCTATCAACAAGTACAAGGCGAGACTCGTGGTAAAAAGGGTATGCACAGGTTTTTGGTGTTGATTATTCAGACACCTTTGCACCCGTAGCGAGACTTGACACCATTCGACTCTTGTTAGCTACCGCTGCTCAAAAAGGATGGAAAGTGTTTCAACTTGATGTAAAATCAGCATTCCTCAATGGTACGTTGCAGGAGGAGATCTATGTTGAGCAGCCTGAGGGGTTTGTAGAACAAGGTGAAGAGGAGAAGGTGTACTTGCTGAAAAAGGCTCTATACGGCTTGAAACAAGCTCCAAGGGCGTGGTACAGCAAGATTGATGAGCACTTGTCTAGCTTGGGATTTGAAAAAAGTTTGTCAGAGGCTACTCTCTATGTGAAACGCAAGGAAAATGATGTGCTCATAGTATCTCTTTATGTGGATGATCTCCTAATCACTGGTGGAGATGCTGAGCTAGTTGACGAGTTCAAGGAAGAAATGAAGCAAGTTTTTGAGATGACAGACCTTGGATTGATGTCATACTTCTTGGGAATGGAGATTAAGCAGCTGGAAAATTATGTTTTCATATGCCAAAAGAAGTATGCAAAGGAAATCCTCAAGAAGTTCAGCATGGAAGATTGCAAGGCCATTGACACGCCTATCAATCAAAAGGAGAACTTAAGCAAGAATGATGAAGCTGATCAAGTTGAAGAAGGGTACTTCCGAAGCCTAGTTGGTTGTTTGATGTATCTCACAGCTACAAGGCCTGATATCCAATTTGTTGTAAGTCTCTTATCTCGTTTCATGCATTGCGCTACTGAAACACATATGAAGGCAGCAAAAAGAGTAGTTCGTTACATCAAAGGGACTATCGAATTTGGTGTGAAGTTTGAGAAAAGTGAGGAGCTGAAGCTGCTTGGTTTTTCTGATAGTGATTGGGGTGGTTCTGTTGATGACATGAAGAGCATCTCCGGTTATTGTTTCAGTATTGGATCAGGTGTTTTCTCGTGGTGTTCCAAAAAGCAAGATACAGTTGCACAATCCGCTGCCGAAGCTGAGTTTATTGCAGCTACAGCAGCAGCCAATCAAGCGATTTGGTTAAGGAAGATTTTAAGTGATTTGCAACTGAAGCAATGGACCAACACTGAGATCCTAGTTGACAATCAAGCAGCAATTGCAATATCAAACAATCCAGTCTTTCATGGAAAGACTAAGCATTTCAAGATCAAACTTTACTTCCTTAGAGAAGTGCAAAAGGATGGTGAAATTGTTCTGGTCTATTGCAAGTCTACACATCAGTTAGCTGATATATTTACTAAGCCACTGTCGGCTAGTAAGTTTGAGGAGCTAAGGATGAAGCTTGGAGTTTGCAGTGTTTGAAGCAAGGAGGAGTGTTAGAAGACTGTTTCAAACACTAACTACATGATCTACCATGATTCTGCAGTAGTGGATTATGTTAGCTATTTTTATGTTTCTAGTTAGTCAATCATGGAGTCCTAGAGTTTAGGAAGTAGTTAAACATAGTGGCATCATGGAGTCCTAGAGTTTAGGAAGTAGTTAAACTTAGTGGCTGATATTTAGCATGCTTTCTGTTTTTTTCAGTTTATAAATTTGTGAATCCAAGTTTCAGATTAATTAAGCTTCTATTTCCTCAACAAGTTCTCTCTGCTCACTTTTTCTCTAACAAAGTTTTTCATCTTTAAACCAACAGGATGATATTCTAATCACATGTGATGACATTCAGGTTATTCAGGACACTAAATCTAATCTTCAACTGAGATTTAAATTTAAGGATCATGGTGAACTTCGTTTCTTCTTGGGCATCAAAAGTTCCAGGAGCAAGAAAGGGATCATCACGCATTAGAGGAAAGTCACTCTTGACGTGATTGCAAATACAGGTCTATTAGGCTCTTAGCCTATGGGTTTCCTATTAGAGACCACTCTAAGGTTCACTACTGTTGAGTTTGATGCACACATAGGGGATACTATAGACAAGATATTGGTTGATCAGGGCCCCTATCAATGACTACTTAGAAGGCCGTTGTACCTTACTGCTACTAGGCCAGACATTTTCCTTGTTGTGCAAAGCCTAAATCAATTCATGCATTGCCCCATGACTTTCACATGAGGCTGCATTGCGTGTAGCCGGGTATCTTAATTCTTGCCTTGGGTTGGGAATATTGCTGAAGGCTAAATATTTAGAGTGTTTGTCTGCCTTTTGTGATGCTGATTGGTCATCATGTCCCAATATTATGAAGTCGGCTACTGGCTACCTTGTCAAATTTGGTGATTCCCTTATTTCTTGGAAGTCTAAGAAGCAATCGACCATCTTTAGGAGTTCTACTGAATTAGAGTATTGCATCTTAGCATCTACTGTGCCAGAGGTCATTTGGATTCTGGGACTGTTTAAGGAGTCGGGGGTTGCCGCACACACTTTTATTCCACTATATTGTGATAGCAAATCAGCTATCAAAATTGATGTTAATCTTGTGTTTCATGAGCGAGCCAAACATATTGAAATCGACTGCCATTTCATCCGTTAAAAGATCAAGCTAGGCCTCGGCAGAACCATATCTCTTTCTTCAACAGAACAACAAGCATTTGTCCTTACCAAAGGACTTGGGAAAGGGCAACACGACTATATGATCTCCAAGCTTGGAAGGAAGAATATCTTCATACCTCCTAGCTTGGGGGGCGATATAAAGGATGTATTAACTTAATCATAGTTTAGGATATATAACTAGAGTTAGTTGTTAGTTAGAGTTGGGCTATAGTTAGTCGGTTAGAGGAGTATAAAATGAATACAAAACTCATTTGTATCAGTTAGTAATTATAATGAAAAGCTTCTGCAAATCTCCATTTCTCTCTTCCTTCTCTTACGATCTCGTCTCTCTCTGCATGTCTATTTGTTGCATTTGACAAGTTATTGGTTGACTTAGAAAATATGGGTAGATGTTGGGGTTGCGACGGCGTCAGTCCCAAAGTATGGTAGGGGGTAGGGAGTCGGGGCACCTAGAACTATAGGGGATGTGGTCCAACTACTTTGTAGGCTTAAGCCACCAGGGGCGATTCAACATAATATGGGGCCTAAGACGAAAATAAAAAGTGAAACCTTAAATTAATTATTTTTTTCTCTTATAATTTATCCAAATCTAAAGAAGATATAATTAATTTTAATTATTGTAAATATCTAACCAATTTGTTTAATATCTCTTGTGCTATCATGTTGAACTTTATTGATTTAATTTTAAAAAAAAATCAACCAAGACAACTAATATAAAAATTATTAACGGTAATAGAATTGATACTTTTTACGTGGTTAAATTTGCCAATTAGAGTATTCTTCTGCTTATACAATTTTTATTAACACTTTTAATTCCAAATATTAGTTGAAACAAATAATACAATAGTAACTACTATGTTTCATGCGTCATTCAATGTTGAATCTTAAATACTTACTTATCAAAATAGTTTGAAAAATATCTAGAAAAATTTAAACTAATATTGTAAGAAGGTCGATTTAAGTTGGGACAAAGTAAAGAGAAAAAATAACTAGTAACTACAACTTAAGATGTGTAAAACTTTTAGATATAATCATTTTAAACAAATGATTTGAAAATTCTACCAACATTGCATATTATTAAATACGGAAAAGGCCTAAAAATGCTATTCAACTTTCAAAATGGTCTATCCACGCCATCCGTTAAAAAAATATTCATTTAACGCCACTGTCGTTAAAGAATTCATTCCATTATTGACTAACGACAGTGTCATGAATGGGCCAAATAAAAATTGAGCTGTTAGTCAAAAATGGTATGGATGAGTCATTTCTTTAACGGCATTGGCATGAAAATAATAATTTTTTAATAGATGACATAAATAAACTATTTCTAAAAGTTGAATGACATTTTTAGACTTTTTCGATATTAAATATTATACATATTATATTAATGAATTTTAGGGCCCTAAGTATTTTGGGGGCCTAAGATGATTGCTTTAGTGACCTTAGGCTCCAGTCGGCTCTGCCATCCTCCGGCGCGTAGTTGTGGTAGGTCAAGGAAAGCAGGTAGCAGAGGCAGGGGTGGCAGGTCAAGGTGGTTACGGAGGTGATGAGGGAAGTAAGAGAAGGCAAGAATATTAATGACCCTATAAGAATATAGTAAAAGAATACAAGTATTTGGCCATTTCTATGTCATTACAAGTCAAGTCAACCCCCTCCACCCCCCTCCCCCCCGACCCACCGCTCTCTCTTATATGAATCTGGAAAAACCGCAGGTTCTTCCTATGAGCTTCTGGTTTGTTCCCTTCTCCATTGTATTTTCACTTTCATTAAGTCTCACTCACTTGGTCACACATTCAATGAGGGTCTCAATGACTTGATCAGATTTGAACTAAAATAAATCATATATATAAAATTATTTAGGGTTGTTATAACTTTTGTTTGCTTAGTGTCTATCTGAAACAATTTCGCTCTCTCTACATTCATACGTAGGGTAAGATCTGTGCTGAAAGATAGAGTCGGTCTCTATAAGATGGAAAAGTCAAATATCTCATCGGGAATCATGCATGATCGTGCCATTAATTGGTCCATAAAAAAATGAAGTAACAGTGGATACCTATCTTAATTTTTGGTAGTTGTTTATGTTACAATGACTTGGTCAAATTTGAAGTAACTACATGTGGAGTAGTTAGATAGATTGAAACCATTAATTCCTACTTACAAATTAAATTTTCAAAACAATCCAGAAAATAAGAAAGAAACCTCTGAAGACGTACTGTTAGTGTTCGTTATGAGAGGTTTAATCAAGCGTCTGATCTACAAGCTCTGCTGTGGTAATTCGTTCGATTCATCCGCAGCAACGTCTTCTGAACGAATTTTTGAACAGAAATGCAGTTCCTATGCTCATATTCGTACAGCTCTGGAACGGATTGCAGAGGAATGTCGTTCATTCTATATGGTTTTGGACGGATATAATTTTTCAGATGACTGGGGCTCATTACTTGTGTTCTCAGACGAGTATCTGTCAAAGTTATCTTATCTACGTGAAACTCTAAAGCAAACTGAAGATGAATGCAGCTCATTCCATATATTTCTTTCAGAAGAATCTGATTCCCCGGACACTCTGCAGCACAAGATACGTCGTCTCCAAGACAAACTTCGGCAGACTGTAGAGGAATGCAGTTCTGTACTTATATTTTCAGAGAAATATTTTGAATATTTCCCCTTTGAAACTCTGCAGAGGATCAAAGATGAATGTGATTATCTCCATCGAGATCTGTTTGCATTTGATGAATTTAAGCGCCTTGAAAGGAATTTCAACTTCCTTAAAAGGGATTTCAAGTTGTTGGATATCGTTCTCAACTTGCAGATCTTAATAGGTGAACCGGATCTCAGAAGAGAAGTCCAAGCACTGTTTCAAGTTGCTGCAGCTGATCTCTACCCCATCTACAGCTGGCAAGTAATACCAAAGAGCCACTGTGTCTCCTACTTGCAAAATGAGTTTTGGCTGACTAAGTTGGAAATCAGAGCTAAATACTCCTTCCCATTTCATCTTTTAGCCAACAATGATGGTACTGTTACTCCAAATTCTGTAACGGAATTCATTGATACAGTGATAGAGAATCTCAGTGATCTACTGAAACTTGATGATCCAAGTTCACCCCTTCATGTTGAGGGACTCGTGGATCAAGTTGAAAAGGTTTTGAAGGAGTTGAAGTTCCTTTTTAGTTTTGTCAACTTTGTTTCAGACAGATGCTTAGAGCCTGAGGTCCAGCATACTTTCTTCACTCATGTTTTAGAAGTGGCATGGCACACAATAATGGTTACCTGGTTGTATCTTCCAAGCCATGCCGACGGAACTCCAGATCCAGACTCTGCTCCAGCTGAAGGGTATCCTTTGTTTTCTGATCTACTACGAAGCAAAATTCAGCCTATTGAGCCAAGCATCTCCAAGATCTATATCGATGTCCTGAAAGCTATAAAGTTACAGCAGTCACAATGGTATCCTGTAATCCAAATTAAGTACGTGATAGACTGTGAAGTTGGATTTTTGGAGACTCTCCTACACAATTGGGAGGAGCTACCAATTTCTGGTGATTGCATAGCAAAAAAAACAACCCTTCAGGAGATGCTCAACTTCTTGAGAACCAATCTCAAAGATCTACCAACAACGGCGCTTGAATTTCATCTTCAACAGATAGACTCTGTGATTGTTGATGCAGGACTTCTGGTTTACTCATTAAACAATGATTTGCGAGTCAAAATTCAAGATTTGCAAGCAATGATTTATCTTATCACAAGAAAGACATTTCTCCTTCAGTTCAACTTGCCTGGAATTGACGGAGTGGGATCTGCTGATTTCATTTTAGACAACAGGGAGAAGTTTTTAACTCTCTATTCAAATTCGGTTAATTCTGTCAAGATCCAACTTCAGACACTTCAGAAAGAACTCAAGTGCTTTCAAGTTCTTGTAGAAACACAAGACGGACTTCAACATTTTGTAACACATACAAATGGTTTGGTGTATGAGGTAGAATATGTTTTGGATGCTTGTAAGAAAACAGATGTTCCTGATTGGTGTCTTTTTCTCTGGATCTTGAACATTGGAGAGGATATTAGAGTGCTCATGGCAGAGGCAGCAGAGATTCAAGAAAATACTGCGTTTGACTTGGTATTGCATAGCATCACAGCTGCTGCCCCTACACGTACTTCTTCACAATTTGCCAGCTATCCAAGCACGAATGAAGAGATGGTGGGCTTCAAGGATGTGATAAAAGAACTGAGAGCCAAACTAATCAAAGGGTCAGTAAATCTTGATGTCATTTCAATTGTTGGAATGCCTGGATTAGGCAAGACAACTCTCGCAAACGAACTATATTTTGATGAGTTAGTTGTCTCTTATTTTGATATCCGTGTTCAGTGTTGTGTCTCTCAAGAATATAAACGGAAGGACTTGATACTAGCCCTTCTACATGATGTTATTGATGATACAGCTGAACTTGATAGAGAGGATGAAAATGAATTAGCAGACAAGCTTCAGAAACTTTTAAAGCCCAAGAGATACCTTGTCCTCATTGATGATGTCTGGGAATGGAGTGCATGGGATGATTTACTGTCATGCTTCCCTAAAAATAACAAAGGAAGTAGAATTATTCTAACAACTCGGCATTATGAAGTTGCATCTTATGCTAAACACGTTAGTGATCCCCATAAGCTTCGATTTTTCAGTATTGATGAAAGTTGGACCTTATTACAGAATAAGGTGTTCAACAAAGAAAGATGTCCCAGGGTCTTAGAGGCTGTCGGCAAAAGCATAGCACAAAAGTGTGGAGGGCTTCCTCTTTCAACGATTCTGGTAGCAGGTATCCTCACAAGAATGAAGAAGGAAAAACATTGCTGGGAACAAGTATCAACAAACTTAGGTCCAAATATTTTGCCTCAATCGGAACGCACGTTAGATCTGAGTTATCAGAATCTACCACATTATTTGAAACAGTGTTTTTTATATATGGGAGTATTTCCAGAGGACAGAGAAATTCAAGTCTCAAAATTAACATGGTTGTGGATAGCCGAGGGTTTGATTAACACGCACACGGAGAGGCTTTCTGAGGATATAGCAAAATTTTACTTGGAAAATCTTATTGGGAGAAACCTAGTGATGGTTGCTAAAAAGAGCTCTGATGGAAGGATCAAGACATGTCGCATTCATGACCTGGTGCTTAAATTTTGCAGGGAGAAAGCGAAGTTGGAGAACTTTTTAGAAAGGATAAGGTAATAAAAACATTAATTAACTTTACCTTTTCAATCATTAAGGCTTCTTCTAATTATACCTATTTCTCCATAACAGGAACAGCTATTCACGTCCTTCTCAATTTTTCCTTCCAATGTGCAATACTTCACGCCGCTTATACCTTTATTCTCAAAGTGAAAATCTTCCAGAATGGTGTTTGTTTTTCTCTCATGTGAAATCTTTTCAGTTCAGAGAGGCTAGAAATATTGCATCCCCTTCAATAGACTGTGTTTCAAACACTTTTAAAAGGTTCAAGTTTCTAAGGGTATTAGACTTTGAATTCACCATAATTGATTCTATCCCACAAGAATTAATCCTTTTGAAGTATCTTGCTTTTCGGACTGCAGAAGATGCATTATCACTCCCGATCAATCTTCGTAACCTTGAAACATTGATAGTTCAAGGAATTGGAGGACGAGTATCAGTACCAGATAGCATTTGGGAGTGTGTTAAGTTGCGACATCTACACATATACCACAAAGCATCTTTCACTTTAGGTGGTGCAAAAGAATTGGAGAGCCACTCGAAAATGGATGATTTGCAAACTATTTCCACCGCATATTTTTCTTGTGTGGACAATGCTGATAAGATCTTGACAAAGACACCAAACCTTTGGAAACTGAGATGTGAAGTTTCCAAATTTGATGGCTCGTTTCCTGCATTTAGTAATCTTACAAAGCTTGAAATGCTCAAGGTTTCTTCCGGTACTACATTGACTTGGATCAATCAATTGAAGTTACCATCAAGCTTGAAGAAGTTGACACTGTCCAATTTTCGCATACATCTTACTGAAGTTGCAAACCATCCAAAACTTGAGGTACTCAAGCTGCTAGGAGTTGCCATTAGTACCAATGTATGGGAAGTCAATGATGAGCAGTTCCCTCAACTCAAATACTTGAAACTAGAAAATCCTTCTTTTTCAGAATGGGATGCCTCAGACAATGCCTTTCCACGCCTTGAATACTTGGTACTGAAAAGATGTCGGCATCTTAAGGCGATTGCTTCTTGTTTTGAGGATACCCCCTCCCTGAAATCAGTTGAGATGATATCATGCAATGAATCGCTTGCCAAGTCAGTCTTGGCCGTCAGGGAAACATCAATTGAAATGTCGGGAACCTCTGGTTTCGAGGTCATCATCCCCAAGCAGCAAAATAATAGGGTACGTTGTTGATCCAGTGCAACAGTAGCTTATTGAGTATTCGTTTCGACGCCTGTTTGAGCTTAAACCTTCTTCTTTTACACTAACATACTTATCGTTATGAATTGGTAGAACGAACATTCAAATTATGATGATGCTTTCAGCTCTACCAGTCAAAGGCAGACTAAATCTAAGAGCCTTTTGTCAAATCTAAAATATAGGAATCCCACATTGCTAATAACTATTCTCTGCTCAGGACTACTAAGTGAAGGTTATTGCATTAGAAAATAAGCAACTTTATTTCAAATCGAATTGAAATAGTATCCGTTGGCCATGAAGTTAAGTTGTTTTTGAATGATCATATTTTCGTTTAAACCACAACTTATGATGTCGCGCTCTACTAATTTATTTATTTGCCTTATAGATTGAAATAGTATCAATTGTCAAATCTAATTTAAGGTCTTTCTTTAATTTTGATGGATTGAGAATGCTTGAATGGTCAATAAATATTATAAAAGCATGATCTCCATCTGTCAAATTTTTTTTTTTGTTCATTAATAATAGGATTAGTCTATTATAGCTTAACCCTCAATGAGTAAAACTGTTAAGTCTCAGAATGTGGATATGATAACTGGTGGATCTCTCACATAATATAAATTTGCATTTATGAAATTCATCACCTCTGATACAGAAGAAAAGTTCGACGCTGAGACTAAGGAATGAAAGCAATCACCCATCCATATGGAGCTGGATCCTACCAAGGTTTTAAATCACCAATTGGACCAGCAGTCCAGTTTAATAAGATGTTGTCGCCGTATATTGTCTTGTGAAGAGGTAATTTACGAGCAAGCTCATTCAAAATTTGGTGGAAAGCATCACCTGGTTGAGCAGGTTGTAGAAATAACATTGCCTTCTTCATTGCAGGATTAGCAAGCAATCTCCTATTCTTCAAAATTTCTTGTGGTGGAATAGTAGTGAGAATGTTATCCAAGTATGGAACATCCTTCTCTGCTGCAAACAATCCGATATCTTCATTCTTCCCAAGGAATTGCATCAGCAAATGGTAACACAATGTCATCTGCTATTATAACAGGGATGCATCCGAATACAACAGCTTCAACCAGTCTTGGACTCCACGGAGCCCATCCAAGAGGGCACAAGCAAAAGATAACTCGTTGCATGTCTTCGTAGTATGTGTTAGATTTAGGAATTTTTCGTATGTATTGTATTGAATGAATTCATGTGTACAGTACATGTATCTTATATACCAAGCAAATGGACTTAAGTGTAAAGAATAAATCTTCTAACTACCTATGGTTGTGCTATTTCTATTGCTTATACTATAACTAATGTGTATATGTTAGTAACAAAATAAAAACTGAAATGTGCTATTTTACTAATCTCTAGAGGCTTATGATTGTCTTCAGAAACTTCCTAGTCTTGGGTTAAGGCTGGTGTATTTGTCCTGGCCCAAAACAGTAAGAAGGCCCAAGACAATTAGTTGGCCAATTTCCTTCTTGCTTTGTATTCCATTATCAGAGAAAGACTTATTTTCATAAGTTATTTGTTTTACTTTACTCGAACTGATAGTTCTCTCTTTCCCTTGTTTAAAAAGCTATCCCTCTTTCAATTTAGGGTTTGGTAAAATTGAATCATCATCTCCAACAGTATGTAGCTGGATGATCTGTTCAAATATCAAAGAGCGGATTGTCTTAAAGTTGTCCCAAACTGCTGCTCGAGCTCCTCTTGCATAGTACTCGCCTTCAGGATCATTTCTATTGTCATAAAACAAGCCTCGGATATAAACAAAGATGGATCTTGGAGTATCAGGGGGGATCAAGTGGGATTCAATTTTGTATGGAGGAATAGTGATCGAGCCATCTTTCAAACAAACATGATTTCGTTGCCCGAAAGTTTGAATTAAGGTAGCAATGCTGCAGTAACGGAAAAATTCTTCTTTCAATTGCTACCCAAGAGTTGTATGTGAACTAATTTATTTTTACGGCTCTATTTGAAGTCGTAACAAATTTTTTCTTCCCCTGTGTGCTTACGACATAATCTATAATCGTGAAAACCTAGGAAACTACAACTAGCTTTAGTTGAAGAGCAGGAAATTACTTAAAGCAAATTGATGGTTCAGAACTGTGAGAATGAATATAACGAATTTTGGAAAAATTCTTTATTTTGTGAGACAGGTTAGCAAAATTTCTGGGATTGTTCTTTGACAAGTATAGAACTTATTCGATTACATCCTGCACACAAATGCACAACTTTCAAATGGAGCTCAGGATTTTTGAAGTTAGCAACTACGTTAGAGACCACCCTCCTACAACCACAAATATCACCATTCAAGAGAAATTCTTTTATAAGGCATCATGTAAATATGTTCATATGTATAGTCAAAGTTGCGGTATTTGACTGATATGTAGAGTATAAAAGATTGATATTGTAATATTTCTTATTCCTTCTCTCATCTTATGTTTGATCATTGTAAGAACTAAAATATATGAGCGATCCAAGTATCCAACTTTCGTGGGTGAGACTACCCTTTGAATTATAAGGTAGACAACAATATATTATCAATAATGAAAGAATTAACAAAAACGACCTCAAGAAGCACTGTTGTAAAGTGAGAAGTAGGGCAAGGTACTACAACAATTTGTAGCAAGTGCTGGGGTAAGTTAGTATGAATAAACTTTTAACCTTCCTACTGAAATTCTTTCACTGTGTTGATCAGTCCTATGAAATTCTAAGCCTTCAATTCTCAAAATAAAAGCAAGATAAAGAAACCCCAGAAAGCTACTACTACATTTCGTCATTCTTCTACTATAGGGAACAAAATCTATGGAGCAAGCAATCAGAAAAAGATTTGAGTCAAAAAGAAGAAAAGATGTGTAACTTCAAAAGATGCATGGTGCTTTCTACCTCAACTACAAAAAAAATTGTTGAGTCTATATATATATATATATATATATATATATATATAATTGGAAGTTTCACGCTACGATGGTCGCTTTGATGGTAAGCAACTTCTACTTCCAACCGAGAGGTTGTGGGTTCGAGTCTCCCCAAGAGCAAGGTAGGAAGTTCTTGGAGGGAAGGATGCCGGGGGTCTATTTGGAAACAGCCTCTCTACCCAAGGGTAGGTGTAAGGTCTGCGTACCCACTACCCTCCCCAGACCCCATTAAGTGAGATTATACTGGGTTGTTGTTGTTGTTGGAAGTTTCACGCTATCAGGTCGCCGAAAGGATATCTATTGGAAAGCCTCATTAAAATGTAGGATTTGTAATCTTAAAAATAAGACAGGTTAACCACTACAATAGGTAAAGGTGACGAGATGGTATAAAATTTCTTAAAGTGATGGTGTGTATAACTTAAACTTTATACCTGGAATGTGAATAGAAAGGAGGAATCAACAGTTAGACAAAGGTAGTAGGAATTAACAGTTGAAGTGTCAGTAGACTAGATAGTTAATCCTTATTTTATGATGCCAGCCTCAGATTTTTTGTTACTGTAAAATCTTTAGCTTAGGGCCTACAAAGATCACAACTGAGGTCAACACCTGCAAGGGTTGACAATAATAATAAACCAAATATTGCTTTTTATATTCTTCTCTCTTCTATATTATATTATTATTTTTTATTTAAATTTTATTTTTTTATTTCCATTAAATATTCTACCTTCTTTTTTCTTTTTACATATTCATCCCATCTATTTCATATTTCTTTCTTATATAACTATTTAGAATAAAATTATTTTATACCATAAATTTTGAGTAATATAATTTGAAATATTGTAGATTATACATATTAATGGATAATTCAAATAAAAGTGAAATCATTGAGGTAAAAGATAATTCAAGACATATTCAATTATAATGTATTTCCACTTTTAATTTTTTTATTTAATGTATTTTCAATTTTCAATTTTAGCAACACGTTGTATTTTAATAATAAATACACAAAATTAATTTATCGAAATTATACGTCAAATTATACATATAATTAATATTATAAAAATATTACACAAACATAATTAAGTATATATAATATGATAAATTAAAATGGTTTAATAATAATAATCAAAGGAGCATATGAATAGTCCAAATTTGGAGTGACATTGTTTCCCCTCCAAAATGAGGCAAATTTGCAATTGGGTTGTAGCTTGGGATGTACATAGGTCGGGTTAGTTCTGATTTTTCAATTTTCGAACCAAATCAATTGTGTCGGGTTATTAAACCAAAGATCAAACCAAACCAATAAAACCAGAGTTTTTTAATCTCGATTTTTCTCGAATTTTCGGATTATTCGGATTTTTTTAGGGGTTTTCTAGTAAAATTTTTGTAGAATAAAATATATAACTTGTGCTCAAAATATTTCTTCAATCCTAGTAAAATACAACTATATAAAGTAGTTGCCAAGAAAATAATACAAATATGAGATGTGATATGGTATTATCCAAAAATATTCAACAATAAAGATAATAAAACTAAGTAATATGAATATTGCTAATTAAAAAGCCATAATAAAAATAAAAATAATATAAATTACTAAATCATGCTAAAATAAGTAAACTAATAAGGGAATATTATTTAAATGACTAAACAGCTAATGAAAAAATAAAAATAAATTATGCATTTTTATCAAAATTATTGCAAAATAAAAAATAGATATTCAATATATTACCATTCGTAGTATTGAACTGAATGTCTTTTGTTAGCGTTAGTATTGATTTGATTTTGGTTTGAGCTTTGTTAGTATTATTTAAGTTACTAATATTAATGGCTATGAACTATACCTTAAAAAATTATGAAAAAATTTAAGAAATAGTTATAAATTACATCACAATAAGTATATTTATACATTAAATATATATAAAATTTCTGTATGTATATATATATATATATATAGTCGGGTTAGTTTAGTTTCGGTTTGACTTTCTTTAGTATCAAACCAATTGTGGTCGGATTTTTTTTTCCAACACCAAACCATAGTCGGATTTTTCTTTTCAATTTGACTTGGATTATTGGGTTGGTATAATTTGTCGGTTTCCTTTGTACCTCCTTAGTTGTAGCAATTCCTTCATTTTTTACTCCAAAATAGAGTTTTGAGGTAAAAGTGAAGGTGGGTTAGAGATGGCCTTATTGTTGTTGGTTTTATTTTGCCTACCACAGTATTTGAGCTTTTCTTTGGTATCCTATTTTTCCTAAAAGTGTTCCCAACCATTCTTATTACTGAAGTTTTTTCTTTTTTTAAATTAAAAAATACATATGGGCCCGCCCCTCTATTATTCTTCATTTAAATACCAATTTTTTTCTGTGGCAAGATTTAAACTCGTAACATGCACCTAACCCACACATTATATGTTGTGCTCTAACTGCTAGATCAAAACCCCGGCGGCAAACTTTCTTAGTAGTATTAGTATTTATGTTACTATGGTTTGCCCTTCCTGCAATGGGTTCTTGTCTGAAGCTTTATAATTCCAGGACAACTTTGCAGACCTGCGAAAAGTTGCTAGAAAAACTCAAACTAGTTCATTTGCTTTATGAATGTGCTACTCAAATATTCATCTTGATAACTGACATTCGGAAATGGTTTAATCATCTTGTGCTTAGTACAACAATTAGCTTACTGTAAATCATTTAGCTGTTGAATATGTCTACAACTACCACACGTCGTTAGAAATTTACAATCATTTTAAAGAATATGTTAAGACGTCACCATATTCAATATTCAGCAATTACGGATATTCTTACATGTTTCAGATGAATACTCAATAAAGGTTGCTAAATTAGCACAAAAGGCCCTTCAGTTTTCAGGGATTGCAATATTCCAACTCCCAAGTGAAAGAACTCAAAGCTAAGGAAAATAAAAAATAAAAAATTACAAAATTTAAAAAAACGGTCGTATTTGCCTCAAGCCCGAGATAACTAACACTTTGCAGGTGATATAATCAAATTGCAATAGTGACAATTTTGAAGAAAGAATAAAAGGAATAAAGGCCTTTAATTTAATAACTACTCCAAACTCAAGGTTTTCCTTTGGATGTATAAACTAAAGAAGAAAAACATTTGCTATAACCTCAACCAAGCAAAAGAAATATAAAATACGATTTCTCACGAAACACATTATTTCACAGTTGATGAAAAATACAACTCCGAAATATATTCCATTTGGAGCAAACACTTTGTTAGTAGACATTAATACATGAGTGAAAATTCTACATTCTGGTATCCAATTTTCTGCTGAGCCCTTTCCTTCTAATCTTGGTAAGAGTCAAAATAGACATCAGGGAACGTGAGCCAGGAAAAGCCAATTCGTGCACAGGTACCAGCAAAAATTATTATATAAGAGTTGTAGCTTGAACTAGAGAATAATGAGGGAAAGCAAATCTTTTTATCAGCAACTATATATTATTAAGGATTGATAAGTGATAACTACAGCATCAAGTAAACAAGATGACTTATATTTGCAGTCATTTGTACTTTGAAGCTCCAGAAGAAGGCGACGTGAGATAAAAGTTCCCCATTTCATGTATAAATATCTGAGGTGGCTCTTCTCTGTCAAAGGCAATTGAATATTTTAAAGGGGTTATGCAAGTGAGTGACCAAGAACACACCCAACCCACTATAAGAAAATGATTAAAGAAGTTTGTCTTACATTTCATTAGCTTCTTGGTATGCATAACTGGATGCAACTGCTAAAAGCATTCCATCATGGCTATAAGATAGAGAGACAACACTCTTGGGATACCTTGGCATCTAAAAACAAAAAGACCGAACAAATAGGCTGAGATCCATCAATTGGTTGAAACAAGCAAAAAGAGATATGCAGCAAATCTCCAAAGGGAAATAAACAGAAGCAGTAGTTAAAGCAGAACATGTATGTGTGACAGCAATGGACATTCTGCATTTTTCATTTTGATTGGGAAACTGAAAAACTATACTTCGGCATGTCACTCATGTAAAACAAGAGATTTGTTCACTGATCTCAACAAGCACAAGATTTCTTTAAAAACTATGACTTCAACCAACTGATATCAAAACTGCAATTATAACTATATTATCAATTTTTGTGAACTTATGCAACATCTGATTGACAAATGAACAAGAGTACTTCAAATGTCCGTTTCCTTCCTCGAGCAATAACAACTATTTTATCACTTTTTGGGAAACTTATGCAATATCTGATTGACAAATGAACAAAAGTACCTCAAACATCCGTTTCCTTCCCCGAGCATCCCACAAGTTGACATAGCCGTCATTGTCACCAGTGACAAATGAACCAATAATGCTGGAAGGGAAAAGGAACTGTGAGTATAACTTCTATCAGTTAGCAATAACAGATGGCTGAAACTGGAAAACCACATACGATGGGTTAAACGCAATGTCATTAACTGTTACAAGATGACGTTTCCCATCTTTACTCTTTGGATGACATCTAAATGCGTATCTGCAAAAACTGACAAATGAATTAAGAGATCCATACAAAAGGAGAGATTTTAGAATGAGACTTCATAGTAACCATATACTGAGAAATTTCAGTAGCTGAAACTGTTTCATCTTTCTATAAAATGTCTGAATTTGTCACTTACAGAAAAGAGAAGTTATAGTTTCACCAACATGCAACCCTACCAAAATGGATATGAGTGTAAAAGAAATAAGCGATATGAAGGTTTAAACCAAAAGATACATGGCCCTGGGAAGAATACTTCTACTGCTTTTTCTAGATTTTATAATTTGCCTTGATTAATTGTCGATCTTTCTTTTTCTTTCAATCAGATTTGATTTTCAGCAACTGCTTCTTATGTCATCTAAATTAAAGATAAGAAGCCAAATCACCTTTTGTTGGCCTACTATTGACTGATACAAGGACCTAAAAAATGCCCTCTCAAAATTTTCAATTTCTACCAAGTTCTCTACTAATGTTCTGAATCGTCATCCTTCCTGTACCACCTCTCTTTTTTAGAATGCTAAACTATTTTCCATGCTGGAACTTGGAAGACTAAAAATGGTCCCTCAAAGTTGAAAAAGGCTTACAAATAATTATGGGCTCTTTCTAAGCAGCAGGGCAGCATCAAACTTTTGCTTACATCTCCTACATAGTGAATTGCACTTTGGATGAGGTCATCTTAGGCAATGAGGAATTTATCAGTTGTCTTTACATGCTTAATGAAATGCTAATGACGAGAATTTGCCAGCATTTGCAACTTCAGAAAGTGGATGCTACAACAGGGAGATGGAGCACAGAGCAAGCCCCTTGCAGGTTCAAGAGGTACCAGTTCATAAATACAGGAAAAATGTTTCCGTGGATCCGATGAAAATAAAGCTTTGATACTTTTTTGGAAATGCATTGACAGATTAAAATGGATTACAACAGCCTCTCCTAGCTAGTGCCTTGTATAGTTGTGTTTGCTAGTTGAGACATCTGATAGATCTTATATTCTATCCAAATGTTAGCAAGTGAAACAGCAATTGGAAAGTTGGACCAGTGTTCTTACAAACATATAAGCAAAATAAGCAGAAGCGAATTTGTGATGTCAGGTGAATGCCAAGCAGCTCTTAGCTCTTTTAGTTTTTCTACACCATGCATTTGAAAGCCAGGTAGACACCATCTTTCGAAAAATATCAGCTAATGCTGACCTGATATATGAACTCAACTGCTTACAGTTGAACCTAAAATGTGCCTAGCATGGTTTGAGTAATCTGGCCAGAATCACCATACAGTAGTCTAATGTTCTACAAACTTTCATCTTTTCAAACATAAAGAAAGTACGACAAACTTTTACTGACCCCTCATCTGAGCTGGATCTGCAGATGTACTCCAGAAGAACTCGCCCATCAACTGATCCAACAATAAATCCTACACAAAGACAATACCCAGAAGGAATCTGATAAATTAATTGAAAGAAAGGTAAGATAAAATATAAGCATGAGAAAGAAACATGTGATGGAAAAATATTTATGCCAGTTTTTTCTTTTGGTAATTAAAACTTTCATTTACCAGGGAAATATTTACAAGTAAATCATAAAACCATCACATATATCCTATGCTTTCTGTACTCCCCCCCCCCCCCCCCTCTCTTCTAATACTAAACTATTTTGTCCAAGTATCTCCCATCGTCTTACTTTTGCTTGAAAGATTCTGGTATTTCTTTTTTGCCACACACAGTATACACATATAGCTAGTGTCATCTTATATAGTTCAGTTGCTGCAGTTCTTTTCAGCCATTTTTCAGCCCATGCTAGCTCCTCAGCACATCCATATACTGATTTTTTTATCCCTTGCCAAGCTAGCAGATTACCCCGCAATTCAGCTGCATCTGAGCACTCAAAGAATAAGTGCTGAATAGTTTTACTTGCTTGTCTGCACATAACACACTCCTGCTCAATTTGTATTCCCCATTTGCTCAGTCTGCCTTTGGTAAATAACTTGCCATGTGCTGTCATTGTTAGTATAAAAGTCCACCTAGGGCAGCCAGCATTATGGCATACAACTCTTCTCCAACTCACTTTGCTAAAGTTTCCTCTCAGTTTGTGACATATATGCTTAATTGAACAGTGGTTCATCTTCTTGATGGCTTCATGATTAAAGCATGCTTCCTCAAATATTTTCTTTGCTTTCATAGTCTTGCTCATCATCGATAATGTTTGCTTCAGTTGGACTTCCCATATGTTCCTGTCTTTGATGTAGTAATTGTGCATCCATTGAATCCAAAGTTTGTTCTTTCTCTTTGCATAGGCTCCAATATTGTTTACATATAGCTGCTTTATTCCACAGTGTGATGCTGATAATATTGAAACCCTCTGCTGATTTGGGCAGACACTTTTTTCCATGCCAATAATGCTTTCTTAGAGATATTGCCCTCCCCTGTCCACAAAAAATTTCTGCGTATTGCCTCAATTAGTTTAGTGATCTTCTTTCGGAGCACAAAGATTTGCGCCAAGTTTGATTAGAGAACAGTACACTTTTGATCAATTGAATCCTCCTAGCATAAGATAGGAATTTGGTTGTCCGTGAGGTTATTCTGCCAACTATTTAATAAATTAAGGGCTGGCATTGAACTGCTGATATTCTCTTAGAACTTAGGGGAGACTCAGGGTATCTAACTAGCAGTTCTCCTTTTTGGATTCTCCTAGCATAAGATAGGAATTTGGTTGTCCGTAAGGAACTTAGGGGAGACTCAGGGTATCTGACTGGCAGTTCTCCTTTTTGGATTCCAAGAAATTGCAGAATAGCTTCATGTGCATCTTGTGATACCCCTCCAAAAAAGATTGAGTTGTTATTCTTGTTGATCGCCAATCCTGAAGCTTTTGAGAATTCCATGAAGCAGTTATAAAGTAGCTTGATTGATCCAATGTCACCCCTGCAAAAAAGTAAAATGTAAACCAAGTTGCAAAATTTGCAACTTCTTACACTTGGGATGATAATTGAAGTTTGGAATCTGGTTCAAAGTCTTTAGATTCCTTGTCAAGTATTCCATTGCAAGCACAAATAGAAATGGTGATAATGGATCCCCTTGCCTCAGCCGTTTCCTAGCTTCAAATGGTTGTGTGAATGAATTATTAACCAGTAATGAATATGTGACACTTTGCATACATGTCATGATCCATCTCACAAACTGTTCTGGAAAAGCCAATGCATTCAGCATCCGCTCCATAAAAGCCCCTTCAATAGAATCATATGCCTTCTACATATACAGTTTCATCATACACCTTGGTGACACCCCTCTTTCCTTCCATATCCTTTGACAAGTTCATGGCTAAAAATAATGTTATCTGTTATCACTCTTCCAAGGACAAAGGCAGACTGTGTTTTATCAATTACTGCATCCATCGCCCTTTGTAGTCTCTTAGTTAAGACCTTAGAGATCACTTTATACAAAGTAGTGCAGCAAGAGATTGGTCTGTATTCTTTAATACTGGTAAGATTTCTCACTTTAGGGATCAAAGTGATTGTTGTGCAGTTGATAGGCATATACATTTGAGCTGATTCAAAGAACTCCGGAACGGCCTTAGTCACATCCTCTCCTATGACTTTCCATGTTTTTTTTAAAAAACACTGCATTAAATCCATCATAACCAGGTGCTTTTAGGTCACTAATATCCTTCAATGCTGACTAAACTTCCTCCTTAGTCACTGGTTGGATGAGTTGCAATTGTTGCTCTCTACTTAATAATGCTCCCATCTTCATGACATTTGGATTAATAGATGGGATACTTGCTGCTCTCGAACCCAACAGTTCCTCATAATAGCCCATTATTTCTGCCCCTATGTCTTCTTCTAGCATAAGTTGGATCCCCAAGTCATTTGTTAGAGCCTAAATAACATTCAAGTTATTCGTGTTCTTCATTTGTGCAAAGAAATAACCAGAATTTGAATCCCCCAGTTTCAGCCACTGGACTCTGAATCTTTGCTTGTAGATACTCTCTTCAATCAATGTCCATTTTTCTAATTCACATTTTAACACTTTCTCCTTCTCAATTAAGTCTGGTTGTTGCATTTTGTCACTCATCTTCTTTTCAGCGATTGCAACTCCTTTCTAGCTTTTTTTAACTCTATATTCTACCCCTTGATAGTGTTGTATGTTTGTCCCTTTCAGAACCTTCTTGACCCTTTTGAGCTTGTTCCATACTTCCTGCATCATTCCGTTTGTTCCATCTATACTCTATACTTGCTCAACATGTTGTGAAGTGAGGGTGATCTACTATACAATTAAAGAATCTAAATGTCCTATTCTTCCTCCTTTGTATCAGTGTAATCATTAATTTAAGTGGAGAATGATCAGACACATATGGTTCTAACACATGTATTTTCAAGCTTGGCATTGTCAGCATCCAGTTAGCATTCACCAATCCCCTGTCTATTCTACTATAAGTATGATTATTTGTCCAGGTATATTACCTTCCCACAGTTTGTAACTCATTCATCCTAGTATCCTTCATGAACTCCTTGAAATCTTGTCTCCATATCTTGTATCACAGAGCCATGTTGTCTGTCTTGGTCATTTAACACAACATTGTAAGCTCCCATTGATAACCACGGCCCCTGTTGTGTACTATGAATATGTCTCAACTTTCTCCACAAACTCTGTCTGTCTTTGATGGTATATAACCCATAGATTGTTGTAAATCCAATTGTAAACAACTTTGAGACTGCTCTAAGCTGACCATGTATTAGCTGCTCACCTATTTTAGTTGGGTCGAACACAGATTCTAGGATCCCAAATCACCCAAATTCTATTTTTGTTCATTGTGCTAAAGTTAGTTATCTATTGCCATCCAGGTGCAATCTTCTTCATTATATCTCTAGTTTTCTGATCCTTTATTCTGTGCTCAACTAGAGTTATTACATATTTTTTATTTTCATTTATAAACTTCTTTTATCTCCTTTTGCTTATAAGTTTTATTCAATCCCCTAACATTCCATGTGATCACACTCATACTGGTATGAAATGAGTACCTTGATACAGCTCCTGCACCCCTACACTACTCGTCTGCATACAGCTCGTGCCTGGATCACTATTTGCTTTATCATTTCTCAGAAATTGGAATCCATTGTTTCCAATCAGATTCAACTTCTCATTTTGTTTAGCTTTGGCTGTCCTTGTTGTTGACTTACCAATCACTGTTTATCCACCCATCTTCCTTTCCTCGTTTCTCATTGTCCTTTGAATTTGCCCCTTGTTCTGATGTTTGGATTGCTTCACTCTTCTTACTTCGTTCAGCCTCCTGTTTCTGGATTATTTTTTTTTGATGACCGAGAAATCTGTCTGGGGCCAATCCTTTAGATCAATCGCAGCCTTCGAAACTCGGTGGATAATGGGTCCGCTCTTCTCCCCTTCTCCACTTAAATACCAGGCTTTGCTTTGCATGGTGTAAGGGCTTGAACATGTGACCCAAGACACAAATCCACCACCCTTTGCCACTTGAGCTAGGCCCTGGGGGCTCCTGTTTCTAGACATTTAAGCCATCTCTATTAGTTCTGAGCCAAACTTGTTTTCCTTTATTCACCTTCCTCTGATATATCATTCTTTGTGGTTGTGGCACTTTGACTTCATTACAATC
Source organism: Nicotiana benthamiana (assembly GCA_034376525.1). Taxonomy (NCBI): domain Eukaryota; kingdom Viridiplantae; phylum Streptophyta; class Magnoliopsida; order Solanales; family Solanaceae; genus Nicotiana; species Nicotiana benthamiana. The sequence goes on along the minus strand of CM067330.1, from coordinate 57,990,054 downwards.
ATGGCCTATTCTCAATCACTTAGCACAGAATGCTTGCTCCCAATCATATGTAATTTCCTGCAGTAATGTTTTGCCCTTTGGATCTTGCACCTTCACTGTTCTAGGCAATGGTTTAGTTGGCATCTATTTCAGTTATCGTTGTTGCATAAAAGATTCTAATTGATCCAATAGTGCACTCATCAACATAGACAAGGTTTCCGAAAGCACTACCTATCTTGTGGCCTTCATACTCCAACAATTGAGTGGCAAATTAGGAAATCTGACCCACAGGGGAATGGTTTCCAGTACTTCATCATGCAAATTAAAATCTGCTGACCATGCTTTCATAATTATAGGACGATTGTTCACCGTATGAGGGCCAGAATATAGTACTTGATCTCTTTCCTCCAAATTACTAAACCTTATTACAAAGTAATCATCATTATGATAGTAGACTTGTGGCTTCACTGAAGTTTACCCACTAAGCTCAGGAATCTTTCCATTGCTCCTATAGTAGGTGAATCTCCTATCACGTAAAGCACAATCGCAGAACTCCACTTATCATTTTCCTATTCTACATCCTTGAGGTCTAATTGCATAATCTTCTCACCATTCTGAATCACTGGTGCAATAATTGCAAGTTCATACCTTTCATTGCTAATTTGTTACCCCTACCACATTTGCCCATGCCTGAGTCTTGCTATTTTTCCTTAATTCAGCAATTTTACTGTTCTCAACAGTACTTGAACTGCATGGTACTGCTCCATTGTTGCACGGGTTCTTCGTTTGTATTTGAGCTGTCTAGCTTCCAGATCCACTTCCTATAGCTTGCACAGCTACAGGAGTAACCAGCTTTCATTTTGCCATTTTTGCGAGCTAAATCTGCTTCCTCCTTGCTCTGTTCACTTTGCATGCTTCTAGGAGTGACTGCTTCATTTAGTTCTTCAATTCTCACTCCTTTTGGTGAAACAAACAAGTCTAAAACAACATTTCTTGCTTCCGTTGATCGTTGATCTGTAATCAGAACCTTCATAAGGTTATTCTTAGGTCTGCCTCTCCCTCCCATGGCTTCCAAACTCCAAAGTGCACGTTAGCTAGGCCACGTTAACGCGTACCGAGAGAAAACGTTATTTATGCCAGTTATCTAGCCAACATAAGATGGATAATACAAAAAACTGAAAACCCCACATAATTATATCCTTCTGCAGTCAATGTTATCAAAGGCAAAAACAAAAAAAAAAGAAATAACCATAGAAGTCTATTGGACTTTACGCTCAAAGCGCTAACAAGTGAGGGCTTTAATGGAGAAAGACGTAATAGAAGGGAATGATAAACATACAGACTAAACTGAAGCGCCGCTTTAGTGGGGCAAAGTGCACAACCTACTCTGCGCCCAGTTTGAAGGCTTAAGCGCGCCACAAGTAAGTCCTGGACAACACCATCCGTAGTGAAATACATACATGCATAATAGAGTTCTTCTAATAAAACCATTTATTCAACTTTCGGGAAGATCCTTAAACTTTTTGTATTTTCTCTTTTTCTCTTTGCTTTTTTCTTTCATGGGGTGAAGGTGTGTGATGGGGACCTTGGAAGCACAACGTAGTTGATATTAGAATTTTGGTAAGAGTACCTTTAGGATTAAAAATTGGCCGTACACATTTTACTTTGACGCCTTTCGTGTGAACTGATTTCTTAAAACTTCGTAGGTCATATATATCAACTGAGGAGCCAGCAGCTACCATCAAACTGAACCCAGATAGTGAAATTGACTCCACCTCTGAAGCTAAGCTGTTCAAGCAGCCATGAGATTGGGTTGAACGAGCATCCCAAAAATTTATCTTTCTATCCCAACCAGCAGAAATTATTTGACCTGCAATTATTTTTTTAGCAAGATAAGTAAATATTATTATGGCAAGTACCACAGAATGGTACTGCAAAATACAAAATTACAACAGTATAGAGGTCACTATATAGCAATTAAGCACCCTCATCTCAATGAATCTAAAATGTCTAAGACATCTTGGAAGTCTTCTACCGTCCTCTCCTTACACCAATGAAAAAGGAAATCAAGGAGAGAAAATTGAGTCGATAAATTTATAAGTTCAGAGCAATAAAGTTGGGAGCAAATCAGTGAAGTTTGGTCCTTTCCATTTGCCACATGATGTTGAACATATATCCAAATAAATCAAGTTTCCATCTAATATACTGATTAATGGATCCTCAACTTTAGGAATTATGCAAATAGAATTCTTCTGCTTAGTACGATAATTAGCTTACGGAAAATCCATCAGCTTTGACAGTTAAAAATACCTAAACATTGTTAGGATATTGCTTTTGCTTTGAATATTATGTGTTGTGTGTTTCTCCAAGGCAATATTTAATGAAAATGTTAAGAAGTCACCATACTGAAATTATAGAGGTACCAATATCTTACATGTCGTAGGAGAATACTCAACACAGGTTGCTACATCATCATGAATTCCCACTGAGACATTAACCCCTGAATCCAAATCATACCTAGGAAGAAGAACAACCCAAAAGGGACCATCATGTGTAGTGTGATAACAAATTCAATGCATTCCCCAGAGAATGTACCCAGAACATGAGAAAAAACTGATTATAGCTCTAAGCTCAACACATAAGCTTCTTCTTTTTCTTTTTCCTTTTCATTTCTAGCATGAAAGCTTTCTGTTTTTGTCCATGTAATATGGAATAAAAGCAGAGCGGATCCAAGATTTGAACTTTATGGGCCTGAATTCGAAATTCTATCATAGACCATTTATTTTTCTTTTATTTTTTATGACAATGATGGTGTAAGGGACAGCTTGTGTGGCTGTGCGCACTTCAACTATTCCATAAGGTACTTCTACCTCCCACCAACACATGTACGGGGTACCTAAGTCCATCAAGTACGGGGTGTCAATGGTTCGGTTCGGCCGGTTATTTTATAAAATTTGTACCATACCAATTTTTCGATTATTCTATTATGCATAACCAAAATTAGACTTTTCAAAACCGTCTCAATCATGTCGGTTTCACTTCGGTATCGGTACAGTTCGGTTAATTTTCGGAATGCCTTGTAAAATTCACCAGTAAAAGTAGAATGCAATAACATGCGTTCTTTTATAGGACTTAGCAAAATTATCTAGACATTTCTACTATGATGACTTACAAAATATGAAAGATGGTTAATATAGATACATCAACTATTCAATAGTAATGTAAAAGAAACAAAGTAAAAGCAAAGAAAATATAAATATCACGAGTGAAAAGATATTAACCAAGTCGGGACTCAAGAATAAAGTCTATATCAAATATTAAAAAAGCTAAATCTAAATTATATGAAGCGAAACATATTCAATACATTATAGTTTGCTACTCATAATCGCTGGAATATTGTGTCTTGCTAATAAAGATACTTGAAATAACTTAGTTTAAGTATAAGTATGATAATAGGTTTTAGGAACTAGTATTTTGAGTTTAATTACTTGTTGGCTTGTAACAGTTTTTATAATTCCTAAATCCTAGGCCCAATGAAACATTTAATGCTTTATTAGTTTAACCTTACTATATAAATATATTTTTCACATGTAAATTTTATTTGGTACGGTTCGGTATTTTTTCAGTTTATTTTTATAAAATAATATACCTACCCCAATTGTAAGTACGATAATATATTTATATAAAAACCTACGGTTTCTTTAAAAGAAACCTAAAAATGGTTCGTTGCAGTACGGTTCGGTCAGTTTAGTCGGTTTTCAAATATCCATTGACACCCCTATCAAGCTTGTTTGAAATACTATGTTTAAAATCTATTACAACTATTTGTACTTATTTAGTGGATTTTTAACACAAACACATGTTATGAGCCAAAGCTATTGGATTCAGATGAACCCATAACTTGTGCACTAAGTTGGCCCCTAAATGAAAGGGCTTACTCGTGCACTATGCACCTACTACAAGGTAGGGGGAGACTTATTAGATTATCATAAAGCAGGAGTAAAAACCTGTAAACTGAACCATCAGAAGCAGCACTAAGGCACACACTCTCATTCTCGAAACAGCAATCCAGGAGAGCAGCTTTCCCGGGAGCTTCCATTCGAAGCTTAGAGCTATCTACATCATACAGTCGGAGACTCTGCAAAACAATTTTTGGGTTACGTGTGAATGAAATAGAATTTAGACACAGTAGAAGATGAAGAAACCCTAAACTCCTAATTTATCTTAATAAAAAACAAATTATTGAACATTAAAATTAAAAGGCCCAAATGGAGGGAATGGAACTGAGGATTATATAGCCGAAACCGACTACTTTAAAATTGAGGCGAATTTGCTACTGTATCCTAATAAACTTGGATCATACATACAAACACTTTGTGAATACACAGAGGAATGGGGTTTTACACTTACAGAATCCCAAGAAGAAATTAGCAGGTTGTTGGAATGTGGGCCGAATCGGATCCTTGAAATTGCGTCCCGAATTGGATACTCCAAATTCAAAGAAACAGTATTCATTGTGAATTGGAACGATGAAACAGCAACTATTTTTTGAAAAGTTCAAGCCCTAAAATGAGAGTCCTTTGGACAGCTTGAATTTTTTCCCGCCTAATTACTTCAACAAAGTTTTGTTTGTTTTTACTCTACTATTAAAAATAAGCTATATGTACCTGTTTCACTATTTTGTATTAGTATAGTCCCTGCCATTTTACTTTGCTATTTAAAACACCCCCAATCGTTAGTTTATCAATAGGATATTAATAAATATACGCGTCACTTAGGGATGTTCAAAATCGATCCGAAACCGAAAACAAATCCAAACCGAAGCTTAACGGCTTACTGGTAACGGCTTAACGGACGGGGAACGGATTGAATTTTTTTTATTAACGGCTTATCGGTTTGGGGATGGATTATTCAATTTTCTTAACGGCTAATCCGTTAACCCGTTAAGAATATATATATATATATATATATATATATATATATATATATATATATATATATATATATATATATATATATATATATAATTTATTTTTATTTATATATATTAAATATAAAAAACTAAAACCCTTAAAAATGATTAACAAAAGTTTATTTCTACTTCTAAGCATTTTTAATCTCGGGATCTAGATGATTTGCAGGTACTCGCCCAACATAAAGAAGATGAAGGTGATGGACAAGAAAAAAGTGAGGAGGGCAAAGCTATACTACCTCAGGGATATAATGAATGCCCTGAAAAGACATTAGCAAGCTAGCTCATATGAAGGTATACTGGAATAGGTGTTTGATCTATAATTGCCTGAAGAGATCTATCAAATTCTAGTAAACATGTATGTTAGGCTTATAAGCCGCCCAATAACCGCCCTATAAGAGCTAACCCGATACCAATCCGCTCGATATCTTATCGGGTGGCTAACGGATTAATACATTTAAAGGCCGATAACCGTTAAGCCAAACCGTTAAGAGTAAAAGCCGCCCAATCCGCCCGATAAACACCCCTAGCGTCACTATCATATTGCTCTATAATCACCCGCATCATATCTCATTAAAATTAGCCAACCTGACTATTTTAACCCGACCCACTCGAGCCCCTCTAACTTAATCCTCTTAGTTATTCCCATTTTATTTCATCGATCCGCAAAACACTTAGAGAAAAGCCATTTTAGGGTTCTTCCACAAATAGGTTGGGTGCTCCAATTTCTATCATTCTCGCCTTATCTATTTTTCGTAAATTTGAGATGTTATAAGACAGTTGTTCATCGAGGAGGAAGTGTCATTGTGGGGTATTTGCCAACAATTTTACTTTGACAACTCCGAGAAGATTCTATAAATGCCCTAAACCGAAAGTAAATGATTATATATGGGTCATGTTTGAATTTTCGTGTTTTTGACTGATTTATTGATGTTGATAATTAATTTTTTCTATTGTTTTTTAGGGCAGTTCATATGGTTATTGTGAATGGACAGAGGATCTTGTCCCGGACTAAATGCTCGTTATAATCAATAATTTAAAGTGTACTTTGGATGTGGTTAATCTTAAAATTTGTAATTTGAAGCCGTTGTTGGATGATGGCAAGATTGAAATGGACAAATTGAAGGAAAAAATAGTTGCGATGAAGGTAAGAATAATCTTCTCGTAACGAAACAATTGTAGTTGGAAGATAAAATTATCAAGATAAAGTTCTTCATTATGATTTCATATGCGCTATTTGTAGGATTTATTGATGCTATTATCAAAATTTGAATCTGAATTGGGTATGGACGGTAAAAGTTTTTTTTTGTAGATGTGTTGTTTCCTGTGAATATTTGCAGTTGTATATCATATAGTGTATTTTAAGCCTTAACTTTTTGTATCTTACTTTTTGTAACTTGTTTAAGCTATATATCGAATGATGTATCTTACTGCTTAAATCTATTTGTTCCTACTTGTGATTATGACTCGTTATAATTGAAAATTAAAGATTGCACTAAACATAAGAGGAACAAACCTATATGAAACTTCTTCATTGTATCAAATTGCTGAACATATGCAACAAATCATAATTAGAGAATGAATATTCTTATAGTTCACCACATATGCTAAAGTACTAGTGATTAATGTAGACGTAATTTTTTATCCCTCACGAGTTTTTACTCATTTTAGCTTTTACATATTTAGTTTAGGCTTAATATCACTATTTTACCTAGTTTTAACTATTTTACTTTATTTTAAGAACAAAAAATAAAAATTACAAAAATAGTTCCATATTTCTCAACTTAATTTACGTATTAAATATTTTTAGAAGAACATATTACTTTTAACATATTTTTATTCTAATATAATCCTTGAAAATATCAAAAATAGTTTCAATTTTTATTTCTAATTTTTATTTTTAATATTAATAATTTATCAAAATCAATTAAGAGTTTTTATATTTTTGTAAGTATTTAAATTGAACTTTTAACATTTTCCTTAGCCAATATTATAGAATCTCTTCTTTTAAACCCAATTAAATTCTTGCAGTAGGTCCAAGTTACACCCTAAAATCTAAACCCATAAAATCCTAAATCTTCATCTCCTCCAAAGAAACTAGACATATTAGACTACGTAACCCTAAAAAAAACCTCCAGTGGCTCACCTTCTTCATCAACCAAAAGTCAGCTATCGCCACCCCCTCTTGACCTTCATCTTTAACCAACACAACATCTTAGAACACACTCCACTGCCGTCCCCTCACCAGCCACGCCCCCGCGCCACTAAGCTCGCCGGACGTACGACAACAATCTTCAGCAACCAGCCGCTCACCACCGCGGTCCACACTACCAGCGACCCCTTTCTCTGAAACTCTTCACCTTTACACCAAAAAACCAGTCGCTCCTCACCACTCGCGCACACACACAACACCAAAAACAGAGGACGGGAACGAACGAGATTTTTCATATTCTGATTTCTGATATTAAAACCACAGAATTCAATCAAGTTTGAGGGTGGTTGGAGTTCGTTTGAGTTGGTTTAAGTCTGTCACTCGTCCAAGTTTCGATGTTTGCAGAGTAATTTCCGGCTACAATGTTCCATCCCTGTTTGTGCCGAGATTTGCTAGATTTAATGGCCTTATTCAACTTTCAATTGTCAAAAGAAATCTGATAAATCCTTTTGAGGTTCATTTCTCACTTTGTTCTCGCTTTAGATCTTGTGCGCGTGCTTGTGATTGATTTTTGATGACATGAATGCTATTTGTTTGTTCTAGTTTGTTATTCTCTTCAGTTGGTTTGATTGTTGAGCTTCCATTTTGATCTATAACTTCATTCGAGAACAACACTAAAATCCGTTCATTAACCCATTAATAGTGTAAAGTGGCCTAGTGACTAGCTTGATTTGAAATGTTGTGTGGACTATATCATCTATTTGTGAGGTGAAGTTGGCAATTAGGTTGAGAGTAAAAAAAGATGAATTTGCTATCATTTGATTACTAGCTTCTGTTTGGTAAGTGTCTTGAACGCATCGTGCAATTGAGAATTGGCATGGCTTTTATGAAAGAAATTTAATTGGAAATATAGATGGTCTTGGGTTGGGTAAAAGCCAAACAGATACGGGGCCTAGTGTCCAAAATTGAACAAATGTTTAGGATTATCATGATTATTGTTTTATCTACCTTTTTTTAATGTCCGTTAGAAGCATATTTAGGTCGATCATATTTGGGTAGGTAAATATTTAGGATGTTCGTGTTTTAGTTTCTTTTGAGGTGAGAGGTCGTTCCCTAAGTTAAATTTGTTCGGGGAATGTCCCGAGTGATTTGTATATAATTTTTCTGGTGTATGCCCCGAAGCACTTGTATTGGAGGCCTAGTATTTTTATTTTTAATTTTACTTTCTTCGGGAACGACCTCGAGCCTCTTCTGTGTTCGTTTTTCTTTTTTATTTTTGTTTTTATCTCAATTTGAGTATTTTAAAAGTCGACTAGATCAAGTATGCAACTGTATTATTTACAGGACTTGGGGAATGCCTAACACCTTCTCCCGAGTCAAATGAACTCTTTTACTCGAATCTCTGGTGCAGACTTAGTTTGGAGTCCAAAGTGTTATAAAAGAAAAAACACTTTAAAAAATGGTGACTTGGCATACTAAAATCAATGTCAAGTGACGACTGTGAGTTATTTTCTTTTGAACATAATTTTGTCACTTTTTAATTAAAAACTCTTTTGAGCTTCAAATTTTTTTTATTATTTATAAGAGGGTTTATTGAAGTTGGTGAAAAAGGGGTATGACAATTAACTAGCGACATGTAAATAAAATACAATGACTAAATCACCACACAACACTAAAGGCTCTCTTCCATCCGAGGCCTATTGGTTTGAAATGCAGGTTTGATGGAACACTAACACCATCATGACAGCCTGTGAATGTTATTGCCCTTAATCTTGAAGGTTGAGATAATTCTTCCTTGTTTGAAGTCTTGTTCCTACTTCTGATACAATTGTTGGCCTTAAAGCTGGATCTCGATATGATCTGGAGACTCAAAGTCCAAAAATTTAATGTTGGACTGAGTGTAAATACTTGGTGCAGGCATAAACACAAAGTTTGAGCTTTGACTTTGTTGATTAGACTGTGTAGGTTAACTATCTTCAAGTGCAGTGGGTTCTATTTCTTCTTCATCAACCAATATTGTGTTGCTTGTTCTTGTCATCTTTTTCATGTGTGGCTATTATGTAAACATAAAAAAGTAAGTTACATATTACTAAATAGGATACAAATAAGTTAGAAAAAATAACCATTACCTTCTCACAAACCTTCTCACAACCTCTAGCATTATGATTAGGCTCTCCATAGTTACTGCATGTCATAACTCTCCCTTTCCTGGAAACACCCTACTCACCTTGCCTTTTGATAGTCTCATCTTTTTCTTTTAATTTTAGGTCGCCTATCCATCTTGACTAACTCAGGTGGTTCCATTGCTTGAGATGAGTCCACTTTCCAGAACTTCTCACCTTTCACTGGTTGCAACTTGTGTTTATAAGTTAGCAGGTATGCTTCCTTGCTATACCACCAGTTGAATCCTTTGGAAGGGTCTAACTTTTTATGTTGTATGGACTTAATGGCATAGGCATGGAATTCCGACAAGATCTCAATTCCTACATGTGCATTTCTTTAAAACCATGTTAACAGTGTGCATGTCCATCCCTACTAAAACTTTATAGCCAAGGTCACCATTGCAATGAACATGACACTTATTAGCTATCTTTAAATACTCCTTATACAATTCGAGGATATGTGCGCTCAGTTGATTTTCCCATCACCTCACTGTTTTCTCTCTTCCCTCAATTGGTTCATTACCTTAATTCTAATATCCTTAAGCATTTTAATGATTGGTTTGTGCCTAGCTCCAGGAAACAATGCATTGACGAGTTTAGTGAAGTTGTTCTCTACCTTTTGGTTCTTGCACACAGTGTCTGAATAAGCTCTACACCAAGATTGAGGAGGATACTTCATCAATTCTTCTACAAGTTGCTTATCAAGATCATCAATGGACCTCAACTGGTCCTTGAAATCTTCTTAATAAGAACTCTTAACACTCCACCATAACAACTTCTTGAACTCTCTTGTTCTCCATTTTCTGCATCAATTTGACTCATTGTGCCTAACACAAAATCTATAATGTGAATGAGGAAGCATAATGTTTACAGCTTCAAATAAACCCTCAATAAAATTAAAGGAATTCAAATAAGCAATTTTGATTAAAAAGACAAAAGAAAAAACAGACATTACATATTGATAACTTATACGAGTCCACCAAACTATACTAGTCTTCTGTGTGATAATATGTAGATAGCAATAACTACTAAATGTAAAGAAGGCCAGAGATTTTTTACGTGAAAAAATCCCACACACGGGGATCAAAAAATACAACCTATACCTGTATGCTTTAAACTCAACTAACTTATAATCTACCTATTACAAGCCACTTTGCAAACAGCCTATTGCAAAGACTTCAAGCTAACTTGTGATGCACCAGCACAAGCCACTCTATAACTCTCTTAGTTACAGAGGATTTAACTTATGAATATTCCTAGTCACAACATAAACTCTAAAGTTTACGAATTTGCTTTGTTCTTAAGACAGTGCTTCTAAGAAAGCAAACTAGGAATTACAATGTAGAACAATTAACAAGATTACAACTCAACTATGAACATACATAAACTCTGCTAGAAACTGATCCTTAGTGGAGTTGTCCTCTTGTTCTTGGCACACCAGTGACTTTAATATCAGATAAATGCTTCTTCTGCTTGAGAGAATATCACTGAATACACAAACGAAATGTATCTTGCACAAGGTTGTTTTATCACAAAAGATATCATAAATAGATAGTGATGTCAACTCCTGGTGTACTTCTTCCCAGTGAGAGGTGATCGTTGCACTATCTACACAGCCGCTTCTAGGCAATTGCATTCTAGCTGGATAGTGGACTATATACTTCAAGTCAGGACATACCGGCGGACCAGGTCCTGGTTGCATTTCTCTTCTATAAAAGTTGCCAGATGGTCAATTTCTTCTGCTACGTTCCAGATGTGCACTTGACTTGTCCTTCTGTCAGAGAACCCAAGGGAGCAGGTCCTTGTTGTGTTTCTCTTTATATTGATTGTGTATCTAAGGAACCAATGCATCGGGTCCCTGATGTGTTCCTCCCCGTGGTTCATCCATTTTCGGATTTGCATACTTCGAACATTTCAGATGGGGTGTGTGTCATGTAGGACAAGGTTCTCTATTTGGTTCTTCATAACAAGTTTGTTAGATCATCAAAACATAAGAAGCATAAGGTTTAGACATTGAAAACCTATCAATTTTCCCCTTTTTGATGATGACAAACTTAGGTATGAAGAGAATTTGTTTAGATCAGAACTAACAATTAACCATATGAGATTCATCAGTTCCCCCTTAATCTTAGATATCCGTCAACCTACACAATCATGTTAAGTTCCCCCTTAATCTCAGATCTACATCATCAACCTACAAGCATGTTACCCTCAGATTTTCCCCCATTTGGCATCATCAAAAAGAACCTCTAGGTAATAAGCATAAAGAAGTCTAACACAGCTAGCGCATGCCACGTATGTGCACACAACATGACAGAAAAGAGAAGCCAAAGGGACACAGTATTGTACATGGCAACGAAAGGGAAGTTGTTTCATTAATGTTTAAATTGGACTGAGTAAATCAGGAGCACTAATGGTTAAGTTCAACATGCCATCTCATAACAAACACAAAAGAAAAACAGTAACCAGAGGATGTTGGAGCAAAAACAACTTGACACTAAGAGGATCTTAGGAAACACTGGAGGAATGAGGCTTGGAAGAAGAGGTAGCAATGGATTTGAGAACCAGGTCTAGTCTAGCATTTGCAACCAGTTGTTCTTCAAGTAATTGAGCCTGAAGTTTCTCGTTTTCCTTTCTCAGTCAGGTGACCTCCTCATGTACAGAATCAGGTCCCTTAGCTGCTTGGCTAAGGTGAGTTTCCAATATGGCATTTCGAGTCCTCAGCCTTCTCAATTCCTTAGAGGCTACATTTTGAGCGTTTATTAGCTGAGATATAGTCGAGATGCTCCCACCAACTCTTTCTATATATTCACATTCTTCTAGAGTGGTCTTAGAGAAGGACTGCTTGCGTGTGCCCACTCTAGGATTCCTTAAGGGACCTTATAGATTCTGAACACCTGAGTTAGGAGAAAGCCATAAGGTAACCCGTAGTTTCCACCTTTAAAATTTGCCACCTTCTGCATGTGATCAATCATGATGGCTGGCAACTTGAATTGTACAAACTTGTCAAGCGCTTCCATTAGGACCATGTCCGATATTGTAGCAATAGAGCGCCTCTCAGAGCGGGGTAAGAGCACTTTATTGACCAGTTCAAAGAGAAGGTGGTACTCAGGAAGCGGGACTTTCTTATGCACTTGTTCCCCCTGTTGAATAGCTTGTTCTTTCATAATGGCTCTCCGAAATTTTATTCTACGAACACCCTTAACTGAGTTCATACCTTCACACAGAATTCTGAGAACCTTTCCCAATGTTGAAGTGTCAAGTACTATGTCTACTCCATTTATGAGAGCACAAATGTGGTCCCTCTCAATAGTGAAAAGAGATGCGTAAAAAGCTTGTATGACATCTTCGTACACCAGAGGCATTCTCTTTTCAAACAAGTGTTCCCATTGTTGAAACTCCACAATCTCTAGAATTTGTCGCATCTCTGTCATCTCTGAAATTGATGATCAAATGTACGTCCCCACAACACTTTTTGAGTTCTTAGTCTCTATTGTCAAAGACCGCCATCATTGGTCATGGACTTTATTGGACCAGGTTCCTTCACAGTTTCCCTTTTTCGTTTGCTACACCCTTCGGCAGACTTTCCTTTCTAGCTTGTTATCCCCAAAATATTCTCTCTAGACACGGCTATCTCAGTCTGACTCCATTTAGACTTGCTGTTGTACTTCACATGTGACCCTTTTTGTTTTGCAGCAGTTTTAGCGAATGCCTTTTCCATACATTGTTGAGTTGTCATAGATTGTTGTACTGAGGAACTAGGTGCCTTGAAAGCATCTTTGTCTACTTGGTTTACTGACCCATTGTTGATGAAATCCTTTGGATTCATTTTTTTTTCTTGGCTTGACACTCCTCTTAGTTTTCTGAAATGAGGACTCAAAGATGTCTTGCTGTAGTGACCTGATAGTGAGTGGTTTTGAAGAAGACCCAAAGAGCTTGGAGTGAATGGGGGGTACAGAAGTGAGTTTTCATGGAAGAGAAACAGGTTCATCCGAAGGCTTTTCTGGAATATCTTATAAGAAGGACTCTAAGAGTTCTGCAATTCTTGCATTTTCTAGAAGTGAAATCTTTTCCCTATGATACTCAGACGAGAGATAAGCTCCTTCATTAATCTGACTTTCAATAACTATAGATATGATGTTCTGAGGTGTTTTCTTTTCAGGTCATTCATTGAGAGTCACTGATTCCAACATGGAGGAATTATATACTAGCCAGGATCATCCTTATGGGCTTTTGAAGCCTAAGGAGTAAAGCCTTTTGTATGTTCTTTGAAGAAATCATAGGATTGACCGGACATAGAAGTTTCAAAATAATGGTAAATAGGGTTTAACAGAAATAGGAAGACAGTAGATTGGAGAGGAAAGTAGAAGTCGGTAAAGTGGTAGAATGCGTGAAATAGTCATGCTCTGGGATTAATTTTAAGGAGGGCGACAAAATGGGAGCGGTGCTAGAAGTGGTAGATTGAGATGATTGTCTGATCGCCATTAGATGAGCACTTTTGCAAACGAGTAGATAAAGAGAGAGAGAGAGAGAGAGAGAGAGAGAGAGAGAGAGAGAGAGAGATAGAGATAAAGAGAGAATCCTAGCTATATAACAAAGATGAATGTTCATCACTTGTTGTGGGAGGGAAGAGAAGTTTTATTGAAAGAGGGGCTAATGATGAGTGAAGAAAGAAACAGGTTTTGAATAGTCCTAAAAACGATGGTAGGCTTGTGGGGAGGTGTTACCGTGTAGATGAGGTGAAAGGATTTGATGGACAAGACATGACACTCAGACATTGAAAAGTTAGATGATGTGGTAGCTGAATTACAGGACAATTATTAATTTTTTTGTTTAGAGAGGGCATGCAGACTTAAGCACATTACTACTAACCTAGAGTACATGAACCTGATGCCAGAATAATTTTTGAAAGGGGGTTTTAGCAGCTTCCTTCTCGCAGTTCACACCGGTACCTTTAGCTTCTATGATCGTCATGCGTGTTTACCTACAACAGTATTGATGTGAGTTAGACTTGGTTAGAAAACACTTAAGCTATTTTTACTTGATGGTGTCTTATAGATCCAATTACAGGAGGATCGGGTTCTTCATCAGACTCTTATGTCCCCACGTTCATCTTGATTGATCCATAACATTCCTTACTATGAGGCTTTGATGAAGATATCTGGAGGTTGATTTTCTGTTCTGCAATACTTTCCACATATCATTCCCTTCTTCATTTTGATAATCAGGGGATGATCTCTCAAGGGATAAGGCGTGAATTATGACAAGTGAACCTTTGTTGAAGACCTTGAGGCCTTGTTTTGTAGGTTGTTTCTAGGAAGGACTCCTTCACTCGTCTATTTGCATTACGCTTCCCAAGTTGATTCTTCTTGTTGTCAGGAACAAGACATTTTCTTCTAATTGGCAGTTCCTGGTGAGTTTTGTGTTAAGAGGACCTGGTTCGTCACCTGCGCTAAAGGTAGAGAGTAGTATTCATTCCTTTTTGCTCAAAACTTTTGGTGATTCCATAGGTGATGTGCACCATCCGTGCAACATTTTCAGGTTCCGTTCTTTCCTTTAGCTATGCCATCTAGCTATAGAGTCCTTGGTGTTGAGAAATCGTGCGTGCTCCCTTCTCCCCCTATTCCTTCATTTTGTGAACTCATGTCCACTGAGACCACTTGGCGGGTTATCAGATTGGTGACTGCACTTTTTAGGTCATTCACATAGTGCACGTTCCAACTTGAGTGTCAAACAAACCTTTTTTACCTTTTTATTCACTTGAGAATGTACCCTTTACTTCATTCTTAAGGTTACACTCCCTTTCTGCAGGGCTTTCAGTGAGAAGAGATTCATGATATTTTTAGTTGCATTCTTTAGGCATCCACCATCCATAGTCCATCGCAGTCTGCTTCTTCTCACTGCTCCCTGCACCTGCACATCAATGGTTAGATTTAGGAACCCAAACTAGTTTGGGTCCCTTGTTACTAAAAAGGGGATGAATGAGGGATTTTCTAGTCCACGCAAGCACTATCCGCTTTTTGCGAGTGGTATCTGGTCCTTTGCTAGTAGTCACTTTATCAATGAACGCTTTGTTCTTCTAAGCAGAATGAGCCCTGGCCTGACAATTTTCTTAAAATGTCCATTGTTTCCGCAACGGGTACATAGCCAGTTATCAGGTACAATGACATACTTGTTGTGTGGGTTGTGGGGAGTTTTCTCCCTTTGGAACCCGATGCCCTGCTTGTTACCACTATTGTTAAGATATATGACGGTAATAACATTTGAGGACCAGGTCCACTTTAAGGATTTCTCAAGATCATTTCTTACTTTCTCTAACTCAGCTTGGAGTTGCTGATTCCTCTCAAGCTCACTGCAAAGACTGTTTTTACAATAGTTAAATCTTGTTACAATAAGATGTGCGACTCACTGGCTACTTCCTTACCTTTCCCAAGACTTACATTCCTATGTTCTCTATTGAGTCCTTCAATGGTTTCCTCTAGATCCTGGAGCAGCGTTTGGACCTTAGCTTCGGTGGCTGCCTTCAGTACATTCGGAGATCCAAGGTAGTCCTGCAGACGTCCGCACGCCCTGGCGTCTCTCTCTATCCCTTTATCATGTTTCATTTATGTATTTTCGAGACAGTGTATTATTTATCTTTCAATTAAGCAAATATATAAAAGCTATCACCACCTTGTGAAATTGTGACACCGGTTTTGGGTAGTCGATGTTCAAACAGTTTTATTGGATTCATATTTAGATAGTTATTGCTTTTCTTCCGCTTATTGTAAATTTTGTTGTCTACACGTTATTTTTTTATAATTTTTAAAGAATATAAAATGGGTGAAAAGGTAATTTGGTTCAAACAGTCGGCTTGCCTCTCACATTAGTAGGCGCTATCGCGACTCCCGAGGGTGGAAAATCTGGGTTGTGACAAGTTGTTTCTGCAGAGGGTATTCAGGTAGATCCAAAGAAGATAGAAGCAGTCAAGGACTGGTCTAGACCAACATCAGCTATAGAGATCGAGAGTTTCTTGGGTTTGGCAGGCTATTATTGTCGTTTTGTAGAGGGGTTTTCATCTATTGCATTTTGGATGACCAGGTTGACCCAGAACGGTGCCTAGTTTAAGTGGTCAGACGGGTGTGAGGCGAGCTTGCAGAAGCTCAAGATAGCTTTGACTATGACGCCAGTGTTGGTTTTGCCCACAAGTTCAAGGCTATATACAGTTTATTGTGATGCATCTCGTATTGGACTTGGTGCAGTGCTGATGTAGGACGACAAGGTCATTGCTTATGGTTCGCGCCAGTTGAAGATTCATGAGAAGAACTACCTGGTTCATAATTTGAAGTTAGCAGCCATTGTTCACGCGTTGAAGATTTGGAGGAATTATCAGTATGGCGTGGCATGTGAGGTTTTCACGGATCATAAGAGTCTGCAATACTTATTCAAGCAAAAGGAGCTAAATTTGAGGCAGAGAATATGGTTGGAGTTGTCAAAAGACTATGATACCACCATCTTATATCATCCAGGAAAGGCCAATGTGGTGGCCAATGCTTCGAATAGGAAGTCAGCTAGTATAGGCAGTCTTGCGTATATTCCGGTCTGTGAGAGACTGCTGTCTTTAGATGTTTAGGCTTTGGCCAATCAGCTCATGAGGTTGGATGTTTTTTATCCCAACCATGTGTTAGCTTGCACGATCGCTCGTTTTTCCTTATTGGAGCGCATCCGAGATCAACCGTATGATGATCCTCATTTGTGTGTCCTTAGAAACAAGGTACAACACGGGGGAGCCAAGCAGGTTACCTTAGGAGATGATGGAGTTTTGAGGCTGTAGCGTCGAGTTTGTGTGCCTAATCTGGATGCTTTGAGAGTTGATTTTAGAGGAGGCCCATAGTTCCCGGTACTCTATTCATCCAGGCACCGCTAAGATGTATCAGGATTTGCGGCAGTATTATTGGTGGAGGAGAATGAAAAAGAACATTGTTGTATATGTGGCTCGATGTTTGAATTGTTAGTAGGTTAAGTACGAGCATTAGAGGCCCGGTGGTTTGTTCCACAAGTTTGAGATTCTTTAGTATAAGTGGGAGCGTATGACTATGGAATTTTTTGTTGGACTCCCACAGACTCAGAGGAAGTTCGACGCAGCATGGGTTATTGTTGATAGGCTGACTAAGTCAGCGCATTTCATTCATGTGGCAGTCTCTTATTCTTCCAAAAAGTTAGCTGAGATCTATATCTGAGAGATTGTTCGTCTTCATGTTGTGCCCGTGTCTATCATTTCTAATTGAGGCACACAGTTTACCTCGTATTTCTAGAGAGCAGTGCAGCGTGATTTGGTCACACGGGTTGAGTTGAGCACAATGTTTCATCCTCAGACGGATGGGCAGTCCGAGCGGACTATTCATATTTTGGACGATATGCTCCGAGCTTGTGTCATTGACTTTGGAGGCTCGAGGAATTAATTTTTTCCTTTAGTAGAATTTGCCTACAACAACAGTTACCAGTCGAGTATCCAGATGGCTCCTTATGAGGTTTTATATGGTAGGCAGTTTCGGTCACCGATTGGATGGTTTAAGCCAGGAGAGGCTCGGTTGTTGGGTATGATCTAGCACAGGATGCCTTGGACAAGGTCAGTATTATTCAGGATAGGCTTCGTACAACTCAGT
Organism: Nicotiana benthamiana; assembly: GCA_034376525.1. Classification (NCBI taxonomy): domain Eukaryota; kingdom Viridiplantae; phylum Streptophyta; class Magnoliopsida; order Solanales; family Solanaceae; genus Nicotiana; species Nicotiana benthamiana. Next base: position 57,972,144 of record CM067330.1, on the reverse strand, counting down.
CTAGGCAAAAGAGTTACGCCATCAGTAAGATTCATGTTTCGGCATTCATGGTCGGTGAGATGGTATTGCTTCAAGTGTCGACTATGAAGGGCGTGATGAGATTTGGAAAGACGGGCAAGCTTACCCCTAGGTTCATTGTCCTGTTTGAGATTCTTGATCGAGTGAGAGAGGTGGCTTACAGATTTGTGCTGCCGCCGAGCTTATCAGCCGTTCATCTAGTGTTTCATGTGTCGATGCTTCAAAAGTATCACGATGATCATCCCACGTGTTAGACGTTAGCACTGTCCAGTTGGACAAGGACTTGTCATATCAGGAGTAGCCGGTAGCTATTCTAGATCGGTAGATTCGTCTGTTGAGATCGAAGAGTTTCCCTTCTGTTCGTGTTCAGTGGAGAGGTCAGCCTGCTAAGGCATTGACTTGGGAGTCCAAGTCAGATATACGAAGCCGTTATCCCCATCTTTTCCCCGACTCAAGTACTTCCTTCTTATGTCCATTCGAGGACGAACGATTGTTTTAGAGGTGGAGGATGTGATGACCCCAAAAGTTCATCACTTGATTTACGAGTAAATTCTATGTTCCGAGGTATTACAAGCCCCTTTTTTCCTCACCTTGATTTGTGTGTGCAGTTCGGATGTATATTCGGAACGCTTTTATGTGGAAATGTGATAAAAATATTATTTTGGCCTTAAAATTTTAATTTAAGTTGACTTTGGTCAATATTTAGGGTAAACGGACCCACACTTGTGATTTGACGGTCCAGGAGAGTCCATAGGAACATATGAGACTTGGGCGTATTCCCGGAATAAAATTCCGAGGTCCCAAGCTCGAGAAATGAATTTTTGAAAGAAGTTGTTTTAATGAGAATATAAGAGTTCTTGGAAATTTGATTATATTTGAAATTATGGTATCAGACCCATATTTTGGTTCCGGAGCCCAATATAGGTTCAATATGACATTTAAGATGCATTTGTGAAGTTTGGTAAAAATCGGAGTCCGTTTAGTTTGAATCGGAAATTCATTTGAGAAAATAGAGATTTTGGATGTTCTTGAGTAATTAAATTAATTGGAGGCTTAATTCGTAGCTGTTGATATTATTTTGATAATTTGATCGCACGGGAAAGTATGTATGATATTTTTGGACTTGTGTGTATGCTTAGTTTGGAGACCCGAGGGTTCGAGCGAGTTTTAGATAGGCCACGGAGTGGATTTAGACTTAGAACATAACTATTGCAGATTTAGAGAAGTTGTAGGTCTTTGAACCAAGTTATGTAGTCCGCAATGGTTTCTTGCGGCCGCAGTGGGGACTTCACGATAGCGGAGGAAATTATGCGGCCCGCTGTGGGGCAAGGCTTCCTTTTGCGACCTCGCTCGATTTCTTACGGTCAGCGGTGGAGCTCCACGGCCGCAGTCTTTTTTGTGCGGTCGGCGGAGAGGGTCTGAGAGGGGTATATTTAAACGGGACTTTCAGTTATTTTTCATTTTTCAAAATCCTAAATAAAAAATAGGAGGTGATTTTCCAAACACTCTTTCTTCTCCAAAATATTATTAAGTGAAATTAAACTTAGTTCTTTCACTCCGTAACTTCTTTTGACAAGATTTCATCCTAGAATCTAGAGTTCTCATGGTGGAATTGGGAATTTTGAGTAAAACCTAAGAATATTCAAATTTTGGGGATTTGGACCTCGATTTGAGGTTCGTTTTCAAAATAAATTATATATTTGGGTTCATAGGAAAATGGGTATCCGGGTTTTGGTTCGAACCTCGAGTTTTGACCATGTGGGCCCGAGGGCGATTTTTGACTTTTGGGAAAAAACTTTACAAAACCTATTTTCATGCATTGGAATTGATTCATTTAGCATTTATTGATATAATTAAGTAACTTGTGGCTAGATACAAGCGAATTGGTTGTGGAATCAAGAGGTAATGCGGTAGTTAAGGCTTGAATTATGTTCGTGGCATCGAGGTAAGTGTTTAGTATAACCTTAGCTTGAGAGATTAGGAGTTGTGTCCTAGTTTCTATATGTTATTTGTTGAGTACGACATATAGGCATGGTGACAGGTATCTATACATTGGTGTCAAGCATGCCTACGAGTCTTATTCCATGAATAATGTGACTCTGTTTGTATTATTCATGCCTTATGTGATGACTTTTTATTGTTGAGCAAATCTTGTGGAAATAATAGTGATATTCGAACATTGAAGAGCGTTGGCCCAGGTTGTATAATGAATTATGGAAGTATAATTGACAATTGAACCTTATAGAGCACTGGCTCAAGTTGTGAAGTAAAAGTGAAAAAGAGAAGAGAATTATTATATTGTCTCCCTTGTCGAGACGTTAATGCTTTTGATATTGTTCCCTTGCTGGGATTTCAATGTTGAACTATTGTTCCCTTGCCGGGATTTGATTGTTGAACTATTATTCCCTTGGCGAGATTTGATTGTGATTTTATTTATTTCCTTTCCCTTATTGCTTGTGATCTTTGTTTGGGTGAGGAAGAGTGTTAAAGCACGAAGAATAATGTCGTGTATTATTTTTATGAGGAAGATCGTAAAGCATGAAGGGTGATGTTGTGTATGATTTTGTAAAGAAGAGTGTAAAGCACGAAGGGTGATGTCGGGCCGCATGATGTACAATTCCGTGCCGATTATATTGATTTTATGGTAAGGACGAGAGTAAAAGCACGAAGAGTGATGTCGTGAAGGTTATATTGATTCTTATGGTGAGGACGAGAGTAAAAGAACGAAGGATAATGCCATGGACTTATTTGATTTTTTATTCTTGTTGATAATTGAGTTATGGGTTTCCTTGTATTTACCTGTTTCCTCCTACTATCATTTGATGTTTCCGTGCAGCATGTTTCCCCCTCCCATTCTTAACTGTACATTCCTGCTTTGTTATCCATTGTACATGATTTAACTGCACAAATTTATTCAGTAGTCTGGTCCTAGCCTCGTCACTACTTCGCCGAGGTTAGCATAGGAACTTACCAGCACATGTGGTCGGTTGTGCTGATACTACACTCTGCACTGTGTACAGATTCCTGTATTGGAGCATACATACCGTAACTTTGGGTGTCTGCCTTCGGTCCATATGGATATCCAAGGTCATCCTACAGGCATCCGCAGGCCCTGGCATCTCCCTTTAAATGGTTTATTTGTTTCTTCCGTTTGTTTAAATTCTGCTGTTTAGAACTATTGGTTCATACTTGTTAAAGGATTAAAATGGAAAAAAGGTAAATTGTTCAAAAAGGTTGGTTTGCCTAGCTTTCACTAGTAGGCACCATCACGACTCCCTAGGGTAAAAAATCCCAATACATTTGCGACAAAATAGAGACAAGAAACATTAACAATAGTACAGTCCTACTAGCACTAATACACTCTAATTCTCTATTACTTTAAGGGAACAACATTCACCATATACAGATAACATGAAAGCTTATGTCGCAAATTGTAACACCACATTCTCAGCCAGAAAAGGTACAAAATCACACTTTGGACCGCCAATAGAAGAAGAATCCCCACAATAATGTCGCCCCGTAAAAACCCAACATAAAATAGCTTAAATAATACATACAAACAGATAACAACATAGATATTGTCGATTTGAGCTCATGTCAGAAACTATAAAAGCATAAAATGATTAAAAATCAAATTATTGACTAGACCAGAAACATTTTAAAAAATGCCAATGTCTTTCTTGAACAAACACAAAATAGAAGATAAACTAACCTTTTGAAGGAGAACAAACATAAATCAGAAGCATCAATGTCTTTCTGAAGGCTTTTCGACCTAAGGTTTTCGAGTTAGGTGATTTTAGAGCAATAGGATAGTAACACCTGTATTTATTAATGCCTTATTAATAAACTAATGGTTGAGGGATATTTTAAGTAGCAAACTAAAATGGCAAGGATTATAATAACACAAAAGAGAAACATGATACATATAGCTTATTTTTAATAGTAGAGGAATATTTTAGTCCCTTAACTGTTTTACTAATATTTGTAGCTAGTCGAAACTCAGAACGGGTAATTAAGAAATGGGGAAATGGGATTTGGTTAATTAGGGTTATATGTGTGTATTTGCTTTTCCCCTTTTAGCATTAGATGTAGACATTGTTTACAAGCTAATATCTATTTTAGAATTTTATCTATTATTTCAAAATTTAACTGGAAATAAGGAATTTAAAGTTTAAAATACATATTAGAGGAGTATTTCCGGTTAGCTATGCATATGTATTTTTATTGGAAGATAAACTTTAACAATAATCTATCTATCTATCTTATATAGTATTAAAAGCTAAAGAAAGAAGTACCACATTAAGCCGAGTGGCATCCTAGAAAAAGCCACATAGCATACTTAATTAATAATTAGTTATTGGTTATTGTTTTTGAATTTAAATAACTATAAAATAAAACCTACAATTTAGTAATGAATAATCCTTGTTTCTTTTACTTTGTTTGTTCCTTCATATGTGACTTCCAACTTATCCCACATTTCCTTAACAGTTTCATAGCGAAGCAATAGAGAGAGAATGAGCGACCTCTCACTAACAAAACACCCCACTACCCATAACTATATTCCTCCAAAACCACCGGATAAACTCAATCCTCCACCCCCAAACACACCATCTTATAAGGAGACCCTGCTACATGATAAGTTCTTCATCAACAACAACACCATTTCAGCAGTTGAAGATATCCCAACATAACCCATGGACATACAATAAATAGATTTGGATGCCACGAGCTTAGGGATGATAACAATCGAATTGAAGCAAATAAGGCTGGATGAGGAGGATATTAAACGTATATAGAGTCCTTGGAAGTTCTCAGTCATCGTAAAACTTATAGGTAAGTAACTGGTGCATCACTATCTAAAAAAAACTATAGGACATATGGAAAATTAATGAAAACTTTCCTCTCATTAATCTTGGGGAATAATATTACACTGTCAAATTGGCCATGGAAGAAAATATGAAAAAAATACTGCACAATGGATCCTGATTCATTAATGAATTTTTTCTTTCTACCCAAAAACGGGTGCCAAATTTTGTGGCCAAAGAAGCTCACCAAGGCTCTACAGCTGTGTGGGTTCGTCTTCCCTAGTTACTCACAGAATTTTATGATGGAATTATACTATCAAGAATTGGCAACTGCATTGGAAAATTGCTCAAAATAGATGCATGCACCTTAGCCAAGTTAAGAGGGAGATATGCTAGACTGTGTGTGGAGTTTCCTCTCAACCAACCAGTACAAAACTACCTCCTATTTGTGTTGTTGTTGATCATTAATTGTAACAAACAGGACGGTCATTTTGAGAGTTATAGCCTCGATCCCTTATTCATTACTTCCACCGTATCTATTTCTACTATTGTGACTTGACGGGAGGTTTCGCTTCGGTTTTTGGAGTATTTTGGGACACTCAGTCCCTAAACGGAAGCTTAAGTCTTACGATTTGGACCGTACTCGGAAGTCGGAAGTGTGTGAAGACGACTTCGGAATAGAGTTCCGTAAATTCTGTTAGTTCCATTGGATAATTCTAGGCTCAGCGCCATGTTTGGATTGTATTTTGGAGCTCAGTAGCTTATTTAGGCTTGAAATGGTGAAAGTCGAATTTTTAAAGATTTTGATAGGTTTGGGCTTTTTGGTATCGAGGTTCGATTCTGATTCTAGAAGTTGGAGTAGGACTGTAAAATTGAAAATGATTTGTCTGCAAAATTTGAGGTCATTCAGAAGTGATTTGATAGGTTTCGGCATCAGTTGTGGAGAAATAAAAGTTTCAAGTTTTTTGAGTTTGAATCAGAGAGTAATTCATAATTTTAGCATTATTTGATGTGATTTGAGGGCTTGACTATGTTGGTATGGTATTTTAGTATTGGTTGGTATATTTGGTTGAGGTCCCGGAGGCCTCAGGTTAATTTCGGGTGGTTAACGGATCATTTTTGGACTTTGGAAGTTGGTATATTTTTTGGTATTTTATTATAGACCATTTCTTCATTGCGTTCACGAAAGAGGTCTCGTATTTGCGTAGGGAATTCAAGAGGCCAGCTATGTTTGTTCTTCGCGTTCGCAATGTTGTTCCTGCATTCGTGAAGATATGGAACATTAAGGCTACGCATTCGCAATATGACCTCGCGTTCGCGTAGAGTCAACGGTCAGATGGGTTCCAAGAAAAATAGCCTACGCATTCGTGATGAGCGTCATGCGTTCACGTATGGTCATGCAATGTGACCTTCGCGTTCGTGACCAGTGCATCACGTTCGTTTGAGGAGTGTTTTTAGGACATAAGGAGTTTGTGCTTCACGAATGCGAGGTTTTGGTCGTGTTTGCGAAGAATGAATTCGCTGGGCAGATATGAAGTTTCAAAAATGAGGGTTTGGCCATTTTGTCAAAACTTGAGTTTAAAAGCTCGAATTTGGACAAGATATTGAGGAATTTTCAACTAGATTTAAATTTTAAGAAACAACAAAAAAAAATACTAGAATCATATTTCACTGACTAGTCTTACATATTTTTGTGATTTTAAGGAATTATTAATTTATAATATTAATGGGACCATATATTTATATGGGGGTCTTTCAAAAATATTTTATCTTACTATCTTATCGAAATCGGTGATTTCTTTCACTGGCCCAAGTCAGAATCGGAAAAATATTATCTTAGAGAGTTTATTAATTTATCGAGTATTAATTTAAAGAGGGTTCTACTGTATATATATATCTTTAGTGACATAGAAAATGTTAGGCTTTATTCTTCTTTTTGTTGTTGTTGATTATAAGCTTTGTTTGCTTATATTGTGTTGTTGTTGATCATTAGTTGTAACAGTCCGGCTGGTCGTTTTGAAAGTTATAGCCTCTATCTCCTATTAACTTCTTCCCCATATTTGTTTATGTTATTGTGACTTGCCGGGAGGTTTTGCTTTGGTTTTTGGAGTGTATTGGGACACTTAGTCCTTAAACAGAGGCTTAAGTCTTAGGATTTGCACCGTACTTGGAACTGTGTGAAGACGACTTCGGAATAGAGCTCCGTCAATTTTGTTAGCTCCATTGGATGATTCTGAGCTCAGGGGCATGTGCGGATTGTATTTTGGAGGTACGTAGCTAACTTATGATTGAAATGGCAAAAGTCGAATTTTTGAAGATTTTGACAGGTTTGGGCTTTTTGATATCGGGGTCGGATTCTGATACTAGAAGTTGGAGTAGGTTGGTAAAGTTTAATATGGCTTGTGTGCAAAAGTTGAGAGCATTCAGATGTGATTTGATAGGTTTCGCCATCATTTGTAGAGAAATTGAAGTTTCAAGTTCTTTAAGTTTGAGTTGTAGGGTGATTCGTAATTTTAGCATTATTTGATGTGATTTAAGGGCTCGACTAAGTTTGTATGGTATTTAGAACTTGTTGGTATGTTTGGTTGAGGTCTCGGGAGCCTCAGGTTGATTTTGGATGGTTAACGGATCATACTTGGACTTTGGGAGTTGGTAGATTTTTTGGTGTTTTGTTGCAGATAATTTATTCATTGCATTCATGAGAGAGGTATCGCGTTCGCGTAGGGCAACTAGGAGGCCAGCTATGTTTGTTCTTCACGTTTGCGAAGATATGAAACATTACGGCTACGCATTTGTAATATGACCTCGCATTCGCGTAGAGTCAACGGTCAGATAGGTTCCAGGAAAAATAGCCTACACATTCGTGATGAGTGTTATGCCTTCGCGCATGGCCAGGCAATGTGACCTTCCCGTTCGTGACCAGTGCATCATGTTTGCGATGAGTGTTTTTACGACAAAAGCAGCTTGTGCTTCGCGAACGCAAGGCTATGGCCATGTTCGGGGAGAATGAATTAGTTGGGTCGACATAAAGTTTCAAAAATAAGGGTTTGGCCATTTTATCAAAACTTGAGTATGAGAGCTCGAATTTGGACGAGAATTTTCACGAATTTTCAACTAGATTTAAATTTTAAGAAAAACAATAAAACACTATAATCATATTTCACTAACTAGTCTTAGATATCTTTGTGATTTTAAGGAATTATTAATTTATAATATTAATGGGACCATATATTTATATGGGGTCTTCCAAAAATATGTTATCTTACTATCTTATCGAAATCAGTGATTTCTTTCACTGGCCCAAGTAAGAATCGAAAAAAGAATTATCTTAGAGAGTTTATTAATTTATCAAGTATTAATTTAAAGAGGTTCTACTATATATATATATATATATATATATATATATATATATATATATATATATATATATATGTATGTATATATATATATATATATATATATATATATCTTTTTAGTAACATAGAAAATGTTAGGCTTTATTCTTCTTTTTGTTGTTGTTGATCATATGCTTTGTTTGCTTATATTGTGTTGTTATTGATCATTAGTTGTAACAATCTGGCCGGTCGTTTTGAGAGTTATAGCCTTGATTCCCTATTAACTTCTCTTCCCGCGTTTGTTTCTGCTATTCTGACTTGCCGGGAGGTTTTGCTTCGATTTTTGGAGTGTTTTGGGACACTTAGTCCCTAAACGGAGGCTTAAGTCTTAGGATTTGGACCATACTCAGAACTGTGTGAAGACGACTTCAGAATAGAGTTTCGTCAACTTTGTTAGTTCTGTTGGATGATTGTGTGTTTGGGGACGTGCCTGGATTGTATTTTGGAGGTCTGTAGCTTATTTAGGCTTGAAATGGCAAAAGTCAAAATTTTGAAGATTTTGACAGGTTTGAGCTTTTTGATATCGGGGTCGGATTTTGATTCCAAAAGTTGGAGTAGGTCCGTAAAGTTAAATATGACTTGTGTGCAAAATTTGAGGTCATTTAGACGTGATTCGATAGGTTTCGATATCGGTTGTGGAGAAATTGAAGTTTCAAGTTCTTTAAGTTTGAATTGAAGGGTGATTCATAATTTTAGCATTATTTGATGTAATTTGAGGACTCGACTAAGTTCGTATGGTATTTTAGAATTTGTTAGTATGTTTGATTGAGGTCCTGGGAGCCTTGGGTTGATTTTGGGTGGTTACCCTATCATTTTTGGACTTTGGGAGTTGGCAGATGTTTTGGTGATTCGTCACAAACCATTTCTTCATTATGTTCACGAGAGAGGTCTTGCGTTCGCGTAGGAAATTTTGGAGTCCAGCTATGTTTGGTCTTTGCATCGCAAAGATATGGAACTTTAAGGCTACGCATTTGCGATATGACCTCGCGTTCACGTACAATCAACGGTCAGATGGGTTCTAGGAAAAATAGCCTACGAGTTCGCGATGAGTGTCATGCGTTCGTGTAGGGTCAAGCAATATGAGCTTCGCGTTTGCGATGAGTTTTTTAGGACAGAAGTAGCTTGTGCTTCACTAAAACGAGGCTTTGGCCGCGTTCGCAAAGAAGAAATTAGCTGGGCAGATATAAAGTTTCAAAAATGAAGGTTTGGATATTTTATCAAAACTTGAGTTTGGGAGCTCAGATTTGGATGAGATTTTGAGGAATTTTCAACAAGATTTAAATTTTAAGAAAAACAAAAAAAAAAACAAGAATCATATTTCACTAACTAGTCTTAGATAGTTTTTAATTTTAAAGGAGATATTAATTTATAATATTAATTGGACCATATATTTATACTGGGGTCTTCCAAAAATATATTATCTTATTATCTTATCAAAATTGATGATTTCTTTCATTGGCCCAAGTCAGAATCGGAAAGATATTATCTTAGAGAGTTTATTAATTTATCGGGTATTTAACTAGAGAGCTTAGACTATATATATATATATATATATATATATATATATATATATATATATAATGACACAGATATTGTTAGGCTTTATTCTACTTGCTGTTGTTGTTGTTGCTGGTCATTTGCTTTGTTTGCTTATTTTGTGTTATTGTTGATCATTAGTTATAACAATCCGACCGATCGTTTTGAGAGTTATAGCCTCGATCCCATATTAATTGCTTCTCCCGTATCTATTTTTGCTATTGTGACTTGCCAGGAGGTTTTGCTTTGGTTTTTGGAGTGTTTTAGAACACTTAGTCTCTAAACAATGGCTTAAGTCTTAGGATTTAGACCACACTTAGAATTGTGTGAAGACGAATATGGAATAGAGTTCCGTCAATTTCTTTAGCTTCGTTGGATGATTCTGGGTTCTGGGACGTGCCCGGATTGTATTTTGAAGATCTCTAGCTTATTTAGGCTTGAAAGTAGAATTTTTGAAGATTTTAACAGGTTTGAGCTTTTTGATATCGGAGTCAGATTTTGATTCCAAAAGTTGGAGTAGGTCCGTAAAGTTGAATATGACATGTGTGCAAAATTTGAGGTCATTCACATCTGTTATGTTTCGCTTGTAGAGAAATTGAAGTTTCAAGTTTGTTAAGTTTGAAATGGAGAGTGATCGTAATATTAGCATTATTTGATATTATTTGAGGACTCGACTAAGTTCTTATGGTATTTTAGAACTGTTGGTATGTTTGGTTAAGATCTCGGGGGCCTCAGATTGATTTTGGGTGTTTAACGGATCATTTTTGGACTTTAGGAGTCGGCAGATTTTTTGGTGTTTTGTCGCAGACCATTTCTTCATTGCGTTCGCGAGAGAGTTCTCGCGTTCGCGTCGGGTATTTAGGAGGCCAACTTTGTTTGTTCTTCGCGTTCGCAATGTTGTTCCCATGTTCACAAAGATACGGAATATTAAAGCTACGAGTCCGCAATATGACTTCGCGTTCACGTAGAGTCAACGGCCAGATGGGGTTCAGGCACAAATGCCTATGCGTTCGCGATGAGTGTCATGCGTTTGCATAGGGTTAGGCTATGTGACTTTCACGTTGCAACCAGTGCATCGCGTTCATGATGAGTGTTTTTATGACAGAAGCAACTTGTGCTTCGCGAACGAGAGGCTTTGGCTATGTTCGCGATGAAGGAATTAGCTGGGCAGATATAAAGTTTCAAAAATGAATGTTTGGCCATTTTATCAAAACTTGAGTTTGGGAGCTCGGATTTGAACGATTTTTTTTAGGAATTGAGGAATTTTTAACTAGATTTAAATTTTAATAAAAACAAAACAACAATAGAATCATATTTCAATAACTTGTCTTAGATATTTTTGTAATTTTAAGGAATTATAAGTTTATAATATTACTCGGACCATATATTCATATGGGGGGTCTTCCAAAAATATATGTTATCTTATTATATTATCAGAATCGATGATTTCTTTCACTAGACCAAATCAGAATTGGAAAAATCTTATCTTAGAGAGTTTATTAATTAATCGAGTATTAATTTGGAGAGGATCTACCGCATATAGCTCTTTAGTGACACAGAAAATGTTAGGCTTTATTCTTATTTTTGTTATTGATGATTATTAGCTTTGTTAGCTTATTTTGTGGTGTTGTTGATCATTAGTTGTAACAATTCGACCGGTCGTTTTGAGAGTTATAACCTCGATACCCCTATTAACTGCTTTCCCCGTATCTATTTCTACTATTGTGACTCGTCGGGAGGTTTTGCTTCGGTTTTTTAAGTGTTTTGGGACACTTAGTCCCTAAACAAAGGCTTAAGTCATAGGATTTGGACCGTACTTGAAACTATGTGAAGACGACTTCGGAATAGAGTTCCGTCGATTTTGTTAGCTCCGTTGGATGATTCTGGGCTTAGGGACGTGTCTTGATTGCATTTTGGAGGTATGTAGCTTATTTATGCTTGAAATTGCGAAAGTCAAGTTTTTGAAGATTTTTGACAGGTTTTGGCTTTTTGATATCAGGGTTGTATTCCGATTCCGAAAGTTGGAGTAGGTTCATAAAGTTGAATAAGACTTGTGTGCATAATTTAAGGTCATTCAGACATGATTTGATAGGTTTCGATATCGGTTGTGGAGAAATTGAAGTTTCAAGTTCTTTGAGTTTGAATTGAGGGATAATCATAATTTTAGCATTGTTTGATGTGATTTAAGGGCTTGACTAAGTGCGTATGGTATTTTAGAACTTGTTGGTATGTTTGGTTGAGGTCCTGGGGGCCTTGGGTTGATTTTGGGTGGTTAACAGATCATTTTTGGACTTTGGGAGTTGGTAAATTTTTGGGTGTTTTGTTGCAGACCATTTCTTCATTGCGTTCGCGAGAGAGGCCTCGCGTTCGCGTAGGGCATTTAGGAGGCCAATTGTATTTGTTCTTCGCGTTCATGATGTTTTTCACCTGTTCGCGAAGATATGGAACATTAAGGCTACACTTTTGCAATATGACCTCGCATTCGTGTAGAGTCAACGATAAGATATTCCAGGAAAAATAGCCTACGCATTCTCGATGAGTGTCATGCGTTCGTGTAAGGTCAGACAATGTGACCTTCACATTTGTGACCAGTGCATCGCGTTCGCGATGAGTTTTTTTTTTTGCAGAAGCAGCTTTTGCTTCACGAACGCAAGGCTTTGACCGCGTTCACGAAGTAGGAATTAGCTGGGTAGATATAAAGTTTTAAAAATGAGGATTTGGCCATTTTATCAAAACTTGAGTTTGGGAGCTCGAATTTGGACAATATTTTGAAGAATTTTCAGAGATATATCAATTAGTAATGATTCTACACTTATTTGATTATATCCCACTAATCTATCATTTATTTTATCATTTAATTTCGTATTTGGGTTAAAAATTTGGAAAAAATGGAAAGAAGTTCTTCAACTAAGATTTTGGATTTTGATTGGGATTTTGAGATCGGATTTAGATAATTTTGGTACGAGTGAACTCGTGAGTGAATGCGTGTTCATATTTTATGTATTATACCCGATTTCTAGACGTGGGCCCCGAGAGGCTTTTTGAGCAATTCTCCAATTTCTTTCTTTAGCTTCGATTTCATTAGCTAGACTAGTTCCTTGTAGTTATACTTATGTGATGTAATTGATTTTGGCTAGATTTGGGCCACTCGGAGATGAATATTCGTGGGAAAGGCATTGTGACTGATAAATTTGAGCTTGGTTCGAGGTAAGTGGCTTTCCTAAGTTTATGTGGGGGAACTCCCCTTAGGATTTAGTATTGTTTTATATGTGAGCATCGTGTACGTGAGGTGACGAGTACTTACACGGGCTAATTGTTATAAACACTCGATTCCTGCAAATTAATAACCTATATTCCTTCTTATTAAAGTTATATTAGCATGCGTAGTATCCTGTTAGCTTAGAATAACATGTCTACTTTCCCTAAATAGTTTATCTAGACTCTGTGCAGCATGTTTAGTTAATTTCCTATTTTTCCTTGACTTGAACTTGGTCTAAACTGTATGTTTTCTTGTTGTAGCAATTATTTCTGTTGTTTGAGCTGCATATTATTTTGAGACTACGGAACGGTATTCCGAGAGATCCACTGTACGGCATATTTACTTTGGGACTATGGAACGGTATTCCGCGAGATCACACTGCACACTTATATTTAGGACTACGAGACGGTATCTCGGAGATCCGTTGTTGTTATTTCTGTGTACTGAGTTATTGTCTTCTATGATTTCATTATTGTTAAATTTCAGTCTTTATTTTACTGTGGTATTTTCTTCTATCTTGTTTTTATTTTATATATACTCGTAGGGCCCTAACCTGACCTTGTTACTACTCGACCGATGTCACGACCTGGATTTTTCAATCTCATGAGTCGTGATGGCGCTTACTTGTAGAAGCTAGGCAATCCGCAAAATAAAGAATCACTAACTATCTCATTTTAGTCCTTTTTAACAATTTGGGTTAACAGCTAATCAACATGAAATATTAACAATAAATGAAAATCAAACGAAAAACATAATATGATAAAATAACTTAGGCATGCACGATAATGCCAACATACGTCCCTACCCAGAATCTGGTGTCACAATATCACAGATTGTCTATGAATGCTACAAGCAAATGCTAAAAAGAAAGTACAATCAGTCTCGGAACAACTGAAAACAGAATACATAATTAGATAGAAGAGAACGACAGGCTTGCGGATGCCTGCAGGACTACCTCGGGATCTCTAACTCGACTGAAGGTAGCCACCTCAGATGCTACTACCCAAAAGTTGCTCCAGGATCTACACATAGTGCAAAGTGTAGTATCAGCACAACCGACCCCATATGATTGTAAGTGGCCAAGCCTAACCTCGGTGAAGTAATGATGAGGCTAGGACCAGATTACCAATTAAACATGTGCAGTTATATGGTATACAACGGAAAATAAAATAGAAATAAACAAATAAAGATGGGAGGGGGTACATTCTGCAGGGAAATATCAGTTCAAGAGAAATCTAAGAGAAATGTAAGAGAACAATCTAAGATCTACATCAAAACAATAATAACACATTTGTGGCGCGCAACCTGATCCCTATCATTTATCACTGTTGCAGCATGCACCCCAATCTAACTGTATCATTGTTGCGGCATGCAATTAGATCCATTTCTATCACTGTTGCGGTGTGCAACCTGATCCATTTATATCATTGTTGCGGTGTGCAACTCAATCTATTTATATCACAGTTGCGGAGTGCAACCCGATCCATTTTTATCATTGTTGCGGCGTGCAACCTGATCCATTTATATCATTATTGCGGCGTGCAACCCGATCCATTTATATCACTGTTGCGGTGCGCAACCCAATCCATTTATATCATTGTTGCGGCATGCAACACGATCCATTTATGTCACTATTGTGACGTGCAACCCGATCCACATATACAATCAACAACAATCATAACAAGAGTCCCGGCAAGGGATCAATAAAGCACTACACTATCCCAGCAAAAGAATCGACAGTATAAGTAAATACGTCCCGGCAAGGGAGAAACAACTATAACCAATCTTGTTCCAATATCTAACTACCTCAGCTAACACCAATACTCAAACATAAGTAATTTCCACGAGAACGATCTTAATCCTTACTCAATACTGAGAATCATCAATTTAAGCATCTGTAGTATTATTTAAGAACATAATAAATCACAATCCATGGGAGTCCAACAACGAAGTCTATATTGATCCGCTCCTACTTCCACTCAGGAATCTCAATCTTCTGGAACAAACCACCATGCATCTAATGCTCATACTTAACCTGCTGACAATTCAAACACCGAGCCGCATATGCAACGATATCCTTGTTCATTCTCCGCCACCAATAATGCTGCCGCAAATCGCGATACATCTTTGCGGGGCCTGGGTGAATAGAGTATCCGAAGCTATGGGCCTCCTCTAAAATCAACTCTTGAAGTCCATCCACATTAGGCACACAAACTCGACCCTGCAATCTCAAAACTCCATCATCACCTAAGGGAACCTTCTTGGCACCTCTGTACTGCACCGTGTCTCTAAGAACACACAAATGGGGATCATCATACTGCCGATCATGGATACGCTCCAATAAAAAGGAACGAGTGATCGTGCAAGCTAACGCACGAGTGGGCTTAGAAACATCCAGCCTCACGAACCGATTGACCAAGTCCTAAACATCCAAAGCAAGCGGTCTCTCACTGATCGGAATATAAGCAAGACTGACCATACTGGTTGACTTCCTACTCAAAGCATAGACCACCACATTGGCCTTTTCCGGATGATATAAGATGGTGATATCATAGTCCTTTAATAACTCCAACCACCTTTTCTGCCTCAAATTCAACTCCTTCTGCTTGAACAAATACTTCAGACACTTGTGATCTGTGAATACCTCACACGCCACTCCATACAAATAATGCTTCCAAATCTTCAAAGCGTGAACAATGGCTGCTAACTCAAAATCATGAACCGAATAGTTATTCTCATGAATCTTCAACTGCCGTGAAGCATAAGCAATGACCTTGCTATCCTGCATCAATACTACACCAAGCCGAATACGAGATGTATTACAATAAACTGTATATGGACCTGAACCTGTAGACAAAACTAACACCAATGACATAGTTAAAGCTATCTTGAGCTTCTGAAAACTCGCCTCACACTCGTCCGACCACCTGAACTGGGCACCCATATGGGTCAACCTTGTCATCGGGGCTGCAATAGATGAAAACCCCTCCACAAACCGATGATAGTAGCCTGCCAACCCTAAGAAACTCCGAATCTCTCTAGCTGATGCTGGTCTAGGCTAGTTCTTGACTGACTCAATCTTCTTCTGATCAACTTGAATACCGTCTGCTGATACAACATGACCCAGGAATACAACTGAACTCAACCAGAACTCACACTCAAAAACTTAGCATACAACTGACTATCCCCCAGAGTTTGAAGAACCACTCGAAGGTGCTGCTCGTGCTCCTCACGGCTGCAGGAATATATCAAAATATCATTAATGAAGACTATCACGAGGTAATCCAGATAAGGACTCAACACTCGGTTCATCAAATCCATAAAAGATGTTGGGGCATTTATCACCCCGAATGACATCTCCAAGAACTCATAATGCCCGTACCAACTGGGGAAATCTGTCTTAGGGACGTCAGATGCCCTAATCCTCAACGGACACTAGCCAGATCTCAAGTCAATCTTTGAAAATACCTTGGCACCCTGAAGCTGATCAAACAAATCATCAATCCTCTACAGCGGATACTTATTCTTGATCATAACCTTGTTCAGTTGTTGGTAATCAATACATATTCTCATCGATCCTTCCTTCTTCTTAACAAACAATACCGGCACACCCCAAGGAAAAATATTGGGTCTAATGAAACCCTTCTCAAGAAAGGCAAAATGTTTGCTCCACACGATACGACAGAACAGAAATGGGTTGAATGCCCAGAGCCAAATCAATGCAGAAATTAACATCCCTGTACTGGTAAATGCCTAGCCTAACCTTGGTGAAGCAATAACAAGGCTAGGTTCAGACTACCAATTAAACCTGTGCAGTTATATAATATACAACGGAAAATAAAACAGAAATAAACAAATAAATATTGGAGGAGGTATATGTTGCGGGGGAATATCAGTTCCAGTGGTAATCTAAGAGAAAAATAAGAGAACAATTTAAGACCTACATCAAAACAATAATAAAAATATTTCGGCAAGCAACCAGATCACTATTATTAATCACTGTTGCAGCGTGCGACCCGATCCAATTGTCTCATTGTTGCAGCGTGCAACCCGATCCATTTATATTCCTATTGCGACATGCAACCTGATCCATTTATATTATTATTGCGATGTGCAACCCGATCCATTTATATTATTATTTTGGCGTGCAACCCGATCCATTTATATCATTGTTGCAGCACGCAACTAGATCAATTAATATGATTATTGCGACGTGCAACCCGATCCATTTATATCACTGTGCGACGTGCAACCCGATCTATTTATATCGTTATTGCAGCGTGCAACCCAATCCACATATACAATCAACAACAATCATAACAAGAGTCCCGACAAGGGATCAATAAAGCACTATACTATCACGACATAAGAATCAACAGTATAAGTAAATACGTCCCGGCAAGGGAGAACAACTATAACCAATCTTGTTCCAACATTAACTACCTTAGCTAACACCAATACTCAATCATAAGTAATTTCCACGAGAAAGATCCTAATCCTTACTCAATACTGAGAATCATCAACTTAAGAATCCGTAGTATTATTTAAGAGCACAATAAATCACAATTTAAGACTCACGGTCATGCTCGCAACCAATGTATAGATACTCGTAACCATGTCTATACGTCGTACTCGACAAGAATCAAATAGAAAATAGGACACAACTCTTAATCCCTCAAGCTAAGGTTATAACAAACACTTACATCGAACTCCCACGGTTAACTCAAGACTCTAACACTACTTTCCCTTTTGAATTTTGCTCCAAATCAATTATATGTAGACATAATCGACTTAATAAAATCAATAAACGCTAAAAAATCCAATTCCAATACTTAATTATAGCTATTCCATCATTCTTCCCAAAAATTCAAAAATCGACCATGGGCCCGCTTAGTCAAAACATGAGGTTCAGACCAAAACTCGATCACCCATGCACCCACAAGCCCGAATATATAATTTGTTTTGAAATTCGACCCCAAACGAGGTCAAATTTCCAAATAATAAAAAATCCCTAATTTTCTACCCTTAATCTTATGTTTTAGGCCTATAAATCTAATGGGTGTTGATAAAAATGGAAGAAAATGAGCTTAGAATTACATACCTATGAAGCTATGGTGAATTTTCTTTTCAAAAATCTCCCAAGAGGTGTGGAGAAGAAGTTTGCGAAAAATGGAGAATTTTTCGTAATTCATTCTGTTACTTGAACTTAAAATAACTGGGAAATACACTATGCGATCGCAAACAAGCCAATACGATCGCATATGTTTGACTTTCCTGATGTATGCGATCGTGAGCTAGGGGTCGTGTTCGCATAGGATTAAAACTACCCAGCCCCTAGACCCCTTCCTACTCTATGTGTTCGCGACTGACCCGGTGCGTTCACGTAGATTAAATTCCCAAAGTTCCGCGTTCGCACCAAGATCTAAGCGTTCACATAGTGCAAACCTACCCCCTCCCAATTTGTGCTCTGCGTTCGTGAGGGTTACCACACAATCGAATATAGTTAAAAACACAGGCACCAACAACAGCAGAAATACCAAATTTCTAAGTCCTAAAACACTCCGATGCCTATCTGATACTCACACTAGCCTTCGGGGCTCCAAAACAAACGTGCACACTACCTCAAAAACACCATACTGACTTAATTGTACGATGAAATTACTTAAATAACATCAAAAACTATGAATTTAGCATCAAAATCATAAAATCACTTAGGAACTTTAAATTCACGTCGTTTCAAGCCCGTTTCTTACCAAATTTAACAAACTTATCTTAAATCACATATAAGACCTGTACGGGTCCGATACCATCAAGTTTTAATCACAAATCATTTTCAAATCTCATAAAGAAATTAGAAAATAATTTTCTTTAAAAATTCATTTCTCGGGCCTGGGACCTTGGAATTCGATTCCGGCATACGCCCAAGTCCCATATTTGTCCACGATCCCTCCGGGACCGTCAAATCAAGGGTCGGGTCCGTTTACCCAAAACATTTACCGAAGTCAACTTAAATGCATTTTAAGTCAAAATTTTAATATTTTCATAGATTTTCGCATAATAGCTTTCCGGCTACGTGCCCAGATTGTGTACGTAAATTGAGGTGAAGGTAAAAGAGGCTTTTAAGGCCTCGGAACGTAGAATTCATTTTAAAAAGGGTCATCACAACCGAGGTTAGGCTTGACACTTACTCGGAACCATTGTGGTGTACTCATGCTCTTTCATGTACATATTTTTCGTGTGTAAATCCAGGTACCACTTATCAGGCGCATTATTAGTAAGCGAGACAACTTCGGAGACTTCAAGGTATATTTGCAACGTCCGCATACCTTGGAGTCCCCTTCTACTCTTCCCCATGTCAAACACTTCCTGCATTTCCTTTTTGTTAGACTCTGGAGTATAGAGATATTGTTGTCATACTGTAGTTTGTGATTCACGGTGTTCAGGATCTTGGGATATTGTGTACATTTCGAGAGTTATTATTGTATATACCGAGCGGCATCTTTAATTACTCATTTAACATTTCTTGTTAGTTGTTAGTCTTTATGCTTCCATTTTATTTTTTTGCCAAGTGTTAGGCTTACCTAATCGTAGAGATTAAGTGCGATTACGACGATTCACGGAGGGAGGATTTGAATTGTTAAATTTGTTTTATTATCTTATTTTGTGTTGTTTCATCGTGTTTATGGTTTTTATGTGAAATATCGCTCCCATGCGTATTATTATGGTGGAATGTATGTCATTTTTCTAATTGTTATTTTATATAGTCATTTAGCTAAAAAAAAATAAAAAATTGTAGATGTGGCCCGATTTAATAAAGAAAGCAAATTGAGGTGGATTGATACACTTGAAACTAATGTGTTCTAAAAGACACTAGAGCCAGTAGGTCGCTTAATGAAGAAAAACATATAGTAAATATTTTCTTGATCGTGATAATTTTTTGACGAGGATTTTCTTTTTTCTTTTTTTCCACGGATATTTTTGTAGAGTTCAAACCTCATTATTATTTATTCTTCATCTTATAAATTGGAGTTGATTCTAAGAAGAAAAAATGGCATGTATATAATTTTTGGCTTAGTGTAAGAGTACCATCTCTAATAATTTTATATAAGATTATTTTTATTTGTCGTTTAATATCAAATTAATGATTTTTATTATGGTGAAATAGTACAATATTGAAGCCAGAGATTATCCGAAGGACCATTCATGCCGGCAAAGAATATTCATTTTTGCATATGAATTCAACAGTCCAAAGCCCACCATTATATGGACTTCTTGAAGATGACAAGTGTGTCATTCGTGGGGAGAAATTTAAAAATAGCTAGATTTATAAGTGATCATTTAAAAATAGTTACAATTTTAAAAGTAATCAAAATTTAATCACTTTTTATGTAAAGATAAATCTAAACTGTTTAAAATTAAGAAAATACTCCAGTGTAATATACTGGAGCTTCAGTACAATATACCGGTCCAGCATAATATACTGGAGTTTGGAACATCGGTGCTCCATTCTCTAGTATACTATACTAGAGCCCGCAAAGTATACCGGTTCAGCATAATATGCTGGAAGTTCATATACCGGTGCACCGAATTTCGATATATTATGCTGGACCAGTATCCGTTGCACAAATTAGTGACTATTTTGTAATGATTTAGTAAATGCTGGCTATTTTGAATGACCAGTCTGAAAACTGGCTAGACCGTGCTATTTCAACTCATCTGTATAACGTGAGATTTCCATTTCTTTATTGATATAAAGAGAAGTCGCAACAAGGTTAGTAAGTACCAACAAGGGTTATGGCAGAGTGGTAAATACTTCTTCATTCATAACCATAAATATCAAGTTCGAGTCCCTGGTATGAAATCGTCTTTGTTAGGGAGCACTTTATTTCCAATGTGAAATTTTCTGCCGTAAACTCGGATTTAGTCGGACCCCATTATAAATATCGGACATTAGGTGAGAAACTGAAAAAAGTTCAACTTAAAAAACTAAAAAAGTTAGCAAGTGAAACAAAAATTTTAATCTTTGATATACAATATCCACTAAGGAGAGGGGTACTCTGATCGTTTGTTAAAGAAGCGAATTCACATTGGAAATAAATTAGTATATTTTTATAATAATTTAATCTTAAGTCAATTGTAGCTTGGCGTATTTGTTTGGACGCCGATGCATATTTTGTAAATCTGTTATTCCTAAAACATTTGCTATGATTGTTCCAATTTTAATATATTGGAAGTATATTATAAGTACTTCCACTCATTCAAAAAAGAAGGTTTCTCATCATGAAGACGATACTATTATAGTTTGTCATTATGAAGACAATATTATTCTTTGTTGAATTAGTTTTTCTTTTTTCTTTATAGTTATTATAATTTTCATATGTGTTAGCAATTTAATTAATTTCACAATCAACGAGTATTTTGATGAAATAAAACATAAATGGTAGAAGCGTTACATCACAATATCTTAATTTTGCTAATAATCTATGTCAACTATAAGTCGATTATGTTCTATCTGAATGTTGATGCATTTTCATTCTAATGAAAGTGTGGCTTGCTATCTATTATGAGGAACATAAATTGATTTTATATTTTAGGATAACAGATAGCACAAAGTTATAATGACTACTTAAAAATGAAATACAAAGTTTTATATCGACCATTAAAAAGTAAAAATTGTACGGGGCATCTTATTTGGTCGCCCATTTAATTTATACCTTTTTTTAAAAAAAATTAAACCCCACTTTTTAAACAACTTCAGCCCCCTTTCTTCTCCTCCTCCTCCTCCTCCTCCTCCTCCTTCTTCTTCTTCTTCTTCTTCTTCTTCTGCTATTGTTGGTGTTGCTATTGAACTTCAGTTAATAGGATGATTGCCATAAGTATGTTTATCAGATTATTTAAAAATAAATCATAAATTATTACGTAAGTTAGTAGACAATAATTTGTGAATATTTCCACGCACGGGAAGTTTAAGGTCACACTTAGTGATTCTTTTCATGATAATTCTGTTCTTTTCACATTTATTGCTTCAAAAATTTATGATTTAGATATTGTTGGCAATCTGATTATTTATCTGGTATGTCAGAAAGCATTTTCAAAAACTTCAACTTAATAGCGAAGAAGTTTTTACAAATAAATTTAATAACTTCAGCACTTCTGCTGAAGTTTTTGAAAAAACTTTATGATAAAACTAATGAATCCAGAACAAAAACTCTGGCTTATTTACTGCTGAAGTTTTTACAAATGAACTAAATAACTTCAGCATCTTCTGTTAAAGTTTTTGAAAAGCTTATCCAGGGCAAAAAAAGAACTTCGGCTTATTTAATCCTGAAGTTTTTATAAATGAACTAAAAAACTTCAGCATCTTCTGCTAAAGTTTTTGAAAAATCTTAATGACAAAACTAATGAATCTAGGACAAAAACAACTTCAGCTTATTTAGTGCAATTACAAACAAAAACTTCAGTAAATAGAGAACAAAACCTCAGCTATTAAGCTTAAGTTCAGCAATTACAAACAAAAATTTCAGCAAATAGAGAACAAAACTTCAACTACTATGCTTAAGTTCAACAATTGCAAACACAAACTTCAGCAAATAGAGGATAAAACTTTAACTGATATGCTTAAGTTCAACAATTACAAGAAAAAACTTCAGCACACTTATTACTTCAGGCTCGTCTACTAGAATGCTGAAGATTTGCATGATTGTCTTTGCTACTTCAGCTCCGTATGTTAAAGTTACGCGAAAAAGTGGTTTTGCTTATAATTTTTTTCAAAACGGGTACAAGTTAAAACGTGACCCTATAGATGCAAATGCCCCTATTAAAAGTATTTAAGAAGGAATTATGATTGAGAACTACAAATACATTTACAAGATCTTATTGTATTAACTCTACTTTTTAAAATTTCATAAATTGTGGTTTCTGAATAATTCCTACGATTGTTTAAAGGGGTTTGATACGGTAATTCACAAAAATAAAATTATTTATCCTTATCTACTTATTTTATTTTTCACCCATAAACTAATTACATTTTCTACCCATAGTAATTCTTGTGGAGAATTTTGTTTATTCTTCTATTCTTTTTTATTTTTATGCTTCTTTACTTTCTTTTTTCTTTTCTCCTTTTCTTTTTTCTTATTTTTTTCTTTTTCTCTTTTATTCTTTTATTTTTGCCCAAATCATATTATTATTATTATTATTTTTACCATAACTTATTTAACACTCAAATTTGACTCTTTCTTTATTTATCTCTTTTTATTTCTTATTCCTTTTCTAATTATACGTGATCGCCCTGCAAACTTTGATCTCCTTCTTTATAAATATCAATACACTCTTTACCATTAGCGGTAACACAATCAGTTATAGAGCAAGAAAACATAATTTATGACCATTAAATTTTCATATATACTAGTTAGAATAGAAATGATAATAAAATATTGGAAAATTCAATAGAAATATAAGTATCAAAAAATACTTCTTTTACCATATGATACCAATATGGTATACATGTATATCAACAGAGTATGTAATTGCTCTAGAATATTGCTACAACTATCTGTGACTATACTATTGTACCAAAACATTAAGTGATAGTATAAAAGTATAAAAAAATTACATGCTCGCATTACAAGCTAAATATTCGCAAAACAACTTGCTCATTCCATATATTAACAGGGTATATAGTTGTATGGGGTTATTTCAATAATTGACTATAACTAGAAAAACTATTACATAATACACATAATCTATATCCATCAGCGCATAAAAATCTAGCACTACAAATCATGTTCATATGAATAATTTCAGAATATAATTCACTTTAAAATGCAGCCAAAACAACCAAAAAAATATTCAAACTACCATATGATACCAATATGCCATATAACTATACCAACATGGTATACAATTTTATTGGTTAATTACCAAATGCTATATTACTATACTACTATTACATAACACAAATGTATAAAGAGAAAATTAAAAAAAATTGTATCATATTTTAATATAATAAAGTATTTTAAGATATTCCATGATGCTCTAATACCAACTTATTACGATCCGAAATTTCCACCCTCGTGAGTCGTGATGGCACATACTCGTAGAAACTAGGCAAGTCATGTATTGTAGAATTATTAACTCATTCACTAGCCCTTTTTAACAATTTAAAACTAACATGTGATCAACAATGAAGCATTAACGATAAATAAAAACAAGCAGTAGACTTAATCTAATAAATTAACCATAACTAGTACGGCTACGCCAACATACATCTCTATCCGGAATTCAGTGTCACAATATCACAGACTGTCTACAAATACTATATACAAATGTCTTAAAGAAAATTACTGTCTATCTCATAAGTATATGAAAACAGAATACGAATAAAAATAGAAGAGAATGCCGGGTCTGCAGACGCCTGCAAAACTACCTCGGGATCTCTAGTTGGGCTGAAGGCAGCCACCTAATGCTACTGTCCAAAAGATGTTGCTCCAGGATCTGTTAGTGCAGAGTGTACTATCAGCATAACCGACCCCATGTGCTGGTAAATATTTGGCCTAACCCCTGCGAAGTAATGACAAGACTTGGACCAGACTACTAAATAAACATGTGCAATTATATAATATGTAACGGAAAATAAAATAGGAATAAGCAAATAAAGATGGGATGCGTTACATGCTATGGGGAATATCAATACCAGCAGTAATATAAGAGAAAGGCATAAGTAACACCATAGAATCTATAGCAAAGCAATGAAGAACTCGCAGCCAATCTATAAACAATTTATTTTCTATTGTTGCGGTGCATAGCCCGATCCAAAATATAATAACATTGTTGCGGTGTATAAATCGATCCATATCATTTATCACTGTTGCGACGTGTAACCCGATCCATATAATTTATTATTGTTGCGGTGTGCAACCCGGTCCATATCATCTATCACTATTGCAGCGTGCAACCCGATCCAATTATATCATTGTTGCGACGCACAATCCGATCCAATTATATCAATGTCGCAGCGTTCAACTCGATCCACAAATATAGTTCAATACCACTTCACAAATAGAGTCCCAGCAAGGGATTAATAAAGAAACAATGTTATCCCAACATGGGAATTGACAGTATAAGTAAATACATCCCAGCAAGGGAGAAACATCTATAACCAAACTTGTTCTAACATTTTACTACCTCAACTAACACCAATACTAAATTATAAGTAATTTCCACGTGAATATTAGTGATCCTTTCTCAATACAGAGAATCATCAATTTAAATATTCGTAGTATCATTTAAGAACACATCCAATTTAATTTAAGACTCACGATCATGCTTGAAACCAACATATAGATACTCGTCATGCCTATATGTCATACTCAACAAGTAGTATGTAACAAGTAGGACGCATATCCTAATCCCTAAAGCCAGGGTCAGTCTCAATTTCCTCAACTGCAACACTCAGTGGATGCTATGAGTATGGTGAGTGGTCATATCCAGAGGGCTTGTCCAAGATTGGTGGGTACGCAGTCACAGCAGCAGGGTTCCCATGCTATGGTTATGGCACCAGGTGTTCCACCGCCCCCTCCGCCAGCTAGGGGTGGGGGTAGAGGTGCTAGAGGTAGAGGCAGAGGTGTTACAGTTGGAGCTCAGACCGCTAGAGGTGGAGGCCAGCCAGCTGCAGGCCATCCTAGAGATATAGTCCAGGGTGGTGGGGCCAACCCCGATGTTATGCTCTTCCAGCCAGGCCTAAGGCTAAGGATCACGATGCAGTTACCACAGGTACTGTTCTGGTTTGTGACATAGATGCTTCAGTTTTATTTGATCCAGGGTCCACATATTTCTATGTGTCAACTTATTTTGCATCGTATCTGACCATGCCTAGTGATTTCTTGAGTGCCCTTGTATATGTGTATACACCGGTGGGTGATTCTATGGTGGTGGATCGAGTCCATAGCTCTTGTATCATTATGATTGGGGGTCTTGAGACTCATGTAAACTTTTTTCTTCTCTAGATGGTTGATTTAGATGTTATATTAGAGATGGACTGGTTATCACCGTACCACACTATCTTAGATTGTCATGCCAAGACTGTAACCTTAGCCTTGCCGGGTTTACCCGTTTAGAGTGGAGAGGGACTCTTGGTCATTCTACCCATAATATTATCTCTTACGTGAAGGCTCTAGGAGTTAAAACTCCACGACAAGCCAACAAACGTGAATGCGAAGGTCACTAAAGATGTACTCATTGCGAACGCGATGAAGGGTTGTCCAGTGATTTTAAAACAGATGCCAAAACGGGACTCAACCAAAATTTCATAACTTCTTCCAAACTCCAAATTGGGCAATTTTTGAAAGATAATTTCACCAAAAATTCATATGTATGTGATCTTAGTCTCGTTTTCTTCAATTTTCATTAACACCCAGTGGATTTCTAGGCATAAATCATATTCCTAAGGGTAGAAAATTAGAGATTTAGGTAGAGTTAGGTTTTTTTGTTTGTATATTTGGGATTTAGACCTTATTTTAGGGTCAAATTTTGGAACTAATTATATATTCGGGCTCGCGGATGAATGGATGATCGGGTTTTGGTCTGAACCTCGACCAAGAGAGTCCGGGTTCAATTTTTGACTTTTTGGAAAGAATAATGGGAAAGCTATAATGAAACATTGAAATTGGATTGTTTAGCGTTTATTGATATTATTAAGTCGATTATGTCTAGATATTATTGATTTGGAGCCAACTTCGAAAGGAAAAGCGGTGTTTGAGGTTTGAGTTGGCCACGAAAGTTCGAGGTACGTATTTGGTCTAGCCATAGCTTGAGGGATTAGGAGTTGCGTCCTATTTGCTACATGCTACTTGTTGAGTACGACTTATAGGCATGGTGACGAATATCTATAAGTTTGGTGTCTATCATGACCGTGAGTCTTAAATTGAAATTGGATGTGTTCTTAAATAAACGTATGTTTAGATTGATGATTCTCTGTGTTGAGAAAGGATTATGGATATTCACGTGGGATTTACTTATGATTTAGTATTGGTGTAAGTTGAGGTAGTAGAATGTTGGAACAAGTTTGGTCATAGTTGTTTCTCCCTTGCCGGGATGTATTTACTTATATTGTCGATTCCCTGGCTGAGATAGCATTGTTTCTTTATTGCTCTCTTGTCGGGACTCTATTTGTGAATTGGAATTGAACTGTATATGTGGATCGGCTTGCACGTCACAACAATGATATAGTTGGATCGGGTCGTGTGCCGAAATAATGATATAATTGGATCGGATTGCACGTCGCAAAAATGATAGATGATATAGACCGAGTTTCATGCCACAACAGTAATAAATAATATGTGTCTGATTGCATGCCACAACAGTAATAAATAATATGGATCTGATTGCACGCCACAACTGTGTTATAATGTTTTGGATTGGGTTACACACTGTAACAATAGAAAATACGAATTGTTTATAGATTGGGTGCAAGTTCTTCATTGCTTTGCTCTAGATTCTAAGTTGTTCCGTGTGCATTTCTCTTAAATTACTGTTGGTGTTGATATTCCCCCACATCATGTACCCCCTCCCATCTTTATTTGTTTATTCATATTTTATTTTCGTTGTATATTATATAACTACACAGGTATATTTAGTAGTCTGATCCTAGCTCGTCACTACTTCACCGGGATTAGGCCAAGCACTTACCAGCACATGGGGTCGATTGTGCTGATACTACACTCTGCACTATGGGCAGATCTCGGAGCGGCAACTTTTGGACACTAGCATTGGGTGGCTGCCTTTAGTCCAGCTAGAGATCCCGAGGTAGTCCTGCAGGCGTCCATAGGCCCGGCATTCTCTTTTATTTTTATATGTATTCTATTTTCATCTATTTACGAGACAGGCAATACTTTTATTTCAGACATTTGCATGTAGTATTCGTAGACAGATCGGGATATTGTGATACCGAATTTCGGGTAGATATATGTTGGTGTAGTCGTACTGATTATGGTTAATTTATTAGATTAAGTCTTCTGCTTGTTTTTATTTATCATTAATGACCGTTGATCACATATTAGTTTAAATTGTTAAAAATGGCTAATGAATGAGTTAGTAATTCTACAATATGCAGTTTGCCTAGCTTTGACGAGCAGGCGCCATCACGACTCCCGATGGTGAGAAATCCGGGTCATGAAAAATATATAATTCACTTAAAAATACAGCTAAAACAACCAAAAAAATATTCAAATTGTCTTATGACACTGATATGGCATATAACTATACTAACATGGTATACGTTTTATTGGTTAATTTCCGACAACTATATTACTATATTACTATTACATAACACAAATATATAAGGAGAAAAATAAAAAAATTATGTACCATATTTTTATATAATAAAGTATTTCAAGATATTGTACTATATTACTATTATTAAAGAAAACCAAATAGTGTACCAATTAAATTCAGCTAATATAACTAAAAAATAAGTCAACTAGCATATGATACCAATATACTATATAGCTATACTAATATTCCAACAACTGCATATAAATATAAAAATTATTACATAATATGCATAATCTATATCCATCGGCACAAGAAAATCTAACACAGCAAAACATGTTCATATAAATAATTTCAGAATAGAATTCACATAATAATGCAACTAAAACAACCAAAGAATTATTCAAATTACCATATGATACCAATATGTCATATAACGATACTAATAGGGTATACCGTTCTACTGATTAATTCTAGATAACTATGCATGACTATACTACTATTACGTAATATATATGCATAAAGAGAAAAATAAAAAATAATATACCACATATTAATATATAAATGTATTTCAAGATATTGTACTATATATAATACTATTATATAAAACAAACTCATAAAGAAAAAAAATCAAAATGATTACGTAATACATATGCATAAAGAGAAATTTTAAAAGTTCAAAATACTGTATTGTTCTACTATTATTGAAGAACAAACAATCAAATAATGTACCAACTAAATGTAGCTAATATATCCAAAAATATTCCAACTAACATATGATACTATATAATATATATATAGCTGTACCAACATGATATACAATTGTATGCAAAGAGTTTAAAAAAGAATTTTCTAATCCAATGTTAAATTGAATTAATATTAGTTGTCAATAAAATTTTAAAAAATTCTAAAAGGACCTAATTGTAAAAGTACTCCCTGATATTACTTTTACCTTGATATTTCATTGAAATCGGACTTGTCTTCCCAGCAAATTTTTATAATTATTTTGGGCTAATTTTAATTTAAAAATATAATATAACTAAATATGAGATATATAGCATTACATGAGTATAACAGATGAAATAACTTTGAGATATATTAGGTTACAAGTTGATAAATGAAGGACCTAACTTTCATGTAAATAAAAGAATAAGCTAGTTAGCAAACGATAAGGAATAGGGGTCAAGAAAAGTTACGGGGAGTTGGTGGTTATATAAGGATTTTAACTATGGATCCTTAGAATTTAATAATAAGAAACTATCTTGTATGGTCATTGAAACAAAGTATTAGCCCAAAGTTTTATACGTAACTCAAAATGTTCGGTCGGATAAAACTAATATCAAATGGTAGTCCATCGGAAAAAACCAACAGATAAAAAACAAAAGTAAATTTTGGTACTAACTTTTTTTATCTTCCCTAGATATTTTTCCTTCCCAACACTAAATTGTTTTCTCTTTCGTACTTTTTTTATCTTCTGTAGATATTTTTTCTTCTCAACACCAAATTATTTTCTCTTTCTCACGTATCACACTTGACTTTTTACTCTTTCTATATCTTTTTACTTCTTTTCTTCAATTCTTTTAATTCTAACACCTTTTTTCTCTCTCTCTTACTTTTATTTTTTCTAATACTATTTAATATTGGATTTAGTGATAGGCAAAGTGTAATATATATGTATAAAGTGTGTATATATATATGTATAAAGTTGTACATACAGGATAATTTTAATGAATTATAATTTTAGACAGTGTGTCCTTAGTGTATATTTAGCCTATCTCGAGTGTGTTTGTCTATCTAAAGTGTATATATTTGTGTAGTGTATTTTATATCGTGAATATATAATCTGTCTGAACAATGTATCAAAATTGTATATACATGTATATTTTCTAATATGTAAACGTAGTGTATATAAATTATACACACATTTTGTATGTCTAATGTATGCACACTGTGTATTTAGAGTGTATCACGTATTTTTGTAAATATTTTTATAGTAACAGTCTATTTTGTATATTTTTTGTATAGTGACAGTCTATTTTATATATATTTTGTATAGTGATATCTATTTTGTATAGTGACAGGTAATTTATATATTTTTTATATAATGACAGTCTATTTTATATATTTTTTATATACTGACAGTTTATTTTTATATTATTTGTATAACGATAGTCTATTTTTTAATATATTTATATAGTGACAATCTATTATATATATATATATATATATATATATATATATATATATATATATATATATATATATATATATATATATATATATATATATATATATATATATATATATATATAAAAATGTTGTGATTGAACTCAATTAGTAAACTCAATTGTGTAATTGAAATATCATCAAACAACACGTTACCTCATTAAAACTGAAATGAATTCACATGCAAGACAAATACGCATAAATAAAACAAAACATAACACTTCATTGATGTAAATACAATCTACTAAGCACATTAATTTATTGGTTGCACCAATTTAATGTAACTTCATTACTTATATTAATCCTAAAGCCACATAAACTAAAAAACCTCACCTAAAACAGCAAAGTATATGTCTATCACACGTTCCATTTATATAAAAGCCACAACATTTGTGTTTTTTAAGGAAAAAAACTAGTGAGTGCTCGTTGATCTCTACGTAGCTCATGCTCGCTACTTCTCTTTTGAAATTTCTGGAGAATAACACCAAACAGTACACATACAACAACAAAAAAACTTAAAGAGAGACATGCAATTCAACCTCTTTCTCCCTTTCTGTCTTTAAGCTTATTAGCTACCTCTATCCATATTCAAGAACATCAATGGGCAAGGTTTGCTTTGCTCTTTACCCCATTATATTTTTTATTTTTGGTATTTTTGTTTGTATTTTATAATATATTTTTTTGGGTTATAGGAAGAGAAGAAGAAACCAGAAGAAATGAAACAATTTAAATAGTGACGATGGTTAGAAATCTTCAAATTGAAACAAGAAATTAAGCCCTCTGTGGTTGGTGCTAAAAGGTCTGTTCTATATTGGGTATTTGCTAGTACATTGTAGTTGGAGATTGAACATCATTTGGTCTTGATTTAATAGTGATTTTGGAGTTCCTGAGTTGTGCCAACGCTCTTGGATTTATGTATATATAATATGACGGCATTGAAGATCTCAAATTCCTACTTCTTATCTTAGAGTTTCTGTAACGAACTGATCAGTCATTTTGAGCTTTTGAGCTTTGATCGACAGTTCTCAGACACGACTTACCCCGTGTAATGTATTATGACTGATATAAATCGTTGGTTTTGATTTTAGGAAAATCGAAATGAATTTGAAAGAACAGTTCAGTTGAAAGCTTGGAATTTGAAAGGTTTGACCAAGAGTTGACTTATTTGTATATGAGCTCGGATAGGAATTTTTGTGATTTGGTTAGCTTCGTTAGGTGATTTATGACTTAGGAGTGTGATCGAAATTTGGTTACTTGATGAAGTTAGTATTTTGGCGAATTCCGGTCGATAGGTGAGATTTTGATCCGAGAGTCAGAATGAAATTCCGAGAGTTGCAGTAGCTTCGTTATATCATTTGAGATGTGTGTGCAATATTTCAGATCATTCGGATGTTGTTTGGTCGAGTTTTTTATCGAAAGTGTATTTCGAAAGTTTTTGGAAACTTAGGCTTGAATTCGATGAGTTTTGAGTAATTTGATGTTGTTGGAGGTGTTTTGATGATTGGAACAAGTTTGAATGGTGTTATAGATTATGCGGGTATGTTTGATTGAGGTCTCGAGGCCTCGGGTGATATTCGGGTAGTCAATCGGACCATTTCATGCTTTAAGGACTTCAGAACAATTACAAGTTCCAGTTCTGATATTTTGTTCATCGCGATTGCGATGGTTCTCTCGCGATCGCATAGATGGAGAGAGCAGTACAATCATTCTTCATGATCGCACTGATGGAGATGCGATCGCATAGTAGATGGTATTGCTGATCCCGAACATGTAGGGCTGGTCGCGTTCGCATAGAGTAAATTGGACCTGAGGTATTGGATTGTAAATTGTTCATCGCGAATGCGGAGTGTGGTCCGCGATCGCATAGTGTAAGTTGGCAGTGCATTATGTTCGCATAGGGTACGTCGAGTTCGCATAGAGTTAATTCTGAGGGCTGAACAATTGTGCTTCGCGATCGCGAAGGTCTTCCCGCAATCGCATAGAGGAAAAATATGCATGGGTAGAATGTTTTTAAAGTCATCTTGTTCGTGAATGTGAGTCTATTTTCACCCATGGCCACCCGTTTTTGGAGGTTTTTGAAGGAAATTAAAGAGGTGCCGACTTGAGGTAAGAATCTTGATCTAAAAACTCGATTATATTGTGAAATCAACCTAGAAATTCATGAAAATTTAGCCAAAAATGGAAGAACTAGGGCTTGGATTTTTAGATTTAAAATTGAGATTTGAGGGGTCATTTGGACTCCGATTTTGGTGTTCTTTATATGCATAGACTCGTGAGAGGATAAGGAACCCGTTGATGTGAAAATTTCTGAGTTTTAAAAAGTGGGCCCGGGGCTTGGGTTTTGCTAATTTCGGAATTTTTGATATTTTTCGATTAGGCTTTGTTCCCTTAGCATATTGATGTATCCGCCCTGATTTTGAATATATTCGACGCGTGTGGAGGCCGAATTGAGGAGCAGATGTCGCGAGCTAGAGATTTTGCCGGTTCGAGGTGAGTAATGATTATAAATATTATTTTGAGGGTTTGAAACACCGAATTGCACATCGAAGTGCTATATTGAGGTGAGACACACACTGGATTATGAGCGTGGAATCTTCTACTACTGGGGATTGTGACTTGGTCCATCCCGATTGACGATTTTATTGCATATCTGATTGAAACTTATTTGTTATCATCATAATTTAGGCTGAATGCCATATTTGGGCTTCGTGCAAATTATTTAACCCTTCACGGATGAATGTTGATATTTCCTCACTGTTTTGATTTTTATACTTGAACTCAGCCATGTATTTTTCGCTGTTTTCAAAACTCAGTCAAGTTTACTTTGCTTTAACACTTGAAATGATATTTGCAACAATATTTTTGGGCTCAGCATCATGTTTTAGGACTTATATGATTTTTGACTGAGTAAGACCGATGGCATGTGTGGTGAGGATACTTTTGGATCAGGCTGCACGTCGCCGTAGTGAGATATTTATACTGATATGAGGCCAAGGGCCTAGATTTGATGCCACGAGATGACTTGATATTGCGCTTGGGCTGTAAGGGGCCCCTCTCGGAGTCTCACATCCCCAGTGAGCGTCGTCGACGATAAATGAATCGGGCTGCATACCGCAGCGGTATATGGATCGGGCTGCACGCCGCAGCGGTACTGGTACTATTTTATGTGTTTACTTTGTTGTGCCATTGGAAACAACCTCTCTGCCCTTTCGGGTAGGGGTAAGGCTTGTCTACATATTACCCTCCCCAGGCCCCACCTGGTGGGAGTATACTGGGTAGTTGTTATTGTTGTATCTATTGTTGTGCTATTTCATGTGATATCTACCTGATTGCCTGGCATTTTCATTCATTTGCACAAATTATTTGCATTCATTTGCATAACTGTTTGAGAATGTCATTTTCAAAAAAGGTTTAAACTGGGTTAAGATGTTTTCTATGGATTTCACAGCTTCAATGCTTTTCTCAAGGGGTTTTATACCGCTTCTATACAGCATGATGATTTACCTTACATGATTTTCTTACTGCTCAGCTATTATTTACCTTTATTACTCACTGAGTTGGAGTATTCACTTTACTCCCTGCATCTCGCGTGCAGATGCATGTATTCGTTTCTCCGGTACCGGGTCTTGAGCTGATTGGCGGCTAAGTTATTGGAGTTTAGCGAGGTGACTGCCAACGTTCGCAGCACCGCATTTCTCTTCTCTTGTTATCGGTCCTATTTTGTATATTTTAGACCTTGTAGTTGTATTCAAACTCTAATAGATGCTCGTGATTTGTGACATCCCGATTTGGGCTGTGTTGGATTGTACTTCCGCTAATTATTACTATCATTAAATCATATTTAAATTGCTTATGAACTATTTAATTGTTCAAAAGGATGAATTGGGTTTAGTTGGCTAGTCTTTTCCTCAAGAGAGGTGCCACCACGACCGTGTCCGGATTTTTGGGTCGTGACAGTTTCATTTTATATTTTGGAACTTGGGTTGGAATTGGAGCGGAGCGGTTTTTGGATGAAGGACGAGACTGTACTTCCGTGATAATTGAGTCGGTGGCTAACCTTTTAAATAATTTTGGGCTATAAAATGCATACTGCAATTTTGTGGCCAGCGACTAATATTAGTTTCTGGCGGCTGGCCACAAACGAAGTTTGCTCGTTTAATAACAAACAACCCACTAAATATCTGAATGGGTCTCATGGCTTAAGTGATGGGTTGTGAGTAGGTGGGTTTGTTTTGATCGTTGAGGCAGTTTATGTAGTTATTTTAGAAATGAGTAGAAACAGATAATATAAATGGCCGAGTAGGCATCTTGTGTAGTTTCCTCTTGTTTAAAGGGAATCGTTTATTATTATCAATTTTATCTTGAGAGCGTGCACCTTAGGGGCACGAACACTAGCCTCATTAGAAATAAGGTAGACAAGATAAACTATTTTTAAATATGAAAATGTTTCTTTCCTTTCTAAACGATTTTAAAAAAAAGAAAGTGTAATGCATAAATTGAGATAACAACATACCCCATATAATTCGACAAATAGGGAATAAAGAGTAGTATATACAAAAGATAGAAATGCTATTTGCAATAGACCCTCCGCTCTTAATTTACAAGCCAAACGTTGCGTGATAGCTTGTTTCTCGATTAAATACCTATCATTATGTAGTTTTCTTTTGTCTATATGGAAACCAGGCGAGAAAACCTTGAAATACATTATGCCATTAATAATTATTTTATGTAATGCTTCTTCAAACCCTATATCACGTAAAGAATGTTGCATATCATCCTTGTTAGCAAACCAGTTTTGTCTATAATCTCTATTACCTTCTCGAGTATAAACAAAAATCAAATACTTGAGCAGTTGTACTTGGAGGAACAGCATTGTTACAAAAATCACTCAGATTAAAACCATAACTAGCAAATTCATCAATGATCAAACACTTCCAAATGAGATTTTCAGATATTTACAGCACTCTAAGTTGATTGACAACATATTTGGAGGACCACCTACTAGTATGTTTACAAAGGGAAAAATTATTAATGCCAGAAAAACAAGAAATTACAATCCTCTTCCTGTTAGGCAAAGGATATGACCAGGTTTCACAAATCAAAGTCATTGAACTTCTCATTTGGAATATAGAAATCAAACTTGACATCAACTGAACCAGAACTATCTCCAGTGTCTTTGTACTCTACATTAGTTATCGTTCCAGTTGGATCCTCTTCTTGGTATTCTGATTTTACTCGTCTGACTGGCACTGTGACAGAGTAAATTGTCCCTAGATCCGGATCCGTTGAGACACTCAACTGTACTTTTTCCTGTGATTCTATTTCCACAATATCAGATAGAGCGCTAACAACGTTGCTTACGATCTTCTGTTTTGCCTCGTCGCTGACAGCGCATCTATCAGAGAAGAGAATCATCTTCAGGCGCTGCTTAGCAATATTAGCAGCACTAGAATTACTTGCTGAAGGGGATGGTGGAAACATAATCTTCCAAGCCAAGTTTAGGCGCTCAAAAAAGCTCATGTTGATAGCATTGAGGAGTAAATTATCAAATTCTTGACTTATGGAACTTGTCGATAATTTATATTCTCCAAGGATCCCAAAAGGCCTCCTTGCTTGGCACCGCAAACTATGGCCATCGGATGCTACACGAGACCACCTAGGCAACACCTCAGTAGCACTAGATCCATCATTAAGGAAGGGACTAAAATCTACCTGCGATGTGCAAGCAATTCTTTTTCATTGTGATCATGATACAAACAGTGGGAGAACATGAACATAAAAGGTTAGGTACATCTTACGAAATTGGTTAGAAGATCTTAGGATGCATGCACTTTCCTACATATTGCACTTCACAGCTTGTACAACCATTATTTCTCAATGCTTACAAACTTCATGGAAAAGATTGAAGTAACCGAAGTAATAAAACAAAGATAGAGATGCAGACATTAGAATCTATATCCGAGTAGCAGTACATAGTATACCTATAAGACAATATTCGGAGGTATCATTCAAACTATAAAGATATAGAAGATGCACTTAAAAGGACATCGACATAAAATCTTAATTGTGAGTAAACCTAACCATCTTCTGCTTCTCTCATCGTCTCAAGAAAACACAGATTTACTTTTGAAGCAAACAATAAGTTCAGGTGAATCAATGAATGCTTGTATGGAATAAGCATATCTAATTAAAACTTGGAGCTCAAGTAAACACTATTTGTTTCACACAGACCCGAATGATGCAAACATATAAGGATGCATATTTTACACCTTTAGCTCATCAGAGTCCATCTTGGGCATAGCATCACACATAGGGTTCGAAGATCCAAAAGAGGGCAAAGGAAAGTCAATAATGAACTAAAACTAGCAATCAAGAAAGCAACTTGCAAGCACCAATCGACGTGCTACCAGGGAGAATAAACCAGACCAGCCAAACTTGTGACTCACATCATAGGGCGCAGTTAACTAATTCAACCATCCAAGAAGAGGAGACAGGGAACCAATGATTCAAGCACGACCTAATCAGTGACTCTAATATGCCGCAAACACATATATTCGGCACTATAAGTCCTAACCCAACTCAATCCTCAACTTTGTAGTTATAGGGACAATCATAGGTGTTATGAAGAGATCTCGACCAGTAAGATCAAAACCACATATTTAGGCCTGTCTAAGTGCCTACCGATCTACAGAGTACAGGTAATATGTCCATTTTATCCGTTTTCTATTCATATCAGTGTGAAGTATGAAGTAATATTATTCCGTATTAATAATATCTAAAGTAATATTATTTATCATGCTATGAAAGCTAAAGTAATTATATGATTAACATGCTTATTACCCTTACAATTCACACACAGCCAGCTCATAATTGTTACTTCTGGATGCACTATGGACCAGTGGCATTACAATCTGTGTAATAGTAGTAACTACATGCCTATAGCAAAATCCAATTAACAAAAAGTATTGGTTGGTTTATATGTAATGCTAACATGATCAGGTGTAAAGCAATAGAAGTAAAGGCATCAAATTCACGTAGAAACGTGTTACTAATTGTTAAAAGATGCAATAACTAACCAAACTTGCTAACAGCGCAAGCACAAGAGGACTCATGCATTAAGGTAATAGGTAAATTTCCATGTGTCCTGAACAGAACGAACATCATCTCAAGAAACTAGCCTGACTATGTATATCTAATTCAGCTCTACTTGACAGGTAGTGCAAGGAGATAGATTTAAAGCATGAGTGCAGATAAACAATAATATGTTATCTAGAGCAGATATCTACTTCCAATTCCGCCTTGAAAATTTTAGCAAAAATCCGAAGAGCATTTATACTCGTCAAAGTACTAAGAATGGCGACAGTGCAAAAATAAGAAGGAAGTTAAAATAAGAGCACTTTAAGAAGAATGCGTGAAGTATTCCACATTGGTTGAGGGAAAGAGTTGTTGACTCTTTTGTATTCTAAATCAAGCATAATTCGGATACTAATATCTTATGTCTTGTTATATGGCCTTGGGCAAATCTCGCCTCACTCCTTTTTGTATCAGGGGTTGAAGGTTTATTTTCTTAAAATGGGGTTACTAATGCTTCTTTGTTTTTGTTTTTGTTTTTCCTTTCCTTCACTGAGCCGAGGGTCGATTGGAAACAGCCTCTCTGCCCTTTCGGGTAAGGGTAAGGCCCGTCTACATATTACCCTCCCCAGACCCCAATTTGTGGGACTATACTGGGTAGTTGTTGTTGTTGTTGTTGTTGGTATTGATATTGGTTTACCCAATGGCCCCCATATTACGTTGTCGACGTACCAGATTCCCTACCCTGGATGTCACAAGGTGTGTGTAAAGTGTGCTACAGGCTACATTGGTTGAGGGAATTGGTTGTTGGCTCCTTATTCAGTCTTGGACAATCTTCACATAGTGAGCTAACTTTTAATATTCAACTAGATCAAGGTTCATTTTCTTAACCAAAAGAAAATGTTGAATTGGACAAAAGGCATGATTAAGCTAGTGCCTATCAACTCTTGTTTAAAAGGAGGAAAATGAAATAAAATAATTTTGTCACACTCACAAACCATACTGGAACTATAATTATCCAAATACTCATACACCATAACATGTTGACCATTAATTGCACTTCTATTACTAAAGCAGATCCAGTATTATAAGTCAGTGTTGTCAAGTACCTACCGCCAAACTCACAAATTCGTGAAAACAGGTTCAAACTAGGTATAAATATATAATTATAAACAAATTGAGAAATACACAACAAACAATTTACTAAAAATTGGCAGATAATTAAATGTTAAAGCTATGAATTAGGAAAAGGGGGTAAAAAAACAAACCTTAGAAGGAGGTAGAGAAGTCCGAAAATGATTCTTGGGGTATGGAACCAATGTTGCGGAGACCCTTAAATCTCCTGATAATGCCATTTTTACTGATTGTTGTATTCTCCTTTACGCTCTTTATCGCTCTTTCTACTTCGCTCTTTGCTGTGTTAGGGTTGGAAAATGGCAAATTCAGGTGCTTCCAATCGGGAGTCGGGACCATACAGTAGAGCTCAGCCCAACCCTCCTCCACTCTTCAATACGACATCGTTTTAATACATGTGAATAGTGAATTTTTTCCCTTTTCTCTTGGGCTATTATATAAGTAGAGAACTTGGAAAAAAGTCAGAAATAAAAAGTGTTTTGATCTTAGGGGTCATTTAGCTGATGAATTAAAATAATTAATCCCAACATAAAGATAATATATCATTTGATTGGCAGCGCTGAAGAAATAATTATTGCATAACTATTATATGAGTATTTGATAGGCGATATTGAAGAATACTCGCATTAAATTACCGAAAATATATACATTATAATATGAAATAAGTTAGTGTTTTAGCAATGAAAAGGGCCCTATAATTCGTGTAGCCTGCTTTATTAGTCATCGTATAGCAATTCATGTACTAATAATCATCACATAAACAATCCATATACTCCTACTATAATCTATGCACAACTAGGATGTCAAATTGAAAGTCTTTCGGAAAATCATTGTTATAAAATGGAAGAAATAATGAAACATAGTATCAGTTGCTATTAATGTTTAGCCTAAATTCTACGAAGGGAGAATATGCAACCAAGACAAAAATAAGCAACATATTCAAAAGTAGCAACGGCAAATAGATCTTTTTCTTTTTTAATAATAGTGGTGTTTGAGCCAGCTTGCACGCATCTCGACTAGTTTCATGAAATACCTGTCACCTCCCATCCATCAGTATCATGTACCAGGTAACTCTATAAAGGAAAATAGATCTTAAGCTTTCATAAAATCTTTGAAGCATCTTCATCACCCAAAGCTAAACTAAAAACTCTTCAATGAGATCACCTATATAACCAAAATATGAAATTTGACATCGTTAGATATCAACATGGACTATAACATAGTTATCATAATAGTATAATCATAGAAGAAAAGTATTCACCTAATTGATGGTTTCAGGTTGATCTTGACTCTTGTTCCAACTAAGCAATGTTTTGGACATCTTGTGCGCACCTTGATTAATTCCACGAGGTACTTGCTATCTCACATAGTTACCGAGTAACTCGTACTAGTAATTCAACATTGAGAAGCTCCAAAAAAATGTGAAGCCCTGCAGTCACCTGTTAGTTGAGAAATATAGTCAAATATAGTTCAGCAAGACGTTCAATATTATTGCATATGCTACTGCTTAAATCCAAACAATTGCTTTCACCAGAGGAACACTGAAGTAAAGGAGAAATGTCGTATGCTCAATATTCAAGTAATTGCAACAACATATGTTTAGTGGGAAAATAAAGGTAGTAAACCATCAGCCTGGCCGCTATGGCAATAAAGTGCCTATACTTAGGATCTGTCAAACAGTCAAAGTATTCGATTTGGCAGATTCGGATAAAGATACGAGAAAATTCGCAAAAGTGCAGGTATCTATAGCTGCTGTCCTGAAGCACGCGCTTGTACGTGGCCTATGAGTGTTTTGCATCCCAAGAAGAAGGCCGCGATTGCAGCCCTTAGGCCCATGATCGCGATTTTTGAAGATAAGTGTACTGTCTCAGCAGTGGCATATGGCGGGCGATTGCTGTGGGGTCCAGCCCAATTTGTGGGGTCCAGCCCACTTTAGTAAGAAAACTTTGCTAGGCAGCAGCCCACGTTTGTTTTGCCTTTCTTAGGTGTGCTGCAGTATGTCAATTTTGGCATGCTGCAGAGATAAAAATATCAATTTAGGTATGCTGAAGTCTGTCTTCTTTTACCTATAAAATGAGAGCTTCGGCTCTCATTTTTACACCAACAGAAAGAGTGAAAAAGAGTAAGGTTTCACAGACAGGGTATAAGAAAATAGTCTGTGAGAAAAATAGAGAGTTAGCGATATTGTAGTAAGGTGGGAATATCAAAAGAGGGTTATTTTCTTTTGAGTGTTGTAGTGGTCTTTGGAGTATTTCACACGGAACTACAAAGTGTAAAATTCCTTACAATAGTGATATCAGTTGCTCATCCCAGGGCCGTGGTTTTTCCATTATTCAGAAGAGTTTTCCACGTAAAAATCTTGGTGTCATTGTTACTCTTTTATTCTTGTTAATTACCGTATCTCGGTGCTACATTATTGTTCCGCTTTTATTACCGTGAATATTATTTTGGTAGGGGATTTATTCCCAACAACTGGTATCAGAGCACAGGTTCTGCTCGTTCACTAAAATACTATTTACTGTCGGTAGTACTATACTCGGTGAAAAATAAAAATGTCTGGAGTAAAGTATGAGGTAGCTAAATTCAACGGAGATAACGATTTTTCAACATGGCAAAGAAGGATGAGGGATCTGCTCATCCAACAAGGATTACACAAGGTACTAGTTGCTGATGCCAAAAAGCCTGATACCATGAAAGCTGAGGATTGGGCTGACTTGGATGAAAGAGCTGCTAGTGCAATCAGGTTGCACTTATCGGATGATGTGGTAAATAACATCATTGATGAAGACACTGCACATGGAATTTGGACAAGGTTGGAAAACCTATGCATGTCCAAAACGCTGACAAATAAATTGTACCTGAAGAAGCAGTTATACGCCCTACACATGGGTGAAGGTATGAATTTTTTGTCGCATTTAAATGTGTTTAACGGACTAATCACACAGCTTGCCAACCTCGGAGTAAAAATCGAGGAGGAAGATAAAGCCATTTTGCTATTGAACTCATTGCCATCTTCGTACGATAATTTGGCAACAACCATCTCGCACGGTAAGACAACTATTGAGTTGAAAGATGTCACATCGGCTCTTTTACTCAATGAGAAGATGAGAAAGAAGCCTGAAAATCAAGGACAAGCTCTTATCAAAGAAGGCAGAGGCAGGAGTTATCAAAGGAGTTCGAGCAACTATGGTAGATCCGGAGCTCGTGGAAAGTCAAAGAATCGATCCAAATCAAAAGCCAGAAATTGCTACAACTGTGATCAACCAGGTCATTTCAAAAGAGATTGACCAAATCCAAGGAAGGGCAAAGGTGAAACTAGTGGCCAGAAGAATGACGACAACACAGCTGCCATGGTGCAAAATAATGACAATGTTGTCCTCTTTATAAATGATGAAGAGGAATGCATGCACCTGTCAGGTCCAGAGTCGGAATGGGTGGTTGACACAGGGGCGTCTTACCATGTCACACCGGTAAGAGATCTTTTTTGTAGATATGTAGCAGGTGATTTCGGCACCGTGAGAATGGGTAATACGAGTTACTCAAAGATTACGGGGATTGGTGACATTTGTATCAAGACAAATGTCGGATGCACATTGGTTCTAAAGGATGTGCGGCATGTACCTGATTTGCGGATTAACTTGATCTCGGGAATTGCTTTGGACCGAGATGATACGAGAACTATTTTGCAAATCAAAAGTGGAGACTCACCAAGGGATCCTTGGTGATTGCAAAAGGAGTTGCTCGTGGCACGTTGTACAGGACAAATGCAGAAATATGCCAAGGTGAATTGAATGCGGCACAAGATGAGATTTCTGCATATTTGTGGCATAAAAGAATGGGCCATATGAGCGAGAAGGGATTGCAGATTCTTGCCAAGAAATCACTCATTTCTTATGCCAAAGGTACAACGATAAAACCTTGTGACAATTGTTTATTTGGTAAACAACATAGGGTGTCATTTCAGACATCGTCTGAAAGAAAGTTGAATATACTTGATTTAGTATATTCTGATTTTTGTGGCCCAATGGAAATTGAATCAATGGGCGGTAACAAATATTTTGTTACTTTTATTGATAATGCTTCACGAAAATTGTGGGTTTATATTTTGATAACCAAAGACCAAGTGTTTCAAGTTTTCCAGAAGTTTCATGCTCTAGTAGAAAGGGAGACATGTCAAAAGCTAAAACGTCTCCGAAGTGACAATGGAGGTGAGTACACTTCAAGGGATTTTGAAGAGTACTGTTCAAGTCATGAGATCAGACATGAAAAGACAGTTCCTGGAATCCCACAGCACAATGGTGTAGCAGAGAGGATGAACCGCACTATCGTGGAGAAGGTGAGAAGCATGCTCAGAATGGCTAAACTACCTAAGTCATTTTGGGGTGAAGCAGTTCAAACAACATGTTACATGATCAATAGGAGTCCATCAGTTCCATTGGCGTTTGACATCCCAGAAAGAGTTTGGACCAATAAGGAGGTGTCCTACTCGCATCTAAAGGTTTTCGGTTGCAGAGCTTTTGCACATGTACCGAAAGAGCAGAGAACAAAGCTGGATGATAAATCTGTTCCCTGCATATTTATTGGATACGGAGATGAAGAGTTCGGGTACAGATTGTGGGATCCTGTAAAGAAGAAGGTCATCAGAAGAAGAGATGTAGTCTTCCGAGAAAGTGAAGTTGGAACTGCTGCTGATATGTTAGAAAAGGCGAAGAATGGTATAATTCCTAACCTTGTTACTATTCCTTCTATTTCTAACAATCCCACAAGTGCAGAAAGTACGACCGACGAGGTTGCCGAGCAGGGGGAGCAACCTGGTGAGGTTATTGAGCGGGGGGAGCAACTTGATGAAGGTGTCGAGGAAGTGGAGCACCCCACTCACGAAGAAGAACAACCTCAACCTCTGAGGAGATCGGAGAGGCCAAGGGTAGAGTCATGCAGGTACCCTTCCACAGAGTATGTCCTCATCAGTGATGGGGGGCAAAAAGTCTTAAGGAGGTGATGTCCCATCCAGAAAAGAACCAGTGGATGAAAGCCATGCAAGAAGAGATGGAATCTCTACAGAAAAATGGCACGTACAAGCTGGTTGAACTTCCAAATGGTAAAAGACCACTCAAATGCAAATGGGTCTTTAAACTCAACAAAGATGGAAATGGCAAACTGGTCAGATACAAAGCTCGATTGGTGGTTAAAGGCTTTGAACAGAAGAAAGGTATTGATTTTGATGAAATTT
Organism: Nicotiana benthamiana; assembly: GCA_034376525.1. Classification (NCBI taxonomy): domain Eukaryota; kingdom Viridiplantae; phylum Streptophyta; class Magnoliopsida; order Solanales; family Solanaceae; genus Nicotiana; species Nicotiana benthamiana. Next base: position 57,928,203 of record CM067330.1, on the reverse strand, counting down.
TCTCACTTGTTGTCAAAATGACTTCTATTCGAACAATTTTGAGCTTTGCAGCTAGCCTAGATCTTGAAGTGGAGCAGTTGGATGTGAAAACTGCATTTCTTCATGGAGATTTGAAAGAAGAGATTTATATGGAGCAGCCAGAAGGATTTGAAGTAGCTGGAAAGAAACACATGGTGTGCAAATTGAATAAGAGTCTTTATGGATTAAAGCAGGCACCAAGGCAGTGGTACATGAAGTTTGACTCATTCATGAAAAGTCAAACGTAGATAAAGACCTATTCTGATCCATGTGTATACTTCAAAAGATTTTCTGAAAATAATTTTATTATATTGTTGTTGTATGTGGATGACATGTTAATTGTAGGAAAGACAAGGGGTTGATAGCAAAGTTGAAGGGAGATCTGTCCAAGTCATTTGATATGAAGGACTTGGGCCCAGCACAACAAATTCTAGGGATGAAGATAGTTCGAGAAATAACAAGTAGAAAGTTGTGGCTATCTCAGGAGAAGTACATTGAACGTGTACTAGAACGCTTCAACATGAAAAATGCTAAGCCCGTCACCACACCTCTTGCTAGTCATCTAAAATTGAGCAAAAGATGTGTCCTACAATAGAGGAGAAGAAATGGAACATGGCTAGAGTTCCTTATTCTTCAGCAGTCGGAAGCTTAATGTATGCAATGGTATGTACTAGACCTGATATTGCTCACGCAGTTGGTGTTGTCAGCAGGTTTCTTGAAAATCCTGGAAAGGAACATTGGGAAGCAGTCAAGTGGATACTCAGGTACCTGAGAGGCACCACGGGAGATTGCTTATGCTTTGGAGTATCGGATCTAATCTTGAAGGGCTATACGGATGCTGATATGGCAGGTGACATTGACAACAGAAAATCCACTACTGGATATTTGTTTACATTATCAGGGGGAGCTATATCATGGCAGTCGAGGCTGCAGAAGTGTATTGCACTCTCTACAACTGAAGCGGAATATATTGCCACTACTGAAGCTGGCAAAGAGTTGGTATGGCTCAAACGGTTCCTTCAAGAGCTTGGATTGCATCAGAAGGAGTATGTCGTCTATTGTGACAGTCAAAGTGCAATAGACCTTAGCGGGAACTCTATGTACCATGCAAGGACCAAACACATAGATGTGAGATATCACTGGATTCGTGAGAAAGTGACGGACGAATCTTTTCAGGTCAAAAAGATTCACACAAGCGAAAATCCTGCGGATATGCTGACCAAGGTGGTACCAAGGAACAAGTTCGAGCTATGCAAAGAACTTGTCTGCATACACTCAAACTAGAAACTGCGGTGTTATTCCCTCTAGATAAATGGGATTGGAGGGGAAGATTTGTGGGGTCCAGCCCAATTTGTGGGGTCCAGCCCACTTTAGTAAGAAAACTTTGCTTCTTCAGGCAGCAACCCACGTTTGTTTTGCCTTTCTTAGGTGTGCTGCAGTATGTCAACTTTGGCATGCTGCAGAGATAAAAATGTCAATTTAGGTGTGCTGAAGGCTGTCTTCTTTTACCTATAAAATGAGAGCTTCGGCTCTCATTTTTTACACCAACAGAAAGAGTGAAAAAGAGTAAGGTTTCACAAACAGGGTATAAGAAAATAGTCTGTGAGGAAAATAGAGAGTGAGCGATATTATAATTAGGTGGGAATATCAAAAGAGAATTATTTTCTTTTGAGTGTTGTAGTGGTCTTTGGAGTATTTTACTCGGAACTGCAAAGTGTAAAATTCCTTACTATAGTGATATCAGTTGCTCATCTCAGTGCCGTGGTTTTTCCCTTATTCAGAAGGGTTTTCCACGTAAAAATCTTGGTGTCATTGTTACTCTTTTATTCTTGTTAATTACCGTATCTCGGTGCTACATTATTATTCCGCTTTTATTACCGTGAATATTATTTTGGTAGGGAATTATTCCCAACAATTGCATCACAAGAGTAATGGGCAGCTGGTCTTGTATTTAAATTTTGATATAGTAAGATTTCGCTTCTAATTCCACTGTGGGTGGGATTATCAAAAACTGAGATCTGAATTGCCCTCAAAGAAAGGAGGAAAACTGCTTAAGTTACTAGCCTTATTGCAGCTATGAACTTCCAGCCAATGCAAGGGAGTGACAAAGCCTAGTTTTTTACAGCCACAAACTTTTCGACATGAAACACTCGAGTTGAGAGTATCTGATCAGAAGAAGTAAATCTGAAGTTCCTAGGTTAATGTTGAATAAAGAAACATTCCATGCCATAGCTCTATGTCTAATCACCTTAGGGCTAGTGTGCTACACCAGGTTGAGCACCAAAGATATATTATATACTGCTCCAGTGGGGAGTGCTGAAAAGAATGTGAATAGTATCTCAAAAGGGAAGAGTCGCTCATTGATTAAAGACAACTTTTTCCTCTACTTTATTAAGTCATCCTCTAGTGGGCTGCTAAGAAAGAGCTCATAAAAGGGGTTGGACTTGCGCACACGAGAATTGAGCCTGAAGGTAAAAGAGATGGATTTGCTCCCTCCTGAGTGAGAGATAAACACGACCCTCAATCCAAGGCAACGAAACATTTTCTTTTATTTCCTTATTAGTTTTTTGTTGTTTCTACTCGTAGTTTATACTGAAAGAGCTTGTACCAAAGCCTAGGCATATGCTACTATTGGTGAAATATCCTTAAGAATTGTGTCTATAACACACCTCAAGCTTCAATAACTCATGTGATTCTCCAACAGAGGATGACAAGTGATTGGTTCATTCGTCGAGCTGCAACAAATGCAAATGAGCATATACTGCATAATGTAGCTCTGACAGAAGTGCTAGAGCTTAATTCTCTTAACCTCTAAAAGCAGTGGAACCAGTTCAGAGAGCTTCATTGTTTCCTAAGGCTTGATTTCAGTAAAGATAGGAGGTAGAGCTTCATTGTTTCCTAAGGCTTGATTTCAGTATAGATAGGAGGTAATAGCTAATGTCTGAGGCAGATGCAGCATTATGGCATTGGGTTCATTTGAACTCAATACTTTTGACGGAGCATAAATCTAGATCCACTCCTTACCACCAGTATAAACTTTGTCATGCTGAAAGGAATAACAGAACTTTTCGTCGACTAGGGAAATGTGTTCTGCAAAAAATTGTACAACCAAAAGCTCAGGCCAATGAGATTAGAAAAATACCTAGGAATTTATAAGAGTAGATGGGAAGTTAGCCCTTGTTTAGGCCTTCCACGACCCGCTCTCAGAACTTGCTTTGCTTTGGCAGCAGGGGCGGATATTGTGAATAACGGCTTACACCCTATACATGTGTGTCAGAAGACTCACTAAATAAGTAAAAATAATAGATTTCGAACCAGGGAAATTAGACAGGATGCAGTATCGAACTTATAAACTTCAAATCTTGGATTCGCCTATGTTTGGCAGGGTCTGTGCTGCGTCTTCCAAAATGCTACTCTGTACTTCAACAGAATCATAGAACATATTACTTAAAAAAACAAATAGTTACAATAACATGGGAAAACAAAAAACAGTGCTAAATAGTTTTACATTCTCATCAAATAAGAAAAGATGCAAATTACATGCAGCATAAATTTTCTTCTACAGCAGTACACATAATTTGATGCCAAAAGCTGAAATTTTTAACAGACAAGTACCAAACACAATGTATCAAGTTATCTGCTGAACATCATTGACAAGTTAAAGAATTTGCACAAACAAACATATTATCTCTATGCATTGATATTTACAGGAATTACATCATATTTGACAAAAGACTTTCTTTAAGAAACCTTAAATGGGACTTAAATCTGTATCTACAGCCTGTTCTGAAAATATATTTAGTACATTCAATTTGAGATAGAGAGAAACTACCTCCAATATAATGAAAAACGAATTCTCCTCCTCTCGTTATGTTCCACAGGCTGCCGCCTCAAGTCTTCTAGATCAAACTTATGAACTCGCAAATCCTTTAATTGATATTGCCAAGGGTTAGAACGACTTGAATTCTTCATATACATTAAATGATTGTTGAAATATGTAATCAGTTGCTTAGTTGAGAATAAGTTGAGTTTCCTAGGATGACAACTCCATTAGTAAAGCGTCCGCGTAACATGGGCATTTCAACGACCCAACTAAATGCACATTTAACACATCAACTTTGGGGATAGCAAATATTCCGCGGCAAGGATCATAATTTTCCAAGTCGATTTTAATGCAGCTGGGAAAATGAAGGGTAACATGAGACCAAGAGTTCGAGTTAAATAGAAATTTCCTCAATTTACGAAACCATAAATCACTTATATTCTCGCGGCTATATAATTCTAGTCGCGAGTGCTTCAACGGGCCAAATGTTTTTGCAGTTTTAAGCACAGGAATTTCATTTCCGACATAGTCAAGTGATTCCAAATTTGGAGCATCAATCACCGTTGTGCCACTACAACAACGAATCTCCAAGTTCTTAAGAGATTGACTCTCGCAAACTTTAAACTTTTCTAAGCCTTTACTAACAATGTTATCTAACATCAAACTCTCAAGGAATTGACATCTAGAAGTAAGGTGCGCGAGAAATCCATCAGATATCCTCACAGACGATAACTTTAAAGATTTCAGATTCTGACATGCACCAATATCCAACATAAGGGTCTTTTCCGCAAGACCACAACAAACTAAGTGTTCAAGAGTTGGTGCCTGAATTTCGATTGGCTGTTTTTCATCGGTATGAATGGGAACCATCTTGATCTTTTGAAGATTCCTCAACTCAATCTTTTTCAACCCAATACGATGCTTAATAGTGAAACTAACAATCATGGGACAAGTAGCAACCAGAGTCTGAAGCATGTTGTCGTTTAAACAAACACCTAATAGACAAAGCTCTCTCAAAGAATCGCAATAATTGGTCACGTAACCACTAGATAACGAAAGTTGCATGAGATCACAATCCTTCAAAACCAATTTTCTTAAAGATTTTGCGGCCAAGATGGTGAAAACATGAGGCAAGGGTATAATACACGACCAAAGTCAACATATCCAAACTCGAGATGGTTTACGCCATTTTGAAGAGCGATTTTAAGCCACTTATCAATCAGGGGAACAACTTCACCCGAACCGAAAATAGATAGACTAAACTTCTCTATAGGGGTCTTTTTGTCCCTATATCTATCCAAGATTCCATCCACTTTTTTTATGGGTTTTGATATCATAAACTCTGAATTCCAAATTGGGATGTGTTAACCAAGTTTGTAACTGTTGGGAATAAAACCCCTACCAAAATAATGTTCACGTTAATAAAAGCGGAATAATAATGTAGCACCGAGATACGGTAATTAACAAGAATAAAAGAGTAACAATGACACCAAGATTTTTACGTGGAAAACCCTTCTGAATAAGGGAAAAAACCACGGTCCTGAGAGGAGCAACTGATATCACTATAGTAAGGAATTTTACACTTTGTAGGTCCGAGTAAAATACTCCAAAGACCACTACAACACTCAAAAGAAAATAACTCTCTTTTGATATTTCCACCTCACTACAATATCGCTCACTATCTATTTTCTTCACAGACTATTTTCTTATACACTGTCTGTGAAACCTTACTCTTTTTCTCTCTTTTGTTGGTGTATCAAAATGAGAGCCGAAGCTCTCATTTTATAGGCAAACTTAGGCATCCTCTGTTGATTTTCCGTTTCTGCAGCACACCAAAACTGACAAAAAACAAACAAAAATGTGGGCTGCTTTAGCAACCACTTTTGACAAAAGAATAAAGAAGGAAGAAACTTATTCCTTGATTAAAGGGGGCTGGACCCCATCAATCTCCCCCTCCAGTCTCATTTATCTAGATGAGGTAGCACTGTCTTCTAGTTTGAATGCATGTCGACAAGTTCTTTGCATAGCTCGAACTTGTTCCTTGGTACTACCTTGGTCAGCATATCTGTGGGATTCTCAATTGTAGAAATCTTCAAGACTTTTAGAGATTCATCTACCATTTCTCGAATCCAATGATATCTCACGTCAATGTGTTTGGTCCTTGCATGGTACATAGAGTTATTGCTAAGGTCTATTGCACTTTGACTATCACAATAGACGATATACTCCATTTGATGCAATTCAAGCTCTTGAAGGAACCATTTGAGCCATATCATCTCCTTGCCAGTTTCTATAGCGGCAATGTACTCTGCTTCAGTTGTAGAGAGTGCGACACACTTTTGCAACCTCGACTGCCATGATATAGCTCCCCCTGAAAATGTAAACAAAAATCCAGTAGTGGATTTTGTATTATCAATATCACCTGCCATATCAGCATCCATATAGCCTTCAAGATTGGATCTGATACTCCAAGGCATAAACAATCTCCTGTGGTGCCTCTCAGGTACCTGAGTATCCACTTGACCGCTTCCCAATGTTCCTTTCCAGGATTTTCAAGAAACCTGCTGACAACACCAACTGCATGAGCAATATCAGGTCTAGTACATACCATTGCATACATCAAGCTTCCGACTGCTGAAGAATAAGGAACTCTAGCAATGTTCCCGTTCTCCTCCTCTGTTGTAGGACACATCTTTTTGCTCAATTTTAGATGACTAGCAAGAGGTGTGCTGACTGGCTTAGCATTCTTCATGTTGAAGCGTTCTAGTACACGTTCAATGTACTTCTCCTGAGATAGCCACAACTTTCTACTTGTTCTCTGTCGAACTATCTTCATCCCTAGATTTTGTTGTGCTGGGCCCAAGTCCTTCAAATCAAATGACTTGGACAGATCTCCCTTCAACTTTGCTATCAACCACTTGTCTTTTCCTACAATTAACATGTCATCCACATACAACTACAATATAATAAAATTATTCTCAAAAAATCCTTTGAAGTATACACATGGATCAGAATAGGTCTTTATGTATGTTTGACTTTTCATGAATGAGTCAAACTTCATGTACCACTGCCTTGGTGCCTGCTTTAATCCATATAGGCTCTTATTCAACTTGCACACCATGTGTTTCTTTCCAGGTACTTCAAATCCTTCTGGCTGCTCAATATAAATCTCTTATTTCAAATCTCCATGAAGAAATTGTTAGATAATACGCTTAACGCTAGAGGGGGGGGTGAATAGCGTTATAATAAAAATTAGCGTAAACTTGCGGAATTTAAAATTTGCAGGAAATAAATAAGTGCGATAAATAAGAAAGAACACACCGAAGTATTCTGGTTCACCACAACCCGTGGCTAGTCCAGTCCCCGAGAGACTCTCTCGAGATTTCCACTAACTTGTCAAGCTTCCGGGTGCTTAACAAACCTTTACAACTTGAGGACACAAGCCTCAACACCTTTGCTCGGAGATACAACACTCCAAGACTTCAACCAAGGAAACACAAGTTCCTTCACAACTTGAGGACACAAGCCTCAACTACCTTTGCTCGGAGATACAACACTCCAAGACTTCAACCAAGGAAACACAAGTTCCTTCTTACAACAAGAGAATAACAATTCTCTTCAAGTGTACAATACACTAAGCACTCAAACAAGACACTCCTTAATGAGTAGAGATGAGTAAAAGAATACGCTCAAGATCACAACAACTTTGAACAATATTTTGGCTCTCAAAAACTTATGTAATGAATATAAAATAATAAGCAATAGAGTATGCAAGCTTTAGCAATTGAATGATCAGTTGTTGTGTGTTATTGTGTACTCAAAAGACTGAATTTAAGCTGTATTTATAGTTGAAAAACTTGGCATTACCGTTGCCTAATTGCCAATTAAGAACTGCTGATTTTACTCAGTGACAATCGACTGTCAAGAAACTACAATCGATTGTTTGCCAATCGTTCCAAAAATCAATCCCAGATTTTACGCTTAACAATCGATTATCTAAGGTCAACAATCGATTATTGGCAACGTTCAAAAAATCATTTCCAGATTTTACGTAAAACAATCGATTATACAAAATCAATAATCGATTATTCAGCAACGTTCAAAAAATCCTTTTCAGATTTTAATTTCAACAATCGATTGTACAAAATCAACAATCGATTATTCAGCAACGTTCAAAAAATTTTTTCCAGATTTTAATTCCAACAATCGATTGTACAAAATCAACAATCGATTACCTGACGGTATTTGAAAATATTTTGGCAACGGTTAGTTATACAATCGATTATACTAAGTTAACAATCGATTATATATCAGTCTTGAAAAATCAATTTAGACACTGCCTCGTGAGAATCGATTGTTATATACTCACAATCGATTATTTAATAACTTTGAAAAAGTCTGGAAGACACTGTCTCAACACAATCGATTGTCATATGTTCACAATCGATTATTTTGTGACTTTGAAAAATCTAATGGACATTGTCTCTTCACAATCGATTATCATTAACTTCACAATCGATTATTTTGAGCGTTGAAAAACTTTGATGGACACTGCCTCATCACAATCGATTGTCATACGGTTCACAATCGATTGTCATGCAGGTTTGAAAAACCTGATGCTCACTGCCTTAACACAATCGATTGTCATTAGTTCACAATCGTTTGTCATGCAGTCTTGGCTTAACATAATCGATTATCATAAGTACATAATCGATTATCTTAGTCCAGATTTTTGAGGCATGATTAAAAATTATTTTGACTAAAGTAAATATGCATGATTTAAAATCATTTAGCATTAAATTAAATATGCATGATTTTGTAAAAATAATTTTACGAGAGAAGCCATGTCATGAGTCAAGTTGTCGGATCAAGATCACAATTAAGAACGACTCATGTAAAACTATAAAACTTGGTCTTGTGCTTGAATCTCGTTATATATCAATTGTGCGCTTGTACTTGAACTTCGTCATATATCAATTTGCGCATCGTTTGTCATTCATCAAAACCTACACATATGAACACACGTTTTAGTATAATGCCTTGAGAACGTGTTTCCAACAATTTCCCCCTTTTTGATAATGGCAAACTTTAAGCGGGATATGCAAATTAAACAATTCATAATGATGATTCAAGACAAGTAAAGATATGCAACAAGTATATGGATATGCAATTTGTTTCCCCTCAATATATGAATTCCCCCTCAATTTATGCCGATAAGTATTGAGAGTGCATACCCGTTATCTTCCCCCTTTTGCCATTAGAAAAAAAAATGTGATAAGATGGCAAGGATTAAAAAACTTGTTTATTTATTGAAAATAAAACGGGTACATAATGGGAACAATACAAACATAGAACTATGGAAAGACAAATAAAGAAATTATTCATCATCATTTCCCGCCTCATCGTCCGGCACTGCTTCAAAGGGAACAAGACCGGCATATGGATAATGAACATGGTCAAAATATCCATGGATCTCATGTGTCAATTGACCGACAGAGGTGGTCAATGAAGCAATTTGGTCGGAAATGGATTGAATAGAAGGTTCTTGAGGCTGACGCGACCGACGAGTTGGAAGAGGAGCAGGAGCTACATGATCGCCGTCATGGGGAAAGGAGGATTCTGAAATTTCCCACTTCTTGGTGCTCTTTTTGAGAGGACCGATGGAAATGTTGAATCCGGAAGCTTCAAGAAAATTCATAATAAGGAGGGCATAGGGAAGAGGTCTATCATCTCCGATGGCGTCACGCATGTGAATCTTGACGAACTTACACCAATTGATGTGAGCTCCGGTTATAATTGCATGCATGAGCTTAGCGTCTTCTTGGGAAAGAGTGGTGTGATTATGCTTCCGAGGTTTGAGGACTCGAGTGATGAAATAGAAAATCAAACGATACTCGGGGAGCATTCCCGTGATAGTAGGACGCCGAGTGGATATATTAGGATCATAAGATATAATACCTATTTGGTTTAGGAGAGCTTTCTCATCAAATAAGGCGCCGACCTCTCTAATGTAGCGAGTAATGTTTTCGCCACTTCGAGGAAGACGGGCAATGGAATGAAGGTATTCATCGGATAAAAGAATTTGAACACCATTAATATTTGTCACAAGCTCACCATCATCATCCTCATGAAGGTTTGAATAAAACGCTTGAATCAATGGAGGATTAATATAAGGGTAGGTAAGATATAAAAAGTCAAGAAGTTGACATTCTTTGAGCATGTTGGCAGCAGGGGCGTATGATTCAAGATACTTGCTTGTTGAAAAGCGGGGAGGAAGAATGTCGCGCTTTTCAAATTTTGTCAAAAACCGAGTAAGCTCGGTGTCAGAATTAAATTGTAAAATGGACCCATCTTGATAAGGGTAATTTGGAGGAGGTGGGGCAGCAGAGGAGGATGCACCATGCCTAGCTGAACGGGAACGTTTAGAGTGACGGCCCGACATTTTTAATAGGAGGTAATGACCTTTGCAAGAAAACTTAAAAGAGTTTTGATATTTTGAGAGCTAAAATTGATGCTTGAGTGAATGAAATGAAGATATGAGGTGCCTATTTATAATGGGGATAGTGGCTTTTCATTGATGGTGAAAATCTGCAGAAAATTGAAAGCCAAAACGGTCAGAAACGGAGAAAATAAATTGCACTGACCGTTAGACAATCGATTATTGAAATGAAATAATCGATTGTTATGAGGATTTGACTTAATCTCGGAACTGACACAAATCGATTTCAGGACCAAACGGTAACAAATTTTTGAATTACTGACATGAAATAATCGATTGTCAAATTATGGTAATCGATTGTCGTGACATAGTGTGCACGGTGATTTTCTGACTCGGAAAATAATCGATTATATATATGAAACAATCGATTGTCTTAGAAAAGCAGTACTGAATGGCTGAGACGGTAATCAATTAAACAATTAAAAAATCGATTGTTAAACAAAACTGCATAATAAGCATGAACCATAAATAATCGATTAGTGATACTTGCTAATCGATTTTCTGCACAGTAAAATAATCGATTATTTGCTGTAACAATCGATTGTTCTATGCCATTTCTTTATAATTCCCCCTACCTTTAGTGCGATACCTGCAAAAGGAAATACGCGTCTCCGACGCTCAAGTCAGTAATATTCAATATATAAAAGCAACCTAGAAAGTATGCATTTAGATCAATGCTTACCCGCATTAGACACTTCATTTGGACATGATTTGTATTTAGCACATCAATAAACGCTGAATATTATATCAAGTCTACTGGCAATAAGGTAAAGTAAGGAACGATCATACCTCTGTAGTTCTTGGTATTGTTCTTCTTACCTTTCACTTTTTTGGCACGATGGTCTTATAAATTCATTGAGGTGATCATTGCTTTGGTGTTGCTCTTTTCAATATTGATTCAGCAATTTCTTGCAATAGTTAATTTGACAAGTGAAAGTTCCCACTTTCATTTGCTTAACTTGCAGCTCCGAGAGAAAATTTCGCTTGTCCATCATGGACATCTCAAATGAAATTTTAGAGACTCCTTGCATAAAACTCATTAGTTGCTCAAAAAATAATACAATATCATTTTCAACATGTTTTGGAATGCAAAATATTACTAGCATAAAAGTTATCAACATAATTTTGAAGAATGATATTACCAATATGGAAAGTTGTTTTGAAATACAACAATAATATCTTCAAGATATCATGCAATCTATTCCTCCTTAATGAGAAGTTTATCAAAACATACCAACAAATCATAGATATACCAATTGTTATAAAATAGTGATAAAATCATTTGTTGGCAAACATAACAAATGTATCAAATGTTATTTTATTAACAGTGATACTAAATGTTATTTTTAGAAAACATATTAAAAAATATCAAATATTAATATATAACAAGTCAACCAAAAGTCGAATATACCGACCATTATTCAGGCCAAAAGATACATTCATCAAGAGTTGATTTTTAACAGAAATACTTTTATGAATAATTTATTTCAGGAATATATCAATTATTTTTCAAACCAAAAATAGCATTTATCAAAAGCATGAGTAAAAAGTTTTTGCCAAAAATATGCTAACAGTTAATACACACCAGAGGAAATAATTTATTTTTCTGATATATACTAACATTTATTTAAACCACAAATAACAGTTATCAAATCATAAATGAAATGTTTTTATTAGAAGCAAGCTAATATACCAATTGTTGTTTAACAACGAATTTTCAACATATGCATCCAGGGTAATTGATATTAATTATTAACAAGGACATCTCAACACATATCAACTACTATGATTAAGCACATCAAAATTTTAACAATATAAGGCCAAATTAACAACACATATGTTAATATCGGTTGCTTGCATATATTATCAATTCGGTTTTTGTCAAAAAGGATAACTAACCGAAATTCCCCCTTGATGCGATAAGGTATTGTGCTTGGTGCATCTACTACAATATTGTAGCCTTCAAGTACACCTGCAAAAGAGATTAATGATCTTTTGGTACCCATGCCATTTTGGGTCCTTGGGGGTTAGGCATATCATAGTGATGCAATTGAGTGATATGTCTATGTCGTGTAAAACAAGCAGGAGCAATATGACCAATTCGTCTACAATAATGACAGGTCACGTTAGGATTATGCATCCTTCTAGGTTCATAGTAATTGGACGGACGAAAATTGTTTACTCTATTTTCGACACTATGACTATTGCGCATTTCATGAAAATCATTTCTCCTACTATTTTTTCTAGGATGTACAACATTTCTAGAATAATTATTTCTAGGTTGGAAGTCATTTCTAGGTGTTCTAAAAGGTTCAAAATTCCTTCTAGTGTTTGGCCTAGAATATGCATCATTTCTAGGGTAGTTATTTCTAGGTGGAAAGTCGTTTCTAGGTCTCCTAAAATGTTCAACATTCCTTCTAGTATTTGGTCTAGCATGCATATTGGTTCTAGGATTGCTATTTCTAGGATGAGCATTTGTTTTATTAATCCTAGGTTGAGCCTTAGGTGGTTGTGGTTTGGCTTCAACCTTTTCTTTAGGCTCATTCTTAAAACCTATGCCATGCTTGGTTGACTTCAAATTAACAAGAACCTCATTCAAATTTTTGTGAGAAGAATTAAACTTATCTAAGGTGCCCTTAAGTCTATCTACCTCATTTTTGAGATGCATGCAAGAAGTACAATTTTTAATAGAACTTTCGGGCTTGTCGGCGCTTCTCTTTCCGAAAAAATTATTTTCCTCTTTCAACTTCTCATTTTCTAAAACTAGTTTTTCCAAATCCTTTTCTTTCAATGAGAGTTGTTTTTGAAAATCTGTTTCTTGCAATGAAAGAGTTTTCTGCAAATCTTTAATGGTCTTGGAAGCATTTATTATAAGCATTTTGCATTTCTTCAAGTGAGTGAGAGTTAGACGTACTTACCTCTTCTTCTTCGTTTGCCATGAGACATCGGCCAGTCGATTCACCACATGAGCTGTCTGCTTTTTGAGGTGTGCTTTCATACATTTCCTCAAGCTTATCCCACATTTCTTTGGTAGATTTGTAGTGGGAAATTTTCTGATAATCTTCCTGATTCAAGCCGATATACAACATATTTATTGCCTTAGTGTTGTATTCACTTACCTTGGCTTTCCCAACTTTTGTCGTCATCTGTTCACCATGCTTGATGATTTGCCATAGATAAAAGTTGTTGGCTGTGATAAAAATTCTCATCCGATCTTTCCAATATGTGTAATTGCTTCCCTCAAATATTGGCGGCAACAAGTTAAAGTGACCTTCACCTATTCCTGCAAAAGAATCACGAGTAGAAGCCATGGATGTTTCTCTCAAACGGTTAAGTCTTCAGAGAGTTGGGCTCTGATACCAATTGTTAGATAATACGCTTAACGCTAGAGGGGGGGGGTGAATAGCGTTATAATAAAAATTAGCGTAAACTTGCGGAATTTAAAATTTGCAGGAAATAAATAAGTGCGATAAATAAGAAAGAACACACGGAAGTATTCTGGTTCACCACAACCCGTGGCTAGTCCAGTCCCCGAGAGACTCTCTCGAGATTTCCACTAACTTGTCAAGCTTCCGGGTGCTTAACAAACCTTTACAACTTGAGGACACAAGCCTCAACACCTTTGCTCGGAGATACGACACTCCAAGACTTCAACCAAGGAAACACAAGTTCCTTCACAACTTGAGGACACAAGCCTCAACTACCTTTGCTCGGAGATACAACACTCCAAGACTTCAACCAAGGAAACACAAGTTCCTTCTTACAACAAGAGAATAACAATTCTCTTCAAGTGTACAATACACTAAGCACTCAAACAAGACACTCCTTAATGAGTAGAGATGAGTAAAAGAATACGCTCAAGATCACAACAACTTTGAACAATATTTTGGCTCTCAAAAACTTATGTAATGAATATAAAATAATAAGCAATAGAGTATACAAGCTTTAGCAATTGAATGATCAGTTGTTGTGTGTTATTGTGTACTCAAAAGACTGAATTTAAGCTGTATTTATAGTTGAAAAACTTGGCATTACCGTTGCCTAATTGCCAATTAAGAACTGCTGATTTTACTCAGTGACAATCGATTGTCAAGCAACTACAATCGATTGTTTGCCAATCGTTTCAAAAATCAATCCCAGATTTTACGCTTAACAATCGATTATCTAAGGTCAACAATCGATTATTGGCAACGTTCAAAAAATCATTTCCAGATTTTACGTAAAACAATCGATTATACAAAATCAATAATCGATTATTCAGCAACGTTCAAAAAATCCTTTTCAGATTTTAATTTCAACAATCGATTGTACAAAATCAACAATCGATTATTCAGCAACGTTCAAATAATATTTTCCAGATTTTAATTTCAACAATCAATTGTACAAAATCAACAATCGATTACCTGACGGTATTTGAAAATATTTTGGCAACGGTTAGTTATACAATCGATTATACTAAGTTAACAATCGATTATATATCAGTCTTGAAAAATCAATTTAGATACTGCCTCGTGACAATCGATTGTTATATACTCACAATCGATTATTTAATAACTTTGAAAAAGTCTGGAAGACACTGTCTCAACACAATCGATTGTCATATGTTCACAATCGATTATTTTGTGACTTTAAAAAATCTGATGGACACTGTCTCTTCACAATCGATTATTTTGAGCGTTGAAAAACTTTGATGGACATTGCCTCATCACAATCGATTGTCATAAGGTTCACAATCGATTGTCATGCAGGTTTGAAAAACCTGATGCTCACTGCCTTAACACAATCGATTGTCATTAGTTCACAATCGATTGTCATGCAGTCTTGGCTTAACATAATCGATTATCATAAGTACATAATCGATTATCTTAGTCCAGATTTTTGAGGCATGTTTAAAAATCATTTTGACTAAAGTAAATATGCATGATTTAAAATCATTTAGCATTAAATTAAATATGCATGATTTTATAAAAATAATTTTACGAGAGAAGCCATGTCATGAGTCAAGTTGTCGGATCAAGATCACAATTAAGAACGACTCATGTAAAACTATAAAACTTGGTCTTGTGCTTGAATTTCGTTATATATCAATTGTGCGCTTGTACTTGAACTTCGTCATATATCAATTTGCGCATCGTTTGTCATTCATCAAAACCTACACATATGAACACACGTTTGAGTATAATGCCTTGAGAACGTGTTTCCAACAGAAATGCAGTTTTCACATCCAACTGCTCCACGTCAAGATCTAGGCTAGCTGCTAAGCTCAAAATTGTTCGAATAGAAGTCATTTTGACAACAGGTGAGAAAATTTCGTCAAAATCAATACCTTTCTTCTGTTCGAAGCCTTTAACCACCAATCGAGCTTTGTATCTGACCAGCTTGCCATTTCCATCTTTCTTGTGTTTAAAGACTCATTTGCATTTGAGTGGTCTTTTACCCCT
Organism: Nicotiana benthamiana; assembly: GCA_034376525.1. Classification (NCBI taxonomy): domain Eukaryota; kingdom Viridiplantae; phylum Streptophyta; class Magnoliopsida; order Solanales; family Solanaceae; genus Nicotiana; species Nicotiana benthamiana. The sequence goes on along the minus strand of CM067330.1, from coordinate 57,912,422 downwards.
TGGAAGTTCAACCAGCTTGTACGTGCCATTTTTATGTAGAGATTCCATCTCTTCTTGCATAGCTTTCATCCACTAGTTCTTTTCTGGATGGGACAACACCTCCTTAAGACTTTTTGGCTCCCCCTCATCACTGATGAGGACATATTCTGTGGAAGGGTACCTGCATGACTCTACCCTTGGCCTCTCCGATCTCCTCAGAGGTTGAGGTTGTTCTTCTTCCTGAGTAGAGTGCTACATTTCCTCGACACCTTCATCAAGTTGCTCCCCCTGCTCAATAACCTCACCAGGTTTCTCCCCCTGCTCGGCAACCTCGTCGGTCGTACTTTCTGCACTTGTGGGATTGTTAGAAGTAGAAGGAATAGTAACAAGGTTAGGAATTATACCATTCTTCGCCTTTTCTGACATATCAGCAACAATTCCAACTTCACTTTCTCGGAAGAATACATCTTTACTTCTGATGACCTTCTTCTTTACAGGATCCCACAATTTGTAGCTGAACTCTTCATCTCCGTATCCGATAAATAAGTAGGGAACAGATTTATCATCCAGCTTTGTTCTCTGCTCTTGCGGTACATGTGCAAAAGCTCTGCAACCGAACACCTTCAGATGCGAGTAGGACACCTCCTTATTGGTCCAAACTCTCTATGGGATGTCAAACGCCAATGGAACTGATGGACTCCTATTGATCAGGTAACAGGTTGTTTGAACTGCTTCACCCCAGAATGACTTAGGTAGTTTAGCCATTCTGAGCATGCTTCTCATCTTCTCCACAATAGTGCGGTTCATCCTCTCTGCTACACCATTGTACTGTGGGGTTCCAAGAACTGTCTTTTCATGTCTGATCCCATGACTTGAACAATACTCTTCAAATTCCCTTGAAGTGTAATCGCCTCCATTGTCACTTCGGAGACGCTTTTGCTTTTGACATGTCTCCCTTTCTACTAGAGCATGAAAATTTTGGAAAACTTGAAACACCTGATCTTTGGTTTTCAAAATATAAACCCACAATTTTCGTGAAGCATCATCAATAAAAGTAACAAAATGTTTGTTACCGCCCATTGATTCAATTTCCATTGGGCCACAAACATCAGAATATACTAAATCAAGTATATTTAATTTTCTTCCAGACGATGTCTGAAATGAAACTCTATGATGCTTACCAAATAAACAGTAGTCACAGGGTTTTATTGTTGTACCTTTGGCATAAGAAATAAGTGATTTCTGGCAAGAATCTACAATCCCTTCTCGCTCATATGACCCATTCTTTTATGCCACAAATCTGCAGAAATCTCATCTTATGCCGCATTCAATTCACCTTGTCATATTTCTGCATTTGTCCTGTACAACGTGCCACGAGAAACTCCCTTTGCAATCACCAATGATCCCTTGGTGAGTCTCCACTTTTGATTTATAAAATAGTTCTCGTATCCATCTCGGTCCAAAACAATCCCCGAGATCAAGTTCATCCGCAAGAAAGGTACATGCCGCACATCCTTTAGAACCAATGCGCATCCGACATTTGTCTTGATACAAATGTCACTAATCCCCGCAATCTTTGAGTAACTCGTGTTACCCATTCTCACGGTGCCTAAATCACCTGCTACATATCTACAAAAAAGATCTCTTACCGGTGTGGCATGGTAAGATGCCGCTGCGTCAACCACCCATTCCGACTCTGGACCTCACAGGTGCATGCATTCATCTTCCTCATTTATAAAGAGGACAACATTGTCATTGTTTTGCACCATGGAAGCTGTGTTGTCGTCATTCTTCTGGCCACTAGTTTCACCTTTGCCCTTCCTTAGATTTGGGCAATCTCTTTTGAAGTGACCTGGTTGATCACAGTTGTAGCAATTTCTGGCTTTTGATTTGGATCGATTCTTTGACTTTCCACGAGCTCCAGATATACCATAGTTGCTCGAACTCCTTTGATAACTCCTGCCTCTACCTTCTGTGATAAGAGCTTGTCCTTGATTTTCAGGCTTCTTTCTCATCTTCTCATTGAGTAAAAGAGCCGATGTGACATCTTTCAACTCAATAGTAGTCTTACCGTGCAGGATGGTTGTTGTCAAATTATTGTACGAAGATGGCAACCAGTTCAATAGAAAGATGACTTTATCTTCCTCCTCGATTTTTACTCCGAGGTTGGCAAGCTGTGTGATTAGTCTGTTAAACACATTTAAATGCGACAAAAAATTCATACCTTCACCCATGTGTAGGGCGTATAACTGCTTCTTCAAGTATAATTTATTTGTCAGCGTTTTGGACAAGTATACGCTTTCCAATCTTGTCCAAATTCCACGTGCAGTGTCTTCATCAATGATGTTTTTTACCACATCATCCAATAAGTGCAACCTGATTGCACTAGCAGCTCTTTCATCCAAGTGAGCCCAATCCTCAGCTTTCATGGTATCAGGCTTTTTGGCATCAGCAACTAGTACCTTGTGTAATCCTTGTTGGATGAGCAGATCCCTCATCCTTCTTTGCCATGTTGAAAAATCGTTATCTCCGTTGAATTTAGCTACCTCGTACTTTACTTTGGACATTTTTATTTTTTACTAAGTATAGTACTACCGAAAGTGAATAGTGTTTTAGTGAACGAGAAGAACCTGTGTTCTGATACCAGTTGTTGGGAATAAAACCCCTACTAAATTAATATTCACGATAATAAAAGCGGAATAATAATGTAGCACCGAGATACGGTAATTACAAGAATGAAAGAGTAACAATGACACCAAGATTTTTACGTGGAAAACCCTTCTGAATAAGGGAAAAAATCACAGCCCTGAGAGGAGCAACTGATATCACTATAGTAAGGAATTTTACACTTTGTAGGTCCGAGTAAAATACTCCAAAGACCACTACAACACTCAAAAGAAAATAACCCTCTTTTGATATTTCCACCTCACTACAATATCGCTTTAGCAGCCACTTTTGACAAAAGAATAAAGAAGGAAGAAACTCTTCCTTGATTAAAGGGGGTTGGATCCCATCAATCTCCCCCTCCAGTCCCATTTATCTAGATGAGTTAGCACTGTCTTCTAGTTTGAATGCATGCCGACTAGTTCTTTGCATAGCTCGAACTTGTTCCTTGGTACTACCTTGGTCAGCATATCTGCGGGATTCTCACTTGTAGAAATCTTCAAGACTTTTAGAGATTCATCATCTACCATTTCTCGAATCCAATGATATCTCACGTCAATATGTTTGGTCCTTGCATGGTACATAGAGTTCTTGCTAAGGAATTTACACTTTGTAGGTCCGAGTAAAATACTCCAAAGACCACTACAACACTCAAAAGAAAATAACACTCTTTTGATATTTCCACCTCACTACAATATCGCTCACTCTCTATTTTCTTCACAGACTATTGTCTTATATATTGTCTGTGAACCTTACTCTTTTTCTCTCTTTTATTGGTATATCAAAATGAGAGCCGAAGCTCTCATTTTATAGGCAAACTTAGGCATCCTTTGTTAATTTTCTATTTCTGCAGCACATCAAAACTGACAAAAAAAACCAAAAATATAAGCTGCTTTAACAGTTATTTTTTACAAAAGAATAAAGAAGGAAAAAACTTCTTTCTTAATTAAAGGGGCTGAACCCCATCCGTGACCATGATTTGGGGAGAATGGTCAATCGAGCTGCTTCTTTATAGCCAATGTGGGAAAGTATAGTGTGAATGAGACAATCAGGCAACATGTCTGCTAACGTTGTTTGGGGCTTGGAAGATGCTACGATCATGTAAAATCTTCAAAATAAGATGTGATACTTAGAATATATTTAAGGTTTTCGAAATATAAGTCTACTTGTAGGAGGAAAAGTAATGAAAACCCTAAATCTTCCAGGAATTGAAGTAGCACATAATTAAAATCCTATACACCAAAAAAATATTATTATAAATTCTTCACGATCTCAACAAATTCTCCACACACGAAAATAACTACTAGTACTCTTATATATAATAGTGATAAACCTATTTTGACCAGAATTTAGAAAAACTTATTCCTATATAATTTTGACTACAAATCCTAATTAAAAATATCTTAAATAAATTTACAAATACTAAATCATAAACAATTTAAGTTTCTAACTGCAATTTTGAATTAGGTTTTCAATATAGCATTCGAGTCTACTTATAATGTAGATTGTAATATGTTAAAATGATCTAATCTATTTATTTATCTATGTCTATATTATTATAAAAGTACGAATATTCTATGCTAAATATCAAACGACAAAAATATTCCTCAAATATTAATTAACTTTTATACCATTAATTATTTACATTAGTGTTTACAGAAAATCGTATGAAAAGGTATTTGAAGACTTTTATACCACTAACTTTTATACCATTAAGGTGATTTATTACAACACTTAGTACATAAAATTTGGTGGATTTGAATGTTCTGTTATATGCAAAATATTAATTAATATTTGAAGAGATTTAACTTCCGTTTTTTATACATGGTATCTTTATTTTCCACGCAGAATCCAAAACTATATATATTTATATTGTAAATTTCCTACCTAATTAAATTAGAAAATATTAGTAATCAAAATTTTAGTTGGTTATAAATTGCAAATAGTAAAAAATAACCTAAATGGCTATTTTATTCTATTATATGCAAAATACTAATTGATTTTTGAAGAGATTTGACTTCCATTTTCTCTACATGGTATTTTTACTTTCCATACAGAATCCCAAACTAATATTTATTTATATTATAAACTTCCTACCTAATTCAATAAGAAAACTAGAAAATATTAGTAATTGTTATGAAATAATATAAAAGACAAGAACAATAATGTAAGAACAAGAGCAATAGAGAGAAGAGTAGAGAGAATTCTTCTTATTGAGTTGATTGGAGTATCAAGGGATGATTTACAATGGTAGGGGGCACCTCTATTTATAGGGGAGAGGAAGATTTAGCTACCACTAATAGAACTCTAAAATCTCTCTAATTAAATACATTAAAGACATTCACCTTAAATAGAAGTGTAAGAATCTTCTATTTATAACACTCCCCCTTGAATGTCTATTCAACAATGTGCCTCATAAAACCTTAAAACCAAAACCCAATGGGAAAAATTAAAGTAAGGAAAAAGAGTACACATGTTTGAATATGCGCCTATTGGTTGCCTCGTTAAAAACCTTGCAAGGAAAACCCAGTGGGACAAAACCTTGTAAGGGAAAAAGAGTGCAACGCGCATTGACTCCCCCTAATGAGTACATCATTTTATATCCTTGAGCATTTGCATTCCAATCTTGTGCATCATCTTCAAAACGATCTTTGGTAGACGTTTGATAAATAAATCAACCATATTGACTTGAATAAATATTCCGCACCTTGAAATCATCATTCTTGATAGATATGAACATCTTCATATGATGTCGTGGAATAACTCTTCAATATCTCCATAGGTGCATTCTCAAAGCCATCATGCTTATAGTTATGGCAAGATATATATGTACACAAGTTGTACTTAAGATGTGGTACTTCATGACCACGAATTGCATATGCTTCAAGCAACTTAAATCTTTCAAGTTGAGTCATATAAGTCACATAATAAACTTTAGCTGCATATCAAGCTTTCATTAGTGATACTAAACAAATAAGATATCGAAAACTGACTATACATACCTTTGACTTTATACTTTCAAGCATTTGAACTATAGGTTCAAAACTACATGTCTTTCATATGGAATCAATTCTTCTTGAATTGTATCTCTTCCATTTAGTTACTTTCTTTGGGTCAGCAAATGCGTATAGCATGCTTTGCAATATGTTGCAATTGAATTATCCCTTTTATGAACTTCAGGTTCATATCATGATATTCGGGGATTTACATACACAAATGATAATTCATCCCATGTAACCTTTTCTCAAGTGTTTATCATGTCTCCCCCTCATGTTAGTAAAGCTAACTTGTTTCCTCAACTTTGGGAAATCATCTTTGTGCATTATGTCAATATACATAGCACCTTAATAATAAGATGAAATTATTTGGTTCCTGACCCTGAACCACTTTTGAGGGGAGAATATACTCTCGTATACAACTTATATCAAACTGATATATACAACTTCGTTCTCATAAGGAACAGTTTAGCTATTAAGTGGAAGCACTCAATAATTATCTTGCTAAACCAACTTTGATATAAACCAACTTATCAAGATGAACTGTCTTGAGTAGAGAATCTGGAAATTATGCTCGAAGTTAGATTACTGAGCGATTTACCTCGCAAGCACCGGCCAGGCTGCGGGTTAATAACAATTGCGCATGTAACCATTCCATAGATGCATCATATGAGGTATACATGGCAGGTGAATGGGCCCATATTCACCTTTGATATTTCCAGAATTTATGGGCTTCAACCCGAACTCTTTAGTTTGTCAGTTCATTAATGAGAACAAGTGATACAAGAGAATTCGTAAAGAACTTTCTAGTTCTTTGATATTCACCTATGTGAATTTGCACATCATACATAAAATGAGATGGCTAACACGAATGTCAACTGAATAAATTATCAATATTGGTAAACTTCAAATTTACACCATGACATGTGCACTTATCAATAAACTTCAGGTTTATTATGACATGGGTTTTATACCAATAGATATCCACTTTATTATGGCATTATTTCGTTTGTGTAGTACAAATTGGAGAACAAAGCGGGTTGCTTTCATATACAAATTACCCCGCTACAAGTTGTAGTAATAGGAGATATCAAAGCCTTTCTTTATTTATAGTCTCAATATAATCAATCGCTTTCGCGTGTACTTTGGAAACTGAATAAGTTTCTTTGAGACTTACTACAGCACAATACTCAATTGTGTTTCTCCAACATAGTAATAATTGGCTCTTCTAGAGCTCTCAATTAATTTTGTACTACCACAGATTCATCAACATCCATGTGGTGAATATCTTTCTTAAAGAGAAAGTTATACCATTATGGTCATGTCAAACTTATATGCAAGATATGTTTCTTGCATTATCGTTGTCCTTTAATAGTCATATTTCCAAAATACTTTGGCGTACAATAGGTACGTGACCAACGATCATTCATGCCATATATCATCTCAAATCTCCTTCTAGGGGTGAGTGTGGTATCATCTCAAACCTCCTTCTAGAGGTGAGTGTGGTATATTTAATACCAATTTCATGTTCATATTCTTCCAATAATGAATATGTATTCGTGAATCAGATGTTGTCACATTCACTTCGAGGATATGTGATTTTGTTATCCTTTTCAAATCTGTAAATGCTTCAGGCATTTGATTTGCTATTCTTTGCAAATGGATAATCTTTTGTGCCTCTTTCTCATAAATAGAGGTATGTTGATCAAGATGAGATAATGATGTATTTTTCCACAAAATTTCCCGTTTGGTTTTACCAACTTCTCCCCCTAATTTTGGGAAAAGTGTCTCATCAAATTGACAGTCTGCAAATCGTGCAGTAAACAAATCTCCTGTCAATGTTTCGAGGTAGCGAATAATGGAGGGCGATTCAACCTCGACATATATTCCTAACCTTCTTTGCAGACCCATTTTGTTGCGGGATGGCGGTGCTACAGGCACATATACTGCGCATCCAAATATTCTTAAATGGGATATATTGGGTTCATGACCCAAAACCAAATGCAATGGGGAATATTTGTGTCAATTCGTCAGTCAGAGACGAACAAGCATTGCTGCATGCAATATGGCGTGACCCCAAGTCGAAGCGGGCAGCCGACAAACTAGCATTGTTGCATGCAAAATGGCGTGACCCCAAGCCGAAGCGGGCAGCCGACAAATTAGCATTGCTTTATGCAAAATGGCGTGACCCCAAGCCGAAGTGGGCAGCCTCGTTTTCATGAGTAAATGAGGTATTCAAGATTACACTCATGTATTGTCTCAATTTAATATCCATTTTGAATGATATCTTTAAAACTCAACAAGTTCCTTTTAGATTTGGAGGAGAACACTGCATTCTCTAAGATAGGTTCTCAAAACTCAACAAGTTCCTTTTAAACTTGGAGGAGAACGTTTTGATTGATATCATTAAAACTCAACAAGTTCTTCTTAGACTTGGAGGAGAACATTGCATTCTCTATGATTAACGTCATGCCTTTGGGCAGAGTTACAATTGCTCTTCCGGAGCCTTCAATCAATTTACTTCCCATGGTATGACATACAAAAGAAATACACGAACATAAGAATAGACAAGTTCAATTCGTTTGTGTCACATAATATTTTCCAAATCTGCTACTAACAGTTGACTAACAAAATCAGATATGTTATCCATAATCAATTACTATGCAGTTTGAAATTTTCAGCGTTTTTCATAAGACAATCGATTATTAAACCCACACAATCGATTGTTTGAACATAGACAATCGATTGTTAAACACACACAATCGATTATTTGTTATTTTTGAAAAACTTCAGATCACACTGTTTAAGACAATCGATTGTTAGATATAGACAATCGATTGTTGGTCATTTTTGAAAAATTTCGGACCTCACTGTATCTGACAATCGATTGTCAAATATAGACAATCGATTGTTGGCTATTTTCGAAAAACTTCAAACCTCACTGTATAAGACAATCGATTGTTTAGACACAGACAATCGATTGTTGATCATTTTTGAAAAATTCCAGTCCACTATTTTAAAGACAATCGATTGTTGATCAGTTTTATGCGAAATATGAGATAACCGACTAGTTTTTCAGGTTAGTCGATTACCTCTGCTGGAAAGTAAAGATATTATTGATATTTGAGCATATTGAAAACATTCTAAAGGACTAATGCTAACATCATATCATGAACTAACTAATACGGGCTAATGCTAATGACTATTAGTTTATTCATTCACTAATACAAACAAGTAAAATCAAATAGCTCCATCTTCTTTCATCACGGACCCATCGCCGATTAGGTGGTCTATTTTCCCATCGGGTTGCTCAAAGAAGTCTGCCACATCCAGGTGGGTGATGTCCTCATCGTCGTCATAGACAAAATTTGTTTCAGGGCCTTTTCTCTTTCGAGATGCTTGATAAAGGTCAACCAAGTGTCTTGGTATACGGCAAATCTTTGACCAGTGCCCTTTCCCACCGCAACGATAACATATCGTTTCTGAACCATTTTCCTTAGGATCTTCATGACCCCGTTTCTGCTTTCGGTGGTTATCTCTTTTCGGGGGGTGACGGACTTCATTGGAATTTCTTCCTTGTCTACGTCCCTGGCTATGACCCTGTTTACGACCATGACCATGGTCCTTTTCATGTTTGGCATAATGAGAGTGCACCTTATCTGCTTCAGGCAGTGGTGTAGACCCAGTGGGTCGATTTTCATGATTTCTCATGAGCAGGTCATTATTTCGCTCAGCCACTAGTAGAAGAGAAAGCAGTTCAGAGTACTTTGTTAAGCCTTTCTCTCTGTACTGTTGTTGCAGTACTATATTGGAGGCATGAAACGTTGTAAACGTTTTCTCAAGCATATCATAATCGGAGATATTATCCCCGCATAGCTTCAATTTGGAAGTAATTCTGAACATAGCAGAATTATATTCAGAAACGGACTTAAAGTCCTGGAGCCTCAGATGAGTCCAATCATATCGTGCTTGTGGCAGAGTGACCAACTTCAGGTTGTCATATCTCTCCTTTAAGCCGTTCCACAAGACGAGTGGATCCTTGACGGTGAGATATTCAATCTTCAAACCTTCATCAAGGTGGTGACGCAAGAAAATCAAGGCCTTCGCACATTCTTGGGTGGATGCTTTTTCTTTATCTTTGATGGTGTCTCCGAGACCCATAGCATCTAAGTGGATTTCAGCATCCAACACCCATGTCATATAGTTCTTGCCCGAAATTTCAAGGGCAACGAACTTTCTTTTCGTAATGTCAGACATAATTGAAAATTAAATTAGGAAGAGGGAAATACCTTAGATTTCTCGAGAATGGTTCTTGAGACGGTAGAGTCTCGTGCTGATAACGTGTTATGAAATAATATAAAAGACAAGAACAATAATGTAAGAACAAGAGCAATAGAGAGAAGAGTATAGAGAATTCTTCTTATTGAGTTGATTGGAGTATCAAGGGATGATTTACAATGGTAGGGGGCACCTCTATTTATAGGGGAGAGGAAGATTTAGCTACCACTAATAGAACTCTAAAATCTCTCTAATTAAATACATTAAAGACATTCACCTTAAATAGAAGTGTAAGAATCTTCTATTTATAACAGTAATCAAAATTTTAGTTGATTATAAATTTTTAAATATTAAAAGAAAAAACTTAAATGATAATTTTATTCGATGCAAGATTTATTGTAAGAGGCAAAAAAGATAAACGATATTATATTTCAATAAAGGCCTTCGTGCTTTTAATATAGTCTCTCTCTCTCTCTATATATATATATACTCCCCCTGTTTCATATTGAATGACTTACTTTCCTTTTTAGTCTACTTCAAAATAAATGACACATTTTTAAATTTGGTAATAAATCAACTTTAAACTCTTCATTTTACTTTTTTGCCCTTAATGAGAAGTTTTTATAGCCACACAAATAGTATGGCCCCATAGACTTTTTACCTTTTAAACTTTTAAGACCACAAATTTTAAAAGTCTTTTTCTTTTTTCTTAAACTCCTTGCCGAGTCAAACTATGTCAAATAATATGAAAATGAGAGAGTGTATATATATATATATATATATATATATATATATAAGCACGAATAATTTATACTAAATATTAAACGACAAAAATATTCTTAAAATATTGATTGACTTTTTATGACCTTTAATATTTGTAAAATTTAAGGTTATAATTATAAATCACATAAAATTAAATTTCTTTTCCATTTAAACTACACCTACACTTGAGCCTATAAAATCGATCGTACTAAATCGCTTTTGAGCAAATCTCACCGCCAACTTCTTCTTCGTGGCCTACTTGTAGAGAGTTTTGGGAGAACTAATTTTCTCGTATTGCTCACGAAAGTATATATACAGAGTTACAGAGATGTATCAAATCCTATCAACTATAGGACTGTACAATAACGAAGGAATATCTACCAATAATAAAAAAAAATACACAAAAGATATACACAATATATCCTAATACGCCTCCTCAAGATGGAGGGCCAGAGGACACGCCAATCTTGGACATCAGCAGAAGAAGTCGAGGACGAGATAAGTGCTTGGTGAGAGCATCAGCAAGCTGATCGGCAGATGATACGTGAGCAACACGAAGAGACCCATTCTGAACCAATTCACGAACAAAGTGATAATCAATGGAGATGTGTTTCATGCGCGAATGAAACACGGGGTTGGAACAGAGATAAGTGGCGCCAATGTTGTCGCTGTAAATGACAGGAGCAGCCGGAAGAGGGACATGAAGCTCGCGCAGCAGGGAATGAAGCCAATGGACTTCAGCGGTGGCAGAAGCAATTGCACGATATTCAGCCTCAGTAGAAGATCGTGCAACGGAACGCTGCTTTTTGGAGCTCCAGGAAATAGGATTAGGCCCCAGAAAGACAACATAGGCACCAGTCGAAGAGCGGTCATCACAGTTTCCGCCCCAATCAGCATCAGAGAAACAATGCAGAGGTATAGCAGATGAAGGACGCAGCCAGACTCCAAAGTCACAGGTCCCATTCAGATACCGGAAGAGGCGCATTACTGCACCCAAATGAGTGACAGTAGGAGCGTACATGAACTGTGATAGTTTATTCACAGCAAAGGAGATATCAGGACGAGTGAAGGAGATATACTAGAGGCCCCCAAGGGCCTGTCGATAGGCGGACGCGTCTGCAGGAGCCGAGCCATCGGCCAGATGAAAGCGGGTGGACGCCGCTGTTGGCGTCTGAACAGGGATGGATTCTAGCATATTATGACGTGTCAAAAGATCAACACCATATTTATGCTGAGAAAGAAAACACCCCTTGGAGCTACGCAGAACTTCAACACCAAGAAAGTAGCTTAGATCACCCATGTCTTTAAGAGAAAATTTAGTCCCAAGAGAATCTATCACACGATTCAAGAGAGCAGAGTCACTACCAGTCAATATGAGATCATCAACATATACCAAAAAAAAGGCTGTAATACCAGAATTCTGAAAGACGAAGAGCGAAGTGTCAGAGATAGTGTTGGCGAAACCCAAAGCCAAAAGGTATTGGCGGAGCTCACTGTACCATGACCGGGGTGCCTGTTTGAGACCATAAATAGCTTTCTGTAACTTACAGACATAAGATGGATATGCTTTGTCAACAAAACCCGGTGGTTGTGCCATATAAACATCCTCTATAAGTCTCCCGTGAAGAAAGGCATTGTTCACATCCATTTGACGAAGAGGCCAGCCCTTGGATACAGCTAGACTGAGAACCAAAAGCACAGTTGCTGGCTTAATAACCGGACTGAAAGTCTCCTGGAAGTCTACACCTGGAAGCTGATGAAAGCCTTTCGCAACAAGTTGGGCTTTGAACTTGTCCACAGTACCGTCAGGCTTTCGTTTGATTCGATAAACCCACTTGCAGCCCACAACATTTTGTGAAGAATCTGGCGGAACAAGATCACAGGTGCCATTCTAGCAGAGCATCAAACTCCAATGACATAGCAGCGCGCCAGCGCTCATCAGACATAGCACTAGACAAAGTCTGAGGTTCTGTAATAGCTGGAGAGGTTACAGCAGACATATCAAACTTCTTGTTAGGCATATGGATGTTATTTTTTATGCGAGTTTGCATTGGATAGCCACCCTGCGAGGATAAAGGTGGCGGCATAGTGGGTGTAGTAGCGGCAGGGGCCGCTGGCGGTGCCGTAAGAGGCGCTGGTGGCGCGGGCGTTGGCGCCGGTGGTGCATCCGGTGAAGGATCGCGAGGGGGAGCGGCGGCAGGTACTGGCGGAGGCAGCGGAAGGGCATCTAGGGAGACCGGAATGGGTACAGGTGGAGACTCGGGGTTAGACAATTTGGAGAACGGGAAGATATCTTCATGGAAGGTGACATGAAGCGAGACGAAGATTTTAGACGTTGAGGGATCAAAGCATAGATATGCGCTTTGAGTAGTAGAGTAGCCGAAGAAGACACAGGCACGAGATCTGGGTTCCATTTTGTGTGAGGTGTAGGGCCGAAGCCAAGGGAAGCATTGACAACCAAAGACACGCAGTTTGACAAGGTTGGGGCGCCTATGGAAGAGAGACTCAAAGGAAGAGAGCATCGAGAGATTTGTCTTGGGAAGACGATTAATAAGATAGACTGTTGTGGCAAAGGCATAAGGCCAGTAAATGAGAGGTACAGAGGCATAATGAAGGAGAGTGAGACCAGTATCGACAATATGACGGTGACGGCGTTCAGCATAGCCATTGTGCCGAGGTGTATGAGGAGATGAAGTGAGATGTGAGATGCCGTTGGAGGCAAGAAAAGAGCGCAAAGCTAGGAATTCACCCCCATTATCAGTATACACAGTAATGATTTTAGCAGAGAAATATTTTTCAACAATGGATTTAAAGGTGGGGAAGGTTGTAAGACATCAGATTTGCGGCGTAAACGAAAAACATACTTAGAGAAATGATCAACAAAAATGACATAATATTTGAATCCTTCATTAGAAATAATTGGAGAGGTCCATACATCAGAAAAAATAAGCTCCAGCGGAGCAGTAGAAGATAAACTTGACTCAGAAAAGGGTAACTTATGACACTTATGAAGCTTGCAAGATACATAAGCAAAATTAGACACACTATTGGACGCTATACTGCTAGAAGACACTAAATGACGCAGGATTTTGGCTGACGGATGACCAAACTGAGAATGCCACAATGACGTAGAGAGCTTTTGTGCCGTGAGGGTGGACGATATACTGGAAGCCGCCGGCCAGTAGTAGGCGTTGGCCCTAAGTGGGCCGCTAACGAGTGTTGCCCCCATGCGACGATCCTTCACCTGAAAATCAGTATCAGAAAGAATAACATTAACATTATTGTGACGACATAATTGGGCAATAGAGATCAAATTTTTACGCATATGTGGAACACAAAGATCCCCAGGCAATAAAAGAGAGGAATAACTGTTAATTTGTCCAGTATGTGTAATTTTTAAACCTTCACCGTTACCAATAACCTCATTATCGAAAGCAGTGTAAGGACTGTGAAGAGACATGTTGGCAAGATCAGTGGTTATGTGATGAGAGGCACCAGAGTCCAGGATCCAATCGGATTTAGAGGGAAACGTCGGAGAGTGATGGGCTGTGTGAGCATCCGGATAAGGCGGCGGAGCGTATGCTGGCCGCGAAAGTGGTCCACCGTAAGGGGGCTGATTGGCTCCGGAGATGGGATAGGACGGACAACAGCGCGCGGAGTGGCCAAATTCACTGCAGAGCTGGCACTTCCCATTGTACCCGCGAGATTGGCCATTGTTGGAGTAAACACCGCGTCCGAGGGAAGAATCACGGCTGCAACCGAAACGGTTACGGCCGGACTGTTGTCCGGCGAAGAAGGCACCCGACGGAGCCAAATCAGATGCGGCGAAGGTGGCCAGTGCACGAGCAGTAAGCTGAGCCTCCATGCTTTACAGCTTGTCATGTAATTCAGCAAAAGAGATGGGAGATTTGCGGGCTTGGATGGCATGAGAGAGCACCGTATACTGATCATCAAGACCATTGAGAACCTTAATGACAAGATCCTCAGAATCAACAGTAACACCCAGGAGAGATAATTCATCCACAACCACGCGAATACCGTGCATAAAATCAGTAACAGATTTAGAACCTTTTACCGGATTATGGATCTGCTGTTTGAGAGCCATGATACGACCACGAGAAGCAGTGCCGTATGTGCACGCGAGGATGTCCCAGGCCTCTTTAGAGGTTTCTGCAGCGGCAATAAAGGAGATGATTGTCGGTGTGATGAATGAAATGATGGCACTGAGAATAAGATTGTCCTGGCGAATCTAGTAGGGATATGCTGGATTGGGGAAGTCACCTCCTTGTCGACGATAGTGGCTGGTGGGCACGGCTTCGATCCGTCCAAGAAGCTGAGGAGGTCGTAACCCGTAAGAAGGGTTCGGAATTGGAATTTCCACGCTAGGTAATTAGTGGAATCCAATTTGAGTGGGATCTGAGCCGTTGCATTGATGTCAATCGGCTGGAGGAGATCGTTTGATGTCGTAGCGGCCATGAAGCGTGAGGAAAAGGGGAGGAGGCGCTGATCGACGTCGGGAGAGAGGGCTGCCGGTTAGTGCAGCGGCGGCGCGGCAAGACGCCGGAGAGAGGAGGCTGACCGTGGTGATCGGCGGCGGTGGAGGTAAGAATTAGGGTTTCTTTGGCGATAAGCCACTGGCGTCTGATACCATGTAGAGAGTTTTGGGAGAATTAATTTTCTCGTATTGCTCACGAAAGTATATATACAGAGTTACAGAGAGGTATCAAATCCTATCAACTATAGGACTGTACAATAATGAAAGAATATCTACCAATAATAAAAAGATACACAAAAGATATACACAATATATCCTAATACTACTTACATTATACCACAAATATAACTTTTTTCCGTTTTGTTGTTTACAAATAATTAATATACTTATAATATTCCATAAACTAATTAAAGACGATAATCATTATTCTTGTTGGACCGTCTATTTTCATAATGGAACAATAGAGCTTTACAAATCAATTGTAGTCAAGAGTTTTCCTAATTTTTGGATTGCACTAATTTTTAAGGTATTATCTTTCGTAATTAGTAGAATTGCTTTTTTTAAAGGAACTATTGCATTAGTTCTTCTGTAGTTAGAAAATAGTTTTGGTACTTTAACTTCGTTTTCAATCTTGGTTTTTTGGAGTGTAGGATTATTGCCATAATGAATTGGAGAAGATCAATAATAACTTTTGTAAAGAGAATTTCATACAAAAAATTCAATATGTGTCTAAATATATAATTATTGTTGAGTAACCATAAATATTTTATGTAAGTAATGTTTATTTCACTGATTTATTCCCTCATGTAGTTAATTATGTCACTAAGTTTGTGAGTTTGCAATAAAGGATGAAATTGTATTACTTGAAAGATTATATGATAAAAAATTTCTGTAATAAAGCACTTTAACGTTGGATGTAACCGTGATATTTAAATTAATACACAATATTTAGGATGTTCTATCCATCAAAAATTGGAGGCGAAAATATTTTTTATTAAATAAGGAGACAATACCCGAAACATAAATCTTTTGATAAGGACGACATTGTTAGGGTTATAAATCCGACTAAAACATTATAGCCTTCATATCAAATTATTTGGAATAACAACATAAGCGGAAGCGTACCTGAATCCATAAGTGAAAATCCTTAGTCCTTCTTGATGATTGTCCAAATATTTGGCTTTGAAAGCTCCTTGATCCTTCTTGAAGATTGTCCTTCTTGAAGTATTGGCTTTCACAAGAATTTATCTAAGACCAAAATTGGAGAATGGTTTTCCACTTGATATGCAAGACAACAATGGTTCTCTCTCTCAATGGGTGGAAGAAGAAGAGAATGTCTTGCATTCTTATGGGAACCATAACCCCCACTTATAACACATGAGTTATGAAACTCAAAAGTCATAAGCATGTAACCATGATTACATATATGTAACCTTAGTTAGCCCATCATTAACTAAGGTTACCCTTTTGGGTATCTACACATTAGTCCTACACTTTATATGATAATATATTGGCCCCCTTAACATTGTCCGCAAGACCACCAATTTAGGCCAAACCAAAAGATAGCACATAACATATAATTAATCCATATATTGTTCATATGTATGTAGATATAAGTCCATATATCTAACAATCTCCCACTTGGGCGATATACTCATACATATGTACAAACCTTAGCATTATATGTTACAATATAACCTTATGAGCTCAAAATTGCTATCATAATAAAATTGTCATGAACAATCCGGTCCATCAATCATACCAACATAGGAACTAAGAGCTCTTAGTTACTCTTTCGTAACTAGAACCAACATAGATCACGTATATCAATATAACCAACGACATGGATCAAGTATAGGTGTGTAGCATGGAAATAACATAAAGTGTGGTCTGAAATAGAATGTCTATTTCCAACTGGTTCTCTTTATTGAGATCAATCATAAGAGTACAAAAACTTTAAAACTGAATATCTGCCGATATAACTTTAAAACTGAATTACTGAATGTAATGGACAATACATAATTGTATAATACAAACTCCCACTAAAATTCATAATCCTTAACTGATTTGACACCCATACAAGCAATATGCTCATGAAATATTTTTGGTGTCAATCCCTTAGTAAGCGTATCTGCAATCATGGAGTTTGTACTTATGTACTCTATGCACAATTGTCCATTTTGTACTCTTTCTTTAACAACCCGAAATTTGACGTCCATATGTTTTGCTTTCGTCAAATTACTGTTTTTGTTAGTAGCAAAATCGGAATCGGTGTACCCGATGATCTCAAGCTGGTCCGATTTTCGATATGTAAGCATGTAATCCTTTGTTCTCTGTAAGTACCTCATGACCCTTTTGGCTGCCTTCCAATGGTCCATCCCCGGATTACTTAGATATCCGCCTAACATCCCAACAATGTATGCTATATCAGGTCGTGTACATACCTGAGCATACATCAGACTACCTACAGCCGAAGCATAAGGTGTCTTCTGCATTTCTGAAGTTTCATAATTATTATTTGGGCACTGTTTGAGACTAAACTTGTCTCCCTTAGCAACAGGGGTGTTGCCTGGTTTACAATCCTGCATGCCAAATCTTTTAAGAACCTTATCGATATAGCCCTTTTGTGACAGACCGAGAACACCTTTGGAGCGATCTCGTTTTATCTGAATTCCTAATACAGAAGAGGCATCACCAAGATCTTTCATTTCAAATTTCTTTGAAAGAAATTTCTTAGTTTCATGCATTAATGCTATATCATTACAGGCAAGCAGTATGTCATCGACATATAAAACCAGAAAAATATACTTACTCCCACTGAACTTATGGTATATACAGTCATCAGCAATATTCGATTCAAAACCAAAAGATGTAATGCTTGCATGAAACTTATAATACCATTGACGGGAAGCCTGCTTGAGCCCATAGATGGATTTCTTTAATTTGCAAACCCTTTTCTTTGATTCATCCGAAACAAAGTTTTCAGGTTGCACCATATAAATTGTTTCCTCAATGTCACCATTGAGAAACGCTGTCTTAACATCCATCTGATGAAGTTCAAGATCAAAATGTGCTACTAGTGCCATTTATAGTCCTGAAAGAGTCTTTCGATGAAACTGGAGAGAAAATCTCTTTATAATCAATGCCTTCCTTTTGAGTGTAGCCTTTTTCGACAAGGCGAGCTTTATACTTAACGACATTTCCCCCTGAATCCCTCTTGGTTTTAAATATCCATTTGCAACCAATCGGTTTAATACCTTCGGGCAATGTAACAAGCTCCCTAACGCCGTTATCGCTCATAGACTTCATCTCATCATTCATGACATCAATCCACTTTTGAGAGTTAGAACCCTTAATGACTTGACGGAAGTTGATTGGATCATCTTCCTCAAGTCCAATGTCACTTTCTTGTTCTTGGAGAAATACAACATAATCATCCGAAATTGCATTTCTCCTCTCTCTAGTGGATCTCCTTAATGGCACTTCAGTTTCTTGAGGTTGTTGAGTTTGATTTTCATTAGTAATATCAGGAACTTGATTGGGGAGATTTTCGAGATTGTCTTGAACTGGAGTTGTGTGATCCGTGTCAGGAATGAGAACACCCTGACCAAGATCAACAACTTGAGGGAAAGCCACATGTTCTTCCTCAAAGACAAAATCTCTAACAACTGTATCTCCCCACCCCCTAAACTCAATATCCTCAAAATACCTAGCATTACCCGTCTCAAAAATAGTTCTAGAAGTGGGATCATAAAACTTAAACCCCCTGGATCTTTCAGAGTATCCAACAAAATTGCTACTAACTATTTTAGCATCCAGTTTCTTTTCATTCGGCCTATAAGGCCTTGCCTCAGCTGGACAACCCCAAATGTGTAAGTGCTTAATACTGGGTTTATGCCCAGTCCAAAGTTCATATGGGGTTTTGATTGTAGCTTTAGTTGGAACTCTATTAAGAATATAAGCTGCGGTTTTTAATGCTTCTCCCCATAGTGAGTCTGGCAAAGTAGTACGACAAATCATACTTCTTACCATATCCTTAAGGGTCCGATTTCGTCTCTTAGCTACACCATTCATCGTAGGACTGCTTGGCATAGTATACTGAGGGACGATCCCACACTCATCTAGGAATTTAGCAAATGGCCCTGGACGTTGTTCACCTGAACCATCATATCTGCCATAGTATTCACCACCACGGTCAGATCTAACGGATTTAATCCTTTTGCTTAGTTGATTTTCAACTTCAGCCTTATATGATTTGAACACGTCTATGGATTGGGACTTTTCATGAATAAGATATAGGTACCTATAACGAGAGTAATCGTCTATGAATGTGATAAAGTATTGTTGACTATTCCTACAAGGAGTAGGGAATGGCCCACAAATATCCGTATGTATCAATTTTAAGACGTCCGAAGCTCTCTTAGCACCTAATCTCGTCTTGTTTGTTTGTTTACCCTTGATACACTCAACACAAATATCCGAATTTGAGGAATCAAGAGAATCAAGAATTCCATCTGACACGAGTTTCTGAATTCTTTGAATGGTTATGTGACCCAAACGTTTGTGCCAGAGTGATAACGAATTCTCATTAGTTAATTTTCTTTTGGTACTACTTGAACTTGTATGCAAAGTTTCATTATGTGAGGTTATTATATCAACCAAATATAGGCTATCATATGTTGATAAAAGACCAGTACCGATAAGATTTGAATTTTGAAAGAGACTAACTTTATTGTCACCAAATGAATATAGCCGGATATGTCCAATTTGGGAACAGAAATTAAATTTCGTCTAAAAGACGGTACAACAAATGTCTCATTCAAATCTAAATAAAAACAAGTCTTAAACAACAGCCTAAATTTGCCAATAGCCTCAACTTGCACCTTCTTACCGTCACCCATATAGATGTATCTTTCACCATCATTTGGTTTTTCGGCAGTTCAGGCAACCCTGCATAGATATACTTATGTGAGTAGTAGCAGCCGAATCTATCCACCAAGTATCCTTTGGTACCGAAATTAAATTAACTTCAGAACAAACAAGAGAAAGAGATGTATCTTTTTTCGCACGCCAAGCGTGGTACTTGGTACAATCTTTCTTCACATGATTAGTCCCCTTACAGAAAAAGCAACCTGATTCTGAAGTTTCAACCTTAGGTTCCTTATTTTGCTTTTTCTGGGGCCTTGCAACCGCAACTTCCTTACCTTTCCTCTTCTTCGTATCCTTAGAAGAGGATGCCAAATGAGCACTTTCTGTCTTATCTTGCTTTATCCTTTCCTCCTCTTGCACACAATGTGAAATGAGCTCATTAAGAGTCCATTTCTCCTTCAGGCAGTTGTAACTGACCTTAAACTGATTAAAGTGTGCAGGAAGAGATATCAAAACTAAGTGCACAAGCAGTTCCTCAGGTAATTCCAGCTTGAGTGACTTAAGTTTCGAAGCAAGATGAGACATTTCCAAAATGTACTCCCTTATGTTTCCCTTGCCTTTATACCTCATGGAAACAAGTTTACTCAAAAGAGTACTTGTTTTCGCCTTTTCGTTTTGGGCAAAACGCTTTTCAAGGTTTTCAAGGAAAACTTTGGCATTACTTTCATCATTCATAGTGCCCCGGAATGATTCTGGAATTGCACGTTTCATGATCATTAGACTCATGCGATTTGAGCGTTCCCACTTCTCCATCTCCTTCTTTTCATCAGAAGAAGATGTATCCTCAAGAGAAGGAGGTTGCTCAATCCGAAGTGCAAGGTCTAGATCCATGCAACCGAGAATGATCATAATGTTCTCTTTCCATTCCTTAAAGTTTGTGCCGTTAAGCACAGGGATGCTGTTTATATTAGCAGATATCGAAGCAGCTGAAGAATTCACTGAAAATAGAACAAGGATAACTTAATACATGCTTACAATTACTTGAACTTTAACCTTAGTTTATAGATTCAAAATAGGCAAATCCCATTACAAGGTACCTAGCACAACATTGATTTTAGTCTTTGGACAGAAAATCAACTTGTAAGTGGTACTCTTGGTGTAGTAATCAAATATTGACAATAAACTCCTGTCAAATATCAAGCCTTCCTTTGGGTGTCACATATTTATTACCACAAGCATGTTCGAATTCCTGCTAAATAACAACCTTCCTTTGGGCCGGTGTTAAACGCATGGAAGACTAACATCCACAGTCATCTTATATTTCAAGATCAATCAATCTACACAAAAGAGGTTACTTTGGCAATATAATGCTTCAATTGACTAATTTAAAATATTAGATGCTAAATAATTTAGTTCCTTGAGCCATATATTGAATCTTGACTGAATATGTTACATGTTTTGACATGTAACAATCTGAATATTAATTGTATTAACCTTAATTGGACAATACCAAAATCTGAAGCCATGATGGACCAAAACAATTAATCTTTAAAACTGAATATTAATGTATAAAACATTAATAATTAAAAAAACTTAATATTAATTGACATATTATTAATGTACAATTAAAATTTGAAAACTTAATACTTAAAACGTTTTATAATTATGAATAACGTTTCTTACATTATGTCCTCATTAAACAGCCAGAAAATAAAACGTTTCTGCAATTTATGGCCAGATAATCGATTATCTGAGCCTGATAATCGATTATGTGGGCCTACTGGAATCTTAAATTTTGCTGAAAAACTAGGATAATCGATTTTCCTTTTAGGATAATCGATTATCTTGGCTCTCTGGAATTTCCAATTTTGCTGAAAAAACTCCAGATAATCGATTATTTTAACAATAATCGATTATCCTCAGGTTCTGTTTCAAAATTTTTGATGAACTAAATGCAATAATCGACTATTTTAAAAAAATAATCGATTATTCTCTGTTACTGTTTTGCAAAATTTTGGTGAACTTTAAAAATTTATTCCAGGACCTTTTGCGGCGACGAACGCTGCCACTAAAACCATAGAAGTCGCCGCTAAATGTATTAGCGGCGACTATGTATTGAAACTGGAAACTGGAGTTGCCGTCACTGAAGGTTATTTGTAGCAACAATTCCTTGTTTAAGTTTCTTGTTGTTCAACAACCAAAATTTTGCAAACTTCAATATTTCAATTCATATAAAGATACAAGATATTGAAACACCAAAGTTCATCAACAACATATCATTCATGAAATCATGCTATATCATGGTACTAGAATTTCATAATCAAAATTCTATCTTAATTTAAACATGAACTTTATATAACATGAATTTCATGAACTTCCAAATAATCCAAATATGAAGGAGGCTCTGATACCAATTGTTAGGATTATAAATCCGACTAAAACATTATAGCCTTCATATCAAATTATTTGGAATAACAACATAAGCGGAAGCGTACCTGAATCCATAAGTGAAAATCCTTAGTCCTTCTTGATGATTGTCCAAATGTTTGGCTTTGAAAGCTCCTTGATCCTTCTTGAAGATTGTCCTTCTTGAAGTATTGGCTTTCACAAGAATTTATCTAAGACCAAAATTGGAGAATGGTTTTCCACTTGATATGCAAGACAACAATGGTTCTCTCTCTCAATGGGTGGAAGAAGAAGAGAATGTCTTGCATTCTTATGGGAACCATAACCCCCACTTATAACACATGAGTTATGAAACTCAAAAGTCATAAGCAATTAACCATGATTACATATATGTAACCTTAGTTAGCCCATCATTAACTAAGGTTACCCTTTTGGGTATCTACACATTAGTCCTACACTTTATATGACTATATATTGGCCCCCTTAATATTGTC
Organism: Nicotiana benthamiana; assembly: GCA_034376525.1. Lineage (NCBI taxonomy): Eukaryota > Viridiplantae > Streptophyta > Magnoliopsida > Solanales > Solanaceae > Nicotiana > Nicotiana benthamiana. The sequence continues at coordinate 57,889,479 of CM067330.1, read as the reverse complement.
CATAAAACCACCAATTTAGGCCAAACCAAAAGATAGCACATAACATATAATTAATCCATATATTGTTTATATGTATGTAGATATAAGTCCATATATCTAACAATATCATAGTTAATAGGACTTATAGACGAATATATATTTTTACATGAAATGTAATCCTGGATTATGTTTTATTAATATAGCATAGCAATTGATTATAGTAACAAAATTTGTCAAACTTCCTCAAAATTATTATTAGTTCTCTATTATAGTTTTAAAGTTTGGCATACAGCTTGAATTATATATTAGACAGGATTTTTTTCCATGCTAATTATTCAAATGTTAATATAAGGATCATTAGATTTGTAATGATTAGTTTTCTTTTTCAGTCCGTTATATTTTGTTGATTAAATATAAGTAAAATTCAATCGCAATATATCGGATAAATATGTCATCCCGTCATACGAACTCTAACACCCTTTTTTATTCTACTAGATCTCCGTTTCTTTTTATAAGTAAACTATATGTTTACAGTTAATTGATCTCTTTCTATTTCAAAAAACTACATAATATAGTCGTTTCTAAAATAATAGTCGATAAAATATATAATATTCGTGAAATATCGATCGACTTTTATATCTTTAATATTTCAATAATTTAAAAATATAATGGTAAAATTACCAATGATGGAATTGTTTTTATAAATTACGCATATAACGATCTTACACGCTGATTGGGTATAATTCTTCGCGGATTTCATTGTTTCGGATACACCAAACTAACCCTTGCCTTACACAGTTCACAAGCAAGGAATCTTTCTTATTCATTCGCTTGCTAATAGAAAATTTGTAGTCTGAGATAAACAATTGTAGATAAATTGTGATTAGTTGGTGTACGTTGATAATTTTGCCCATAATGACCGAGATGATATGGCGGAATGCCCTCAAAGGCTTGATGATTTTATGAACGCATATACTCATGCATGGTATGATATTTATACGCATATGCATGACAGTATAATATTGAATGATTCTCAGAGCTATTCAGATATACATGTTGAATCTTTTACTCCATGTTTTTCTCATGTCGATTATTTACTGATTTTTATTCTTTACATTCTCGGTATATTATTTGTACTAACGTCTCTTTTGTCCGGGACGTTATGTGCTCCATTTGCTTCGGAATTGCTTTTTGGTTAGTAAGATTTCGACATGTATTGTTTGGTATGGCGGGTCTCTGTCCCGATCTTTATGAATATTATGTATTCTTAGAGGCTTGTAGACCAATATTATGTACGTAAAAGATTGTATGGCCTTCTCGGCCTATGTTTAGTGTACGAGTGGTTATTTTGGTCCTATAGGTCCATGTGTCATATGTATAAGTTTGTATTCCCTCATGCTTTACTGCAGTTCATTTATCTAAGATAGAATGATATAAAAGATACGTTAAGTGGGTACTCGGTTGAGTAAGGTACCGGGTGCCCATCATGGTCCATCTGTTTGGGTCGTGACATCCGACAGTCGGAAATCGGTCAGAAATCGCGAATTTCCAAGTACTTTCCAATCGAAATTGGTCAGTCAGAAAATAGTTGGTCAGAAATTAATTTCCAACCAAATTCGTCAGTGATTTCCTACCAAATTTGTCGGAACGTTCAGAAGGCCAGACGACCAAGTATTTTCAAATTTCTGATCAAAGCGGTCGGAATTTTTCGATCGAATCAGTCGTAATAATATAAATAAAATAAATATTTATCTAAAATTAAATTATAAAAATACGAAAAGGGACCAAAACTATCCCTATCGTTTGCTAAATGGTTTATAAATATCCTCCGTCCATCTATCTATTCAAAAAAATACACGAAGTTAATTCTATTAACACAATACCCTCGCGACTGACGGCAGGACTGATGGAGTGTGTTTTTTTGAACGGATAGATGGGCGGAGGGTATTTTTAAACCATTTAGCAAACAATAAGGATGGGTCTTTCATTTAATGACGTGGCGATTACTTTTGAACAGTGTTTTCGTTCACAATTGTCTTTACATGAAAAGTGGCTAAATTTCGATTACTTTTGAAAAGTGGCTAAATTTTGGTTGGAAATTAATAATTATCTTTACATGAAAAGTGGCTAAATTTCGGTCGGAAATTAATAATTAAAAAATAAATTTTATTTAATTTCTAACGGAATCTGTCGGAAACTTTTAAATATTAATTATCTTTTTAATATCTGGGCAACTGTCCGACTGTTTTTGCCGGAAATCAGTCGGGCTTTTCTATAAAACTGCAGAATTGTGCCCAATTTTGAGTTACACCACTTATCAAACTATTACAATACAAAAACACCAACAATACCAACCACTAACGCATTATAAACCAACAATATCAACCATTAACACAATCTAAACCAATAATACCAACCATTAACATAACTTAAACCAACAATACCAACCATTAAACCTAACAATTTTGGGCATAAAAACATCCAAATAGTAGCCCACATTTAAGATTAAAAACAAAACATAAAGTTGTCTCTCACAATCAAGTTTATTAATCAACTAAAATATCACACCTAAACTACTACACATTAGATTCAATCTGTTCATCCTTATCATCAGATAGATCATGCCCACGTTTTCTCATAAATTTTTGCATCTTAACATTCCGAATTGGGAGTCCAATTGTTTCTTCAAATCACAAATTTCCTTTCTCATATCTTTCATATGTTCTTGATTTTGCGAAGAAGAAAAATTGGCTAAGAGTGGGTTTGGATGACCTGTAGGTCGACGTACACCAAGTTCGTAGACTCTGCCTTTGTTTACTCAACCCGTTGTCTTTGTTCATAATGAAGCCATATCATTAGGTGTTGGTTGAGTCGAGAGGTTGAGTTTGTTGCCATTCTTTCACCCTTTTATGACAATTTTCCTGAAATGAAAACATAACTATTATGTAAATAAACTAATATTAATAAACCACAAATAATTTATGAAGTTACTATTTTACATATATGTCTGACGCACGCGTCTCCACTCAGTGTTCTCTTATAGCATCCTTCTCTTTTTTTCTTATGCATCTCCTCGAAGACCTCAGCATGACTCATATCTCATCCTCTTTCCTTTTCCTTCATAATAAAAAGTATGAGTCAGACATTACAAATGTAAAACTCTATATGTAAAACTAAGAAATTTTTTATAAGTAATTATCAATCTTAGTTTATGCGCCGCAAAACTAATCAAACCTCATGTGTGCAACGAGCCACTTTTACTGGAGGCACGATTTGCCTTTGCTTGTTCACTCTTCGCCTTTTATGATGCGGTATTTCGTTTCTCAAGAATTTTATCCCAAATACCTTTTCTCAACCAGTCCGGCATTTTATCGGCATTCCGAGTAGCTTACATTGTATCTTTAATGTACTTAGCAGCTTTCTTCTCGAAAGTACTATTTATTTTATTTTGATGTTGAGGATTCCAATTGCCCTTTGTTTGCAATATAAAAAATAACATTAGATGAAAACGATAACTATTAAATAAATATAATCAATTTTTATCCTAAATTGATTTCACATTTTCTCTCTGATATTGTATGGTATCTGTCTCCAAAAATTTCACAGCTCATGATAAAATGGCTTCATAGAATCCACAACCAAATGTATAGACTAAAAAGATGGTGAAACTACAATAAAAGCCCGAGGGTGTAGCAGCTGGTGAGCCACCATGCTGACTACCATGAAAGCGCGGTGAATATGATGGTATAGAAGGTGTGGGTAAAAAGTTAAAAACAATGTTACTTTGACTTCCTTTGGCAGGCATAAAATAATACTGAACTGAATTATTTGATGGGAGTGGGGAATATTAACATGGTAGATGACGATGAAAGGATGACTCATATTTGGCATACTTAAAGAAGTTGGAACAAATTATTTTTTCTTCTTAGATTTCATTTTTTCCTTCCCCTTAGATGCCATATTTATAATATAATTATAACAATATACAAAACAAAAAATACAACAAGTGAAACTAAATATAAAATAATTAAATAACTAAAGAAATAAATAAACAACCTAACAAATCATAAAAATATAAATCAACATAATAAATAATTAAAGAAATAACATAAAATGTTTAACATGTCATAAAAAAACATATAAAATTTCTTCAAAATATTAAATGATTCAAGGAAAAATAACCTAAAAAAAATAACAAGTCAATCCTCATAAAAATTAAGGCATTTAATTTAAAGAGCATTATTATTTAATATAAAGTAAAATGAATTCAAATATTTGGGATCTACAATGACAATTATGCAAAAAAAAAAAAAAAAGAGGACAAATCTACACCAACAATTTAATAATTTAATAGATGAAAATAATAATAGATTTCAATTAAGTTTTATCCCATGAAAGTCAAAAAATATTTAAAAAATTAGGAGTAAGACATATTATCGAAAGTAGTCAGCTAGCATTAAGAGTTTTAGTACATTTTTCATATTTTCTCCTCTTAAAATTAATACTCAATTGCTATATATGTAACAACTTTACAAATTAGTTAGCAATTTTATTTAGTGAAATCATTCCCAACTTGGTAATGTTATTCCCAAATTTGTATGTAATTTACCAACATATAAATTAATTTAGCAATATATGACTCTTAATTATCAACATATAACTTTAACATATAACCCTAAATTACCAACATATAACTCTAAATTATCTAACATATAACTTTAATTTAACTACTAATAATAGTCATGAATTTACTTTAGCTAACACCTATCAATTTTTACAAACCACACTAAGAGCAACTAAACAAAATTAGTGTATGTTTTAAGAAAAAAACAAAGAAGGGTCGTCAATGGACCTGCAGCTGGGCAGCAGCGTCGGCGAGTGTTGCTGGTTGATGGCAGCAGCGGGTTTGGGTGAGGGGAAATTGAGTGAGAGAGTAAAGAGAGAAGGAAGAAAAGAGGGAAAGGAAAAGAATGGGGTCGTCGGTGGGTTTTTAAAAAAAAATTCTGATTGATTCGGTCGAAAATTTGGTCAAAATAGAACTCTCATTTTACTAAAAAAATCTGACAGATCGGTGGCTACTTCTTTTTTTTTTACGGAAGAATAGTCGTAACTATTATTAAAATTTTTAAAAATACACTTTGATGCATTTTCCGACCGATTCCATTAGAAATTTCCGGCTACTTTTTTTCCGTCGAAATATTTCAGTGGGAAATGGACCGTTTTTTTAGTTGTGTACCTAATAGTCTTTTTACCTATTCAAGCTAGGGGTAAAGGACTGCGTACACACTACCCTCCCAGACTTTCTTTACTGAATTTATTTATTGTTTGTTTGTACTATTAAATATTACGACTTATGGTACTTTTTATGTAGTTTCTAATATATAAATTTTATTTTAAAAAAAAGTTTTAAAAGAACATATTACGAATTCACTCGAAAAATCAAATTAACACCTCTAATATTTTAGATTTGTGAACGATATTCACAATTGAAATAGAATACCAATTCGGTGTAAATATCGATTAGCAAAGCAGCAAAACTAAGATAGTCATAATAGAGATTTTCAAAAAGTATGCAATAACGTCAACTCATACATTTCCTTTCAATCATGGGAAAGTTGCCCCAAAAGTGCTAAATAAAATTTAAAATTTCATACATTTCTTTTTTCTCTCCATACTTCCTTTAAATTTTAACTCTTCACTATGCTTGGTGGGAATTTTTCTTATTTAGAGTTTTGAAATTCTTAACCTAATTCTTTTCTGATAATTAAACTTACGGAATATTATCGTTTACATCATTCAAAATTGAAAGAAAACTCCACTGTCATTTATTATTTTATTTCTTGCATAATATTACTATTCTACCTAAGTTCTACCTATATCTACATCTGCATTGCATAAGGCTACCGTCCTGCCTTCCAACTTGCATAAGGCTACCATTCTGCCTTCCGAGGTTAAGCTCTACCTCTATTGCATCTGCATTGCATAAGGCTACCATTCTGCCTTCCGACTTGCATAAAGCTACTATTCTACCTTCCGAAGTTAAGCTCTACTCTACTGCATCTGCATAGCATAAGGCTACCATTTTGCGTTCCGAGATTAAGCTCTACTTCTATTGCATCTGCATTACATAAGGCAACCATTTTGCCTTCCGAGATTAAACATTATCTCCATCCACATTGCACGGCTGAAAGATTTCCACATTGCACTATTGAAAGATCACCATATTGCACGACTAAAAGATCGCAATATTGCACGGTTGAAAGATCGCCACATTTCACGGCTGAAAGATCGCCAAATTACACGGCTGAAAGATCGCCAAATTACACGGCTGAAAGATCGCCATATTGCACGGTTTAAAGATCGCCACATTGCACGGATGAAAGATCGCCACATTGCACGACGGAAAGATTGCCACATTACACGGCAAAAATATTATCACATTAAACGGCTGAAAGATTGCCATATTAAACGGCTGAAATATTGCCATTTGTACAGATGAAAGATAGCCACATGTTTCATAGGCTGAAATATCGCCAATTCATCCAAAGGCGTCATCGTTCGGAGGCACCATCTTCATAGCCCGAGAGCACCATGTAATGGGCCGAAGATTTATTTTTATCTTTTGCATATCATTATTCAAAGGCGTCATGGTTCGAAGGCACCATCCTCATGGACCGAGAACATCATTTCATGGCCTGCGAATCCTTTATTATACGCTTCATGGCCCAGGACATCATGGTCTAAGGGCGTCATCCTAACCGTTCAAAGACAACATTCATGGTCCAAGGGGAATTTGCATCATGTCTAAATTTATGCATAATATATGCTTGTATTGCTTATTTACAGGTAAAATCGCCAAGAAACAACCATCCCGGCGGGAGCAGTTCTACTCCAGTGCCCGCAGCCATATCAAACCTAACCATTCCCGTAAGTCGTCCACTCACCGAGCCCGAGATATTACGTTCGTTCTTGGATAGCACCTATTGGCATACTCCGCCAACAGATCCTGAACTATATACGGCCTGATTCCTGTAAAACTAAAGATATTTAGGCAACTCAGAAGTCAGGCTTGAATCTTCCCAAATCATTTTGCTCGGTCAAAATTGACCGTCATATCTTTACCTGAAAACTCTTTCATCCTTCCTGGATAAAGAGGGGCAGTTGTTGACGCTCAATTCTTTCCAATATATTTTCAATATGCAAAATACTTTCAAAATAGTATATATATATATATATATATATATATATATATATATATATATATATATATATATATATATATATATATACATACATACATACATACATACATATATAAGCATTTTCAAATATTTTATTATTTTCCATAATTTTTGAAGGTTTTTAAATTACTTATTTTCTTTTTTACCCATAAAATCCCAACAATTATATCCAGAATTATTATTTTTGATGATTCACTTATAGGATCTTCATATTTATGCTAAAATATAGCTAATATAATTTTTTTTATATTTTTACAAATTTATTTAGAATTTTTTAAGCTGAAGTGCATATAATTGCAATATTAGCCTCTCTTAAGATTTAGTTGCATTTGTATTCATAAAATAAAGTCCTATATTTTTAAAGTTAACTATGTAGTATAAATTATTTTTGTGCTTTTAATTCATTTTCAAAAATTAATTTATTATTTTTTATAAATTAAATAGGGAAAATGGCTATTTAAAATATAGCCAATTGTATTTCGATTTTAGCCTAATTGTAACCCCAAGTTAAACCCAATTCCCCCGGCTCAATCCCAATTCAAACTCAACCCCTAACCCGATTTAAATGACCCACCCCGGACCCCTACCTACCCCATTCAATCCAGGCCGTTGATCAAAATGATCAACGGGCACCAGCTCCCCTTACTATTTTTAACCTTGATAGACCCCTAAACCTACCTTATTCTTCATCAAACGCCGCCCTTGAATCCCTCTTCTCTCAATTCTCTATGAAACCTCACACGAATATTAGCCGCCGCTATGTATCTCACTCTAATCTACCTCAACACTTGTCTAATCCATGGCCTCTCATAGCCACGGGAGATATGTATTGACCTCCTATGGCTTGTGGGTGTTTGTTTCTATGGTTTCATGGGCATACCTCGAAGGAATCTGGTCCACTCCTTGCTCAACTTATGTTTATGGCCTTTCTCCGGCCATCCATGACCTTTCTCCAGTCATTCATGGCCTTTCAAGGCCCATCCTTGACTTTTTCTGGTTAGATCGTTAACTTTTAAAGTCTTTCTCACTTTTCTGGGTTCTCTAAAACCCTAATCTCTAATACCTTCTAATTTCTTTCAGATATATCTTAGATCTGTGGTTACTATGAATTTCTTAAGTGTTTCTTGAAGGTTCTTCAACTTTTCTTTCAAAACAACTCTTCATTTTTCAACGATTAGAGTTTTTCAAAAGATCTCTCCTCCGATCTTAGTGTTGTTTGTGATTTTGCTATGTTTAAACGATTCTCTCATGTTGTTCTTCTACCTATTTCAGCTTCTTAAAACCCCTATTTCCCTTTTGTTCTTAGCCGAGTTCTGAAACTGTTTGTTTAAATGTGTACTTGTTCTTTATTTCTGACTCTCTTTTCCTTGTTTGACTTGTTGGATTTTGAATTCTTCCATCTCTTAATCTCGACTACTGTTGAAGCCCTAAATTTCTTAGAAGTTTTTCTCACTTATTACTATTGTGAGACCTTTACTTGTTTCTGATTTCTCTTACCTGATTCTATGTTCTTCTACAATGTTGATTCTATCTGACTATTTGACCTACTTGACTATTATGCTCGAATATTTTTCTTACTACTGAATCCTAACTTATTTCTACCACTATTTTATGTTTATGTTATCTCTTTTGCTAATGTGTTTTGGCCTTGCATGTCTGATGCTTATGTTCACTCTATTTATATACTGAAATGTCGGATCACGTTTCTTCCTTGATTGATCTTTATCTTGTGATTGATTGCAAAAGTTTTTCTTTTATGAACCCTAATTTAACTTGCTTGTTTAAATTAATAGATTCCTTTCCCTTTACCGTGATGTTTTACCTTACTGAATCCTTTCCCAAAATAAGGTTATTTTGCACTTAGACTTGATTAATTCCTCGATGCTTTTACTGCCTTATATGGCAATACTAAATCTGTCCCAAGCTGATTTCTTTCCTTAATTAAAATAATATACATTAAGCCATGATTCCTTAAATAAAGGGAATCACTTGGGTTAATTGATTCTAATGGTGATTATTTCCTTATTTTTGTTAAAACTTCACTGATACCTTATTTTCTACTCGTTTTCAAAACTATAAATACTTATCCTCTCTTCTTTCAAAGACAGGAACAACTTGAATGCAGAACACACACTTACACTTAAAATTCTCCCTTTCTTTACTGCTACTTGTGCTATTACTTTGTTTAGCCGGCTGAAAGCCAAGGCTAGACTGTGGACTCTTGTTTGCTTTACCTTTCTGTACTTTGCTTCTCTACTGATATGTCCTAGTTTACTTTTTAATTCTCAACAACAATATGTTTTTTTATGTTTTTCCAGTTTCTCATTCATCTCCACTTCTGCTAATATCTCTACAGCCTATTTATGTTACTAGCATGCTGAAATATGTTCTCTTCCCCTTTTACTCTGTCATTCATTTGTTATTCACTTGCCACCTTATGAATCCCAAACCCCCATATCCTCTTTATGTGTTTGTGTTCCTTTGGTTGGTTTGTGGGCAGGCCAGCATCATCTATTGCTATGCATGACCAAACCTGCCCCTTTCTAGGGTCATATGCTTCATACAATGTATTCCCAAAACCCCTCGACCCCTTTGTGTGACTACTGATTCTATGTATTTTGAGCTTTACTACTACTGTTTTCAAAATAACTTTCACCACTTATTATTTCCAACCCAGTTTTAGTCAATCTCTATTCTGCACTTCTTGTGTGAGCCTTGCCTTAGGACCCTTGAGCTCCCTCTGAACTTGGACACATAAGGGTTGGTCCTTCCACACTACACTTGTTCCTGTTTGGTTACGCAAGCCTGGGTATAAGCACTACCCGGGGTCTCTTGAGACCCTTAGGGAACTTTGGCACACCCAGGTATAAGAAAGGCTTTGAACATCATTGGCATTTGAAGTGATTAATTATATAACTCAGACAGAAATTCAAGATCAGACTTCTTTCGGTTGTAATTTCTTATTTTTGTACTTCTTTTATAATTCAAATATGTGGTCTGTAATAATTTATAACGAATATTCGAGTTGGCTAGTGAAAAGGGATGGGATAATTATCCATGTTTTAAGTTATTAGAAGGGTAGATAACATGCCTATAGGATCTATTTAATAAATTCTGCATGTTTTACTTCCACACTTAGATATCATGCTTATAAGATCTGTTTAACAAATTTAGCATATTTTACTTCCACACTTAGATAACATGCCTATAGGATATGTTTAATAAATTCAGCATGTTTTACTTCCACACTTAGACATCATGTTTATAGGATCTGTTTAATAAATTTAACGTGTTTTACTTCCACGCTTAGAGATTATGCTCATAGGATCTAATGGCTATAATCAGACATCATGCTCACAAGGTTAAAATTAGCTTCGAAATTAGATGTCATGCCTATAACATTAAAATCAACGTTTTTATAGAAATCATTCCTATAGGAATTTTGCTGTGATCAAAATAAATCCTGCATATTCCACGTCATGTTCAATTAGATACCATGTCTATAGGACCAAAATCAACCTTTAATACTTAGATACCATGTCTGTAGGAATAAAAATTAGCTATAATACAGAGCACGCCTATAGGATCCAAAACCAATTTAGTTTTTAAAAAATCAATTTAACTCGTATTGTTCTGAATCAGTTTAAACAACCTACTCTTTTTATCAATACAGTTTAGAAATCATGCTTATAGGATCCAAATCACTCATTTAGAATTGTTTAGTGTTTTACTACACTCCTAATCAGTAATAGATATCATGCTCCTAGGACCTCACTATTACGCCTAGGCAAGCCTTCGGCAATAATAATGATAAAATTAAATCTGCCTTTGTTTATTTAGCAACTGCTATAACCAGCAGGCAGGCCTGATTCAGACATCTTATCTGAGCTATATAATGAATTTGGTTCTGACTTAAATCCCCTGCTTTAGGACTCTTTTAAAATTCAAAATTTAACTGTTTTTGAGTTGTGCTATTTATGTGCATTATTTGCGGAGTTTTATATGAGCCTTCTAACTGCCTACATGTTTCCCTTTTAAATGTAGTTTTATGTGTTTTATATGTCGCCATAGCCTTTTTTCCCTTTAAACCTAAGAGTTGGTCTGAAATCTTCCCTCTTATGGGAATAGTAGTCCTAAAATTCCACTGGGATTGATTGGAACGGGACGGGTAATAGCACGCAATAGAGTTCAAGACTAATTCGGGCTTTAAATACCTTTGCGGGGTGGGAAGGGTAAATATAGATATGATGATCGGTGCACTAATACCACGTGCAGCCCCTCTTTTAAGGAATGATTACCGGGTATTGCATCGGCATGATCCACATTACAAACAAACCTAGGACCCCTTTTACATTCATCAGCCGCTTAGTTATAACTCTTTCAAAACGTTACTTCGTTTAATCATTTTCCAGACACTTGGGTATCTAAAATCCCCTCTTATTTGAGCCTTTTTTGTTTACTTGTTAATTGCACAAACTCACAAAGAACTATCTGACTGGGAACTATACTAGTGGATCATAAGGGGTGCCTAACACCTTTCCCTTAGGATAATTTCAATCCTTTACCATATCTCTTGTTATAGAACATAGTTGTAGTTGAACCCCATAGGTGCCCTATCTCACCTTAAAATCGTTAGGTGGCAACTCTTCAAAATTGCAACCTTTTCCAAAAGTTGTCCCAACCAAATGTCATAAACCCGATTTCTGCAGAGGAAAAAGGGGGCGCGACAATATTTAATTTTTAACTCAAAGCATTAACGAATGAGCATTTTATTTGCAGCAGTTGCTCTTCATTCACAATCTTCTTCTGTTATGACATTTAATGGACCAAACTTCTTAGATTGGTGCGAACAGATCAAATTTCATCTTGGAGTTTTAGATCTTGATGTTGCATTTTATACTGAGAGGCCAACTGCTATTACTGAAACTAGTAGTACTAAACAAAGGTCTTATTTTAAGCATTGAGATAGCTCTAACAGATTAACCTAATGTTTATACAAATGAATATTGTGGGCAACATTAAGACTACTCTTCCCAAAATTGAAAGCGCGAAAAAACTTCTGAAACTTGTGGAAAAATTATCCCAAACTGCTGATAAGTCTCTTGCTGGAACACTAATAGGTACTTTAACCACCATATTTGCATATCATGCATGAGCATGTCATTGAAATGACAAATATAGCAGCAAGACTTAAGACTTTGGGAATGGAAGTGGATGAGAATTTCCTTGTTCAATTCATTATTAACTCATTATCATCTAAGTATGTCCCTTTCCATATGAACTACAAACCTACGAAGACAAACTTAACGTGCATGAACCGCATGGAATGCTGGTTCAAGAGGAAACAAGGCTGAAGAATCAAGGAACTCACTCCATTAGCCTCTTAGGCCATCAAAGAGCTGGAAAGAAAAGAAAAACATGGAAAAGTTAAACAGAGGCAACATAATGTTAATGAGTCCTCATATCAAGTACGTAAGAAGGAATACAGGAATGATAAGTGTCGTTTCTGTGGAAAACCTGAACACTTTCAGAAGGGTTGCCTGAAAGACGTAAGGCATGTTCGAGAAGAAAGGTAAGCCTAGTGCTTTTACGTGTCTTGAATCAAATTTAATTGAAGTTCATTATAATACTTAGTGGATTGACTCTAGTTCTACTGTTCATGTTTCTCATTTGGTGTAGGGATTCCTTACAATCTAGACTATAAATTGGAATGAAAGATTTGTGTACATGGGGAATAGAGTGAAGGCTCTAGTTGAAGTTGTTGGGGTTATCATTTAATCCTAGATGTCGGGCATCACTTAGACTTATTTGAAACTTTTTATGTACCTTCTCTTTTAAGAAATTTAATTTTCTTATCTAAGTTGGATAAAGCTGGATATTTTTTATATTTTTGCAATGGATGTTTCAGTTTGTTTAAGCATAGTCATCTTATTGGTTCTAGTATTACTTGTGATAATCTATACAAATTGAACCTTGATAATCTATTTGCTAAAACCCTCCTAACTCTGCATCATAATGTTGGAACCAAACGTAATTTGGTGAATGGACATTCAACTTACTTGTGACATAAACGTTTAAGTCACATATCCAAAGAAAGACTGGAAAGGCTAGTTAAGAATGAAATCCTTCCACATTTGAATTTTACAGACTTTAATATTTTTTTGAATTGTATTAAAGGAAAACAAATAAAGCACACAAAGAAAGGAGCCACAAGAAGCACTCATCTTCTTGGAATTATACACACTGATATGTGTGGTCCTTTTGATGTCACTTCTTTTAGTAAGGAAAGATAGTTTATCACATTTATTTATGACTTTTCACATTATGGATATGTCTATTTGTTGCATGAATAATCTCAAGCAGTGAATGCCTTAGAGGTATCTATTAATGAGGTTGAAAGACAACTAGACAGAAAAGTAAAAATAATCAGGTCAGACAGAGGTGGTGAGTATTATGGAAGAAATTACGAAACTGGGCAACACCCTGGTGCATTTGCTAAATTCCTTGAAAAGCATGGCATATGTGCTCAATACAAAATGCTTGGTATTCCAGCGCAAAATTGTGTGGCAGAAAGGCATAATCATACATTAATGGACATGGTTAGGAGTATGTTGAGTAATTCATGTTTATCCATCTCATTGTGGTGTATGCATTAAGGACTGGCGTATACTTGCTAATTAGGGTTCCTAGTAAAGCAGTCCCAATGACTGATTTTGAACTTTGGACTGGTAGAAAACATAGTTTGAGGCACTTGTATATTTAGGGTTGCCCGGCATAAATAAAAATTTATAATCCATATGAAAAGAAATTGAATTCAAGAACAATCAGTGATTTCTTCATTGGTTATCCAGAAAAATCAAAAGTGTATAGATTTTACTGTCCGAATCACAGTATGTGAATAGTTGAAGCTAGAACTTCTAGGTTCATTGAGAATGGTGAAAATTGTGGGAGTGAGGAACCACATGATGTGGAAATTAAAGAAATTAGGATGTATCTACCTTGGACTTCTTCTAAACTTGTTGTTCCTGAAGTTTTTGTACAATCTAACAATCATCAAGAATAATAAATAAATGATCCTACTACTAACAATGAAATTATAGTTAATGAACATACAGTAGATGAACCACAAGAAGTAGCAATAAAAAGGTCTCAAAGACAAAAAAGATATGCTATTTCGGATAATTATTTAGTTTATCTACATGAGTCAGAAATATGCTTTGGAATTGATAATGATCCAGTTTCATTTTCACAAGCCATTGGAAGTAATAAATCTGATAAATGGTTAGATGCTATGAAAAATGATTTGAAGTCTATGGAACAAAGTTTGGGACCTTATTAAATTACTGGAAGGTTGCAAAAGAGTTGGGTGCAAAATGGGTCTTTAAGACCAAACACGACTCAAATGGAAACATTGAACATCACAAAGCCAGCCTTGTTGCCAAAAGTTTCACTCAGAAAAATGGAAATGACTACAATGACACATTTTCACCGGTCTCTAGAAAGGATTCACTCAGAATTATAATAGCTTTAATAGCTTATTATGATTTAGAACTACATCAGATGGATGTAAAAATCACCTTTTAAATGGAAATTTAGAGGAAGATGTTTATATGAATCAACCATAGAGGTTTTCCATCAAATAAAAGGAACAGATGGTGTGTAAACTTAAAAAATCAATATACGGACTTAAACAAGCTTCCCGACAGTGGTATCTTAAATTTAAAGAAACTGTTGTCACCTTTGGATTTAAAGAAACACTATTAATCGATGTATATATCTGAAGGTCTGTGGGAGTAAGTTTATTATGTTAGTCTTGTATGTTGATGGCATCTTTCTTTCTATTAATGATCTTGGTATGATGTATGACACCAAGAAATTTCTCTCTAACAACTTTGAAATGAAATATATGTGAGAGGCATCATATGTGATTGGGATTGAAATACTCAGGGATACATCACAAGGATTATAGGGATTATTTCAGAAAGCCTATATTACTAAAGTGTTAGAGAGATTAGAATGGAAAAATGTTGTAACGACCAGAACTGTCGTTTTGAGCTTTTGCGTCTTGTTCGCTAGTTCTCAGGCATGACTAGCCCCGTGTGAGGTATTATGACTTATATAAATTGCGGCTTTTGGATTTTAGGGTAATTAAAATGAATTTAGAAGAATAATTCTCATTTTGAAGGTTTGACCAAGATTTTAATTGTTTATATATGATTTCAGATCAAAATTTCTATGATTTAATTAGCCCCGTCAGGTGATTTTGGGCTTATGAGTGTGATCGGAATGTATTTTGGAAGTCCGTGGAAGGTTTAGGCTTAAATTTGGCGAAATTGAGATTTTTCTGTTTTACGGTTGATAGGTGTGATCATGATATATGGGTCAAAATGAAATTTCGGAAGTTACAGTAGCTCCGTTGTGTTAGTTTTGACGTGTGTGCAAATTTCAGGTCATTCGGACGTGGTTTGGTTGGGTTTTTGATCAAAAGCATAATTTAGAAGATTTGAATTTTTAGGCTTGAATCCGATGCACATTTGGTATATTGATATTGTTTTGAGTGTTTCGAAGGTTGTAAAAAGTTTGAATAATGTTATGGGATATGTTAGCATGTTTGGTTGAGGTTCTGAGGGCCTCGAGTGAGTTTCGGATAGTTGAACGGACCATTTCAAGTTTAAGGAAGTAGCAGATTTTGGTTTCAGCTGTTGCAAACCTTTTTTTTCTTCGCGTTCGTGATGATGCGGTCATGTTCACATAGAAGAATTTTGGTCATGGAGTTTTTGTGCTTTGCGAACGCGAGGCTTTGACCACGTTCGCGAAGAAGGACTTCTGATTGCTGGACATAATTCTTAAAAGGCCATTTTTGCGGGTTTCGGTCTAAGTTCACCATTTTTACTCGATTTTGGAGTTTTTTGAATAGGATTGAAGAGGGAATCAAGGAGGAACACTTGGAGTTAAGATTCATGGACTTTATACTTGATTTTTATGGGAATTCTACCTAATTTATCATGGAATTTAAGCCTAGTATTGAAGAACTTGGGCTTGTAATTCGGAGAATGTATATTGGGAATTTGAAGGGAAAATTGAGGTCCGATTTTGATGTTCTTGATATGTATAGACTCGTGAGAGGATGATGTGACTTTTATTGGATTCCGAGACATGGTCCCAGGGGTCGGGTTTGAGCAATTTCGGGATTTTTAATGTAAATTGGATATTTTTGAGTGGGCTTTGTTCCCTTAGCATATTGTAATGGTTATGTACTCATTGTGGCAGTGAAGGAAAAGACATTGCAGGCTAGAGTTTTGACCAACTAGAGGTAAGTAATGATTGTAAATACTATCATGAGGGTTTAAACCCCTTGATTTCACATCGTTGTGCTATTTTGAGGTGACGCACGCACTAAATTACGAGCGTAGAGTCATGCACCATTGAGGATTGTGAATTGGTCCGTCAAGTACGACTATTAAGTCGCATATTTGATTTGAAATCGTATGATATTCCATAGTTTAGATATCGATATTATATTTTGGGTTGTATACCATGTTTGGGGCCTCGTGCCGACCTGTTGAGACCCTTAGGGGCATTTTCACTATTTTTCCTCACTCTATTTGTTTTAAAAGCATATCCTTAATCATGTTTTACTTGTTATCGTTTTAACCTTGTTTTATCACTTTACTTCGTAAAATGTGAAAACTATTTGGGCCAAGTTCCCTGATTTTCTGATAGCCCGACTGATTGTGGGATTGATGACTGAGATAGACCGAGGGTTTGATTGTGAGGTTGATGACTGAGATAGACAAAGAGTCTGATTGTGAGGTTAATTACTAAGAGAGGCCGAGGTCCTGGTTGTGTGAATTATATATTTATGGATCGGGCTGCACGCCGCAGCTATATATATATATATATATATATATATATATATATATATATATATATATATATATATATATATATATATATTTGGACTGGGCTACATACGGCAACGATATGTTGGATCGGTCTATATGCCGCAACGATATAGTGCTTGGTGTATAGGAGGCCCTCCGGAGTCTGGACACCCCCAGTGAGCGCCATCGACGAGATAAATAGATCGGGCTACACGCCGCAGTGATATCTGGATTGTGTTGCATGCTGCAGTGGTTACTATATGGTACTTATTGAGTGTGAGTGCTGATTGATGAGAGTTGAGTCTCGAGTGACTTAGAGGCTTGCCTTTGGGGCTGTATACATATATGAGTGATGCTTTTCCCGAGGGGCTTGTTTTTATGAAATTGTTGTTTCCAATCCTCTTTATACCGAGTCTCTATTGAAAATACTGAACAAATGCTTTTAAACAACTTTCATTTAACCTAGAGTTTTTGTGATATATTTGGTATTTAGTAACTGATTTGGCGTTGTTATTTCCACTGAGATTTGGCGTTGTTATTTCCACTGAGACTTTTATGATATGAGGTGTTTATGATTCCTGTATTTCCCAGAGGTTGTATACGAACTATGTTTTGCTCGAGGGTTGATTATGATTTTCATCTCTTTAATTATTAATTGTATTGAACCTCTATCGAAGCTGTTGGAAAGCATCTTTAAATGATTTTTACCAAAAGATGGATTTTAAGTGAGACGATTGACTCGTTTTCTGATTTGAATGCTTGTTGTGCTTACTGGGTTATCATAATGTGGATTTATCATCTCTTACTACTCAGACTTTATTTACTTTTATTACTTACTAGGTTGGAGTACTCAGGTTACTCACTGCACTTTGTGTGCAGATTTAGGTATTTCTGAGCTTGGTGACAGTCTCATCGAAGTTAGCAAGGTAACTGCCCCGTGATCGCGACTCTGCTTTCTCCCTCTTTATTCTTCCTTATGTATAAATTGTGACTTTTCCTGACCATATTGGTCTTCAGGTAGTTAGACAGTTGTAGTAGATGCTAATGACTAGTGACAACCCGATGTTAGGCTTGTATGTTGTTTCTGCATTGTTCATTCAGACTTATATTATGAAACATTTGTTTGATTAAAGGCTTAAAAGTGGCTCTTAATGACTAGAGGGTTAAAATGGGTGTTGAGTCAGCTGGCCTCATCTTCACGAGAGGCACCATCACGATCAGGTATAAGTTTTGGGTCATGACAAGTTGGTATCAGAGCCTAGGTTACATAGGTCTCACGAGTCATGAACTGTGACGACCCAAAGGGTCATCACCGGTTTCTTTATTCATTATATGTCTTCGAAGCCTTGAAACCCTCATTTAGGGTTGCCTCAATTTGCGAGTACAATCCGGGCGTGTAGCCGAAAAGCTTAAATATGAATTATGTGAGAAAAATGCTAAATTTTGATATTAAATTGAATAAATTTAACTTCAGTCAACATTTTGGGTAAACGGACCCAGACCCATGATTTGACGGTCCCGAAGGATCCGCAGGAAAATATGGGGCCTGGGCATATGCCTGGAATCAAATTCCAAGGTCCCAAGCCCGAGAAATAAATTTTTGTGTGAAATTGTTTGCTGGAAATAATTGAGGAAATTGGAAGTGAAATTTGATTAAAAGATTATGGTATTAGGCCCGTATTTTGGTCTCGGTGCCCGGTACAAGTCATATATATGGTTTAAGCACTTTCTGTAAAGTTTGGTTGAAAACGAACTTCGTTTGACGTGTTTCACACATAAAATGAAAATTTGGGATTATATGGAAATTTACAAGGAATCACGAGCTTTGAGGCTGGATTCAATGTATATGATGTTATTTTGGCGATTTGATCGCACAAATAAGTTAGTAGGATGTTTTTGAGGTTGTGTGCATGTTTAGTTTGGAGTCTCGAGGGCTCGGGTAAGTTTTGGATAGTCCACAGATTGCATTTTTGAACTTTTGAAAATATTGTATGCTCAGCTCTGTGATCTTCACATTTGCGAAGATCATCTCGCAATTGCAAACTCGCAAATGCGAGCATTGCATCGCAATTGCGAATTCTGGGATTTTGGCCACTGATCGCAAACGCGATCTTAATGTTCACAAATGCGAAAGTAGAGGGTCGCAAATGTGACTTTTCCTTTTGCAAATGCGAGAACTGGGAAAATGGGAAGGGTTCGCAAATGCAAACCCAGCCTTTGCAATTCCCAAGTCAACAGAGTCGTGGTTCGCATTTCCCACATCTGAGGACTACATTTTTTCATACTTAGTGAAAATTTTCACCATTTTCTTCATTCTTTCAAAACCCAAATACACTTAGGCGATTTTTCAAGAGCAAGATTTCTTCCAAATCATTTGTAAGTAAATTTTTACTCTTTTCTTTCAATCTTTAACATCATTTAATATGTTTTCAACTTAAAAATCAAGGATTTCCATGGGTGAGATTGGGGTTTTTGGGTAGAACCTAAGTTTTTCAAAGATTGGGGATTTGGACCTTAATTTTAGGTCCGATTTTTAAAACAAATTATAGATATGAATTCGTGGGGGAATAGGTAGCCGGGTTTTTGTTCGAACCTCAGGTTTTGACCACGCGGTCCCGGGGCATTTTTGGACTTTTTGGTAAAATTTTGGGAAATTCATATTTATGCATTTAAATTGATTCATTTAGCATTTGTTGATGTATTTAAGTAATTTATGACTAGATTCGAGTGATTTTGTGGTGGAACCGAAGGGTTAAGCTATAATTGAGGGTTGAGTTGAGTTCAAAATATCGAGGTAAGTGTTCGGTTTTACCCTAACTTGAGGGATTAAGAGTTGGATTTTATTCGATACTTGTTTTTGTTGCGTACGACATATGGGCATGGTGACGAGTATCTATATGTTGGTGTCGAGCATGACCGTGGGTCTTAAATTGATAGTTGTGATTTCTCAATTGATCATATAAATCCTTGATTGATGATCCTCGATATTGAGTATTGGTTTCAACTGTGTCGAGTATAAATTGAATAGAATTGGTTATAGTTGACTCTCCCTTGCCGGGACATTTGAATTGTTGTTATTGTTTTCCCTTGCCGGAAAGTTATTACATTGTCTTGTTCCCTTGCTGGGATCATTTTGTGTATTGTGTTGGAAGTAATGAGATCAGGTGGTACGCCTACCACAAGATATTAATGAAATGGGATCGGGTGGTATGCCTACCAAAAGATATTGATGAAATGGGATCAGGTGGTACGCCTACCACAAGATATTGATAAAATGGAATCGGGTGGGATCGGGTGGTACGCTTACCACTAAATATTGATGAAATGGGATCGGATGGTACGTGTACCACAAGATATTGATTAAATGGGATCGAGTGGTACGCCTACCACGAGTTATGATAAAATGGGAGAGGGTGGTACTCCTACCACGAGTTATGATAAAATGGGAGTAGGTGGTACGCCTACCACGAGTTATAATAAAATGGGAGCGGGTGGTATGCGTACCACGAGTTATGATGAAATGGGAGCGGGTGGAACACCTACCACGAGAAATTGAGAAATGGGATCGGGTTTCACGCCTGCAACGAGACGAGCATTTAAAGTGAAAGTTGTTTTATCTATTCTTATTCGTGTTAGTAGCTTTATAGTTGGTTTCTTTGTCAGTTCTGAGAATTTTGTTCATTTTTTCTATCCCCAGAGCATGTTTCCCCTCCCCAGTTTTACTTGTTTATTTCCTGCTGTTTCTTTCGCCATATATTATGTAATTGCACAGGTTTATCTAGAGTCTGGTCCTAGCCTCGTCACTACTTCGTCGGGGTTAAACCAGACACTTACCAACATATGGGTCGGTTGCGTTGATGCTACACTCTGCACTTATGTGCATATACTGGAGCAGCTTTTGAGCAGCAACAGTAGCCTGGGAGTGAGCCTTCAGTCCAGTGAGACACCGAGGTAGCCTTGCAAGAGTCCGCAGGCCTAGTGTCACCTCTATCCTTATTTCATCCTGTATCTCATGTATTTCGAGACAAACAATTTACACTTTATTTCAGACGTTGTGTTTAGCAAATCTTAGTAGTTTATGAGTTATGTGATACCAGATTTTAGGTAGAGGCTATGATGAACTTCCGCGTTGTTATTCAACTTGCATTAGTATTAAGCCTTCCGCTTTGTTAGTTAAATCAACTACTTTTATCTTATTGTTGACAATTATTAAAAAGGATTATGTAGTTAAGGAAAAGTGATTTGAATTTGGCTTGCCTAGATCCATTAGTAGGTGCCATCACGACTCCCGAGGGTGGAAAAATCCGGGTCTTGACATGAGCAGGTTTAGTAGAGTCTTGCAGATCGGTACGAAGACATCTGTTTTATTCTTGAGAGGTTGCAGAACCTTTAGGAAAAACTTCACATTCTTGAATTCTTATTGTGCGTCCTTGATTTAACTTGAAATGTAGCTCTTTGAATTCTTTCCACTTGTTTGTATGTGCACATGAGCGCTCAGTATCAGATGTGCATCGATAGCTTATGATTCCCTGAGTGAGGGGCGAGAAATGCTCTCTATGTTGTTGTTAGGCCAGTTTAGAGGACTCGAGGTCGGATTTTTGCCTATGGCTTGAGCACCGAGGTGCTGATTGTGTGTGCATGTGTTTTTGAACTTATATGTTGGTAGTGTCCCTATTAGTAGAAGTGATGGCTGGATGGCTATGTGGTGAGTGTGTTATGATTGTAAGATGTATTCATATGATTCGGAAGCGACCATAAAGGTCCGCTGGAGGATGAAAGAACTATTAGGTACTTGATGTTTATCTTGATTTGAGGTATAGCCATGAGCTATGGGCATGCGAAGAATCTTTTCAGGTTTCCTAGTTGGAATTGAGGTAAATTTCATGTTGCAGTATGAGTTCAGACCCAGGAAGACTAAGTGGCTGCGTAATGTTTTTGACGGTGGAAGGTATACAGAAATGTTAGTTGGAGGCAAAGCATGTGGGGTTATCTCATGCGGAGTGTTATGAGGTCGTGCGATACTTATGTTATCTGTTAGTGAGATCTCATTTACAAGTGTAATATATGTCTTGCAATTTAAATTTGGGTCTCTTAAGAGAGTGGATTCAACTGTTACGAGAGTGAATACGAGATTTGCATAAGAATTGAAGTACCAGATGGTCTGTCTTTCACGAGCCTATGAAGGATCAAGTTTAATCTCACTATGGCATTATGACATGGTATATGCGTTATGATTCATTGAGTCTGATTTGATCTATGCATTCGATCCAAGTGGGGGAGTCTGCTATTAATTAATTGATTGCACGGTTATGCGCTATGTTGGTTCCAGTTTGAGGCGTTAGAGTGAATCTATTATGGCTTACAAAGATTTGAGATCGATGATGGCTCTGGTAAAGGAAACATTTATGCTATGCTTCATTGGTGGATGAGAAACACAGAATGTCTTGAGTTATTGTTAGTAAAGGATGCTCAGGGCATAGAGCAGAAAGTTTCTTGGTTGTTCTAGGATGAGGTTGCACTCTGCGGTGTCAGAGTGCTATTGAGTCACGGGCGGTTCTGTTCGTTTGATCAGGATAATTGCAGTTTGAAAAGAGTGAATGACTCTTGAGAATGTTTCTAATGTGTTCAAGATTTTGCATGTAACAATTGGGTATTTTCTAGTTGTATATGTGGCTAGAAACTGAGTTTTCATTGGAAGATGTCATCATGTGTGGTATTTCTATGTCAATTATGGGTAACTATACATCAGTATCAGGAAGGTGAAGATAATGGCTTTGGATTCATAGGAAGTATTTTCAGTTTAAGTATTTTAAATATGGTGCTCTTGGGAATATCTAAGAAAGTATTCAGCGGCTTATCAGCTTTAGATGGTGTGGTTTTATGCTTGGGTCTAGTGTGATGAGTCTGGATTGAGGAATTGCAGTGTTATATTAAGAAGGAGTATCAAGTTAAAGGTAAATCATAAGGAAACTGGGGTAGATGGAATAGCTTGGTAGTAGGCCAAGTCGGTATAGTAAGGATATGATTAGTTCTTTGGATGCTTACGAGGTAATGAGTTTCTACAAGTGTTTCGCAGCAATGCTCTTAGGTATTAGTGGCCAGCATAGTGTGGTTTAATTAGAAGGATTCATTCCTAACAGTTTGGTAATGTGCAACTAGGCTTCAGAGAGTTCTTGATGGTTTCTACCACGATTAGATATGTATATTTTCTACTAGCATGAGGAGCATGTGGTGTATAATGAATTTCTTCCAAATGAGATCAAATGGAAAAGTTATTGGCTGGCTGAGTGCGTAGTTGCTTGTAACCAGGAGTGATTTATGGAGTCCTCGTATTTATCATAGAACGACATGGTATATGCAGTATGTTGTGTGGGGTCGAGATTTGAATGTGTAAGGTCACCGTTCAGTTTTGAAAGGAAGGTCATAATTTCTTAGGCATCATGGATAGTTTCAGATGACTAGATAAATGAGATCAGTGATTGGTGCGGTTTAATGAGGGCATACTTTCATAAAGGGCAACGTGTTTGAGTTATGTATGTTTTAATTATATTGCGACACTATCTTGTCTGATCAACTCCTTATATTCAAGGTCTGCTTGGTAGCAAAGAAGAATTTCAGAAGTACCCCCTGTGGAATGATCGAGTAGTAGGGATGTGTTAGATATTCGGGCGGTGGAGTTGGAATCAAAGATGGTGATTCGTGTGCTTTATGGATTTGGAGAATAGGAGTTCTTATAAACAAGGCTATTTTGTGGTTGTGGACTATTAAGATATGGGGAAGCTAGTCACATGATAGTATGTTCTATGATTCAGGTTTTTGTTAACCCCCAGAGAGATTATTTATCTATTGTGGGTGACCAGATTTGATGTGTGGTTCATTGGTAGGCTCAACGTGGATGTTTGTTCTGCACCGAGTCAGAATTGTTGACTATGAATTGTTATTGTTGAGAGATGTGTCATTCGACTGTTGTTGAGCTTATCTGTGTTTTGGAGTGAACTATGAGTTACTCTTTTGTGTTACAAGGGGTTGTGCTTGGTTGGTTATATGCGCATATGGTGCATTTCCATTTGAGCGTTATAACGGAATTTGAGTGAGATGGATAATTGGGCGTTGCATGAGTTGTTGCGCATTGAGTATGTTCTTTCGGACTGATATGGCATAGCATCATTTGCTTCTCCATGGTTATGATGATTCACTCTTGGGTGCTAGGTATCAAAGTGTGCTTGGTTGATGATTTTGAGCATGGGGATTTGAGGTGTCTCATGGGAACCGGTGTTTGGATAGGGTTGCACTTTGCGGGAAAGTTATGTCGAGCTATGATCCTTCGGGTTGGATTCGTGTGTTATGTTTCTACGACGTGTGATGGGTTCTCAACATTGTGTTGCGGTGGTATTATCGAGCTTGTGGTACAGCTGTCTCATTTGATTCACTTCCTATGGTTTGAGTACATTGGGATTGTTACTTATTGGTTGCACGAGTTGTGGCTTTAGATTGTATTGATATGTCACATCCCAGAGTAGTTATGTTGGATTAGATGAGATTGTTGGGATCTAGAATGAATATAGACGGATTCGGTTTCAGCATGTTAGAAGGATAATATCGAAGTTCGGCTCAGAAAGTTTCTATGGTCTCTGCCAAAGGAGAAGCACTACTACAATAAAGGTCTTTGGTGGAAATAAAAGGAGAATTAGAGGCAATAACAATAGCCGCTACATCATTTACCAGCCATTGATCTTTAGCCGCTAAAATCAGGGTCGCTAAAGCCTTTAGCTAATTTATCACAAAAGTTGGTAAAAGATATGACTTATTGCCGCTAAATATAATTTGCTTTAACGTCAATTATTTGCGACAATTATGATGGCTGCTAAATCTAAGCTAAAACAACTGCTATTGCCTTTTTAGTGTCCATTTTTATAGCCACTAAATTCAAACAAAAATTGTCGCTAAAAGTCCATACCTTTAGTGGTAAATGTTTATGGCAATAATGACTATAATATCCCTTCTGAAAACGTATTAGTATGCCATTTTAGCGTCCATTTTAATTGCTAGTAAATTCAATTAAATTGCCGCAAAAAGTCATCTTTAGTAAATTATAATGGCTACAATATCCCCTGCGGAGACATCACAGCTTTTCCTTTTATCATCCATTTTTATAATCGATATATCCTATTAAATTGACGCTAAAAGTCACAAGCTACAATGGCAATAGTTTAGCCACCATTAATAATAGCTAATACATTCGTTCAAACAAGGTTCCAAATAACAAAACATACTAATATTAATTCATAAAACATAATGTATCTCATTAGATTTAACAAATCTAATGAGTGTTTCGGGATTTTTAATGTAAATTAAATATTTTCGAGTGAGCTTTGTTCCCTTAGCATATTGTAATGGTTATGTACTCATTATGGCTAGATTTAGAGCATCCTGAGGTCGATTCGTAAGGGAAAAAGCATTGTGGGCTAGAGTTTGGACCGAATCAAGGTAAGTAATGAGTGTAAATACTGTCCCGAGGGTTTGAAATCCCAGATTTCACATCATTGTGCTACTTTGAGGTGATGCAGAGGCTAAATAACGGGCGTGGAGTCGTGCACCATTAGGGATTGTGACTTGATCCATCCCGTACGACTGTTAAGTTAGGTATTTGATTTGAAATCTTATGATATTTCATATTTTAGAGATCGATATTAAATTTGGGTTGTATGCCATGTTTGGGGCCTGCCAACCTATTGAGACCATTAGGGGCATTTTCACTATTTTTCCTTAATCTATTTGTTTTGAAAGCATATTCTCAGTCATGTTTTACCTGTTACTGTTTAAATCTAGTTTTATCACTTTACTTCGTAAAATATGAAAACTATTTGGGCCGAGTTCCCTAATTTACTAATGTCCTGAGCGTACATGAGATTGATGACTAAGATAGACCGAGGGTCTGATTGTGAGGTTGATGACTGAGATAGGCTGAAACAGACGAAGAGTCTGATAGTGAGGTTAATGACTGAGAGAGGTCGAGGGCCTGGTTATGGGGATTATATATTTATGGATCGGGCTGTACGCCACAATGATATAGCGCTTAGGCGGTAGGAGCACATCCGGAGTCTGCACACCCCTAGCCGGGGTCTTGGCGTAACTACGATAGGACCGCGGCAGGATGCGTAAACTTCAGGGACCAAAGTGCAAAATACAGGATTTTAAGCCCTAAACCCTATATTAAATGAAGGAAGCCGGCCAAGAAAAGGGAGAATGATTTTTGGAAGTGAAAAACATCAGAAGGAAGGGCAAGAGGCAAAGAGGATCATTGGGCATCAATATTTAATCTTCTTCTTTGTTCTTTTACCTTTGAATATGAATTTTTTGTGGTTTTTATTATTTTCATAAGTAGCTAACTTTTCTAATCTAAGGTTTTGGTGAAACCCGTTGGGTATGAATTGGTTGTTATATTAATATAGTTTTGAATAGTTGTTAATCTCTACTTGTTCAACTACGTTTTGATTGTGGTTAATTGAAAGGATCCTTAATTAGTTGTTCCTATTTATTATGTATCTGCTTGAGAGAGAGAGAGAGCATATTTAGGTAGTTGTTTGAACAACATCATTCCCTGAGTATAGACGAGAGTCATAACCAATGGTTTAGAGGTTGGATTAGAGATAATGATACCTCGGGTGCAATCTAAGTGAACTGTAATGTGAATCTAGCTAGCGTAACTTGAGAGAGTGCGTCTAGTTAATTATCATAATTGCTTGAGAGAGATTTATGGTAGCTGGAGAGTTCATGATTGATAGAGGTAACTAAGTCACATATATAAGAAATATACAACCAAGGAAATCAACAACGGGGGAAACTATTACCTTAGACCTTTATTCCAATTGTTTACAATTCAAGCATAATTAGTTTTCAGCTGGTTATCTATTTTCAATCTTGTCTTCTTGGTGACATTAAATAGATACAGCTAAGCCTTAGTTCTCTGTGGGATTCAACTCCGGACATTTATACCTGATTATATTTGCAGCGATCGCTTATCCTTTTTAGGACTAGAGTTGAGCGTGATCAGGAGCCATTTGAATACTGGAAGGGTAACTTTATTATAGGCGAACTCAATAAGTAGCATATAATCATCCCAGCTACCTTCGAAGTCTATTACACAAGCTCGTAACATATCCTCCAGTGTTTGAATAGTACGCTCGGCTTGTTTGCCTATATGGGGATGAAATGTTGTACTAAGACTTACTTGAGTCCCCAATCCTTTTTGGAAGGACCTTCAGAAGTCAGCTGTAAATTGAGCTCTTTTATCCGAGATAATAGATACAGGGACACCATGCAGTCGTATTATCTCCTTGATATAAAGCCTTGCATAATCCTCTGAGGAATATGTAGTTCTAACGGGTAGAAAATGGGCTGACTTTGTAAGCCTAGCAACAATCACCCATATTGAATCGAACTTATGCTAGGTACGAGGTAAGCCTACGATGAATAATCCACCAGGTTATTGATGCTTAATCTTAACTTTTTGGCAGCTAGGGCACGGAGCAACAAATTTTGCAAGATCTTTTTCATTCCTTCTCACCAATATACTTTCCTGATGTCATGATACATCTTTGTTGCTCCTAGATGGATAGAATAACGAGAATAGTGAGTTTCTCCCATAACCTGCCGATGCATCTCTGCAACATTAGGCACACATAATCGCCCTTGATATCTCAGGACGCCATCTTCTGTAATTTCAAATAGTGTCTTCTCCTTCTGAAGGGTGGTATCACTAACAAAGGTTCCTCATACCGGCGTTCCTTTACTTTAGTTACTAAGGAGGATGTTTTCGTATCCTAAAGAATAATTCTAGCGTCACTTGAGTCCAGTAATCGAACTCCAAAACTAGCTAGATGATGAACCTCATGGGTTATTCCCCTCTTTTCTGGCTGTAAATACAAGAGACTACCCATAGATCTACGGCCGAGGGCGTCAGCTACTATGTTCCCCTTCCCCGGATGGTATAAAATATCAACATCATAGTCTTTAAGTATCTCCAACCAACTCCTTTTACGTATATTTAATTCCTTTTGCTTCAAGATGTACTAGAGGCTCTTATGATCTATATAGATATCAACAAGAATGTCATACAAGTAGTGCCTCACATCTTTAGTGCATGAATCACTACAGCTAACTCTAAATCGTGGGTCGAGTAGTTTTTCTCATGCTTTCTTAGTTGTCTAGAAGCATAAGCAACAACCTTTCCATGCTACATCAGCACACAACCTAATCCAATGCATGAAGCATCACAATAAATCACATAACCATCGGTCCTCTATGGAAGCGTTAGAACTGATGCTGACGTTAATCTGTCATTTAATGCCTGGAAACTCCGTTCACAAGTGTCAATCCATTGAAACTTCGCTCCCTTCTGAATAAACTTTGTCAAAGGTGCTGAAAGGGACAAAAATCCTTCCACAAATCTTCTATAATAACCTGCCAAACCGAGAAAGCTACGAACCTCTGTCGGTGTTGTGGGTCTAGGCCAAGTCATTACTACCTCAATCTTTTGTGTATCCCCCCGGATACCTTCACCTGAAATAACATGCCCACAGAAAACTACAGAGTTAAACCAAAATTCACATTAAGAAAATTTTGCATACAACTTCCCTTCTTGTAGAGCTCTGAGTACAATACACATATGATCAACATGTTTATCCTCTAAACGAGAATACACCAATATATAGTCAATAAATACAATTACGAACAGATATACAAAAGGCTTGAACACACGGTTTATCAAATCCATGAATACTGCTGGGGCATTGGTCAGATCGAATGACATAACTCGAAACTCAAAGTGTCCATATCTAGTCCTGAATGTTGTCTTTTCTTCATCCTTAACCCTTACCTGATGGTACCCGGACCTCAAGTCTATCTTTGAAAAACACTTAGCACCTTGTAACTGATCAAATAAATCATCAACTCTCGGGGGCGGGTACTTATTCTTGATCCTCACCTTATTCAACTGCCTATAATCAATACACATTCGTAAGGAACCATATTTCTTTTTCACAAAAAAATAGGTGCTCCCCACGGTGACGTACTAGGTCTGATAAAGCCTTTTTCAAGTAAGTCCTTTAACTGTCCTTTCAATTCTTTCGGCTCTGCGGGGGCCATTCTATAGGGATGAATAGATATTGGGTAAGTATCTGGTAGTAGGTCAATAGAAAACTTAATTTCTCACTCTGGCGGGAGACCCGAAAGCTCATTGGAAAAACATCGGGAAACTCATTCACCACATGGCTGGACAGAATGGTTGGTGATTCTAATTCCACATCCTGAAGCCGAACTAAGTGATAAATACAACCCTTTCTGATCATTTGAGATATGAAATGAATCTACCTCTCCGCAATGCCGTATTACCTTTCCAAAATAGGCTCCCCCGAAAATTGAAACCGAACTATATTTGATCTACAATCAATGTTGGCATGACAAAAAACCAACCAATTTATACCCATTATAACATCAGTTCTACCATATCTAACTCGATTAAGTCTGCTACGGTAGTTCGACCATGAACTACTATTATACAACCCTTATATACTTGTTTAGCTAACACCGAGTCCCTAGCAAGTGTAGATACCTCAAAAGGTTTAACCAATTCAAGTTCTATTCCAAACTTACCAGCAACTAGCGGAGTAACGCATGATAAGGTGGAACTTGGGTCAATCAGTGTATATACATAATATGAGGAGACTGATAATATACATGTAACAACATCATGGGATGACTCCTAGTCCTATCGTCATGCCAATGCGTAAATGTGGTTATGAGGGTTGTTCGAGCTAGATGCTCAGCCTCTACCATGACTCATTGGTGCTTGGAGACCTTTCCTAGAGGGGTGTACTGATGATGATGAACCAGCTGTAGATCCCGATGGTTGAGCTATGCTTGCATTACCTCTCATCAGACAATCCCTTATAACGTGGCCCGGATAACCACAAGTATAACAAATACCTAATCACATAAGGCACTGCACCGATATGCTGCTTACCATATTGAGTACATTATGGCAAGCGTGGCCTCATTTGATTCGACTTACCCCTATACTGAGAACCTGATGCCCTGAAATTCTGACCAGACCCTGAATATGTGGAACGATCGAATATCTTACCGCCAAATTGAGGATGCGCATTAGCCGAGTGTTGGGATGGATACCTCGAGTACTGCTACCTCTGACCACCTCAAAACTCACTCAAGAACCTATCAACTCTGGCTCGCCTAAGCTCTGGTGGTAGATAATGATGAAGAAAAGCTTCTATAAACTCCTACCACACCACTGGATGGAATCCTTACCTCTGGACAATTCCCAAGAATTATACCAATTAACTACACCATCTCAGAGTCTATAGGAAGCTAGATCAAGTGGCTCAGTCGCAGTGGCCTTCATTACCCGTAACGTCCTTTCACTCTATCAATAAATACTGAGGGTCCTCGTTTAGATCCACTCCAGTGAATACTGGAGTGTCTAAATTAATAAATACACGAACCCTCGCACTCATGGACCTATCTGTATGACCAATACCTACTTCCTGACGATGAGTCTATGTGGTTACTAATCAGGTAAATAACTTAATAGCATCTATCATCTCCTAACCCAGCGCATCCGGCTGAGGTGCTGAATGTACATGTGTGGGCATTGGAGCTGGTGCCCCTCGGAGCTCTTCTGGGAAGGGCAGGGTATGCGAGTCTGAGATAGAACCTACCATGAGACTCTCCCCGAGCCCTGGTAACTCGGGCGCTAGACTAGTAGTCTCACCAGCCACGGATTTTCCCTTCTGGGCGGCCGTACTCTTTGGAGGCATTGCTGAAATATAACATATTGTTAGATACATGAATTCTTGTATCGCACGATCTAAGATAAAAGGAGAGGATAACATCTTATATGTCATGTAGCCTCCTATCTATAAGTGTGGTGTACGACACACCCATAAATAAGACTTTACTAGTCATGGTCTGTAGATAACCCTAGGATAGACCTGCTCTGATGTTACTTTTGTCACAATCCAAACCGATGGGCTGCGACGGGTACCTGAGTCCTACCTATCAACCACCCTAAACATGCATCTAAGATATGAACCTGAATAACATCCACATCATTACAAAATTAACATACGTGAAGGATACCTACCGTCAAGGAATATATACAGATACATGCAAAATATAGTGGGCGAGCCGGCAAGGCTGTTATAGAAAACTACAACTATACATCTAAAACTGAAATACGACAAGGCCACATACAACCTAACTAGATATACCATCTACAGACCTCTAATAAAAACATAACTGTACAAAGACGGGACTCAGCCATATTATATATATATATACACACACACACGTATACACATATCGTACCAAAATCAAAAGCAGCTCCGATCAAATGGAGCACGCCAATCCTTGCTGATTGAGGATCCTAAGAAGAGGGGCTGTCAGCTTGCCTACCTGCACCCGCGGACATGAAATGCAGGCCCCATGAAATAGGGCATCAGTACAAAAAATGTACTGAGTATGTAAGGATGAAAATTAATACGTAAAAGACATAGATGAAACATAGAATAAAGAAACACATCTTTAAATATGACTAACTCGTAAATTCTGAAACATTTATAATATTATGCATCTGCGTATAAATGTTGTTCTATGCATAGGTATGGGTGTACATAGTATCATCAAGCCACTGAGGGCATCCTGTCATATTATCTCGGCCATTATGGGCAACATCATCAACATATACCAGCTGATCAAGTGGTGGTGCGTATATAATGTATATATATATATACGCGTATATAACGCTATCTGGTCATATAAGCTTTTTCAATTACGTATTATTTTGAGACCAATGAACAGAAAATAATAATAATTTTCATGAGAAAATCAAGAATATAGATGCCCCTAATAATTTTATGAATAGAGTAATTTATAGAAACTATGTGTTTGCTTATTTTTTCAGTATAATTTGAACCAGGCTAGAAGAAAGAAAGGAGTCCCTTAATATACTTAAAATAGGAAAAACTTAAAACCTTTGTTGACCGAACGAAATTCAAAATTCATGGAAGAAATTGCTTGTGGTTCTAATTTTGGAATGAAGAAAACGTTTCTGGTTTCCTTGAGTTGTTGAGAGGCGTTGTTTTATTTTTTGGTTCCTTGAGAATTTGAAAGGAACAATGTTTCTGTTCTTTGAAGTTTGGAAAGAACAATATTA
Source organism: Nicotiana benthamiana (assembly GCA_034376525.1). Classification (NCBI taxonomy): domain Eukaryota; kingdom Viridiplantae; phylum Streptophyta; class Magnoliopsida; order Solanales; family Solanaceae; genus Nicotiana; species Nicotiana benthamiana. Next base: position 57,857,143 of record CM067330.1, on the reverse strand, counting down.
TCTTGGATTCACTTTAGATTTTAGCAGATACTTGATTAGTCATTCATTTTCAATTATGCTCACGTGGTTGCCACCTAAGCATAAGTAACTACGTAGTCACTTCTTGTCTCGGTGGCCTCTTGCCACGTGAGTGGGATAATTTTTAAGTTTTTATTCATTTATTAATATTTGAATAATGTTTCGTTATTCCATAATTAATCAATTACTTGTATAATTTAAAAATTATTTCAAATTACTTAAAATTCAACTTATTTTAATATACTATATATATATTTTGTACATTATACTACCATGGTCATAGTACCTTTTATGGTACTAGTTCATAATTATCGGATATTATCGCTTGACCCGTATTTTATTCCAAACTGGCCACTTGATAACACTTATTAGTCCTTTGTTATAAATAACGTAAGTACGTTAATGTCAAGATAATCTCATCCCCGAATCTACGTCAATTAACTGAAAATGAAATTTTAACATATGAAAATGCGAGATACAATTTTGCTACAACACGAAAAGTTCCAGGATAATATATTGGAGATCGATGCACCTGTATATGAATTTCCAGTATATTATACTGGAACTCCAACACAGAGAAAGTTCCAGTATAATATACTGAAGGTTGAAGTACTGGTGCTTCAATCTCTAATATATTATGCTGGACTGATGCTTCAATTTCCAGTATATTATGTTAGATCGGTATATTATACTGGAGTATTTTTTGAATTTGAACAATATTTTTATTCAGATTAATTTTTATGTAAAAAATAGCTAAATTTAATTACTTTTAAAATTATAACTATTTTTAAATAATTACTTATAAATTTAATTATTTTTAAATTTCTCCTCCTTTCGTTGGGTGAAAAAAAGAATGACATAAGGAAATTAGGTAGGTGTTGAATTTAAAAGTTTGTGATATATTTGTTTTCTTCACAGAGTATTATTTGCCACCACAAGAGCTACGTTGTTGACTTGGCAAAAAAAAAAGAAAAAAGAACAAAGAGAAGTGACGGCCCATCAATATTGGCTCTAGCACTTTGGGACTTCATTGAAACAATAGAACAAACACATTGTGCTCATCATTTGGAGCAAAGACCCTTAATACCCACCCAGTTCATGGGGAGATGGAGAGCTGCTACTAATTTTGTAGCTCGTACTATTGCAGCCAAATCTAGATCAATCCCTCAAAACCCACTTCACACAATCCACATATTTTCGTCATTAGCTTCGGTACCACCCAGAATTCAATTCTTGAATTTCAGGTCATTTTCTGCAGCACCAGCTACATATCCACAATATGTGGATGATTTTGAGTATAACAACAACCTCCATATGCTTGACGATGATGAGGAAATTGGAAAAATTCCCGTTAAAGCTTACTTCCTTTGCACCAGGTTCTCTTTTAATCTCCCTTTCTGCTTGACTGATTCGTGATTTGTTTGTTTCTTTCATTTTTATGGTTTATATTGCTTAAAAAGAAGGCTTTTTCCCAAGAGGAGGGTGTTTGTTATTGGGAATGGATCAAGAAACATTTTTTAACACTCTTGTATGATTTGCTTTTCTGTTCTGCTTAGTAAAGATTTATGGTAGTAGTAGAGTAAATTGTGTCTTTGGGATCCTAGAATTATGGCCAAGGTTGTGGCCTAGTGGTTGATTAAGTGGGCGGAGAACGATGAGGTCTGAGCGGAGACAGAAAATGCTAGGCTATTTCTTCCCATATGCCCAAGCCTTGTTGTGAGGAGTTAACTGACGCTTGTGCTCGTGGGTGTTAGCAAGTACCTAGTGGAATAAGCGATGCAGGCACCATCGTCATAACAAAAAAATGGCCTTGGAACGGAGTGTTCTAGCTTAACTGCTTAAGGCATGCTGGTTTAATTGCATTTTTTCCTACCTTAGAAATGACTGCAGGGAGTCATTTGATGATAGTTAGTGACTAACACGGGGATTCAAAAAAAATACAAAAATGCTATACCTTGTAGCTTCTTGTATGTTATGGGATTTCAATAATGTGTGTGTGTATATATATATATGTATGTATATATACATGTATGTATATATAATATTTATTTACCCTACTTGCATAGTGTAATTTCGGATGAAGGGGATTCAATTGAACCCCCTTTATTACCTTTAAATCTGCTCCTGACCGACTTAGGCACATGCGATGCTTTTCCCATATATCGATGCGTGCATAGAACTCATTCATGTGGGGAAGTAATGCTGTTTAGTGAGCAAAGACTAGGGATTTGATTTGGTTTATCAGTTAACCTCTTAGCAAATATTATTGCCAGTCCACTGAAGAAGCCAGATCATGTTTGTTTGTTCATTCGTTTGTTTGTTATTTCTTTTAATAAGGTGGAAGTCAGAGCATTTTTCTTAAAGCCACATCATTTCTTTTGACATGTTAGGTAGTACGATACAACATTTCGATTTTTTGGACTCTCTAAGGCTATAATGGTGGCTTTGTAATTCTCCCTTTTTGTTTTTAAAAGATTATCTTTCCTTATCAAAGAAAAAGAGGCAAGATTTAAAGGTAGATAAATCTGTAAATAACTGTTAAATCCCCCCCCCCCCCCCCCCCCCCAAATATCCAGACTAAATGGCATATCTCCCTCATGATCTATCATTCTAAATTTCATGTGCACTCCATATATTTGGTGTTTTTTGCAACAATAAGTGTGTGTATGTATAAGTGTATTCCATTTCTGAATGTTGAATTATATATTGTTTCACATCAGACATAAAAAGGCATCCAAAAAGGTTGGAAAGAGCTTGGATCACTCCTCCTATTTTCTTAAGATTATGGGTTGGATACTCAGATCCGTTTACATGGTAACAAAGTAGGCAGATGAGTCTTGGGTCAAAGTCTCATCGCCACCTATAAAAAAAATTCCATGTACTTGTCCTAACAACAGGATCAGGCCTGCAAGTGATGGGGTTTGATGTAGAACTAATAGAAATAAGTAAAAATGTTCTACTCTAATGACATTAGCTTTTTGTGTGCGACGGTGTTGAACTATACAGTGTCGCACAGCGAGTAAAAGCATCCAAACAATTTATAAAGATGCTGGTCCACTCCATCAATTTGTTTTAATATTTTTGGTTGAAATCTCAAATTCTTTTACAGTACATTACTGGCAATTTGTTGCCGTGCTATTTTTTGGTCGCTAACAGATTGGTTCGTCCTGTATATTTTGTGTTTGGGATTTGCTACCTCTTTCACTATTTTCTATCAATGCCTTTTCTTCTTTATTTCCTGCTTTCTCAGATTACTTATTTTGGCAGTATTGATTTGAAGCGCATGCAAGCTGAAAATTCAGCAGATGTTCTTCCGTCATCGTCCCGCTCACCGAATCATATAGCCCTCAGATTTTTCAATCTTCTATCACAAAATTCCGTAAGAAGAAATTCTATACACTATATTGCAGTTTAGTTGTTATGTCCTATAGTAATGATTTCGTGTCTCTGTAATGATTTCATGTCTTGATAGGAAAGTCTGGAGGTCTAGTATCAGGGTTGTAGGATAGGGGCTCCTAGAGTTTTTCGTACTCCTCACCCGGGGTTGGGTGAGGCTTGGCAGGGCTATCCATAGATGATTTGTGTATTGGATTGTGTCTCCCTTATGGTAGTTATTTATGGTAGTTACTGTCTGATATTATTGCGTGCTATTTTATTTATGGTTTTTATTTTTGGATAATTATATACGCTATTTTTGCTGGAGTTACTAATGCTTTTTTGTTTTTGTTTTTGTTTTTGTTTTCCTTTCCTTCACTGAGCCGAGGTTCGATTGGAAACAGCCTCTCTGCCCTTTCGGGTAGGGGTAAGGCCCGTCTACATATTACCCTCCTCAGACCCCACTTTGTGGGACTATACTGGGTAGTTGTTGTAATAGAAGTGCATCTTTCAAGATTGTTTCAAACTCATATTATACGTGCACATATATTTGGTCAAGAAATAATCATGTTACTGTCATGAGGGATTTTGGTAGGATCTTATTGCTTTTATGGATAATAATGAGCCTTGTTAGTTGGATTAACATGATAGTAGAGTAGATTAATCATATTCATGAAGCTCTCATCCGTTTTTCAACTTTATATTAGAGAAAACATCTGTTTAGTCTTGAACTTGAGAAGCAAATTCTATATGTCGAAGTAGGATATACTAATATCGGCAGAAGATTGCTAAGAGGGGAACCTTTCAGTCCAAGTACATAACAAGTTACAATTGAATTCTTCAAAGTTCAAACCAAGGATTACGTTCATATTTAATGAAAAGTATTTCCTTTCAGCTAATTTATGCTTTCCAAAAATGGTTTCCAAAGTAATAAATATAACTTATTTTTTCGTCTATAAAAAACGAATAAAATTATTCACCACCCTTTTATTGTAGTGAGATTTCGACATGTACGCTCATGTCCAAATTCTTCTCCATTCTGCTGCTCATTTGAAGCAAAAATAAAAACAGAAACCCACACAGCTTATATAGATACATTCAAACGGTGAAATGGTATAACTTGATTTTTGGTATTTACAGTTTGTAGAGGTGTTATGTAACATAAACCAAGTGTTGCGTATATGTGTGTGCCTTGTAGCTTTAGTGAGTCAGGGTGATGGCTTTTATATGTACATAGGTACTCCACACCCCAAGTAGAGTTAGTGAGCCTGTTATAGGTGGCCAATTAGTTCAGGGGCAGTCAGCTGGTCTGACTTAGCTGTCTGGACTCATTAAGACCATTAGGCGAGTTTGCAAAATTGTTAGTGTTTAGGTGCAACTCAACCTTCCGCTGAATGGTTGTGCAGTAATAGCTACTGCGACACATAAGAAATAGAAGGTGGTCCTCTTGCTCTTATGTTTTGGTTGATCTTCTGCTCATTCAATTAATTGATAAAAATGAAGACTAATGATTTGCCTATTTAGTCTATGTTAACCCATTTTATGCTTTTGGTTGGCCAGTTGAGCTTAACTTCTTTTTAACCCCTTCAATGAAGAGTATGCGGTCTTCATTTTTCCTTTTTCTAAATACTCTCTCCGTTTCAAAAAGATTGTCTTAGTTTGATTTGGCACAAACTTTAATAAAAAAGAGAAGACTTTTGAGATATGTGGTCTTAAATAATCAATAACATTGTGGGCTGTAAAACTTTCGAAACTTGTGGTCTGAAACCTGTCATATTGCTTGTGTGGTTATAGATGCTTCTTATTAAGGAAATATTGAAAGGTGCCAATTTTTTTGAAACGGACTAATAAGAAAATAGTACCAAACTTTTTGAAATAGAGGGGGTAACAGTTTACCGCCTTTGATATTTTAACCAGCAGTTGTCTTTGGACAATAATTTTCTCTGTCTGTTGTAGCCGTGTCTCTGTACTTAATTAACAACAAAAAGGATTATGTTCTTTCTGGCTTTGGTTCTGTTCTTTGGAGGTTAGCTTAATTTGGCATGATGGCACCATTTTTAGAGTAGTGCATCATCATATATGAAACTCTCATTCCTGAATGGATCTTATCAATACACTGGGCAATTTATGATAGTGTGACCTTTATTTTCAGGCCCGTGGATTTGGGGAAAAGACAAATAGTTGCAGTTATATGGTTGTATTCCAGTATGGTTCAACTGTATTATTCAATGTGGAGGATGATAATGTTGAGTACTACTTGCAAATTGTGAGAAGATATGCATCTGGGTTGCTTCGTGAGATGAAAAAAGATGGTTAGTTTTTTCTTTAATGTGAAATGGCAAAATTTTTTTCCGTTCTTCTGCATCATATACGTATTAAGGGAGCATCCCTTAATACATTTGTCAGGAGTTTTTGCACCTTCCTCTCCAGCTACGATAAATGTGGGGAAAAGAAAAAATGGAAAAGAAGTTTGAGTTGACTAATTAAGCATGTCGAAGTCTTATTTCATTCACTATGTGTCTTAGACTAATATAAACATGGTTGGTTTAGCAATTAACAATTTCGGCCAGCTAAATAAGGTCAATTATGTGATAGTGGGAGCTAGCTTGGACCGGAGAATTTCTTTGTGGTATTTCGATCAATGCCTAACCCAAGATGTTGTCTACATATTTTCTGGTCATTTGCTTTCATTTAGTAAAAACAAACATGCCAAATGCTGCTTACCTAAGCTGAGGGTCTATTGGAAACAATCTCTCTACCTGCACAAGGTAGTGGTAAGGTTTGCGTATACACTACCTCCCCATACTCCACTTGTGAGATATACTGGGTATGTTGTTGTTGTTGTTGTTGAAACTTGCCAAGTGCTACTGCGCACTTGTAACATGCTCTTTCGAATATCTTTCTACCGTCTAGAATATTTCTCTAATGATGAAGGCCGCTTCACCTTCTATCAGATTATGCTGTAAAAGAGAAACCATTTTTGGTTGAGGATATGCAGGGAGGTGCAGATCACATAGTTCTGAAAAAGTTGGACACAGATAGCATTCGTATAATTGGCAGTGTGCTTGGACAAAGCATTGCCCTTGATTACTTTGTCTCACAGGTACATATTCCAGATACTTGTTTATCCTTGAACAAACTATTGATAAGTGTTTGAAAATCTTACAGCTCTTACTGTCACGATCTGTAAAAGCTCAGAAGCATGCTTCAATAAAGCTGGAAGCACAAAATTGTAATGATATGTAGAAAGATATTGATTAGAAACCTAACTTTGAAATTGGATACTATCCTGCTTGTAGGTTGATGGTATGGTTGAAGAGTTTGCTGGGATAAATCGGGAAATGGAGAAAACGGGCACTTTCACAATGGACAGAAAGAAATTGTTTCAACTTGTGGGCAAGGCTAATTCAAATATAGCTGATGTTATTTTGAAAGTAGGTATCTTTGAAAGGTAATACTTTAAAAATGCCTTTGTGTTCTTCCGCTATTCCTAAAAGTGGTTAAGTACTGCTCCACTATTTTGTTCTTGCAGTTAGTCCAATATGTTATACTTCTTCCTTTCAGAAAGGAAAAATCCTTTTTGGTCAGATCTTGGTTAGAGATAAAATAATGAATAGACCGTCATGTCCATTAATATAAATGTGAGACTTGTTATCATTTATACCAAAATTTGCCTTCAAACCTATATTTGTGGCGGTGAACTACCTGAACATGGTCCTGATTCTTACATTTGATGAAAAAACTCTCTTAGGGGTCGTTTGGTTGGAATAGGGTTTATGCCGGTATAAGTTATGTTCGGATAAATTATGCTGGGATTAGTTATGCTGGGATTGTTGTTTATTCACTGTTTGGTATGTTGTATTAAGAATGACAATTGCATAATTTCTAAGAAGAAGGTATAAGTTATACCTCTGGTGCTAATTACCCCGCCCTCTATAAAGTATAAGTTATCCCGATGTTAAAATTAACACCAAGATAACTTATACCTGGTTTGCTAACCAAACAGAGTATTAAGTTGGTATTTAGTTTTTATACCACCTATATACCTTCTTATATCTCATACCAAACGACCCCTTAAAGTTTATTTATACTTATTAGTTTTGGTTACAATTTCAACTTTCATTTGCATTGGGATTCTGTGCGTTGTAATGAAGGTATAGACAAGCTTGTAGCCACTCAACGTCTCAATCTTTAGGAAAATACAAGTTCTATTGTGTTTGCAATCTCAGGTATGTTTTTATGGGGCTCTCAAAGAGTTCTGCAAGAAGAAGCCAAACTTGCCTTTTGGGGATTCTGGATTATTAGCAATCTCAGAATTTGTCTTTTATTTTAAACTTGTTTCTGGATTATTTGCAATCAAGCGTGCTTGTTTGAAAGAAAAATTTCCCAAAAGAGTTTAAGATAAAATTTTAGAGGATAAAAGATAGCAGAAGTCCTTTTCTTCGTAGGAGCCTCTAAATTTTTGGGAAGTCATTGTTTAAGCCTCTAGCGTTCTCGGCTTCATTTGGCAGCTCAGACTATTTTCTTCTGTCTCACTCATCTTTTAGGCCTCTTGAATTGTTTTCACTTCTTTTTGCCTTGAACTGATGCTTTTGTCTCGGAACTGTGTGCAGCAGTTCCAGTCAGTTGAAGCCTTGAAGGTACTGTTAGAGTAACTGTATCTTGGCTCCTAAACTTTTGGTTTTGTGCCAGACATATCCTTCTACTTGTGAAATAATCCAAACCAGCTCTTTTTGATAATATTGGCCGCTAACATTGATCCATCAGACAAAAAGGTTATCAAGTTACAACAACAACAAAAAAAAATCCAGCCTAATCCCACAAGTGGGGTCCGGGGAGGTAGCGTGCACGCAGACCTTATCCCTACCTTGCGGGAATACAGAGGATGTTTCCGATTGACCTTCGGCTCAGTAAAAGCATAATCACAACGAGATTGAAAAGAAATGTAGTAATGGTAGCAGTAACAACAACAAGATAATAAGGTAACCGAAGCAAAAGAAACAATGAGCAGTACTCGAAATCTAAGTTTAAGAAAGCACGGGAGTAACATTGATACTATAGGTATAAAAAAGAAATACGTTCGCTACCTACTAGCCTTCTACCCTAATTCTTGACCTCCATACCCCTCTAATCAAGGGTCATGTCCTCAGTAAGCTGCTGCATATATGTCATGTCATGTCTTGTCTTATCAGCTCTCCCCATTATTTTTTTGGGCTACCTCTATCTCTCCTCAGACCCACCATGGTCAACCTCTCGCACCTTTTCACCGGGGTATCTAGGCATCTCCTCTTCATATGCCCGAACCATCTCAACCTCACTTCCCGCATCTTGTCTATCACGGGGCCCACTCCCACTTTGTCCCAAATATCTTCATGTTATGTTTCTTTTTTCTATTCATTGACAACAAGATATTATATGTCAAAGGAAATGAAGAAGAATAGTTAATTTTGAAAAGGGACAATAATTCATATACCATGCATGCTTATGTGAAGGAAGAGTAACTGTGTTTCACATGTTTTCTTTTCTAAAAACAACTATTGCATCATATTTGCTTTGTAGTTTCTTTTCTTTGTTTTTCTTTGATGGGTTTAAATTTGAATTCAAGGTTAACGTTTACATATTCCTATGGTTAGTGAAGCGAAGCAAGTGCAAGTGGCTACTTGACATGAATTTTCAGTTCAAGGGGTAGGGCGTGGGAAAAAGAAATTAAGGGATTAAGTGACTGCAAGTTTCGGAGTTTGAATGTCTTTTTTTCTCGTATATAAATTCTAGTATGCCTTGATGTGCTTTTAGAGTTACTGAATATTCACACTTCAGAAATTTGTGTGGAGTAAGATGCTACAGCTGCCTGTTAGTATTAAATATTGAGTTAGTGCAGTGAGACTTGTTATCATTGACTTTCTAAATATCTTACCTTGTTTTGCAACTCATTGTTAAGGTCTGAAATTGCTTGGAGAGATGCAAAATATGCTCAGATACTGGAGTACCTTCGGGAGGAATATGAGGTCTCACAACGTTTCGGGAACCTCAACTTCAAACTAAAGTTTGTCGAGGTATTAATCTGCCATTGACCTATGCTGTTTTATATACCTTACTAAATCCATCTTATTTGTAGGTTCTCCCTGTTGCTTCTTAATGTTAATCATAGATTATCACAAATTCCTTGTTTTACCACGGGCCTGGTATAAATGGGACCTCACAAAGGAAAAAACAAGTAATGAAAATCGTCTGGAAGAAGGGAAGGATATTGCTGACTTAAGTTGTTATGACACACGTGTTTGGATGCCCGCACACATGCATGTATGTATATACATTCAGGGACGAAGCTACAATAGTAGCTACGAGTTTGGATGAAACCAGTAGCTTTTGCTTAGACCAGTGGCGAAGCCACATAGTAATAAGGGCGGTCAATTGACCACTCTTCATCGAAAAATTATAGGTAAAATGTTACGTTTTAGAGGCATGTAACACATATTGAACATCCTTTGTCAAGAATTTTTCACTTTTTAAAAATAAAATAATTTGAACATCCTTGGAGAAATTCTTAGTTTAGCCAATGGCTTAGACCCTGTATTTGTATTAGGAAATTCATTAAATATGTATCAACATTTAATCCCGAACCGAATTACTAAAATGAGCTATAGGTTCGATGGCAAGGTCAGAACCCATAAAACATCAAATCCTTGTTTCGCCTGAGTATAACTTGGTTCAGAGCAACATAGAGACCTTGGGTACTGCAGACACATTAGTGCGGAGGAGGTCATGTGGGCTTTGCTTAGGATGAGTAGGGGTCGAGCGACCGGGCCTGACGAGATCCCGGTGGAGTTCTGGAAATGCATGGATAGGTCAGGAGTGGAGTGGCTCTCCAGGTTGTTCAATGCGATCTTCAGGACCAAAAAGATGCCGGAGGAGTGGAGGTGGAATACAGTGGTGCCCTTGTACAAGAACAAAGGGGACATCAGTGCTGCGACAACTATATGGGTATCAAATTAATAAGTCACACCATGAAGGTCTGGGAGCGGGTGTTCGGGGCGAGGGTGAGAGAGATGACATCTATATCTGTGAACCAGTTCGGTTTCATGCCGGGTCGCTCCATTACAGAAGCTATCCACTGTCAGGAGGCTGGTGGAGCAGTTCAGGGATAAGAAGAAGGACCTGCACATGGTGCTTATCGACTTGGAGAAGGCGTATGACAAGGTCCCAAGGGAGGTGCTATGGAGGTGCTTGGAGGCGAAGAGCGTGCCGAAAGCCTACATCAGAGTAATCAAGGACATGTACGATGGAGCTAAGACTAGGGTTAGGACGGTGGGTGGCGACTCAGACCATTTTCCAGTGGTTATGGGGCTCCATCAAGGATCGACGCTTAGCCCTCTCTTGTTTGCCTTGGTGATGGATGCTCTAACCCGTCATGATCAAGGGGATGTGCCTTGGTGTATGCTATTTGCTGATGACATAGTCTTGATAGACGAGACGAGGGTCGGCGTTATTGAGAGGTTAGAGGTATGGAGACATACTCTCGAGTCTAAGGGTTTCAAAATAAGCAGATCTAAGACAGAATACCTAGAGTGCAAGTTTAGCGCCGAGCCGAGCGAAGTAGGCAGGGACGTGATGATTGGATCTCAGTCATCGCCAAGAGGGACATTGTCAAATATCTTGGGTCGGTGATTCAGGGGGACGGAGAGATTGACGGGGACGTCACTCATCGTATAGGAGCGGGGTGGTCAAAGTGGAGGCTTGCATCAGGAGTCCTGTGTGACAAGAACGTTCCACAAAAACTCTAGGGGAAATTTTATAGAGCTGTGGTTAGACCTTCCATGTTGTATGGGGCGGAGTGTTGGCCAGTGAAGAACTCTCATGTGCAGAGAATGAAGGTTGCGAAGATGAGAATGCTCAGGTGGATGTGCGGGCTCACCAAGTTAGATGAACCAAGTTAGATAAGATTAAGAATGAAATTATTCGTGAGAAGGTGGGAGTGGCCCCGGTGGATGAGAAGATGCGAGAAGCGAGACTGAGGTGGTTCGGGCATGTGCGGAGGAGAAGTCCTGATGCTCAGGTTTGGAGTTGTGAGCGGCTGGGGATCGTCGGCGTACAGCAGGCAGAGGGAGGCCTAAGAGGTATTGGGGAGAGGTGATTAGGCAGGACATGGCTAGAATGCGGGTTTCCGAGGACATGACCCTTGATAGGAAAGTCTGGAGGTCTAGTATCAGGGTCGTAGGATAGGTCTCCTAGAGTTTTTCGTACTCCTCATCCGGGGTTGGGTGAGGCTTGGCAGGGCTATCCATGGATGATTTGTGTATTGGATTGTGTCTCCCTTGTGTCTCTCTTATGGTAGTTATTTATGGTAGTTACTGTCTGATATTATTGTATGCTATTTTATATATGGTTCTTATGTTTAGATAATTATTTACGCTATTTCTGCTGGAGTTACTAATGCTCTTTTGTGTTTGTTTTTCTTTTGCTTTCCTTCACTTAGCCGAGGGTCGATTGGAAACAATCTCTCTGCTCTTTCGGGTAGGGGCAAGGCCCGTTTACATATTACCTGCCCTAGACCCCACTTTGTGGGACTATACTGGGTAGTAGTTGTTGTTGTTGTTGCCCGAGTATAACTTGGATGTTCTTAGTATGTTCCTTTTAATGGGATATGATATCAAGCAACTCTGGGCAGTGACTATGTTTATGGACAACCTTTCTTCTGTTTCACTACTATGTTGTACCAGCTTTTCCTTTTCTACTTTCTTTTCAACTTTTGCTTGCTGACTGCCAATGTGAAATGTGATTTTCTTAACAGTATGTATGACGTTTCTTTTTGTGATTTTCACTGCTTCTATCTCTGAGCGAAATCATCTTTTTTGCAGCATAACATTCATTTTCTTCAGGAAGTTCTTCAAAATAGAAAATCAGATCTGCTAGAATGGTGCATCATCGTCTTGTTGGCCGTAGAGAATATAGTATGCATATATGAGATTGTTAGGGATTCAACTGCAATTCCCATGTGAACAGAACACAACCATATTCAATTTCTCAGTAGCCAATAAATAGTAAGAGTGAAACGTAATTAGGATTGATATAGCGATAATTCATAGAAAGCAACCACATTTCTGGGCATTCATCTTGCAATTGTTTTATAATTTGTCCATCTTTTACCTTTGTCTTTTGCTATTTCTTAACTGAGATGTAAACATATACATCCGTACGAGATCGTCATGAATTAGTTAAGATGATCATTTTTTTGTCGCGCAATTATGTTTATTTTTAACCATGCCAGATTCTGTTATTTCTTTGATTACCGAGAAATCTTCACCAATTGGCACATGGTTTGAAGTTCAGCACTTTACCTCTCTTCACTTAAATATCAAAAAGAATTGTGGGCAACACAACCGGTTCACTTAATCTACATATCATTGATGATTAACTAAAGACCTGGAAATATGAGATACGAAATAATGAAGAACACCTGCAAAAGGAAGTGTTTTACATTTCATCTGAAGTGGTATTTTAATAATTTCCTCAATAGGCTATTAATGATAGTTAGTTCTAATTTGAAGTAACACTTAAATTTAAAAGCATTATACCATCGCCCTCTTTACTGTCCTAAATCATAAGACGAAATGAATAATCAAAGAAGACATAGCACAAGAAGCTAGCAGATAATATGGCAGCACCTTTCCATAAAGGTAACACACTTCTACATTAACATATATATACCTTATTAACAAAAAAAATACTTTAACAGCTCGTTTTTCTGATAAAAGCTAATATAAAAAATATTTCCAAACATCACTATCTTTTGATTACTTTAAAAAGATAGGGATTAGATAAAGTTGACCCGTTTGTTAATGAATTCTTTGCAAAACGTGTTTGTTCATGAGAATTTGTAATTTTTTGAAAACTGTTATGAAATAATATAAGAACAAGAACAATAATACAAGAACAAGAACAATAGAGAGAAAAATAGAGAGAGGAGTATTCTTATTGATACTTGGGTATGGTTAGGGATGGTTTACAATGGTAGAAGACCCCTTTATTTATAGGGTGAAGTAAACCCTAGAATCTCTCTAATTATGGACATTCACCTAAAATAGGAGATTTTATAGCACTCCCCCTTGAATGTCTTCAATGATGTGCCTCGTTAAAACCTTAACTAAAACAAAACCCAATGGGAAAAAAATTTAAAGAAAAGGAAAAAGAGTATACATGTTTGAATATGCGCCTATTGGTTGCCTCGTTAAAAACCTTGCAAGGAAAACCCGGTGGGACAAAACCTTGTAAGGGAAAAAGAGTGCAACGCGCATTAACTCCCCCTGATAAGAACATCAATTTATATCCTTAAGTCTTCGCATTCCGATCTTGTGAACTAGCTTCTTGAAGGTTGACGTTGGTAGAGACTTTGTGAACAAATCAGCCATATTATCGCTTGAACGAATCTGTTGCACATTGATATCACCATTCTTTTGAAGATCATGTGTGAAAAATAACTTTGGTGAAATATGCTTTGTTCTATCTCCTTTTATGAATCCTCCCTTCAATTGAGCTATACATGCTGCATTGTCTTCATACAAAGTCGTGGGTAGTTTATTACACTTCAAACCACATTTGTCTTGTATATGATGTATGATAGACCTCAACCACACACACTCTCGACTTGCTTCATGAATAGCAATTATCTCGGCATGATTAGATGAAGTAGCCACAATTAATTGCTTAGTCGATCGCCAAGATATGGCGGTGCCTCCACAGGTAAACACATAACCCGTTTGAGATCGAGCCTTGTGTGGGTCGGATAAATATCCAGCATCAGCATAACCAACAAGATCGGGACTGCAATTATTGCCATAAAATAAGCCCATATCAGTGGTCCCTTTTAGGTACCGCAATATATGTTTGATCCCATTAATGTCTCCTTGTAGGAGCCGAGCTAAATCTTGCTAAGACATTAACTGAAAAGGATATGTCAGGCCTTGTAGTATTTGCAAGATACATTAGTGCGCCAATTGCACTAAGATATGGTACTTCAGGACCAAGTAGCTCTTCATTCCTTTCTTGCGGTCGGAATGGATCTTTATTCTCATCAAGTGATCGAACAACCATCGGTGTACTTAAAGGATGTGCTCCATCCATGTAAAACCGTTTCAGTACCTTTTTTATATAGGTAGATTGATGGACAAAAATTCCGTTTGCCAAATATTCAATTTGCAAACCAAGACATAATTTTGTCTTTCCGAGATCTTTCATCTCGAATTCATCCTTTAGATAATCAATTGCCTTTTGGAGTTCTATGGGGGTTCCAATAAGGTTTACGTCATCGACATATACGGCAAGTACAACAAATTCCGATGTTGTTTTCTTTATAAAAACACACGGGCAAATGACGTCATTTATATAGCCTTCTTTTAACAAATACTCACTAAGACGATTATACCACATTCGTCCTGATTGCTTTAGACCATACAAAGATCTTTGCAATTTAATTGAAAATATTTCCCGAGACTTTGAATTATGAGCGTTTGGCACTTTGAGTCCATCGGGAATTTTCATGTATATCTCATTATCAAGTGAGCCATAAAGATAGGCAGTAACCACATCCATTAAATGCATGTCGCTTTTCAAGGACAGCAAAACTGATGAGATAACGAAAGGTTATAGCATCCATTACAGGCGAATATGTCTCTTCATAATCGACACCAGGCCTTTGAGAAAAACCTTGCGCAACAAGGCGTGCCTTATATCTTTGTACCTCGTTTTTCTCATTTCTCTTTCGTACAAAGACCCATTTATGGCCAACGGGCTTAACACCATTAGGTGTTTCAACTATAGGGCCAAAAACTTCACGTTTTGCCAGCGAATTCAATTCTGATTGAATTGCTTCTTGCCATTTTGGCCAATCATGTCTTTTTCGACATTCTTCAACAGATTGAGGTTCGAGATCCTCACATTCTTGCATAATGCTAGATGCGACATTATAAGCAAAGACATTATCCACCACTATATCCACTCGATCAAAATTTGCCTCAATATCAGTTGGATTTATGGATAGTTCCGTATTTTCCAGAGTCTCAGGCTCAATGGATTCTTCTTGAATCTCAGAATTTGTTAAATCATGAATTTCCTCATGAGATTCTTTCGTAGTGTCATTTGCTTTCCCCTTTCTAGGATTTCGATCTTTAGAACCTAATGGCCTGCCACGCTTCAGGCGTGCATTCGACTCATTGGTTATGACACTAGATGATTGTCCAACAGGGACATCAATACGGATTGGAACATTTTCCGCGGGGATGTGGGATTTCGTTATCCTTTTCAAGTCCGTAAATGCGTCAGGCATTTGATTTGCTATTCTTTGCAAATGGATAATCTTTTGTACCTCTCTTTCACAAATAGAGGTATGTGGATCAAGATGAGATAATGATGCATTTTTCCACAAAATTTCCCGTTTGGTTTCACCAACTTCTCCCCCTAATTTTGGGAAAAGTGTCTCATCAAATCGACAGTCTGCAAATCGCGCAGTAAACAAGTCCCCTGTCAATGTTTCGAGGTAGCGATAATGGAGGGCGATTCAAACCCAACATATATTCCTAACCTTCTTTGCGGACCCATTTTGGTGCGGGATGGCGGTGCTATAGGCACATATACTGCGCATCCAAAGATTCTTAAATGGGATATATTGAGTTCATGACCCAAAACCAATTGCAATGGGGAATATTTGTGGTAATTCGCCGGTCTGAGACGAATTAGCATTGCTGCATGCAAAATGGCGTGACCCCATACCGAAGTGGGCAGCCTCGTTTTCATGAGTAATGGCCTTGCAATCAACTGCAGGCGTTTAATTAACGATTCTGCAAGACCGTTTTGAGTGTGAACATGAGCTACAGAATGTTCCACTTTTATCCCAATTGATAAGCAATAATCATTAAATGCTTGGGATGAAAACTCAGCAGCATTATCCAGTCTAATAGACTTGATTGGATTATCAGGAAATTGTGCTCGTAGTCGAATTATTTGTGCCATTAATTTTGCAAACGCAAGGTTGCGTGATGACAACAGGCACACATGAGACCATCTACAGGATGCGTCTATCAAGACCATAAAATACCTAAAGGACCCACTGGATGGGTGAATAGGTCCACAAATGTCCCCTTGTATACGTTCCAAAAACGTGGGTGACTCAGTCCCAACCTTTGTTGGTGATGGTCTGATAATCAACTTGCCTTGATAACAAGAAGTGCAAGGATATTCATTATTTGAAAGAATTTTGAAATTCTTTAACGGATGCCCATATGAGCTTTCTATAATCCGTCTCATCATGATCGATCCCGGGTGTCCCAATCGATCATGCCAAAGTACAAAAGTATTGGAATCAGTAACCTTTTGGTTTACTGTTGAATGTGCCTCAATTGCACTAATTCTTGTCCAATACAGGCCACAAGATAAAGATGGGAATTTCTCAATAACCCTCTTTTGGCCGGAGACATTCTTTGTAATGATGAGATATTCAAGATTATCTTCATCTATTGTCTCAATATGATAGCCATTCCGGCGTATATCTTTAAAACTCAACAAGTTTCTCTTAGACTTGGAGGAGAACATTGCATTCTCTATGATAAATATCGTGCCTTTGGGCAGAGTTACAGTTGCTTTCCGGAGCCTTCAATCAATTTACTACTACAAGAGATTGTAGTAACATTTGCCTTACACATATTTAGTTGAGAGAAATATTCATTTTCTTTGAGTATCGTATGTGTAGTACATGAATCAACTAGGCAAATATTTTTACAGCTGGACGTTGATCCAAGCTTGCTTTGTGAGATATCCATATTCGCTTTCCCATAGTTTGACATACAAAAGAAATACATGAACATAAGAATAAACAAGTTCAATTCGTTTGTGTCACATTTAAACAATATTTTCAAAATCTGCTGAGGTCAGTTGACTAACTAAATCAGATGGTCGATTATATGTTTTCCATAATCGATTACTATGCAGTTTGAAAATTTCAGTTTAAGCATTTTCTTAAAACAATCGATTGTTAAACACACACAATCGATTGTTGAACATTGACAATCGATTGTTAAACACACACAATCGATTATTTGCTATTTTGAAAAACTTCAGATCACACTGTCTTAAGACAATCGATTGTTAAATATAGACAATCGATTGTTGACTATTTTGAAAAACTTCAGATCACACTGTCTTACGACAATCGATGACAATCGATTATTTGCTATTATATAAAAATTCCAGATCACACCGTCTTAAGACAATCGATTGTTAAATATAGACAATCGATTGTTGACTATTTTGAAAAATTCCAGATCACACTGTCTTAAGAAAATCGATTGTTAAACATAGACAATCGATTGTTGAACATTGACAATCGATTGTTTTGCAGTTTTAATGCGAAATATTAGATAATCGACTAACTGTTAGGTTAGTCGATTACCTCTTCTTGAAAATAAAAATATTATTGAAATTTGAGCATATTGAAACATTCTAACGAACTAATACTACCATTATATCATAAACTAACTAATACGAGCTGATACTAATGACTATTAGTTTATTCACTAACTATTACAAATAAGTGAAATAAAATCAAACAACTCCATCTTCTTTCATCACAGATCCATCATCGATTAGGTGGTCTATTTTCCCATCGGGTTGCTCAAAGAAGTCTGCCACATCCAGGTGGGTGATGTCAAAATTGTCGTTATGGACAAAATTTGTTTCAGGGCCTTTATTCTTTAGAGAAGCTTGATAAAGATCAACCAAATGTTTTGGTACACGGCAAGCTTTTTGACCAGTGCCCTTTTCCATCGCAACGATAACATATAGTTTCTGAACTTTTTGCCTTAGGATCCTTATAATCCCGTTTCTGCTTTCGGCGGTTATCTCTCCTCGGGGGGTTGACGGACATCATGGATATTTCTTCCTTGTCTACGTCCACGGCTATGACCCCGATTACGACCACGACCATGGTTAGATCCATGGCCCTTTTCATGATTGGCATAATGAGAATACACCTTATCTGCTACAGGCAGTGGTGTAGACCCAGTGGGTCGACTTTCGTGATTTTTCATGAGCAGGTCATTATTTCGCTCAGCTACAAGTAGAAGAGAATCAGTTCAGAGTACTTTGTGAAGCCTTTCTCTCTGTACTGTTGTTGCAGTACCATATTGGAGGCATGAAACGTTGTAAACGTTTTCTCAAGCATATCATAATCGGAGATTTTATCTCCACATAGCTTCAATTTAGAAGTAATTCTGAACATTGCAGAATTATATTCAGAAACAGACTTAAAGTCTTGGAGCCTCAGATGAGCCCAATCGTATCGTGCTTGTGGCAGAGTGACCAACTTCAGGTTGTCATATCTCTCCTTTAAGCCTTTCCACAAGATGAGTGGATCCTTGACGGTGAGATATTCAATCTTCAAACCTTCATCAAGGTGATGGCGCAAGAAAATCAAGGCCTTAGCACAATCTTGTGTGGATGCTTTATCTCTATCTTTAATGGCGTCTCCAAGACCCATAGCATCTAAGTGGATTTCAGCATCCAACACCCATGTCATATAGTTCTTGCCCGAAATTTCAAGGGCAACGAACTTTCTTTTCGTAATGTCAGACATAATCGAAAATCAAATTAGGAAGAGAGAAATACCTTAGTTTTTCTCGAGAATGATTCTTGAGACGGTAGAGTCTCGTGCTGATAATGTGTTATGAAATAATATAAGAACAAGAACAATAATACAAGAACAAGAACAATAGAGAGAAAAGTAGAGAGAGGAGTATTCTTATTGATACTTGGGTATGGTTAGGGATGGTTTACTATGGTAGAAGACCCCTTTATTTATAGGGAGAAGTAAACCCTAGAATCTCTCTAATTATGGACATTCACCTAAAATAGGAGATTTTATAACAAAAACGAGTTTTTGAACAAAGTTTTTTCCCAATTCACAAAACTGCAGTATTTTTTTTAAGTAAAATGCATTTGCAATATTTTAATTCCAATTAGCATTGTTCAACTTAATTTCAAAACTACTTTTTTCCAAAAATTACAATTTTTATTTCCAAACACCTACTTAGAATGCTGCATGGAAAAGAATGGGAGTTTTGACTACATTTGAAAAAGAATAGCAATGTGGGCTTCCTATTTTTCAGTTCTTTGACCCCGGAAAAACATAATTAGACAATAATTGAGAACATGTTGCAAAATCCTAGCAGTAATAAATAATTAACAAATATGACAGCTAATTAACTACTCATATTTGTAGCACAATCCCATTAAAATAGGGATTACTGATTAATTTTGAATCCATTCCCACAACTTTCTCTTCCTCATTTAATGCATTACCCCAAAATGCTCTCATTTCTATTTATTATACTTGTAATATATTAAATTTAATAATCCATTGTGCCGTATAATTGTTTGAATACATGATCAATATTATATATTCATAGTAAATTAATAATACATATTTCTGTGTATGTATTATACTACTAACATATACGACGTATTTATGGTATACACAATACAATATAATTATACTATTATAGTCATTCACAAATTCTTCAGCCATTGTATGTATAGTATGTTTATTGATGTTAATGTTAGTGAATATATATACATGGAATATATATACTCACGATATTATAATAGTATATAATTATGTATAAATATATCAACACGAGTATAATGTTTATATTTAATAGTGTATATTACAATGATATTCTAGTATATTATATACACAGTATACCAACGATCATTAAATAAATAAATTACGGTAATATCCAGTATGTTAATTTTATATGTTATAATATTAGTTTCTCTTCAACGTGCTTCTAGTTTTTTTAGCCACGGTAGAAAGGTGATTGTGGAGCATAGGTGGCTGCTAAGGTTTTGAATAGCAAAGAAATGTGATATAGTTCATGATAAATGAGGGAGAAAGCGAAATAAGATAACTTTTCAAATTCAAAAGTGGTCCGATCATCCGAAACTCACTCGAGGCAGCCAGGACCTCAACCGAAAGCACCAACACATCCTAAAACCTTACTCAATCTTGTTTCAATCATTAAAACACCTCAAACAACACTAAATCCATCAATTCACATTGAATTCAAGCCTAAATTTTCTAAAAAACTTCCGAAACATACTTTTGATAAAAAACTCAACCAAACCACCTCTGAATAGCCTGAGATTTTGCACACACATCCCAAATAACCTAATGAAGCTACAGCTACTCTGGGAATTCCATTCCGACCCTCGCATCAAAATCTCACTATCGGACCAGAAACTTCCAAAATTCAAACTTCAGTATTTCAAGCCTGAATTAGCTACAGACTTCCAAAACACAATCCGAACACGTTCCTAACCTCGAAATTTTTTAACGAAGCCAACAGAAGCTCGGAATTTTTATTCCGAGACCGTCTTCATACTGTTCCGACTATGGATAACTTTCCAACACTTAAGCTCTCATTTAGGGACTAAGTGTCCCAAAACTCTCCGAAGCTCAAAACCGAATATCTCGACAAATTAAATTAGCAAAAATAAACTTGGAGAAAGCAGTTAATAGGGGATCGGGACGTTAATTCTTAAGACGACCGGCCGAGTCGTCACAAATCTGTAAAAAAAAAAAATTAGAGCACCATAATTAGAGCTATATAAAAATTATGCCAAAATAGTTAATTTCAAACTATGTATTTTTTATAGCTTTTTAGATGTCTTTGACTATTTATTTCAATTGTATAAATTTTTATTTCATGTCAAATAAAAAAAGATTAACTATAACTTTATTATTTTTTACCAAATAAAAATATTTAGCCTAAATAATGCAGTTCTATCTAATTTTTATTATAAATTATATTTGAAAAAAATTATCTAAAAAGTAATATTCTTAAAAAGGTAAAAAAATATTTTATTTTTTTAAAAAAAATGTCACATAGACAGAAAAATCCGTGTTGCAGATGAGTGCACGCATGTTTTTTGTCACATTAGAATCTTGGGGGGTAATGTCTCTCAAAAGGCCAAGTTGATGGGAGTAATTAAGACCAAGCATAGTTCAAAAAGAATATTTATAATTTGAGCCAAATTTAAAGGTTATTTAAAATATTCTACCAAAAATAAAAAAATAATTTAAAATTAAAATTTATGATCTTAAACATATAACTACATCCTTTAATTATATGAGCATGTTATGAAGGGATATTATCGATAGGTTAGGCATATTGAATTTCAAACTTATCAATTAGAGTTTGAAGAAACAAAATAATTTAATAATTTTCAATGAACATAGCAAACAAATAAAATTTGATATCTTATAGTATCCCATCTTACTCCAAAAATAGCCAGTCTAATAAAGAGGCAGCTCCAAAATAGATCTCAAATCTAAATGAAAAAATAAATTGAAGAAGAGGATATATAAAGTTTGAGAATGCACATCGGCTAAATTTAACAATAACTTTAATTTTTTTTTCATAATCGTGGTATTCAGGTCATCTTTTTTGTATCTCGATTAATTCCATAACATACATTTTACTCGAAGAAATAAAAAAAATTACCTAATATTTTTATTAAATTTGAAATCATTAACCACTAGGCCACACCCTTAAACGCAACAATAACTTTTATATTAAGAAATGCTCAGAATACGAAGTTTGTGTACAATATTCATATCATCTATGTCACGACGACAAAAACTATTAAATTTTTTCTTTGTTTTGGTATCGGAAATTGGTTTTTGGCGATAATATAATTGAAAAACGAAGCAATAAAAAAAATTGGTTCAAAATGTAAGATCTTAATTTCTATTTTCTCCTTTTACTTTAATTTTATGGTGTGGTTTCAAAATAAAATATTTTATCTATATAGAATCTGAACTCAGCAAAATCTCAAAAAGCAAATAGGAAAAACGAGAATGACTCTAACGGTGCATGTGATTTTAAGACGAAAGGGGGAGAAAAAAGAATATGTTTTTATACATTATCAGTATAATTTTTTATATTTTTTATATTATTAAGTTATTCAAATGATATTCTACAGTTAAGTTTCCTTAAAATATAAAAAATTTAATCTTAAAAATAAGATAAGTATCTACTTCTACATATAAAAGATGATCTAATAGTATAATCTTTTTTTAAAGTGGTATAGTATATAACTTAAAACTCTTTAAAATAATGGAGTATCTATGTATATATCGCAAAAGGTGCAACGCACTAACAAAGGGCATATCTTTCACATTATTTTGGTACGAAATGTTTTATTTTGTGTTTTATATAGTTATATTAGTTGTATGAGATATTTTTTGTCTCAAAAATTTGTAAATTTTGATTTTATATTTTTGAATCCACAAAAATTTAGGTCCACACAATTATGAGACAAAAATAAAATTTTCCATTTTCTTGCTTATAGGCTATGGACTATGGTAATGGACGTTTACAAGTTGTGACAGTAGATGCTATCACATTCACTGTCTTTTTTCTTTAAAGGATTTATATAATAGCATAATTGAAAATTATATATTTAGCTATCAACGACAATGAGAATTATGGACATCTTTAATTAAATATTTTGATTTTGAGCTTAAATTTTTTTAAAACAAATTGGTCCACTATGTCCTACCATTAATTTAATTCCAATTTTTGTAAACAGACACTGACCTAGCAATTAGGTCCACTACCTCCCTTTTTTATTCCTGCTATTTGTATTGGGGAGCTAATTAATTCGCAGCGTAAGATTCATTAAAAATATAATACATGTTATACATCAAATACGGTAGATTTAACTGATTCTAAATATACTATAATAGTGCAGTCTCCAACTAAAATCAAACACCTAAAAATAAGACACTATTCTTATTTAGGGTAATACAAAGAAAATCAATATATCAATTATTTCCTAAACAATCTCCTTCTCTTTTGGCTTTTCCAAGCTACCATCCTTGCACGTTTTTTTCCCAAGCTAAAATAAATTTCATTCATTTTATACAAAAAAAAAAGTGGTATTTATGGCATATCGGCTTTGAGCAAACTTTACTTTTCATTTTTTTTTTCTTTTGTTTCTTTGCAAGTAACTTAGCTATGAGTCTATAATACACTTTACGAACTAATATATATATATATATATACACACACACACACACACACAAACAGAATATTTATATACCTTTTTATATTAATTTGGAATAATATTCAATGCATATTATTTATATTATGTACGTATAATATAGTTAATACATGTTATCAATATATGTTTTACATTTGGAGTAATATATAACATAATATATTTGCATACATAGTATACATAATATATATCATTTCTATTAGTACTAGTATATCACATTTATTATTTATATTTGTACAATATACCAAATATATATTATTAGTATACTATATATATATATATATATATATATATATATATATATATATATATTATATTATGAGTATATCTTAATATTTACTATTGAATTTTTTATATGTATGTATATAAGTCAAACTAAATTAACTTTTATAGGGTGAAAATTCATTATTTTGTGGATAGGGAGTGATCGATAAATTATTTTATACTTGCAAGAATGTGTTAAAAAAAGGGGGGGGGGGGGGGGGATAGAGGGGGGAAACAACCTTATTATATTATTCTAACAAAATATACAAATTTAAAACCAGTATCCATTTAACTACTAACCATTAACAGCCATAACAAATGCTTTTGCTTTTTTGTATGTTATCTCCAAGTTTATTCTAAAGCGATTTAAATCCAACTTTATATTTTGTTCTCTAAGATAAATATCCATAATTTCCTTAGACCAACCTTTTTCTTGAAGAGCCTTTGGATTTTTGAGCACCAAACTATCTTCTTTTGCAAATTTGGCCACTAAACTGCTTTCTTCAATCCCAATTTCCTATTCCTCATAAACCAACTTCATATCCATGGCTATTTTCCCAAAACAAAGATCTGAAACTCCTTCAGCTCCTATTGGAATAATTTGAATGAATATTGAACCAGGACGTAGAAATAATGCATGTGTTAGTGCTGCTCCATGTACCCCAATCATTGCATGGCTTGAGTGTATCAATCCAAATGATTCATGTAATGATGTATTTTTTCTTGACTCAAACAAAATCACCTCGAAACCTATCTGTTCTACCATCAATTTTACTTCATTCTGGTTCAGAATCAAGCGTCCAATGCTTCCGTTACGACTTGTCAGCACAAGTCGAGGTTGAGGCTGAGTTCGTACATGCTTACGACCCGTGCCATATGTGGTAGCTAGAAATTTATGAAAATCTATTAGGGTTTTTGAGGTTGGTGTTAATTTTGGATCTGCGGTCATTAAACCATGTGACATTAGGCCAAGGGTTGCTTTAGGAAAACAATGTGTGACATTTGAGGGGAAGGAATCCATCATTAAAGTCATGGAAAAAATTTCCAGTGTACCCTCCCACACTGAATACAAGTGCTTGGGCTTTATGTTGGATCAAACATGTTGGGCTTATTGGGCCTGCAGTATGAGTAATTTCCTTGATTCGGCCCATTGTGAAATTCTCCCATTTTCTTGGGTAAGGCCTAATCTTTTCAACTGTGATATTTGTCTCATTCTCATTGGTTGGATCCATGTCATAGAAAGTTGACTCAAATGGGTCAAAAACTGTTGGACCGTTGATTGAGCAAATATCATAGAAATAATGAGACGGTCGCAGCTGCTTATTGACTTGGATTTTTGTACCGAAGAACCTTTGAAATTAGAAGCCAAATCCAAAGAAAGATTGTCAAAAACTTTACATGTTACAATAGAATAGCAACAACAACCGATATAATAGCAAGTAATGACTGAACGCAAACCTTACTCTTTTTTTATAGACCCTTAACTAAGACCTTTTCATTAAGAAAAATAAAGAGTAGGAGAGAGAGAAAAAAGAGAAAACTATTGATAAATTCTTTTGTTAAGACTTACTTCTAACGAAATAAGTCTTGAAAAGATGAAACTGTATAGCTGCTTTTAAAATAATAGCTGAATATATATATATATATATATATATATATATATATATATAAATCATACAAATTTTTATACTTTTTCGATTATCGAATATAAATAGTTTCTGATGCGGGTTAAAAGTTATTCCACAAGTCTTTGGTACTTCTATGCTAGTCCGTTTTTTGTATTTTATTAGTATATAAAAATACCTTAAATATGAATCTCTACTTTCCATTTAGACTCACTTCATACCTTGTTATAACAGTTTATTAATACAGTACTAATAAGAAAATACAAAAAAATTAAACTAGTATAAAATTACAATTGCGCTATTTTTTGGTCCAATTTTAAAAAGGCAATCAGATGCAATGCTTCTCTAACCTATCTTTCTTGAAAAGCTCGGTACCCACAGGTTATAAGCCCCAAGATCCTCTTTAATATTTTGCTATTTCTTTCCCTGCTGGAACCTAGTACATTGGTATAAAAGTTAAAATAATGGTTGCAATTTTAAAGTATGCTGATAAAATATATTAATGAAAGTACACTGATATTTATTTATTTTATTTTTTTGCATCGCCACTGCATGAAAGTCTCTAGGCTCTCAAATTGTGGTGCCTACCGCCAAAGATGTGGCGGAGAAGATAAGATTTTTTCACCCTTGTGATCATCTTGAGTTTCCGGACTTTAGGAATGAAGAAATTTGTACAAATAGTATGGGCTGGCCTGTTTTTGAACTGATAATTAAGAAATAATAGACAACATATTTAGAGTCATTAAAAATAATTACGTCTCCTGTTTCAATTTAAATGAGGTAGTTTGACTCGGCACGAAGTTTAAGAAAAAAAAGATTTTTGAAACTTGTGGTTTTAAACTTTAATAGGCAGAAGCTTTGTGGGGACATGACATTTGTATGCTTATAAAAGCTTCTCATTAACGGTAAAATAAGTAGATTTTAACTGTGGAAATGTGTCATTCATTTTTTAATAGACTGATAAGGAAAACGTGTCATCTAGCTAAAACATGAAAAGTTGCAGTATAATATACTGGATTATGGAGCTCTTGCATATAAACTTCTAGCATATTACACTGGAACTTCAACACATTATGTTGAAATTTTATATGTAAAAATTTTGAACTCTAACATATTATGTTAAAAGTTTTTAACATTTTAAAGATATTATTGCTCAGATTTTTTTTTTACATGAAAAAATAATTTTGATATAGTAATTGATTTAGATGAGTCTGTTATTAACCAGATCGAACAACTTCTATTAGAAGATAGTGACACTTCCGATGTTGTTGATGATGAGCTTGAACATCAATTTAACCAACTCGAAGATGATGACACAAAATCATCCTCATCCTAGTCTAGTCAAGAAGAACCTGAGCTTAACGTTCTCTCAAAAGAACAAGATCTTCTTCTCGAAATAATGAGCAATCTTTAAGATTCTGAGCAAAAGAAGCATTATCTTGAGCAATTCAAACGAACAATTGATAAACCTTCTACGTCTACATCTAATGTCTTTTCCAATCACCCTCAAGTCTCCAATACCTATAATATTACCGATATCCTTAGTAGATTCCCTTCCCAAAAACCTAAGGTAATAACTATCCAAGATCTCCAATCTGAGATAGCATTCCTTAAGGAGGAAATTCGAGAAATTAAGGCTAAACAAGAGTTAGACTGTCTTGTTCTCCAACAGCTCTCAACCAAGCCTGAGGAGCTTAAATCAACTGAAGATAAGCCAGTTCAAAAAGAAGTTTGTGCAGCCCGCACTGACCCCGTAGGGGCATCTTTGTCCAGTTTTTCCAATGTAGTATAAATAGAACATTTTGTCATTTTTAGGGCATAAGACATTTTTAGAATATCATCTGCGCCCTTGAGAAGACCATTTGTAGCCATTTTTGCATTTATACTTAGCTTTTACCATTGAATCTTTATATTTAGCTTAGCAATTAATTAATATGTCTTTATCTTCATCTATTTCTCCATTTCCTTCTTCAAGCATGAGTAGCTAAACCCATTAGCTAGGGCTGTGGCTCAACCCTAGTGTGGGTAATTAATGGTTGTTGCAATCTAAGGCTAGATTGACTATGGGTGTTTGTTATTTGGGTGAATTTTATGGTTTAATTTATGAATTGGTGGTTGCAAACACTGGTTTGTGCTTAGTTGACTTGGCTCTTCTTGAGAAAGAGAGCCTAAGTCTCCAAAAATGACCCAATAAGGAATTGGGATGGACTCAAGAGAATTGATAGTCCCAATTAAAGGGTTAAACCTAGAGAGTGTAATTGCCCGACTTGAACCCTAGTTGCTTGAGCAGATTTTCCTACCCATTTGGTCTTGAGAAAGTCAATTGGGAAAAATCACTCTCTCTACCGAGAGGTGTGAGAGTGGATAACATCGTGCAACGGTTATAGCATATTTCTGCAACATGTCAAGCATGCCTTAGAAGCAATGACCCATCAATTAGCCACCTAGGTGAAAGTCAATACCCTAGTACCGTTTAGACCATTTGATACAACTCTTAGCAAATTTCACTTAGCATAATTAGTATAATTAGTAATTGATAATATTAAATTGTTAAAGAAAACCCCAAAAAAAGAGAATATCAATTAAGAACACACCCACAATTCTAATCTACATAGATACTTAACTCCAATTCTAGCTCTCTGTGGATTCAATCCTGACCCAAAACCAGGTAAAAGCTATTGCGACCCTCTCTTGCTACTCCTTAGTAGTGCAAAGTTGACTGCGATAAGTAGCGTAGAGGATGCCCTGCAAACCAGGATGATATTCGTCACCTCAGCATGATGATACGTTCTCCGGGTCGAGGTAATGAAAGGACTACATAGATAGCATTATCTCCATTGTATGAACGGAATCTGATCTCCATTGTATGAACTGAATCTAATCTCCATTTTATGAACTGAATCTAATATCCATTGTTTGAACCGAATCTAGTTTCCATTATATTAAGGAACCATCCCCAATACGTCAACTTGACCTCATACGAACCACGACGGTGTACTTTGACGACAGTCGAAACAACACCCTAATGGCCAAGGCCATCGACAACGATGAGATACTTCGACGACAGTAGAAACAACACCCCAATGGCCAAGGCCATCGACAACAATGAGATACTTCGACGATAGTCGAAACAACACTCCAATGTTCAAGGCCATCGACAACGACGAGTTACTTCGATGACAGTCAAAACAACACCCCATAGGCCAAGGCCATCGACAACGGTGAGATATTTCGACGATGATCGAAATAACACCCCAATGGCCAAGTCCATCGACAACGACGAGATACTTCGACGACAGTCAAAACAAAGCCTCAATAGCCAAGGCCATCGACAATGATGAGATATTTCGACGACAATCAAAGCAAGGCCACAATGGCCAAGACCATCGACAACGACGGTATACTTTGATGACAATCGAAGCAAGGCCCTAATGGCCAATGCTATATATTAATTTGACATTGTTTGAACCATCCTGAGACATCACTTTGGAGATAG
Organism: Nicotiana benthamiana; assembly: GCA_034376525.1. Classification (NCBI taxonomy): domain Eukaryota; kingdom Viridiplantae; phylum Streptophyta; class Magnoliopsida; order Solanales; family Solanaceae; genus Nicotiana; species Nicotiana benthamiana. The sequence continues at coordinate 57,828,256 of CM067330.1, read as the reverse complement.
TCGAAGCAACATCTCAACGGCCAAGGCTATCAAAAACATCATTTCGACCTCGGATGAACTGTAATAGTACTCTACAACAATAATCGAAAACATCTTAATAGTCAGGCACGAACGTCACATAATAAACAAAAAAAGAAATGATGAGCGAATAAAATAACACAACAAAGTATCATTTACATCTACTCCTGCAAAATGGGCCTTAGCATAGCTCGTGCAAAAAATTACAAAGCAAAGGTGGTTCAAATTAAAATTTACATGTCATCCTCGTTACGGTAAATTTTGTCATACCACGAGTCCGAGGTAAGGTGGTTTGCATCATCAGAATCTACTCCTGCCCCATCAGGAGTAAGGGGTCATACCCGTACGACTCACGGGTTGCACACGCTTCGGCATATACCATCTGAACCTATTTCTCCGTCGCCTGGCCCTCGACATGAAAAGCCTTGTACCCATCAAGTCGAGCCTCTACATAAACCCACAGCTCGTACAGGTGATGAGGAAGACTCTGACCGGTCGCGGGATGAGACATTGAGGGCTGAGAACATCGATTCGCCGCCTCCGCCCTCAACAAAGCCATTTATCCTTGCAACGCCGCCAACTTTACCTCCAACTCCCCGACACTCCTTTCAGATTTAGCGATCCGATGATCGGATACTTCCCTCTCTCCCATGAGTTCCGACCTGGATATGCAGAGGGCATCCTCCAAAGAGACTGTCTCAGATATAGCCGCTGCCAACCTAACGGCACCGGAACTTAACTCGCCCTTGATCCCATCGACCTCCACTATGTTAGCATCTAACTCAGCCGTCAAGCTAGCCACCTTCAACTATAAGTCGGCATTCTTAGCCGTGACCCCATGGCTTAACTCAAGTTCGTCCTCCTTCGCCTTATGAAGGGCCTCTAATTCGCTATTTCAGGCGATGGCCCTCACGAGCGCCTTGTCCCTCTCTTTCAGCTCCTCCACCCTGCGCTCCAATTGGTCCTCCTATTGTTTAAGTCCCTCATAGAACACCTGGAACTCAGGGTCCTATTGGTAGATGTCAGACATCGCCCGATGTTTGGAGCGATATTGATGGTATTTAGATGATATCTTCTTATAGAGGTCCATCCTCCTAAGTTCACGGTGCTCTCTCTCCACCTCGAGGGACCAGGATAAGAGTCTGACAAGAGAAAGGCAAAGTTTGAAAAAACACAAACACAATTGGTCACAACGACCCAACGACAAAAGGAGAAAAAAAAAGAGAAACCTACCTTCAGGGCCATGCCGGCAACCTTCTGAGACAGTTATGTGTCGCTCAACGTCCTGAGCGCCTCTCTTTCAGGAGAGGCACATAAAAGAGTAAGGGCCGACACAACCTACTCGTACTCAATAGTAAGTTGTAACTCCTCGGAATTATCACGTGACGATTGGGCCCGTCAACCCTCACCTCCACATGGGTGTGGCGACGCAAGAACTCATCAACGTCCTCTAGGATGATATTTTCTTCATTAATTGGAATTTGGGAAAAACTTAGAATCATGACACACGTAGTGATGATTTGCCGACAAATAGAAGAAATTTCAACCATACAAAGATCGATTTAACTATTTTCACATCATTTCTATGGAAATCACATAGCAGATTGATGATACAATCACAACAGCGGCAAACATACGGTAATTGACGCTGGTAGCCCTCTTTACATGCATCCTTTTGATAGTCCTGGTTCCACAGTAATTCTGGTTCCATTTGATGGAATTGGATACCATTTCTGGAGAAGAAGCATACTTAGAGCCATTTTAGTGAAAAATAAATTAGGTTTTATCAATAGAGATAGTAAAAGACTCGATATAGCGTCTCCGCGTTTTCGTCAATAGGAAAGGTGTGACGATATAGTCACCTCGTAGATCTTAAATTCCTTGTCGAATGACATCGATTATAGTGTTGAATATGTAAATGACTCTGTTGAACTTTGGAAGGAACTGTATGATACTATATGATAAGACAAATGGAGTTAAAATATCTCAAATTCATAAAGAAATCAATGATTTGAATCGAGGAGTACTTGATATCACTACTACACAAAAATGATGAAACTCCAAGATTTAACACTTTTAGCGTCAAAACTCATTATAGTTATGTGTGCACCTTCGGGTGAAGGAAAGCATGCATAATGCAGAATAAGGCAGAAGGTTGATACAATTTTAATGGGACGTAATGAAGTCTATATGATTGTTTGAGGAAGCATATTCATGATGAATCCTTTGCCATACATGGCACATGTATTTGCTTTTCTGATACATGAAGAAAAGCATAGGGAATTTAGGCCAAAAATTCAATTAAATGTTGACTCCACGACATTAAATGTCATTCTAGGAGGAAGAACTTTCAAGACAAACTACTTAGCTGGGACTGGAATCAAATTGCAAATAGTAGACCTCGACCTTTTTGTGACTATAGCAAACGACAAGGTCATACCAAGAATAAGTGCTACAAGCTGCATGGATACCTTCAGCGCTTCAATCAAGGGCCACAGTAGTACAAGCAGAGTTCTCAAGGTTACATTAACAACACAAGGTTTAACAGAGGAAAAATGCCATGGAAAATGCGGTAAGAGGGGGTGGAACACCAAGGAGAAAATCAAAGCATGACCCTTCCAAAGGAGCAGTATGGACAAATTGTTAGCTTGTTGCAATATTTTCAGATGGGAAACACTAGAGAGAATTCAGCAAGTGTAAACATGTCTAGTAGAGCATCTGTGAACTTTTCAGGTATAATTGCTTGCACTTCAATTGATTTTGATATTTCATCATGCAAATGTTTTAGTGCAAAAGCTAATTTATGGATATTAGATTCCATGCATCACACCATATCACTTTTAACAAAACTTACCTACAAAACATAGTAAGTCTACCATATCCTCCGTTAGTTAAACTTCCAAATGGTTACAAGTTAAAGTAACTGAAATTGTAGATGTATCTTTAACACCTAAGATTATTTTGTACAAATTCTTGTTCATTCCATCCTCCAAGTTTAATCTAGTCTTTATCAGTTCGCTAGTAGTACATCTCAAATGTATTGCATCACTCTCCCATACTTCCTATCTACTGTAGGCCCTTTCACTGAAGAGACCTCTGGAAATTGGTAAGTTGTATGATAGGTTTTACTTCTTCCTAAATGCTATGTTTTCTCATAATAACCATATTACTTCTGATGCCTTACATCCTAATAGTCAGCACATTGTAAAGAACATGTGTAATGATAGAGAACCAACTTCATATAAAGAAGCAACCATGTACCGTGCTTGGAAGAGTGCCATGACACAGGAGTTTGAAGCTTTGTATGCTAATAACATGTGGGACCTAGTCCCTTTACCTAAAGAAAAACAGGCCATTGGGTGTAGATGGGTGCATAAAGTAAAACATATAGCAGATGGTAGTGTAGAAAGATACAAAGCAAGGTTAGTTGTTAAGGGGTGTACTCAATAAGATGGGTAGATTACACAAAGACTTTTTCTCCAGTAGTCAAGATGACCACTGTCAGGTCTCTCATTGCTATAGCATTAAAGAAAAAATGGCAAATCTCACAAATGGATGTGAACAATGTATTTCTTCATGGAGATCTGCATGAGGAGATGTATAAACAAGCTCCTCTAGGTCTTGAAATACACTCTCCAAGGTTAGTTTGCAAGTTGAACAAGTATCTTTACGGAATGAAACATGCGAGCATACAATGAAATTATAAGTTAATTGAAGTTGTGTATTCAAAGGGGTACAAACATTTCATGTATGACTATTCTTTATTTCACATAAAAAAGGATTCTTCGATTATTTCTATAGCAGTGTATGTAGATGATGTGTTGCTCACAGGGACTGACTCTGAAGAAATCAACCAGGTCAAGACCTTCCTACATGAAAAGTTCAAAATTAAAGACTTAGGGCAGCTACATTACTTCATAGATTCTTTACAAATAAATGAATTATCATTTCACAAAGAAATTTTTGGACTTGTTGAAGGAATATGAGTGACTTTATTCCCCATCCTTGACTTCTTCCCTTGATATTAAAGTAAAGTTTAAAGCAAAAGAGGGGACTCCATTGTCTGATTCTACCTTCTAGAGAAAGTTGGTTGGAAAATTGAATTTCTTTACTAATACTATACTAGACAAACATATGGAGTCCAACATCTCAACCAGTTTATGCAAGATCCGTGGGGCCCCACTTACAATCAGCCTATCATATGCTGAGGTATTTGAAGAAGGATCCTACTCTGGATCTATTTTCAACAATGAGATAATCTCTCCTTAGTTGCCTATTGTGATTCTGATTGGGCAGCCTACCCTGATTCTAGAATGCCGGTATCTGATTATGTTGTGTTCTTAGGTGGCAGCTGTTGATACCCAATTTTTTCTTGTATTTTTAAAATGTTCAAAATAGCCTATACAGGCATATATAAGTATATCCCAAGGTTGCATTATTTTTTCTTAATTTTTTGAAGATTTTTAAATCAATTTACTGCCATATTTTATCAAGAAAAACCCAACAACTGTCACCAAAATTATCATATTTTGTGATTCATCTATTGGATTCTCATGTTTATATTAAAATATAACTAATATATATTTTTTTTATATTTTTACGAATTTATTTGGTATTTTTAATGATTAAATTGTATAATTACAATATTAGCCATTTGTTTAGGTTTAAATTCGTTTCATATTTATAAAATGGGATCTTATATTTTTAATTTGTTAATTATATATTATAAATCATTTTAGTACTTTCAATTTGCTTTCAAAAATTTATTTACTATTGTTTTATAAATTAAATGAGAAAAAGGGCTATTTAAAATATAGCCAAATTGGCTTTCAATTGTAGCCCAAAATTGGACCCCGGTTTCCAGACCAATTTTAATTAAAATATGACCCATACCCTCTTTACCCATACCCAAACCCGGAATCCCACCTACCCGTCTTATCCTGGCCGGTTATCTCTAACATCAACAGCCCTTATTTCTCCTTACCTTTTTAAACCAAATGACCCCCCAAACCCCTTTTATTCCTCACTCAACCGACTCTCTCTCTCTCTATATATTTCTATCTCTGGTTCTCTTTAGAACCTTCCTTTTCCCCCTCCCCTCCGATGAGTGTCATCCATCTTCTCCGGCCATCTCCTGGCCTGAATCTATGGTGGTCTCGCCACCTATTAGCCTCCCATGGTGGTCTCACCCACCTATTAGCCTCCCATGGTGTGGCCTGAATCTCCAACGTAGCCCCCTATTGAGGAGTGATTACCGGGAATTGTGTGGGGTATCTATATTATTAATAAACCTATGACCCCTTTTTCTTTGTTTCTTATCTCTTTTAAAGAATTTCAAACTCTTCATGTATAGGTTTGATTGATTTATTTCCTTGTGTGTTGATTTCCCTATGACTCGTTTTAAGTTAAAAAACTTTTCTCAGCTTTTATGACACGATTCATTCATGGACCAGTGATTACAAAATCTCAAATCCTTCATTTACTGGCTACTAATTGATTTTTCTTACCTTATTTATGTAATCGTGTATTTCAAGTTCTGCCCTTAAGTAATCTCTTATGTATCTACCCCTAATTGCCTACTTTGCACAAGATGTTTATTTGATTTCTTTCCTTAAATAGTTTTTACCATTCGAGCCTGAATTCCTTAATTAAAGGGAGTCTTGTATTGATTGATTTTAATTGACATTCCAGTTCCTTAATTATTTTCTTACCTTATTTCTGCATGTTTTCAGCACTATAAATATACGACTTTTTCATTAGCACAAGGACATCCCTCACTCATAGTCTTTCTGAAACTACACTCACAAGCAATAGTACTCTCTCTTATTTGCTTGCATTGTGGCTGTTTACAAGACCTACTGCTTTATTTATTGTGCTTCTTTGAAATTTCTATGAGCTGATTTAAGTTTTAGCACCACAACAACGTGTTTATTGCTTTTGTATCCTTGTTTACTATCTATGTATAGTTCAACACTCATTCTAGCACGCTGATTTCTTTCCGCCTGTTTACTATGAATCACAACCCTAGCCCCCATGTGTTAAGCTATGGTTTGAAATATGGAAATATTATAAGTTATTGTCCATGGATAAAACCGGATCATCTGGGATCCTAGCTTATAATAGTATGAGTTTCTGGCAAGCTTGTAGGTGCACTAACACTCTCCATTTCTAGGCATGCTTAAAGTCTGCCTTTGCATAAGCAACAGACTCTGTGCAATCTCCCTATTCCCCTGAACCCACTCATGTGTGCTTATTTGTAACTAGTTCCCTCTCTTTTTCCCTGTTAGCATCCTATTTTACACTTGCACACTTTCTTAGTCTTAAGTACTGCCCCCCTCTTGTGAGCTTTGGCTTGGGACCCTTTGAGTTCCCTCTGAACTTAGACACTTGAGGGATGGCCTTTCCACACTGTACTTGTCCCAATATAATAACACATTTGGGTGTGAGCATTGCCCGGAGTTCATTTGAGACTCTTAGGGAACTTTGACACACTCAAATGGAAGAAAAGCTTTGGATCATGATCTCATGGAGTTGGTTTACCTCATATTTCCGACATGAAGTCTGAATCAGGCTCTCCTTGGTTGTAATTTTAGTTTTTTGATGTATTTTTACTTTATTTTGGACTGTAATAATTTATAATAAACTCTTGGGGATGGATAGTGAAAAGGGTGAGTGATTATGTATGCACAAAGGGTAGATACCATGCCTATAGGTATTTCAAATCTGCATATGCATATAGATTACCATGCCTATAAGTCTTTCTGAATTTTGTAACTCTCATGTAGAAATCATGCTTATAAGTCATTCTGAAATCTGAATGCATATAGAAATCAAGCCTATAAATCATTCTGAATTCTGAAACTCTCATATATAAATCATGCCTATAGTCTTTCTTAATTATGCACGCATATAGAAATCATGCCTATAGGTGTTTGCAAATCTGCATATGCTGACGCATATAGAAATTATGCTTATTGTTCCTTTTGAATTCTGTACATCCTACCTTCATATAGATGTCATGCTCATAGGACTTAAGCCTTCAATTGCATCAAGATACCATGTTTTAAACTAAATTCAACACCTAGATATCATGTCTGTAAGGCATTTTGCATTTTATACCATAAAAAGCTTAAAATAAACTATGTGTAGAAAGCATGTCTATGGGAACTCCTAATCGAATCTCAGCCGCTTCATTCATATGTAACTAAAATCAATAACAACGGGTACTGTTAGCTGTAGAACTTATAAATTTCATTAAACAATGGCCTTTCTTTTTACAGTCTGACTACCCTTTAACCTATACGTGGTCAGTTTACTTTAAACCCTGTTATTTCGTTGCTTTCTCTTCGATAGATACCATGCCTATAAGATCCTTGTCCGACACTTAGGCAAGTCTTAGGATATAATTTTTAAACTGAATCTGTTCTATTAACTACAACCAGCAGGCATGCCTGGTTGGGGCTTCTTATTTGAATTATGTAATATACCAGTCTGTCTCAACCTTTAAGTTCTTTCACGTTCAGTATTTAATCATACCCTAAATAGTATGTGCAATTCATGCTAAATTACGTGCTTCCTTGTTTAAAGGAGGTATATCCGAGCCCTTGTTGCTTGTTATGAGCTTTCCCCAAATTTTCTATACATGTTCTTGCGTGTCGCCTTAGAATTTTGCCGTTGAAACTACAAATAAGCTAATACCCCTTCCGTTTAGGATTAATAGTCCTAAATGCCTTCGGGACCGATAGGATTGGGGCTGGTAATAGCATGCAATAAGTAAACGAGACTATTCCGTGCTTTAATACCTTAACTGGGTGGGAATGGTAGATATAAATATGATGACCATGTGATAATGCCTCGCATAGCCCCTCATCGAGGAGTATTTACCTGAAATTATGTAGGGTGATCCATATTATTAATAAACCTAGGACCCCTTTTTCTTTGTTTCTTTTCTCTTTTAAAGAATTTCAAACTCTTCCTGCATAGGTTATATTTATTTCTTTCCTTGTGTGCTGATTTTCCTATGACTCGTTTTATGTTAAAAACTTTTCTCAGCTTTTATGACCCGGTTCATCCATGGACCAGTGATTACAAAATCTCAAATCCTTCATTTACTGACTACTAATTGATTTTTCTTACCATATTTATGTAACCGTGTATTTCAAAATTCTGCCCTTAAGCAATCTCTTATGTATCTACCCCTAATTGCCTCATTTGCACAAGATGTTTATTTGATTTTTTTCCTTAAATAGTTTTTACCATTCGAGTCTGAATTCCTTAATTAAAGGGAGTCTTGTATTGATTGATTTTAATTGATATTCCAGTTCCTTAATTATTTTCTTACCTTGTTTCTGCCTGTTATACGCACTATAAATATACGACTTTTTCATTAGCACAAGGACATCCCTCACTCATACTCTTTATGAAACTACACTCACAAGCAATAGTGCTCTCTCTTATTTGCTTGTATTGTGGCTTGTTTACAAGACCTACTGCTTTCTTTATTGTGTTTCTTTGAAACTGGTATGTGCTGGTTTAGTTTTTAGCACCATAACAATGTGTTTATTGCTTTTGTATCCCTGTTTACTATTTATGCATAGTACAACACTCATTCTAACACGCTGATTTCTTTCTGCCTGTTTACTATGAATCACAACCCCAAACCCCCATGTGTTAAGCTATGGTTTGAAATATGGAAATACTATAAGTTATTGTCCATGGATCAAACCGGATCATCTGGGATCTTAGCTTATAATAGTATGAGTTTCTGGCAGGCCTGTAGGCGCACTAGCACTCCCCATTTCTAGGCATGCCTAATGTCTTCCTTTGCTTAAGCAACAGACCCTGTGCAATCTCCCTATTCCCCTGAACCCCTCATGTGTGCTTATTTTTAACTAGTTCCCTCTCTTTTTCCCTGTTAGCATCCTATTCTGCACTTGCACACTTTCTTAGTCTTAAGTACTCTCCCCCTCTTGTGAGCTTTGCCTTGGGACCCTTTGAGTTCCCTCTGAACTTGGACACCAGAGGGATGGCCTTTCCACACTGTACTTGTCCCAATATAATAACACATTTGGGTGTGAGCATTGCCCGGAGTTCATTTGAGACTCTTAGGGAACTTTGACACACTCAAATGGAAGAAAAGCTTTGGATCATGATCTCATGGAGTTGGTTTACCTCATATTTACAACATGAAGTCTGAATCAAGCTCTCCTTGGTTGTAATATTATTTTTTTGATGTATTTTTACTTTATTCTAGACTGTTTAATTTGTATTAAACTCTTGGGGATGGATAGTGAAAAAGGTGAGTGATTATGTATGCACAAAAGGTAGATACCTTGCCTATAGGTATTTCAAATCTGCATATGCATATAGATTACCATGCCTATAAGTCTTTCTGAATTTTGTAACTCTCATGTAGAAATCATGCTTAAAAGTCATTCTGAAATCTACATGCATATAGAAATCAAGCCTATAAATCATTCTAAATTCTGCAACTCTCAAATAGAAATCATGCCTATAATCTTTCTAAATTATGCACGCATATAGAAATTTGCCTTTAGGTGTTTGCAAATCTGCAATATGCTGACGCGTATAGAAATTATGATTATAGTTCCTTTTGAATTCTGTACATCCTACCTTCATATAGATGTCATGCTCATAGGACTTAAGCGTTCAATTGCATCTAGATACCATGTCTTAAACTAAATTCAGCACCTAGATATCATGTCTGTAAGGCGTTTTGCATTTTATACCATAAAAGGCTTAAATTAAACTACGTGTAGAAAGCATGTCTATAGGAACTCCTAATCGAATCTGAGTCGATTCATTCATATATGGAACTAAAATCAATAACAACGGGTACTGTTAAGTTTAGAACTTATAATATTCGTTAAACAGTGGCCTTTCTTTTTACAATTTGACTACCCTTTAACCAGTACGTGGCCAGTTTACCTGAAACCTTGTCATTTCGTTGCTTTCTGAATTCGATAGATACCATGCCTATAAGATCCTTGTCCGACACTTAGGCAAGTCTTAGGATAAAATTTATAAACTGAATCTGTTCTATTAACTACAACAAGCAGGCATGCCTGATTGGGGCTTCTTATTTGAATTATGTAATAAATCAGTCTGTCTCAACCTTTAAGTTCTTTCACGTTCAGTATTTAATCATACCCTAAATAGTATGTGCAAGTCATGCTAAATTACGCGCTTCTTTGTTTAAAGTAGGTATATCCGAGCCCTTGTTTCTTGTTATGAGCTTTCCCCATATTTTCTATACATGTTCTAGCGTGTCGCCTTAGAATTTTGCCGTTGAAACTACAAACAAGCCAATGCCCATTCCATTTAGGATTAGTAGTCCTAAATGCCTTCGGGACCGATAGGTTTGGGGCGGGTGATAGCATGCAATAAGTAAACGAGACCATTCCACGCTTTAATACCTTAACTGGGTGGGAAGGGTAGATATAGATATGATGACCATGCGATAATTCCACGCGTAGCCCCTCATTGAGGAGTGATTACCGGGAATTGTGTTGGGTGATCCATGTTATTAATAAAACTAGGACCCCTTTTCTTTGTTTCTTATCTCTTTTAAAGAATTTGTAACTCTTCCTGTATAGGTTTGATTAATTTCTTTCCTTGTGTGCTGATTTCCCTATGACTCGTTTTAAGTTAAAAACTTCTATCAGCTTTTATGACCCGCTTCATTCATGGACCAGTGATTACAAAATCTCAAATCCTTCATTTAGTGGCTACTAATTTATTTTTCTTACCTTATTTATGTAACTGTGTATTTCATAGTTTTGCCCTTAAGTAATCTCTTATGTATCTACCCCTAATTGCCTACTTTGCACAAGATGTTTATTTGATTTCTTTCCTTAAGTAGTTTTTACCATTTGAGTCTGAATTCCGTAATTAAAGTGAGTCTTGTATTGATTGATTTTAATTGATATTCCAGTTCCTTAATTATTTTCTTACCTTATTTCTACCTGTTCTTAGCACTATAAATATACGAATTTGTCATTAGCACAAGGACATCCCTCACTCATAGTCTTTCTGAAACTACACTCACAAGCAATAGTGCTCTCTCTTATTTGCTTGCATTGTGGCTTGTTTACAAGACCTACTGCTTTCTTTATTGTGTTTCTTTGAAACTGGTATGTGCTGATTTAAGTTTTAGCACCACAACAATGTGTTTATTGCTTTTGTATCCCTACTTACTATTTATGCATAGTTCAACACTCATTCTAACACGCTGATTTCTTTCTGCCTGTTTACTATGAATCACAACCCTACACCGCCATGTGTTAAGCTATGGTTTGAAATATGGAAATACTATAAGTTATTGTCCATGGATCAAACCGGATCATCTGGGATCTTATCTTATAATAGTATGAGTTTTTGGCAGGCGTGTAGGCGCACTAGCACTCCCCATTTCTAGGCATGCCTAATGTCTTCCTTTGCTTAAGCAACAGATCCTGTGCAATCTCCCTATTCCCCTGAACCCCTCATGTGTGCTTATTTTTAACTAGTTCCCTCTCTTTTTCCCTGTTAGCATCCTATTCTGCACTTGCACACTTTCTTAGTCTTAAGTACTCTCCCCCTCTTGTGAGCTTTGCCTTGGGACCCTTTGAGTTCCCTCTGAACTTGGACACCTGAGGGATGGACTTTCCACACTGTACTTGTCCCAATATAATAACACATTTGGGTGGGAGCATTGCTCGGAGTTCATTTGAGACTCTTAGGGAACTTTGACACATTCAAATGGAAGAAAAGCTTTGGATCATGATCTCATGGAGTTGGTTTACCTCATATTTCCGACATGAAGTCCGAATCAGGATCTCCTTGGTTGTAATTTTATTTTTTTGATGTATTTTTACTTTATTCTGGACTCTAATAATTTGTAATAAACTCTTTGGGATGGATAGTGAAAAGGGTGAGTGATTATGTATGCACAATTGGTAGATATCATGCCTATAGGTATTTCAAATCTGCATATGCATATAGATTACCATGCCTATAAGTCTTTCTGAATTTTGTAACTTTCATGTAGAAATCATGCTTATAAGTCATTCTGAAATTTGCATGCATATAGAAATCAAGCCTATAAATCATTCTGAATTCTGCAACTCTCATATAGAAATCATGCCTATAATCTTTCTGAATTCTGCACGCATATAGAAATCTTGCCTATAGGTGTTTGCAAATCTGCATATGCTGACGCATATAGAAATTATGCTTATAGTTCCTTTTGAATTCTGTACATCCTACCTTCATATAGATGTCATGCTCATAGGACTTAAGCGTTCAATTGCATCTAGATACCATGCCTTAAACTAAATTCAGCACCTAGATATCATGTCAATAAGGCATTTCTCATTTTATACTATAAAATGCTTAAAATCAACTACGTGTAGAAAGCGTGTCTATAGGAAGTCCTAATCGAATCTGAGCCGCTTCATTCATATATGGAACTAAAATCAATAACAACGGGTACCGTTAGCTCTAGAACTTATAATCTTCGTTAAACAATGGCCTTTCTTTTTACAATCTGACTACCCTTTAACCTGTACGTGGCCAGTTTACTTTAAACCTTGTTATTTCGTTGCTTTCTGAATTCGATAGATACCATGCCTATAAGATCCTTGTCCGATACTTAGGCAAGTCTTAGGATAAAATTTATAAACTGAATCTGTTCTATTAGCTACAACCAGCAGGCATGCCTGATTGGGGCTTCTTATCTGAATTATGTAATAAATCAGTCTGTCTCAACCTTTAAGTTCTTTCACGTTCAGTATTTAATCATACCCTAAATATTATGTGCAAATCATGCTAAATTACGTGCTTCTTTGTTTAAATGAGGTATATCCGAGCCATTGTTGCTTGTTATGAGCTTTCCCCAAATTTTCTATACATGTTCTTGCGAGTTTCCTTAGAATTTTTCCGTTGAAACTAGAAATAAGCCAATACCCCTTCCGTTTAGGATTAGTAGTCCTAAATGCCTTCGGGACCGATGGTTGGGGTAGGTAATAGCATGCAATAAGTAAATGAGACCATTCCGTGCTTTAATACCTTAACGGGGTGGGAAGGGTAGATAAAGATATGATGACCATACGATAATGCCACGCGTAGCCCCTCATTGAGGAGTGATTAGCGGGAATTGTGTGGGGTGATCCATATTATTAATAAACCTAGGACCCCTTTTTCTTTGTTTCTTATCTCTTTTAAAGAATTTAAAACTCTTCCTTTTAAGAAAAAATCAGCCCACTTTTAGCCGTTTCCAACTTTATGTGTTGTAAACCCTTATGTGAAAACCCCCTCTTATTTGAAGATTTATTTGTTTACGTGTTCTTTGCACCTAAGTTCACAATAATAGTCTGGCCATGAACGACAGTAGTGGATTTTGAGGGGTGCCTAATACCTTCCCTTGGGAATATTTTCAAGCCCTTACCAAATCTCTGGTTACTCAAATCAAACCCGTTTGGTGTCCTAATGCACCTTAATCATTAGGTGGAGACTCTTCAAGTCAAACCCAGATTCCCAAAAAGGAATGAGTTGTCTTCCCAAATATCATAAACCCGATTTCGCTTTAGAAAAAGGGGGCGCAATAACATGGAGACTCTGCTGGGGATTTCTGTTAGGCTTTTACCATTTCAGACTATTACTATGACTTTACATTTCTTTATATGCCTTTATTTGTTTAAATACCTTTAAATTTAATTCCTTCTTCAGCTGCAAAATTGACTTATCTCTTTGTTTCTTTTCTTTACCGCTTTCCCTCATTGCTGTTTTAAATTATGAAGAACTGTTGTATTTACTTCTTTCATAACGTGCAAATACATGGAAACTTGCTCTAATTATTGCATAAGCATACTTTCAACATCATATTCCACTCGTACCAAACAAATCTCATAGCAACATATATAATGAATGGTTGCGCTCTTCCGATATTATCATCCCCTAAATTCGGAAAAGGCATATTTGCGGTAAAGCTAGTCGATCAACAGTGTAGTCGACCGTTCCATGCCTTTCCCCTTGAGTTCTCTGCACAAGGGTACCGGTATAAAACCCCATAGAAACCTTACTCTATTTAATTGTGCATGCATCATGGTCAAACTTAGCCGAGTCAGTTATGTTGTCCATATAATGACTCTTTAAGATAGCTTTGTCCAAAGTCCACTGGTTTTCCCCAAAATCCAAACGGATACTACCACGTTCTGTGCATTTATTTGGAGAACTAAGTGTTATATGCCGATTATTGATATTTAATAGTCGATTCTGGTGGGGGGGGGGGGGTAAGAGCCTAACCCTTTTTGTCTTGCAAAAGTATGAGGCACGAAGTCCCCAGTTTCGGAATTGTCACCAACATCCACCCAAAATTGCTAAGCTGGTGGGAGGATCTTTATTCCAGTGATCAGATACTTGTCCGGAAATACTTAGGAAATCTACCTTCCTTCCTGGAAATCCAACCCAACAACAAGATCATAGAAGCTGCTACTTTATTTTGGGATTGTGATAGGTCTGTGTTCCACTTTGGGGAAATTGAGATGACACCCCTGCTAGAGGGAATAGGAGGATTGGCTGGTATACCATGGGAGACACCGGGCTTGTTAATGCTGAAAAACCGCAATGGTAGAGGTCTTCTTAAAATGATGGGTCTAAAGAAGAATCCAAAAGTTGACATGCTTGAAAGAGTCTTGTATCCCTTTGACTATTTGTACGAGAGGTACAGTGACAACAAATCTTACCATACTTATCTTGACAAGTTCGATGTCACATCATTAGGGCATATTCACCGAAGGGACTTTGTCTTCATGTTTTGCTTCCTGGGGATGATAGTGTTTCCGATGAAGAAGGCAAAGATTCACACCAGGATAGATATGATAACCAAAACTTTAATGGAGGGAGTTGGAGGGCAACCATTCAGTATTGTGCCCATGATCATTGCAGAAATATACCGAGCCTTGGAGAAATTTTAATAAGGAGCCAAATACTTTGAGGGCTGCAATTTGCTACTATGGCTCATGGAGCATCTCCAAAAGGTTGAATGTCGGCAAAAGATTCAACATAGGGATTGGGATGATCATATAGCCTTCCATCATCCCAGGCGAATGAACTACATGCCCAACGTGTTTTCCCAGCTAGAAGACTCCAAGGGGTGGGTAGAGCTGTTTGAAAATCTAACTTAGGAGCAGGTACAATGGATGTTTGAGTGGTTCCCTACTGAGGAATTCATCGCCCGATCCAGGGATGACACATTTATGATATTGATCGGTTTGAGAGGAACCTACCCATACGTCCCTCTCCAAATTATGAGACAGTTTGGTAGGAAGTAGGTATGAGTCACTTGCGCGCCGAATTTCAGGATGATGATAGCCCTTACAAGTGCCAAGCTCAGCATATGTGGCACTGCAAAATCGTCATGGGAAGGGATGCCATCGAGCCAGATAGATACCATGATGGTTGTACTCCATACTATTCAGGCTGGCTGGAGGATAATCATAACGGTCTGGGTCTACCCGGGTTTGTTCGAGGTCACAGGATCATAGATGAAAGGGCCGAGGCGCGAGTTAAGTACAATCAACTGGGCAAGAGGATTCGAGAATATGAAAGCGAGCGCCGTGAGATTCAAGAAGCCAAACAAAAGCAGATTAAAGAGTGGAAAGAAATGGTTGTTAGTGCCAACAAGCGACTGGGACACTTGGAGCGGGGTTTAGTGGAGCTGGAAAGGAAATTCTCAAAAGGATCGAGGATTTCTAGAATACTGAAGGAAACAAGGGCGGACACCTAGCCAGAGCCTACCTGTTGCTGGGACTTCGCGAGTTAGTGAAGTTGTTCGATGGAGCCAAAGATTCCGAGTCTAGGAAGGTCCTTCTGGGACCAAATAGATAGAAATTTTCTTTTTTGCTTTAAGAAATGTAATAAGGCCAATGGCCACTAGTGACACTTTATTTCCTGTAATTTAGTGTTGTTTTGGGGTTCATCTACTTTTTATCAATAAAATGAGGCATTTAGCATTCTAAGTCCTCTAAATCTATTTGTCACTAGGCCTACCTCGGGCATAAAGAGGTTCCCTAAGTTAGGACACGATTTACATTCTTGCACTATGTGCTTAAATATCGCAATATTTTTTTCTTATAATCCTCACTAACTTGTTACCTTTTTGTTTTATCCCCCTCCCCGAAGGTTAGTTCGAGCACTCTGGCATCATCATCTTATCTCGCAAGATCCAGAGACCCTCCACCCACTCCTCTTCTTTGTCTAATTAGAAACAAGAATAAGGAGAAGATGGAGGATCTAAACAATGCCAGAAAGGAGAAGTCAACTGAACGGGTAGAAAGCACTCACGCCCATGGTATTCAGGTTCCCAAAGAAAATGCATCCCAATTGGAACAAAAGCTGTTGAAATTCCAAGAAGAACTTGACCAGGTTCAGAATCTGGCGAATTTGTCATTTTTCCTCACCACTCCAGGCGTCAACTTCCCAAGTGCTCAGAACCCCGTACCTCCACAAAATATCCTAAAGCCGCAAAACCATCCCTCTCTTCACCACCACTGTAATACTTTCCACACTTCCAACAACACTCCACTGCTCATCCCCAAACCCTTGAACTCCATAAATGACCACTTCCACAACACCTCCATCTATGTGGAGACCATGCCACACTGCACACCCGAGTCTGATGATAAAGACTCACTCATTATGAACCTGGCAAGCTACAACAAAAATGACTTTTAGTGGTAATTAATTAGCGGCAATAAGCTAATGGCCAGTAAATAATTCCAAAAAGCCGAATACTAGTGGAAATTGCGAATTAGCCGCTACTGGTTACCTTTTTACTGGCGATAAATAGGAATAACCAGCAAAAGACATTTTTTGAAAGTTGTCAGTGTTATTTTAGCTTTCCCTCCATTTATTTTCACTAAAATTACCTATTCCCTCTATTTCTAATCAACAACTAAGTTCAAAAAAATTGAAAAATATTTCAAAAATACAAATGAAGTTTATCATCGCTGCTGCTCTCCTCATTATAGTTGACCACTATCCCAAAGTAACTTTTTGTTGCCATCATGGTTTCTCTGTCTTGCCGTCGATCATCACCATCCATCCCTAGGTAAAGATTTTTATCGTCGCTGCTCAGCCGCCGTTTCACCATTGCCGCTACCATCTCATGGTAAGACAACTTATCTTTATTTTAACTTTGTTGAGAAGATTTGTATTGTCTAGTACGTATGAAGAAGATGATGATTATTTTCCACATACCCGATATCTTATTTTTGCAATTAACCCTAATATTTTAACAGTAAATTATCGAGGGTAATTGAATTACTCCTTATTACTTGAAGTGGGGTTATTAATTGAAGATTAGGGAACTAAGAATATTACATTATAGAGAGGGGCGCGAGAATAGAAAGAAAAATAGTTTGTGTTAAAGGTGGGATCTTTACCGTGAATCCTCTATACAATAAGTATATTATTGTTGAAATGAGAGATTATATGGCTTCCAAGCCAAAGGATAAGTGACATATTCATTGTATATTTACTGTATACTCATGGTAAACCTGTAATGGGCTATGATGATTACTGCTATTGGACCGTGTATATCTGAGCCCACATTTATTTAGTTTTGGGCCGAATCATCCGACCCGACCCATGAGTGCATTGTATATATATGTAGGAGGGCAGATATTTTGTACTGAGAGACTTCATTCGTGTTTAATAAAATTTCTCTCTGGATCTTCTCGATCCTTCTCTCAACTACCCCTTTCTCTCTCTTGTTTCTCTCACTATACTCTCCATGATTATTCAGTTTAATCTTAACGTTTTCATGGTATCAGAGCCTAGACGATGATCCGACTATACTTTTCTGCATCTTGTTATCTTGGTTGAAGTCTCGTTTGAGATTTTTGGGGGTGTTTTCTGACGTATGTGGTCGATGACGATTCTGATCTAAATCGGATATTTTTCTGAGACTTTCATCGCGGTATCTGAGTATATCTTCTTCACTCGAACGTTCTGGGAGATTTTCGGTGACTTTTGGGTGATTTCTCGGTGACTCTCCGGCTTCTAGGGTTTCTGGTGGTTGAACCCACGGTTTTACTGCTATCCGGTGGCTCGATCCTCACTCAGTGGATGTTTTGGGTGACTTTCCGACATCCCTGACCATATTTCCAGTAAAGTTTTTGACGGTTGCACCTAGGATTTTGGACCTAGGGTTTTCTCTGTTGATTGAAGGCCGATCTTTTCCGGTCGCGAAGAAGGAGGGTAACTCTGTCCTTATTTTGAGTATTGTATGCTTTGTGTGTGACTATTTGGTTCCGTATGTGAGTATCTGGTTCCGTTATATTTTGCTTGTTGGAACTGTTTTTCTTTCAAGCTGATTCATTAATCATGGCTTCTAATACCACTGCTGGTACGTCCTCCTCGGTAGACTCTACCAGCCCCCTCTTTGTATACTCCTCTGATGTCCATGGGGCCTCTCTTGTCCCCACTCCCTTCTCGGGTAGTGGTTATGGGGGTTGGAGGAGAAAAATGATTGTTGCATTATCTGCTAAAAACAAAATTGGTTTTGTTGATGGCACGTGCTCCCGACCAGCCACTAATGTGGCTCATCAAAGGTTATGGGATAGGTGTAATAACATGGTGATTTCCTGGTTAATTGCCTCCCTCTCCCCTCAAATTGCTGAAAGTGTGCAGTATTCTGATACTGCACAGAGTATATGGTCCCAACTTCAGCCCAGATATGGCACTGCAAATAGGACCAAAATCTTTGAATTGAAAAGAGAGCTTTTCCACACCTCCCAAGGGTCCCTAGATGTAGCTTCATATTTTAAAAAGCTCAAAGGACTGTGGGATGAACTAAAATCAATGTGTGTTAACCATGGGCAAAGATGTGTTTGTGCTGCCAAAGATGGTATAATACAGGAAAGCGATGAAAATAAGGTGTTTCAGTTTTTAATGGGTCTTATACATGGGGGTAAAGAGTAATCTTTTGATGATGCAGCCTCCTCCAACCCTTGACAATGTCTATAATATGGTCCTTAATGATGAGAAGCAAAGACAAGTCCAGTCTCCTTCTCACTTTAAGCCAGACTCTGTCTCTTTTTAATGTCCATACTAATAGGCATTCAGTTGGATTTAACAAGGCCACAGTGCCTAATCCTTCTTCTCCTTTCAGACAAAGAGTCAATTTTGATCAAGCCAGAGGGCCTTTATTCTGTAGATACTGTAAAAAATTTGGACACTTAATTGATAAGTGTTTCAAGATCCATGGGTATCCACAAAGCACAAATTTTAACAAGGGGAGGAGACCTGCTGCTGCTCATCTTACTGCTGGTCTGGATTTCCCTCATTTTGAAGGACATATGTCTGTTCCCCAAGGGAATTCTCCTGAAAGCCATCAATCTGTTCCAAAAATAGATGGCCAGAGTTCTGTGATACCAGGGTTGAGCAGACAACAGTATGATCAATTGATGAACTTATTACAACAGACCCAGTTAGGGGACTCCACCGCTCAGACTCCTCCTCCCATGTATGCTGCTAACTTTGCTGGTACTATGTTAACTGAGAGCCCTATTTCTGATTCCAAACTCTGCATGCTTACCAATATTAATTCTGTCACCTGGATTATAGATTCAGGTGCCTCTAATCACATGACACATGATAAACAGTTACTTTCTAACATCACACCTTTAACTCTGCCCTATCTTGTCACTCTTCCTAATGGCTATAAAGTGAAAGTAACATGCACATGTTCTTTTGCATTAACTCATTCCATCACTCTTCACAATGTACTGCTGGTTCCTTCATTTAAACACAACTTGATTTCTGTCCACAAGTTAGTGAAGCAGTTGCATTGTATAGTTTTGTTCACTGAACATTCATGCTTACTCCACATGATACAGGACCCTTCTCTGAGGAGGCGTGTGGATCTTGGTAGAGAAGCTGCTGGCTTATATAAACTGGCTTGGGTTCCTCCTTCCACTTCTTCCTCTATTAGTTGTTCCCCTACTTCTGTTTGTTCTGTGTCTGCTTCTTGTAATGATGACATTTTGTCTGATAGCAAGGCTGTTCCATTGCCTTCTGTGCCTGCTTCTTGTAATGATGACATTTTGTCTGATAGCAAGGCTGTTCCATTGCCTTCACATGTAAATAGTTCCATCTGTAATAATGTTGTTACAACTAACATGAGTTACATTTGGCATTTAAGACTTGCTCATACTCCATTTACAAATATGAGACATATTTCTGGTTTGTCTTTTCCATTTGCTTCTAAACAACCTTTTCCATGTTCTTTCTGTCCTATGGCAAGACAGACTAGACTCCCCTTTCCTGATAGTTCTATTAAGACCTCTAGACCCTTTCAATTGATTCATGTGGATACTTGGGGACCTTATCATACTCTAACTTCTTCTGGTTGTAGATATTTCCTTACAATTGTTGATGATTTTTCTAGGGCAACATGGACACACTTAATGGGATCCAAAATCAATGCTTTTTCTATGCTTAAGTCATTCCTTTCTCATGTCAAAACCCAATTTAATGTTGTGGTTCAAACTGTTAGAAGTGACAATGCTTTAGAATTGGGATCTAGCATTAAGGGTACTTCTTTCTTTAGTGATCAGGGGATCATATATCAAACCACCTGCCCTCATTCTCCTCAACAGAATGGTGTTGTTGAGAGAAAGCATAGAACCCTCCTTGAAACATGTAGAGCTTTACTCTTCCAATCTGGGTTACCTGTATCTTTCTGGGGGGACTGTTTGTTGACTGCCACTTACCTTCTTAACAGAATACCAACCAGATTGCTTCACAATAAATCTCCTCATGAAATTTTGTATGGGAAAGCTCCAACCTATTCACATTTGAGAACATTTGGATGCCTTGCCTATGCTACTGTACCAATCCCTCAAAGGGACAAGTTAAAGCCAAGAGTCATTCCTTGTGTTTTCCTGGGTTATCCTTTTGCTAAGAAGGGTTATAAATTGTATGATCTTGCTTCAAAGAAATTTTTGGTTTCCAGGTATGTTATATTTCATGAATCCTCTTTTTCTTTTAAAACTATATCTTCTTCTGCTCATCCTTCTGCTTTATCCTTTCCTTTCGTTCCACCTGTAGAACATTGTGATGATCCTGATTCTCCCATTCCCATCTCCTCTCCTCTTTCTCCTACATCTGTGTTAGTACCTCCTCATACTGTTCCAGACTCTACTGACTCTGCCTTAACTCCTTTTTTTAATCCTGATATCTCCTCTCCTGTTTTAGCCTCTCCTCCTTCTGTTCCTGCTCCCAGAAAGTCTCAAAGACAGCATAATCCTCCCTCTTATCTTAAGGATTATGTGTATCAACTACTTGCCTTTTCTGGTTCATCTTCCTCCTCTTTGGAATCTGAACCTCTATATTACTCTCAAGCTGCAGCTGTTCCAGCATGGCAGGATGCCATGAGAAAGGAGTTTGATGCTTTGGACACAAACCATACTTGGGATGTTGTTCCACTTCCACCTGGTAAGAAACCCATTGGTTGTAAATGGGTTTATAAAATCAAATACAAAGCTGATGGTTGTGTTGAAAGGTATATAGCTAGACTTGTTATAGAGGAGATACTCAAGTTGAAGGTATTGATTTCACTGACACCTTCTCTCCTGTGGTTAAAATGTGCACTGTTAAGTGTCTTATTGCTGTGGCTGTGAAAAATCATTGGAATTTATTTCAACTAGATGTTAATAATGCTTTCTTACATGGTGATTTGGATGAGGAGGTCTATATGAAGCTCCCTCCAGGTTTGACTGTTTCTGCTCCTGACTCTGTTTCTGCCTCCTCTGCCTCTACTCCCCTTGTTTGCAAATTAAACAAATCCCTGTATGGGCTCAGACAGGCATCCAGACAATGGTATGCCAAATTATCTTCTGCCCTATATTCCAGAGGCTATAGACATTCTTTGAATGATTATTCCCTATTCATCAAAGGTACACCAGGGTCCCTTGTGATTGTAGCTGTCTATGTGGATGATATTATTCTTACCGGGGATGACTATGATGAAATTGATGCCCCGAAACTGTTTCTGAATGATCAGTTCAAAATTAAGGACCAAGGGTCCTTACATTACTTTTTAGGCATAGAGATGTCAGCTGTTCCAGGTGGGATGATCCTTAATCAGCACAAATATATTTCTGATTTGTTGCAACGATTTGACTGTGTCAATGTCTCTTCTGTTGTTTGTCCTTTGGAAATTAATGCAAAATTACATGCTGATTCTGGTGACATTTTGCCTTCTCCTGATCAGTATAGGAGTCTTGTTGGTAAACTATTATTTCTGACTTATACTAGGCCTGACATCTGTTTTGCTGTGCAACATCTGAGTCAGCTTCTCAAGTGCCCCAGTCTTCCACATATGACTGCTGCCCTTCATGTCCTGAGATATCTTAAAGGTACCCTTTCTATGGGTCTCTTTTATTCTGACTGCAATGATTTCTCTGTTATTGGTTATTCTGATAGTGACTGGGGTGCATGCCCTGATACACGAAGATCTGTTACTGGGTTCTGTATTATTCTGGGTGGTTGCCTGATTAGTTGGAAGTCTAAGAAACAACCAGTGGTTTCTTTATCTTCTGCTGAAGCTGAATACATGGCCCTCAGTAAGGTTGTTGCAGAACTGTCTTGGTTGTATCGTTTATTTCTAGACCTTGGGGTTTCTGTTTCTCTTCCTTTTCCTGTGTATTGTGACAGCCAGGCTGCTATTCACATAGCTAAGAATCCTGTTTTCATGAACGGACCAAACACATTGAAGTGGATTGTCATTTTATGCGCGATCAGCTCCAGAATGGCCTCATTCGCTTGCTTCATGTCCCTACTACTCGTGAGCTGGCTGACCTTCTGACAAGGCCTTTACCTGGCACTGTGCTTCATCCCTTGTTGCTCAAGTTGCAGGTGGTCTCCCCTCCAACTTGAGGGGGGTGTTGAGATGAGAGATTATATGGCTTCCAAGCCAAAGGATAAGTGACATATTTACTGTATATT
Source organism: Nicotiana benthamiana (assembly GCA_034376525.1). NCBI lineage: Eukaryota > Viridiplantae > Streptophyta > Magnoliopsida > Solanales > Solanaceae > Nicotiana > Nicotiana benthamiana. Next base: position 57,805,225 of record CM067330.1, on the reverse strand, counting down.
CGTTGTATATTTACTGTATACTCATGGTATACCTGTAATGGGCTATGGTGATTACTGCTGCTTGACCGTGTATGAGCCCACATTTATTTAATTTTGGGCCGGATCACCCGACCAGACCCATGAGTGCATTGTATATATATGTAGGGGGGCAGATATTTTGTACTGAGAGACTTCATTCGTGTTTAATAAAATTTCTCTCTGGATCTTCTCGATCCTTCTCTCAACTACCCCTTTCTCTCTCTTGTTTCTCTCACTATACTCTCCATGATTCTTGAGTTTAATGTTAACGTTTTCAATTATGAAACATATAGGATTATCTTATAAACATGGTATGCCTATTCTTTCCATTTAAGATATTTGGGTCTCACATTTCTTTAGACGTATGATTGGTATTATAGTTTTACTGGGTTTATCATGATTGGAATGAAAGTTGAGAAAAAGGAATTAAGTGTAAGTTGATATTAATTCATGTAAGTAGAGTCATATTTAGATAATTCTGCTTTAACTTGGATTAAGAATCGAAAAATAAGGAAAAATTGTACCATGAAGATATGAGCAGATTCTTTCAAAGTGTAATAAACTTGGCTGACCAATATTATATCTCCAAAGATTTGAAAATAATTGAACTCTCCATTCAAGTAAAAGTTTAATATGTGTCTATGAACTAGTGATACTGTTACAACATAATAGACCTTGGAAACAAGAAAAGAAATATCACAAATAGAGTTGCTTAAAACAACATCTTATTAAAAGCACACCGAGATTGAAGAAAAGGGGATAAAGTACAACACAACTCACATGTATTGATTATCTGCTTCTCTCTCTACTTAAATTACTTAGTTTTTTTAAAATTTTAAATAGGAATAAATCGTATGCGTACTTTTTAGTTTATTTTCCAGATTTCTTGTAATTAGGTCTAACGATACATGTATTAGTCTATACATAGCAAAATATGCTAAAGTAAGCTGCAGCGCAACACCTATAAGTAATTTATGAAGGTGTTCCATCCACCTATGACAAGATGAAGAGAATGATCATTTCTAATACACTTAATATTAGTATACACATAGTATTATTTTTTTATACAAATATACTACCCTCCTCTTGTCTAGGATATTGAGGCTCGAGAGAGCACATACATACTGTTTTGGGAAAGTTTTCATCAAAGTTTGGATAGAACCATTATGATAGAATCGGGTAAGTTTCTTGTATCTTGTTTATGACCAACCCTATATTCATTCTCTCTAGTTAGTTGTGGTAATACTTCACATTTGAATAGCAGTTGGTCGCTATTTCTTGTTAAGTAACGTCTTTGACTTATATATTGTTTACCAATATAAAATTTAATTTTCTGCTCCAAGAATCATATGTAGTTCCTTTTCTTTGTGATTAGCTCTTACTCATGTAACAATGAGCTCCGGATCCTTTTTGTGTAATTTTTATGAGATAAGTTTTTATAGCTTGTTCCTACAATTAGAGTTGAAGTCTTAATTTTTTGTTAGAATATCTGACTATCGATGGTAGCTTCTCCATTATTTGTGATAACCACAGAATCTTGAGAATAAGAGATCCCAAACATATGATAGCAGAAGATAGTTTGCAAAACAAATAGTACAAGCGCCAGGGATGCCATTTTAAAGTAACAATTTCTTCTCCGTTTCATATTTGAATGTATATTTTGCTAATCTCTGTTCTTGAAATTGTTGAGAACTCATAGGAAGCAAATAGTATGAACTATGCAAATAGGTTCTTTGTATTGCTAGTAATTACTACCTTATGTTTAGAAAAGATAAAAATCAATGTGTTGATACGTGATTTTTCTTAATGATTAGTCCATTTTTCTTAAACTAACTTGTGTAGGAAGATTCATGTTTTAACTTGATTGAAATTACAATACTTGAACTGCCAAATATTGTTGTTTGGTTACCAACTGGTTGGAGGTTTTAGGGCCATTCGAAATGGCATCTTACGAGATTTGGCAATCCTAATTGCAAAGATAGTATTCAAACCTTAAATATGTAGATTATTATGAACGAGAAGATATTTAGGCTTCTCCACACATCTAAATTTAATACCTTGATAGTACTCCAACACCTTCACCGCCAAAAGAGACCATCAACAACATTTTTTTAGATCCTCTATCAGAAATATTTTCTAGCATCTTTTGTAAAACTTTTAAGTCTTAATCATGTAAGAACCACCTAATGTTTTTGGCATGTCCTGTGAACTTGATATTGAGAAAAGAATTTGAAGGTTCTCATAAGAGAAGAGATAGAGGTAGAAACAATCGATTTTGTTTTCCAGTAAACTTCAGGAAATGTGTGCTCGTATTCCTATTAATAAGGACTTAATTCATTTTGAGTTTAGTTATATTCCGATGGTTTTTAGGGGAATAATTATATATTTATTTTCATCATTAATTTTACTAAGTGTGAATTATGTGGATATAACACTAAAATAGAAGGAGAGACTACTATGTATATTAGCATTTTGTCCGTAAATATTTGTGACACAACCTTTGCTCTCTATCTTCGTGTGCCTCTTTAAGCAAGCGGAGGAGTAGAATCTTGAAATTGGAGTATAAATATCACTTTTGCATCCTTGTCAGGTCTTTGGTTTTGCGTATTTCTCTGGGCTTCTTTCTTTTTCTAAAAAGAAACGTGAATATGACCATTCTAGTAGACAAAAATAGCAAGTGCTCCACATATTTGTGCTATTTACTTGTTGGATTGGTTGTGTTAAGAACAAATAGACTTGAGAAATCTGCAATCCAAATAAAAAATATTGGGACCTTTTAGAACACGCTCGACAAGAGGGGTTGCTCTGATGGTAAGCAAATCCCACTTCCAACCAAGAGGTTGTGAGTTCGAGTCTCCCCAAGAGCAAGGTGAGAAGTTCTTGGAGGGAAGGAAGCTGGGGGTCTATTTGGAAACAGACTCTCTACCCAAGGTAGGGATAAGGTCTGCATGCACACTACCATCCCTAGACCCCACTAAGTAGGATTATACTGAGTTGTTATTGTTGTTGTTTTAGAATACGCTCGTGTAAGGTTGTTTGGCAAATATTCATGTATTTGTGAAGTTGATTCTGAGCCTATGCTACTTTGAGATCTTCAAGTAAGCATCTACTTTTTCTGAAAAAACATTAACAACACACTTCTTGTACATTTAATTTTGATGGGATTTTATAATAGCAATTCCTTCATATGATAGTATATATGTATGCAAATACCAGACAATTGTTTTCCTGACTATTAATGAATTTCATATGTGGTTATTTATTTATATTTGTTTTGTTTGTCATTTCAGGTCATTCATTATGATGGTCAATATCTTCGCTCATTGCAGATTACATTATGATCAAGAGTTGGAGAAATTTTCTATGTCACTTATTGTATATAGATACTTGATAAAATAACTTGTTAGATGCAAAATGACAGTAGTTGTTAGATTTAAATAGGTTAGCATTTTGTTGTGTTGTTAACACTTTCAATTTTTGGATTAGTAATTTCGATTGTTGCGGATTACTGAAGTGCATTAAGATCTTTGGAGAGAATGTTCATTATTAAGGTTAATAAGAATACCAGGCAGTAACTAACAATGATAGAAAAACTCTTTCTTAATAGTTAGTGGCAATAAGAAAAGTTTCTAAAAAGCCATTATTATAGCAATTAAATAAACTCTTATCGACAATAATAAAAGTTATTAAATATATGTATAAAAATGGATTTCAAGAATAGCTTTAGTGGCTGTTATATTTGGTTCCAAAAGATTTTTTTACCGGTTATTAAATTTACATATAGCGGTAATAATAAAAGCTGCAAAATATAGGGCCTATGGAATTTTTTGTGAGTTTTAGTGTCCATTATAATTGCCACTAATATTTGCCACTAAAACTTAAGGATTTTTACCGGCCATAACATGGCCCTTTACCAGCATTTAGACAAATAGCCGCTAAAGCCTTTGCCGATGCCAGCTTCAACGTCTATTAACTAATTGCCGGTAAATATTTTTGCGGCCATTTCTATTGCCGCTATAAAAATTTTAATTGCCACTAAAAGCCCTTTTTGCTGTAGTGGCAGAAGAACTCAAGAAGCTGACTAGCCGAATTTAGGGTGTCGAAGGAAGTAAGGGGGATTGAAGGGCTGAATTACGAAGATCTTTGCATAAAACCGGATGTCGAACTGCCTGAGGGGTGCAAACCTCCAAAGTTCGAGATGTTTGATGGTACATGGGATCCGAGAGTTCATTTGAGAACATACTGTGACAAGCTGGTCGGAGTAAGGAAAGATGAAAGGATCCGTGTGAAACGTTTCATGAGGAGTTTGAAAGGAGATGCTCTGTCTTGGTACATTAGCCAAGACTCAAAGAAATGGTCGAATTGAGTGAGTATGGCGTCCGACTTTATGGACAGGTTCAGGTTCAACACGAAAAATCCACCAGATGTGTTCTATATTCAGAATCTAAAGAAGAAGCTCATGGAAATGTTCTACGAGTATGGTACTCGCTGGAGATCAGAAGCCACTAAGGTCAGACCCGCCTTAGAGGAAGAACAAATGAATAAATTTTTTGTCTGAGCTCAGGACCCGCAATACTATGAAAGGCTAATGCTGATTGAAAGCCATAAATTCTCCGACATCATCAAGTTGGGTGAAAGGATCGAAGAAGACATCAAAAGTGGTATGGTTACAAACTTTGAAGCCTCGCAAGCTACCAATAAGGCCCTACAATCTGGTGGTACGTCTAAGAAAAGGGATGTAGGTTCCGTAATGATTGCACATAGAAACAAATGTCCTATAAAATGCCAAACGTATTAAATGCCTCTACTCACATATCAGCCCACTCCGAACTACCAAGCACCCTCACCCTCCTACCAAACTCCACCACATACTTATCAATCACCTCCACCTCCCACATATCAACCTACTTCACCCAAATACTCCCAACATGAACATGTCTACCAAGCTTACAATTCTCAACCATCCTACTATCAATCCCCTCCCGCACGCTAAAACTTTCCTAGACCTCGGCCAAATTTTGACCGCAGACCTCCTAAACAGTATACCGCTATTGATGAACCCATTAACCAACTGTACGAAAGGCTCAACGGTGCTGGTTATTTCACCCCTATCCTGATATAACCCCTAAAAACCCTTCACAATGGGTCAATCTGAATAAATCCTATGCATACCATTCTGGCATGAAAGGACATACCATTGATGGATGCCGCTCTTTTAAGGATGGGATCTATACTTTGACTGATAACAAGATTATTGTGGCTAAGGAACCTACTCCAATTGTCTACAATAACCCAATGCTAGACACAAGGATAGAGGCGTTCACATGATTGAAATAGAGGATGATTGGGACCCCAAAGGATCAATCCGTTTGATCATAGAAGGTGGCGATCCAAAGAAGCCAATAGTCACCCTTAACCCGATTGGATTGCAGATTCAGCCCTTTGGGGATGCCGAGGTAAATATATCCATTCCAGTTGAGTTTCAAGCACCATCCTCTACAAAGACGCCAACGCCGATTGGGTCGAATTTATGTCACCAGCAAATGCACCTACACCCTTCCTAGTTGAAATTTTACCGCCTAAGGCGCATGATCAATTCGGAGTAAAGGTAGCCACGCCAATTCTAGTAGCAATGTTGGCCGTAACAACATTCCACACAAAGGCTATACCATGGGACTATATAGCCGAGGCAAGGAGGAAAGGCAAGGGTAGGTTCGAGGAAACTGATGCTGCATAGGGTATGACAAGAACTGGTAGAGTCTATACCCCGGAACACCTAGCTGAGTCAAGAAAGAAGGCCTTTGGACAGCCAACCATCATTGAAAGCGTGATCTCTGGATAAAGATACAAGCCAAAGAGTACTCGGTCAATGATCAGCTAAATAAAACACCGGCACAAATTTCTATCCTGGCACTGCTACAAAAATCTTATGCATACAAGAATGCCTTGTTAAAGATGTTGAATAACGCATATGTACCAAGCAACATCACTGGAGGAGATATGACAAACATGGTAGGGCAGGTATTAGAAAGTCACAAGATCACTTTTCATGAAGATGAGTTGCCACCTGAGGGGTTGAGTCATAACAAGGCGTTGCACATCACTGTGTAGTACGAAGGTTATTGTATCACCAGAATCCTGATTGATGGAGGGTCCAACCTCAACATTTGTCTATTGGTAGCACTCACGACATTGGGAAAAGGGCTGAAATTAGCCTGTGTTTGCAAATGGGGCCTACTTGGTTCAATGTTGATTTTCAACTGATAGACGTGCCAGCATCGTACACTTTATTGTTGGGAAAACCATGGATTCACTCTGCTGGGGTCGTAACATCAACACTGCATCAGGCAGTGAAGTTTGAGTGGAACCACCAAGAGGTGATCCATCACGGTGACGGTAGCAATCCGATATACAGTCGCCAGACTATCCCATCAATCAGAGGAAGAAGAAAGATAGGCGGGGAGACCGATCACCACATCGAGCGAGTCAACGCCGTTGACAAGTACAAATGGTGGGACAACAAGATCAAAGCATATTGAAGTGGAGTGGATATGAACCTGGCAAGGAGCTTGGCAAGAACCTCCAAGGAATCGCTAAGCCTATCAAACTAAAAAATATGGCACCACCTTTGGTCTGGGGTACGAGTATACTAGGGAGGAATTCAACAACTGGTCGGTTATTACTATCTGCTAGAGTAGCCAATACCATGCTGGAGCAGACCTTCCAGCCAGCCGATGTTATCTATGGGTCGAAAGAGGAGGAAGTACTGGCAGCAGTAAGGAATCTATTCCAAGAGGATGATGATATGGATTGTTGTGTCATTTTCGAGGAGGATGGGAAGGAAGGCCCTTCCATACAGGCCGTAAGCAGAGGAGCCCGCCTCAATAACTGGAAAATCAGAACTACTAGAGCTCGACGAGCTTTGGGGTAGCAAGGCTAAACAAGAACTGTTTTGTTTTACTGAAATATTTTATTTTTTCTCGCATGTTTTCAATTCCTTCAATAAGATCTTGAGTGCTCAAAAAAATTATGCAATTATCGAAGCATTTTGAATTTTCTTATGAATCAACACTTATTACTATTGTTTTCTCTCATTACTTTACTTATACAACATTACTATTACTTATTTTGATTAACCAACGACTGTGACATGCAACGAGACAACGCAACAAACGAACATAGATTCAGAGGAAGATGATATACCAGAAGAGATTATTTAAGAAGTCGAGAATTTTAAGAATAGACCTTAGTCCAAACTAGACGAGACTGAGATTGTTAGCCTAGGAGATACAAAAAATGTCAAAGAAACACGAATTAACGTCCATTTGTCACCGTCGGAAAAGGAAAAGTACGCAGAATTTCTAAGAGAATATGAGGACATATTAGCCTGGTCATACGATGATATGAATGATCTAAGTACATCCATTATGGCTCATAAACTGCCAACTAATCCATCATATCCACCAGTGAAGCAAAAACTTAGGAAGTTGAAGCCTGACATGAGTTTAAAAATCAAGGAAGAAGTCACTAAGCAGGTCAAAGCTAAAGTTCTCAGGGTAATAGAATATCCAACATGGTTAGCTAACATTGTGCCAGTGCCAAAGAAGGATGGGAAGGTCTGGGTCTGTATCGACTACCGGGATCTCAATCGGGCTAGTCCGAATGATGACTTCCCCTTGCCAAATAAAAACATCCTGATTGACAATTGCTCCAAGCACGAGTTGCAGTCATTTATAGATTTTTTCGCGGGTTATCATCAGATCTGGATGGATGAAGAAGATGTTGAGGAAACGGCTTTCATTACGTCGTGGGGGAATGTACTGTTACAAGATGATGCCATTCGGGTTAAAGAATGTTGGCGCCACTTACATGAGGGCCATGACCACGATTTTCCACGATATGATGCATAAGGAGATTGAAGTATATGTAGATGATGTCATCATCAAGTACAAGAAAGCCACGGATCACATGGAAGATTTGATAAAGTTCTTCAATAGATTGAGACGGTACAACCTGAAATTGAATCTCGTGAAATGTGCATTTGGGGTTCCTTCCAGAAAACTAATTGGGTTTATTATGAGTCACCGAGGGATAGAGTTGGATCCATACAAGGTCAAAGCTATTCAAGAGTTACCACCGCCAAAGAACAAGAAGGACGTGATGAGTTTCTTGGTGAGACTTAACTACATCAGTCGGTTCATTACACAATCCACTGTCATCTGTGAGCCAATCTTTAAGATGTTGAAGAAGGACGCCGCTACCAAATGGATTGATGACTGTCAAAAAGATTTCAACCGAATCGAATACCTGTCAACACCACCAGTCTTGGTCCAGCCCAAGCCAGGTAGACCTCTATTACTCTATCTTGCGGTACTAGATGGATCGTTCGATTGCGTCTTGAGGCAACATGATAAAACAGGGAGGAAGGAGCATGCCATTTATTACCTCAACAAGAAGTTCACCCCGTACCCGGTAATCTCTATTAGAACACACATACTGTGCTTTGACATGGGTAGTCCAGAAGCCGAGGCACTACTTATGTGCCTATACCACATATCTCATATAGAGGATGGATCCTTTGAAGTACATCTTCCAGAAGCCTATGCATACTGGCAAGCTAGCCAAGCGGCGAATCCTTTAAAGTGAATTTGACATTGTCTACATGACCTAGAAGGAAATCAAAGGACAGTCACTAGCAGATCACCTTATCGAAAATCCCGTGGATAGAGAATATGAACCCCTAAAAACGTATTTTCCTAATGAGGAGGTATATTTCATAGGAGAAGATATTGTAGAATCCTGTGACGGTTGGAGAATATTTTTCGATGGAGCAGCAAATTTCAGAGGAGTTGGCATAGGAGCATTCCTAGTATTTGGAACCGGTCAGCACTATCTAGTGTTTGCCAAACTCAGGTTTCCTTGCACCAATAACATGGTAGAGTATGAGGCCTACACCCTAGGGCTCAAGATGACCATTGACATGAAAATTCAAGAGTTGCAAGTATTTGGGGATTCAGACTTGGTTATACATCAGGTCTGAGAAGAATTGGCGACCAAGAACTCCAAGATACTCCACTATCTGCATTGTGTACATGAATTGAGAAAGAGGTTCACAAAGATAGAACTCCAGCATGTTCCCAGAGTCCAGAATGAGTTTGTTGATGCATTGGCTACCCAATCATCCATGGTACATCATCTAGACAAGAACTTCATTGATCCCATTTCGGTGAAGATCCATGTTCATATAGCTTACTGTGCTCATGTTGAAGAAGAAGTAGACGAAAAGCCTTGGTTTCGCGATATCAAGGAATACTTGGCAAAAGGAGAACACCTAGAGCTCGCAAATCCTACTCATAAACGCACCCTACGGAGGTTGTCCAACAATTTCTTTCACAACGGAGGAATCCTGTATAGGAGGACTCTTGATTTAGGATTGCTAAAGTGTGTCGACATGAAGGAAACATCTAAATTACTAGAAGAAATCCACACTGCAACCTACGGTCCATATATGAACGGTTTTGTCTTAGCCAAGAAGATACTCCTGGATGGTTACTTCTGGATGACTATGGAGACGGACTGCATCCATTATGTCCGAAAATGTCACTACTTCTAGATACATGCAGACATGATCAAAGTACCCCCCAAATGACCTTAGTGCAACAAGCTCACCATGGTTGTTCGCCACTTGAGGAATGGATGTTATTGGACCGATCAAGCCTTCTGCATCCAACAGGCACAGATTCATCCTAGTAGCAATAGACTATTTCACCAAATGGGTCGAAGCAGTGTCTTACAGAGCAGTAACTAAGAAAGTCGTGGTAGACTTTGTCCGCGACTGTATTGTTTGCCAATTCTGGATTCCGGAGTCAATCATCACTGATAGTGGCTCCAATCTCAACAGTGACTTGATGAAAGCTATGTGTGAAACCTTCAAGATCAAACACAAGAATTCTACAACCTACAAGCCTCAAATGAATGGAGCCGTAGAGGCTGCCAATAAGAACATCAAGAAGATATTAAAGAAAATGATAGAGAAGCATAAGCAGTGGCACGAGAAGCTATCATTTGCCTTACTAGGGTACCGCACCATGGTCCGCACATCAACTGGGGAGACCCCCTACATTCTGGTTTATGGTACAGAAGCCGTCATTCCCGCCAAAGTGGAAATTCCTTCCTTAAGAATCATACAGAAGCTGAGCTTGATGATGCAGAATGGGTGAAAAGTCGCTACGAGCAGCTAGCTATTGTAGATGGTAAAAAATGATCGTAGTTTTCCACGGCCAGCTTTATCAGAGCAGAATGGTCGGAGCCTTCAACAAGAGAGTCAAGTCAAGACAGTTCGCACCAGGGCAGCTGGTGTTAAAGGAAATTTTCCCGCATCAAGATGAAGCTAAAGGGAAATTCTCTTCCAACTGGCAGGGTCCATGCATGGTTCATAGGGTTCTGACAAGAGGAGCCCTCATACTTGCAGAAATGGACGGAGAAGTTTGGCCAAAACCAATCAATTTAGATGTAGTCGAGCAATACTATGTGTAATCTTTATGATTTTGTGTATGATGTAATTGAAATATGCTTGACATGATTTCCGTTAAAGAGGGGATACGTAGGCAGCCTTATGGCTTCGGTCACAAGTCAATAAAATTTTCATTCCCCTCCTCCCCGTAATTGGAAACTGGGGTAGAATTTTGAGGAGGACCCTCAAAATTCCGAAGTATTTTTAGCTAGTCATCTCAAGCAACCGTCAGAAGCATCAACTCGGTAAACTGGAGTAGAATTTCTAGGAGGACCCTCAAAACTCGCAATGTCTTGAACCACGTTGCAATCATCGGTTCATTGAAAGAAAACTATTCTCGACTATGTATTTATGTTACCAAAATTGTTTTGTTTAGTATTGCTACCCCAACGATGCGTATTGTATCACCAGATCAAAATCAAGCAGATTAAGCAGAGGCAGCGAGGATACGAACTAGCCTCCCCCCTCTACAAAACTCACAATCTTTCTTTAGATACAGTCACTCGAGTTGCAAAATAATCAAATATACTCACAAGACAAACATTGTTGAGGAATACAACTCTCAGAACCATAGCACTTACTCGCAGCCGCTATTCGCATGCAGTGTTCCCAGTAGATGTAGTATCCCTAGCAGTCGCAATATCGTAATATGCTATTAGCTAAGAAAATTCTATTATCATTTTCCCTTTTTACTGTTTGCATAAGGCTACCATTCTGCATTCCGAGGTTAATTTCTACCTGTATCTGCATTTTTTGCATTGCATAAGGCTACCATTCTGCCTTCCGAGGTTAAGCTCTACCTCTAGATTCATTTTGCATTGCATAAGGCTACCACTCTACCTTCCGAAGTTAAGCTCTACCTCTACCTGCATTTTGCATTTCATAAGGCTACTATTCTGCTTTCCAAGGTTAAGCTCTACCACTACCTGCATTCGCATTATATAAAGCTACCATTTTACTTTTCGAGACAAAACACTGTCTCCATCTGCACATTGGATGGCTGAAATATCGCCACTTTATTTATTGCATTTCATCGGTTGAAAGATCGCCACTTTATTTACGCTTGCATGGCTGAAAGATCACCACTTATTGTATTTCATGGGCTGAAAGATCGCCACTTTATTTACGCTTTCATCGGCTGAAATATCGCCACTTTATTTACGCATGCATGGCTAAAAGATTATCACCTTATTTACATTCTACATGGCTAAAAGATCGCCACCTATTTACATTCTGTATGGCTGAAAGATCGCCACCTATTGCATTTCATCGGCTGAAATATCGCCACTTCATTTACATCTGCATGCCTGAAAGATCGCAACCTTATTTACACTTGCATGGATGAAAGATCGCCACTTCATTTACACTTGCATGGCTGAAAGATCACCACTTTATTTACACTTGCATGGCTGAAATATAGCCACTTTATTTACATTTGCATGGATGAAAGATCGCCACTTTATTTACGTTTGCTGGATGAAAGATCACCACTTATTGCATTTCATGGGCTGAAAGATCACCACCTATTGCATTTCATGGGCTGAAATATCGCCAAATTATCTGATGGCGTCATTGTTCGGAGGCACCATTGTCATAGCCCAAGAACACCATATCATGGTCTGAGGACCCCTTTTAATCTTTTGCATATCATTATTCAAAGACATCATGGTTGATAATAGGCTATATAGTTATTATTTACACCTTAATATGACCATACTTTGTTGTTGTTTTATAGATAAATTGCCAACAAAATTCTCTAAATAGTGTCCTTTTGTTTCGCAGGGAATATTATATGAGAGGAAGCAACATGGAGTGTGTTGGAGGCGATAATGTGAAGAAAAGGCCCACTCGAGAAGTACCCGAGCACGAAGAAGTAGAAATTGTCCGGGCAAGAAGGCCACCACGACCGTGGTGGCATCGCAGTGGATTAATAAGGCGAGGCAGAAAGATCAGCTTTCACCGGGTCGACTGCGCTTGGCCACGATCGCGGTGAATTGTTCATGCGGATGGAAGTTTGAGGACCAAAGTGTAAATTCGAGGAAACTTTTGTAAAACCCTTATAAGCTTTAGAAACTCACCCAAGATTGGACTAAGCTTGTTTTAGACTACTTTTGGAGGAAGAACAAAAGGGAGGAGACGATCCAAACATTAGAGTTTTTCTCCATCTCCTTTTAATTCTTGCAATTTTACATTATGAATAATCTATTAGTTTTCTCTTATTTTGTTATGAGTAGCTAAAAACTTATCTAGGGTTGATGGAACCAATTGTTGGTTGAAGTCTTGACTCAAGTTGTTATAATCGAGCAGGATTTATGATATGATTATTCAACTACGTTTTGTATGGTGATTAATTGAATGGGCCCTTGATTAATCGTGTCTAATTACCTTATATTGCTTGAGAAAGAGTATTAGGTTAGACAAATGTTGAAAAACACCAATTTTAGGTAATTGAAGAGATTCATTACTTGAATTTAAAAGTGGATTTAGAGATAACGTAACTTTGGTGGGATAATTTAGAGTTTCGAACATAGTGTTAGCTAGAGTAGTTCGAGAGAATTCTCTATTAAATTATTGTAGTTGATTGAGCGATAATTACAATAACCCATAACTCTTAATCCTCATAGAGTATTACGGCGAGATTATACTAGAAGAGTCAAGACCTAAACTAGCAATTGGGGAAATCACTTCCCTAGAACATTTTACCATTGAATTATCCTTGTTTTAGCTTACTGTTGTTTTTAATAGTAGTTGAAGTAGTTAAACAAAAACCCAATCCTATTTGATCAAAAGTATCTTGCATCTAGAGATTGATTGAGTTGATAATAACATTGCCAAAGAGTGTAATAGATAGGTTAGTTCCCTGAGGATTCGATTTTGGATCTAAAACCGGATTATGTTTGCAGCGACCGCTTTGTCCTTTTTAGGATTAGAGTTGGGCGTGATCGAATTTTGGCGTCTTTTCCGGGGAACTAACGGTGTTATTTATTACAACTTAGAAGTAGTGTTAAAAATTATTAATCCAAATCAATTTTCTAAGGTGTTAAACAATTTTCATTGAATTTCTAACGTTTTAACTCTTGTGGACTTCAGGTGTATGCCTAGAAATTCTTCGAGGACTGGAGAACTGCTTGAAGAACTTCCAGACCAGAGAAAACATTCAGGGTATTGAACCGTGCCAACAAGAGAATCCAATAATCACAACAGCCACACCAGCTCGAATTTGACATGGGAGACGCAGAAAACGTCAATGGAAACGTCGGGGATCCGCCAGCGATCCCAAATGTTAGAGTAGTGGCACCTCTTATGCCAGAAGGTGCACTTTATGATTGTGCACGACCTACAACATACAAATTGGCAACTGCCATAGCCGTGCCCGCAATTCAAGCGGAGACATTCCATATCACCAAAAACATGCTGCATCTACTGCAGAATAAGGGACTGTTCTCCGGGTCACACATTGAAGACCCTCAGAAACATTTGAAAATTTTCTGTCAATTTATGTGACTCAAATGTAGCCAAATGTGACCCCGAAAGCTATCAAGCTGTTACTGTTCCCATTCTCTGTGACCAGGGAAGCTTAGACTTGGCTAAGTTTACTCCCTATCAATTGCATTGTCACCTGGGAGGAATTAGTCAAGCAATTCCTGAATAAGTTCTACCCGCCCAACAAGACTGCTAGGCAGATTGATGAAATATTGCAGTACAAGCAGCAACCGAGTAAGACCTTGTAGGAAACTTGGCAAAGATTCAAAGGGATACTGGTGAAGTGTCCTGACCATGTCATTCCAGACCAGATGCTTGGCCAGAGGTTCTACATGGGGTTAGCTAACAATCTAAAATCAAATGTGGATGCTTCAGCTGGAGGTGCCTTTTTAAGTAAGATATTCACCGAGTGCAAAGTCCTCCTTGACAAGATGTCCCAGAATTCGGGGTGGATGACTAGAGGTACAACACTGGCACCCATAGTATATTCATTTCCTCTTGAAATTCGCATGCAGAGAACATGGCCACACTCATGACTCAGATGAGTATTTTGATGAAGAAGATAGATGAAATGGCTACCAAACAAGTGCATATTGTTGACACAACAAATGGAGGATTGTGTACACCCTTTTTTAATCAGCCTTATATATGTTCATGGAGCGCAGAAGGTGAAAATCAAGGGGCAAGGGAATATATGAATTATGTTAAGAATTTTGGGGGTCAGAGACAATGAGGACAATAGTGGAGACCGGCACCAAATCACCAATACAAACCCAATATGCCTCAGCCTCGGGGCATGCAGGCTTAAGGCCAAATGGTGCCATACAACCAGAGACAACAAGGCTACCCACAGCAGAACCATCAACAACTAACATATCAACCACCTCCTCAGCAGCACAATAATAACATGGTAGAGATCAAAGGGATGCTCCAGCAACTCATGGGACAAATGGTAAGATGCAAGAAAAGTTGGCAGTACATGATTTAGCTATAAAGAACATTGAAACTCAATTTGGGCGGTTATCTATGGCTTTAAACAATCACCCTAGGGAACATTGCCAGCAGACACAAATATTAACCCTAAGGAGAAAAACTCAGATCAGCTCATAGCAGTAAGTCTCTGGAATGGGAGAGATTTAGACAAAGAGCAGGAGGTTTCACAAGCCAACAAAGAAAATATGCCAACTACTCTAATTCCACTAGAGATAGATGAACCAACAAAACTGACTGAAGTGGTGGTTAAACAGGGGCAATATGAAAAGGGGAAGGCTAAAGTAAATGAACCAATTGTCGAACAGGAGACGACTGTTGTGTCACAAAACCCTAACAGAGAGAAGCCAGCAAGCAGTGCACAACAAGTGATAGCTGCACCATTCCCTCAAAGGCTGGGAAAACAAAAGAAGGAAGATCAATACAAGAAATTCATGGAGATGCTGCATCAAATTCAGTTGAATATTCCCCTGATGGAGGTCTAGAGTATAAGACTGGTTTTCAGGAGGATTGGGTGGTTGTTTACTCTTAAGGTTTTTGGCTTAACAGTTATCGATCTTTAAATGTATTAATTCTCTAGCCACCCGATAAGATATCGGGCGGATTGGTATCGGTTTAACTTATCGGACGGTTATCAAGCGTTTTATCGGCCTAATTCAATTTATATTGCGTGCATTAAGTATTTGCTAACAACGTAGCATACAAATTTACAAATCAAAATTACATATTGAGTCTACATATAGAACTTGAAACTACTAGTCTGCCTACATAACAATAAGTGAAAAAGCAGAACACATTTGTAAATCACTAAATTTTACGCTACCGTTTATTAAAATGAACACTGTCCCAAAGAAGAGTATTAAAATTATATAAATGCGTACAATTGTACACTGTCCAGTACATCACAAGGCAGAGTATTAAATTGAACATTTCTATTTTAAAATTGTACACATTTTTTTTCTACAATTGTTCCTGTGTCCCACATAGTACGGTTCCAACTTCCATCTCTACTTCTTCTCCTATTTCAATTACATGAAGGGTCAAGGTTTTTTTATATTTAATAAGTATATAATATATGTATATATATATATATATATATATATATATATATATATATATATATATTCTTAATGGGTTAATAGATTATCCGTTAAGAAAATTGAATAATTCGCCCCCAAACCGATAAGCTGTTGATAAAAAAATTTCAATTCATTCCCTGTCCTTTATGTCGTTAACCCGTTACCAGTAAGCCATTAAGCTTCGGTTTAGTTCAGTTTTTAATTTCGGATCGGTTTTGAACACCCCTACTTGAGGGAGATGCTAGGTTATGCGAAGATGATGAAAGACCTAATGTCAAGAAAGTTTGAATTCCAGGACCTATCTACAGTGAATCTGACGCAGACCTGCAGCGGAGTAGTGACCAAACCGATGGCTCAAAAGATGTCTGACCCAGGTATCTTCACTATTCCTTGCACGATTGGGACTTATGCCTTCGCAAAGGCATTATGTGATTTGGGAGCTAGCATAAACTTGATGCCTCTGGCTGTATACACCAAACTGGGCATTGGCAGAGCTAGACTGACTTCGATGCTGCTACAGTTGGTTGACCGCACGGTAAAAAGACCTACTGTGATTCCTGATGATGTGTTGGTGCAAGTGGGGAAGTTCGTGTTCCCTGGAGACTTTGTTATTCTGGACTATCAGGTAGATGAGGAGATACCTATTATTTTAGGTAGGCCATTTTTGGTCACTGGGAGAGCACTAATCGATTGTGAGACTGGGGACTTAAAATGAGACTGAACGATGAAAAAGTCATATTCAATGTTCAGAAATCTATGAGGAGACCCGCTGAATATGCTAATTGCTCTCTAGTGGAGGCAGTTGATGTGATCCTGCAAGAAGATGATGTGACCCTGACTACTAAAGATCTGTTGGAGGCATGTCTGACAAATTTAGAAGAGATGGACGGTGAAGGGTTATGGGTTATGGCACTTGAAGGCCAAGGATTCTAGAAAAGGGAACCTCAGTTCGAGCCCCTTGACTTAGAAAAAAGAGCTACACCTCCAGCAAAGCTATCAGTAGAGGAATCACCCACGCTGGAGTTGAAGACGCTCCCAGCTCACCTCAAGTACGTTTTACTAGGCCATGATTCTACTTTGCCTGTTATTATATCATCCTATTTGCTAGATATGCAGGTAGAACAGCTCTTACAGGTACTATATGAAAGTAATACTGCCATTGGCTGGACCATGGCAGACATAAAGGGTATCAGCCCAGCCTTCTGTATGCATAAGTTTCTCTTAGAAGAAGAGCACAAACCTTCCAGAGAACATCAACGAAGGCTGAACCCGAACATGAAAGAAGTAGTAAAGAAGAAAGTTATAAAATGGTTAGATGCGGGAATCATCTTCCCCATATCTAGTAACAATTGGGTTAGCCCTGTCCAATGTGTGCCAAAAGGGGGGGAATGACTGTTGTGCAAAATGAGAACCATGAGTTGGTCTCAACTCATACAGTCACGGGATGGCGAATTTGCATGGATAACCAAAAATTGAACACGGCCACCCGGAAGGACCACGTCCATTTGCCTTTCATTGACCAAATGTTGGACAGGCTGGCTGGGCGATCGCACTTCTATTTCTTGGATGGATATTCGGGGTACAATCAGATATAAATATCCCCCTAAGATAGAGAGAAAACATCCTTCACTTGTTCGTATGGCATCTTCGCCTTTTGGAGAATGCCTTTTGGGCTTTGCAATGCACCAGCGACATTTCAACGGTGCATGTTAGCCATTTTCCCAGACACAGTGGAGGATATTATGGAGATCTTTATGGATGATTTTTTCATGGTAGGAGATTCATTCGAGGACTGTCTTCACAACTTAAGAAGAGTGCTCAAAAGATATGTGAAGATAAATTTAGTGTTGAACTGGGAGAAGTGTATTTTTATGGTATAGGAAGGGATAGTCCTGGGGCATCAAGTATCCAGTAAAGAAATTGAGGTCGATCATGCTAAGGTCGACGTGATTGAAAAGCTACCACTGCCTACTTCAGTCAAGGTTGTGAGAAGTTCCTTGGGCACGTTAGGTTCTACAGGCGATTCATAAAATATTTCTCCAAAATTGCTAACCCTTTATGCAAACTCCTTGAAAAGGATCACCCTTTTGTGTTTTCTAATGATTGAAGGTTGGCATTTGAGGAGCTAAAGAAGAGATTGGTGACTGCACCCATTATTGTTGCACCCAATTGGGAGCAACCATTTGAGCTCAATTGCGATGCAAGTGACCATTCCATAGAAGCAGTCTTAGGGCAGCGAAATGATTAGCTGATGCACCCGATTTAATATGCAAGCAGAAGGCTAAACGATGCACAACTCAATTACGCTGTGACAGAAAAGGAGATGTTGGCGGTTGTTTTTGCATTCGACAAATTCAGGTCATACTTGATTGGCTCGAAGGTTATTGTTTACACTGACCATACAACAATAGTTACCTGATAGAAAAAAAGAGTCAAAGCCACGCTTAATTCGCTATGTTCTTCTGTTACAAGAATTCGGTCAGGAAATACGTGACCGAAAAGGGACAGAGAACCAAGTAGCCGACAACCTCTCAAAGTTGGAAGGAGCTGAAAAGAAGGTGGAAGTTCAGGATATAATAGAGACATTCCCGGATGAACAATTACTGTCAATGATAACGGAGGAGGCACCTTGGTATGCTGATATTGGTAATTATTTAGCAAGTGGTATTGTACCCTATGAAATCTCCTTAATTCAAAAGAAAATTTTCTTTCATGAGTGTGGGTATTATTATTGGGATAAACCTCTATTGTTTAAAATATGTGTAGATAACATGATCCGGCGATGTATCCCCGAGAAAGATCAATATTCTGTTTTGCAGGCTTGCCATGCTTCACCATATGGTGGACACTTTGGAGGAATTCGGACAACAACGAAGGTGTTGGATTCAGGCTTGTACTGACCTACTCTGTTCAAGGATGCCTAGGTTAAAAGCTGTGATGATTTCCAAAGGACATGCAACATATCTCATAGACACGAGATGCCAATGACTACAATTCAAGAGGTGGAGATTGTTTACATGTGGGGGATTGATTTCATGGGGCTGTTTGTCAGCTCATATGGTAACAAGTACATATTGGTAGCAGTTGACTATGTCTCCAAGTGGGTCGAAGCAGTGGCTCTTTCAACCAATGACGCTAAAGGGGTACTAGGCTTTCTAAAGAAGAACATTTTCATATGTTTTGGTACCCCAAGAGCTATGCTTAGTGATGACGGAACCCTTTTCTGCAATAGAACATTCATACGGCTGCTGAAAAAATATAGAGTTCTTCATAAAGTGACCACCCCGTACGACCCACAATCTAGCGGACAAGTTGAAGTGAACAACAAGGAGATTAAAAGTGTCCTCACAAAAATAGTGAATGCAACAAGGACTGACTGGGCAAAGAAATTGGATGATGCATTGTGGGCGTACGACACAGCCTTCAAAACCCCAATTGGTATGTCACCGTACAAGTTGGTTTTTGGCAAGGCATGTCACCTCCCAGTTGAGCTAGAGCATAAAGCACTTTGGGCATTACGGCAGTTAAACTTAGACATGGAGACAACAGGTACTAACAGAATCAGTGGGTTACATGAGCTCGAGGAATTCAGGTTCCAGGCCTTTAAGAGTGCTAGATTATACAAAGAACGGATTGAATTAATGCATGATAAGCACATCTTGGATCGCAACTTCAAACGCGGAGATCATGTGTTGTTATACAACTCGAGATTGAGATTTTTTCCAGGTAAGTTAAAGTCCTGGTGATCAGGACCCTTTAGAGTGGTGCAAATGTTCTTAAGTGGAGCTGTAGAGATTGAATCAGAAAATGGGACAAACAAGTTCACAGTAAATGGGAAAAGGTTGAAACATTACCTTGGAATGGCTGAAGAAAAAGGGGATAGAGTTGTAATCAATTTGGAAGAGCCCTAGTACACGAATGAAGAGTGATGATAAAAACTTGCATCGTGCCGCAATGATAAATCAGGCGCTGCATGAGAGGCAACCCATGAGTGTGTTGCTAGTGTCATGTAACTTCATATATATATATATATATATATATATATATATATATATATATAAGCAACGCTAGCGCCACGGCCGCGATGAACTGCGGTTAACCGCGGTCGAAGGCAAACATTCTGCCTCATGTTTTATATTCCACCGCGTACGTGGTGGACCGCAATAAACCGTAGTGAGGCGCGAATATTCTGCCTCAAAATTTTGAACCCACCCTGGCCACCGTGGTTACCAGGTATGCTAATTTTTCTTTTCCGTTTTCCTTGTTTTTCTCTTTTCTTCTTCTTTTAATTTTAAAACCCAAAACAAACCCCCCTCCCAAACCAAACATAACCGACCCCCTCCCCCAAATTCCTAATTTTTCTCTCTCTCTAAACCCTAACCCCCCGAATTCTCTCTTCTTTCCCTTCTTCTTCTTCTTCACTAACGTTAGTCCCATTTCCATTTATCTCCTCTTTCGTCCATTAAGGTATGATACTAACTCTCCCTTCTCTTTTCCTTTTGTATTTTGTGTTTTTTATGCTAGTTAAGGGTGATATGGTGTTGTACTTGTAGTAGATTTTTTTGTTTTGTTTCTTCTTATTTTCTGTGTAAATTTCATTTTTGACCTTGATTGGTAAAGGGGCTGTTAATTAATATGGTGGAAATGTGTTGTTGGTGGGTGATTGAATGACATAAGTGGGGGGGGGGGGGGGTGTTGGTGTAGTTGTATACTTGTATTTGGAGGAATTTTGAGACTCATGAGGGCTATATGTGTTTAGATAATGCCATGCCCACAAAGTGTTGGGGAAATTACCCAATGGAGATATAATGAGCTATTGTGACATGGTTGTGGTGAAGTTTGAGTAACCACCCATAGTCACCCATTTCACACACTTTCTAATAGGCGCTTCTCTGTTTGATAAGTACAATGAGTTCTTCTAGAAAGAGACGCATCACATGGCCTTCCATTATTGGACCGGGAAGCTCTTCCAGAGGTAGGGGCAAGCCCAAGCACCATAATTTGACAATACGAGGTTTGTCTCCCAAGCGGTGGAGTCTAGATATACTGCAAAGATAGCGAAGAAACTTCTCCATGAAGTGCACATTGACCACCATGCACCAGAGGTGGAAGGCCTCAACATCTTCAATGAGGTAAGAAGGCGTCAGCTGGACATCTTCTTCGAGGTGCCGGAGGAGGAAAATGTTCAGCTCGTGTGGGAGCTTTATGCCAACTTCCCGGAACATGTGGAGGGAATTGTTACTATGAGGAATACACCAGTGAACGCATCTATTGAGGCTATTCGCAGGGTGTACAAGCCGCCAGTGTTTAGGGGAAACACTGATGATTATCAAACCTATAGCTCAACACGAGCCTTATGGTGGCCTATTCTTGAGGTTATTTTTGTGCTCGACAGGGAATAAATTTGGATTAAACAAAGGATCACACTTAAATCCCACTCTCTTAATTTGGAGGCTAAGTGTTAGTTCACCATCATCAACAGTCGGCTGTTACCCTCCAGCAACACAACTTATGTCAACCTACCAAGGGTAGCAGCTATTTTCTGTTTCATGGCCCAGAGAGATTTTGATGTGGCCCGACTTCTCTATGACAAAATGTTCATCAGATCCCCTGATCTAATCAAGGGTCACTACTTCCCTTCGCTGATCACTCGGCTGTGCCGTATTGCTAGAGTCCCTGATTATCCTCGGTTCGATGGGAGATTGCCACTGAAAGCCCTGTTTTGGGCGAAAAAAATAGGAATTGGACGAGAGCCGGTGGTGAATGTTGATGACTCTGATGATGATTCAGCTGATGGTAAGGATGATGCTGAGATATCTGAGGTTCCTCCTCCTCCGAGAGTTAATATAGAAGGCCCATCGCAGCAACACCGGAGTCACCCGTATGACAGCAATAGAGCAGGAGATGGCTGGGTTGCACACCCCAGTCCATGATTTGGGCGTACGTGTAGACGCAGTAGCTGAATGACAAGTGTGTGCCACGTGAACCCGGACACTGTCTCAGATCAGGAGTGATCCGTCAAGGAAGTTCCCTTACCTCACTGCTCTTTACATTTTTTTAGCCATGTGGATATGTCTTCTTTTTAAGTGTGGGGCGGGGGATACTTTAGTGTATGTGTGTAATTGTAGCAATTGATGGTCTAATTCTGTTGTGTTTTGTTGTACTTTGATTATTTTGGTATTCGAGTGAATAGTTCATTAAGTAAGTTAAAATAGTAAGTGACTTGTCCTAACGACGGATCCTTTTCGGCGGGTTCTTGAGGTTCTTGAGGGAACAAGTTGAAAAAAAAAAAGGAATATAGGGACTTTTCCTGACGATGGATCCTTTAGACAATTTTCTTGAGGGAAGTTAGTCTAGAGAAAAGATCAAAAAGATTTCTTTTTATTTTTAGGTAGTGTAGTAACTCCCCCTTGGTTTTTATTTGGCGGCGTTTCTTTTTCAAGGATTTAGCTTGAACCGGGTATAGGTAGTTTTTGTTTATTTTATTTTTTTTAGTTTTTAAATTAGGACTAATGGGCTATAAGCTAAATTCAAAGGAAAACCCTTAGCGTTGACAAACTTGAGCACAATAGATACTAGAGTGTAATGCTTAGTTTTATTGGTTGAATATTGTTAGAGTGCCTTAAAAGTTTACGTTTCTATCTAACTTGAATACTCGAAAGATAATGTCTTGATAAACCAAGCCGGAGTGAGTCATGTGCCATGTGTGTGAGAGTTTTATTGTGTTTCGTGTTTCATAATTGATGCCTAGAACTTGCTCTGTGTGTTTACAAAGCGAAGTAGTAGTCTCTTTCAGTTTTAGAAGTGATATATGCATTTCTTTGTTGAGCGCAAAATATAAAGTAAACCCACCTGAATGCAATACATCTTAGTTAAATCCGTTGAGCCTATAAGCCTATTTCTTTGGCAACCACGTTACGAACCTTATCCAATTGTTTGAATAGCTTGCTTTTTGAACCCTTTTACCTACCAATAAGCACTTGAATGGTATTAGAAATATGCAAAAGAATAAGTGTTGGGTGATGGTTTGGTTTTTAAGTAGAACCATTGAGATAGAGAAAAGGTGTTGAATTTTGAAGCATAAAAGAAGAAGCACCACGAAAAAGAAAAAAAAAAGAGAAAGAAGTTATAAATAATTGTGATGGTTGATAAGTGGTAGCTTGTTCAATTGCACCTAGTTGATGGGGATGTTTTAAATAAATGTGGTGGAGTGGTTAATTGGCACAACTATGATATTTAAGTTTAAGGTAATTGTATTAAAAGTGCTTAGGGATTTTTGACACTATATCTGAATATATCCTACTCATTCCTTAGCCTACATTACAACCAAGTAAAGTCCTATTGATCTTAGACTGATTAGGTTCAGTCCTATGTGTTATTTATTGTCGCCATTAATGAACCTTTTTATTTTTGTTCAATATTAAGAATCAAAGAGATTTTGAAAATCAGACGATTTCTGTCTATGTTTATAATGACCAAAAAACACTATGTTAATACTATTTTAGAAGCACTAAAAATATAATGTTCATGTTAAAATTAAAATTAGGTTTAATTCTACCTTTTAGCCTTTAATTAATTTTTAAATTACTTGTTGAAAGGT
Organism: Nicotiana benthamiana; assembly: GCA_034376525.1. NCBI lineage: Eukaryota > Viridiplantae > Streptophyta > Magnoliopsida > Solanales > Solanaceae > Nicotiana > Nicotiana benthamiana. The sequence goes on along the minus strand of CM067330.1, from coordinate 57,781,542 downwards.
GGATTGTGAATATCCTTTGAAATATTCACGCTAAAAGAGTACTATTTTATAATTCTATCATAATAAAATAAGAATTCCTTAACCTAAAAGGGCTATGTGCACAAGACTACGTATTTTTAAATTTATTCTCATTCAATTAGCTTTATTTTACTAAAATTATAAATAATAATTGGTTATAATTCTATACAAACAATAAAGACTCCTAATTCTTAAAACAATTCTAAGTGAACGAAAGTTTCCTACTTAGTCCTTTTGGGTGTTAGTTTTCTTTTATAAACATATTGTCTTACCTAGTTTAAACAAGACTAAATTACAGAATAATACACTTCATAAGTTCATGTTGTACTATTCTAGTTCAATTGTTAGTTTACAAATATATAGTCAAATATTAATAAGATCTTTTCTTTTCCAATTCGTTCTAATTATAACAATCTCATTTATTCCTACCTACCCCTATTGTAGCTTTCTTCTCATTTTTTACTCATGAATATTTAATTCAATTAATAAAAAGAATCATATGAAAAAAAACTGAAAAGAAAAATAGTTCCCTATTCAGTCAATGCTCATTCGTGCCTTCTTCCATAACCAATACTTCTACGTTTTTTTTTTAATTTTGTATATATTCAGGTTTATACATACCTATCACAACTGCAAAACACAAAAACAGACACAAGAAACCTAAAATCTCATCTCCTTTAATGCTAATCTTGTTACATTTCGAGTATTATTTTGTGAGAAATTTCGAGTGGGTTTGTTTGAACTTATTAAAAATAGTCTAAGTAGGTTGTATAAAAAGCTTGGAGTTATTGGACTAGTTTTATACAATAATTGCAGGTGAAAATCGTACAAAAATTTTATCAGCGATGCTTATATAATTTTATATAATGTTATACACTTTTATAGAAAGAGGTACACTATACATATAGTTGTAAAAAGGTATATAAAAATGTATAATCACAGAGTGAAAATATTCTTGATACACTATGTATATAGGTGGAAGAAGAAGAAGAAGAAGAAACGAGAAATTCATCAAATATCTGTAAATAATGTATCAATCTTGGATATAATAGTGTATAAGTTGTGTTTATACACTATTATATACTATTTATATAATATTATACATTATTATACAAATGAATCCTCTCAATGGAGTTTCACGTGTTCTTTTTCTTCCTTGGACATCCTCTAAAATTTAACTCAAATATAGCCTAAGCTACTCCAAATCACTTGAAATTTAAGTTTTGAACTCATCTTGATGATTCCAATCATTGAGACAACATCCATTCCAAACAACTAACAAATCAGAAAACTCAATTCCGGAAATTTAACTCAAATACAGCCTATCTACTCCAAATTACTTGAAATTTAAGTTTTGAACTCATCTTAATGATTCCAATCAATTGAGACAACACCCATTCCAAACAACTTACATTCAGAAAACTCAATTTCTGAAATCGAATCTTCGAACCACCTGTAATGGTGACTTTTATTTTTGAAATCCTTAATTAACCATTGAAATCTGGAAAAGAATTGAAGAAGAATAACAATAGTAGAAATTTTTTGTGGTGCAATGGCTGACTTGGGAAGCAGAAGAAGAATATGAGCTAACTAGAACGAAGAAAAAAGGCGAGTGACAAGGGATGTAACTGGAACGAAGAAAAAAGAGGGGAACGAAGAAAAAAATGGGCTAATTAGTGAAAAGTAATTTTCAGGTTATGTACTACCCGAACTATACTGGGTAAGAGCTTTAAACATAGATCATTTTCTACTGAATTGTTGGGCCAAGTGACAAGGGATGTAATTCTCTCTTTAAACAAAGAAGGATTCGAAACTTAATATTTGGTTGATTTTAAAGTCCTAAATATTAAAAAATAATTAAATAAATATTCATTAATGTTAGAAAAATTATAAAATAACTATTTTATCTAGTATGAAAAATGTTTTTAAAGGATAGAAACGATAAACAGCATTACGCTAAAAGTATTATAGCATAGACAGATAAGATAATAAGTCTCTTTCGTTTTCCGCATACCAAAATATTGCTTAAAATATTATTAGAAAAGTTTAATTCACTTTATTCTTGAAAAAGTCTAAAGTCACTTTAAGCTCGAATGGATTGAAAATATTTAGTCCTTACGTTCACTTTTGACTTAGCCACCAAGTAGTAAACCCTAGAATCTCTCTAATTATAGACATTCACCTTAAATAGAGTTCTATTTATAACACTCCCCCTTGAATGTCTATTCAATAATGTGCCTCGTTAAAACCTTAAAACCAAAACCCAATGGGAAAAATTAAAGAGAAGGAAAAAGAGTACACATGTTTGAATATGCGCCTATCGGTTGCCTCGTTAAAAACCTCGCAAGGAAAACCCAGTTGGGACAAAACCTTGTAAGGGAAAAAGAGTGCAACGCGCATTAACTCCCCCTGATAAGAACATCAATTTATATCCTTGAGCATTTGCATTCCAATCTTGTGCACCATCTTCAAAACAATCTTTGGTAGATGTTTGATAAATAAATCAACCATATTGACTTGAATAAATATTCCGCACCTTGAAATCATCATTCTTGATAGATATGAACATCTTCATATAATGTCGTGGAATAACTCTTCAATATCTCCATAGATGTATTCTCAATGTCATCATGCTTATAGTTATAGCAAGATACATATGTACACAAATTGTACTTAGGATGTGGTACTTCAGGACCAAGAATTGTGTATGGTTTAAGCAACTTAAATCTTTCAAGTTAAGTCATATAAATCACATAATAGACTTTAGATGCATATCAAGTTTTCATGTCATGCTAAACAAATAAGATATCGAAAACTGATTATACATACCTTTGACTTTATACTTTCAAGTATTTGAACTATATGTCCAAATCTACATGTCTTTCATATGGAATCAAGTATTTGTCTATACGCTTTAAGCGTATCAAAGACTTTGTCCTTCTGGGACTTAATATGAGCGTTTGTAGTGAGAATATAGTTACTTTCTTTGGGTCAGCAAATGCGTATAGCATGCTTTGCAATATGTTGCAATTGAATTATCCATTTTATGAACTTCAGGTTCATATCATGATATTCGGGGATTTACATATACAAATGATAATTCATCCCATGTAACCTTTTCTCAAGTGTTTATCATGTCTCCCCCTCATGTTAGAAAAGCTAACTTGTTTCCTCAACTTTGGGAAATCATCTTTGTGCATTATCATGTCAATATACACAGCACATTAATAATAAGATGAAATTATTTGGTTCCTGACCCTGAACCACTTGTGAGGGGAGAATATACTCTCGTATACAACGTATATCAAACTGATATATATAACTTTGTTCTCATAAGAAACAGTTTAGCTATTAAGTGGAGGCACTCAATAATTATCTTGCTAAACCAACTTTGATATAAACCAACTTATCAAGATGAACTATCTTGAATAGAAAATCTGGAAATTATGCTCGAAGTTATATTACTGAGCAATTTACCTCGCAAGCACCGGCCAGGCTGCGGGTCAATAACAATCTCACAAGTAACCATATCATAGATGCATCATATGTGGAATACATGGCAGGTGAATGGGCCCATATTCACCATTGATATTTCCAGAATTTATGTGCTTCAACCCGAATTCTTTAGTTGGTCAGTTCATTAATGAGAACAAGTGATACAAGAGAATTCGTAAAGAACTTTCTAGTTCTTTAATATTCACCCATGTGAATTCTCTATTATTGCACATCATACTTAAAATGAGATGGCTAACCCGAATGCCAAATGAACAAATTATCAATATTGGTAAACTTCAAATTTACACCATGACATGTGCACTTATCAATAAACTTCAGGTTTATTATGACATGGGTTTTTATACCAATAGATATCCACTTTATTGTGGCATTCTTTTGTTTGTGTAGTACAAACTAGAGAATGAAGCGGGTAGCTTTTCATATACAAATTATCCCGCTACAAGTTGTAGTAATAGGAGATATCAAATCTTTCCTTCATTTATAGTCTCAATTTAATCAATCGCTTTCGCGTGTACTTTGGAAACTGAATAAGTTTCTTTGAGACTTACTACAGCACAATACTCAATTGTGTTTCTCCAACATAGTAATTGGCTCTTCTAGAGCTCTCAATTAATTTTGTACTACCACAGATTCATCAACATCCATGTGGTGAATATCTCTTTTAAAGAGAAAGTTATACCATTATGGTCATGGTCAAAATTATATGCAAGATATGTTTCTTGCATTATCGTTGTCCTTTAATAGTCATATTTCCAAAATACTTTGGCGTACAATAGGTACGTGACCAACGATCATTCATGCCATATATCATCTCAAACCTCCTTCTAGGGGTGAGTGTGGTATCATCTCAAACCTCCTTCTAGGGGTGAGGGTGGTATATTCAATACCAACTTCATGTTCATATTCTTCCGATAATGAATATGTATTCGTGAGTCAGATGATGTCACATTCACTACGGGGATATGTGATTTTGTTATCCTTTTCAAATCTGTAAATGCGTCTGGCATTCGATTTGCTATTCTTTGCAAATGGATAATATTTTGCGCCTCTTTTTCACAAATAGAGGTATGTGGATCAAGATGAGATAATGATGCATTTTTCCACAAAATTTCCCGTTTGGTTTCACCAACTTCTCCCCCTAATTTTGGGAAAAGTGTCTCATCAAATTGACAGTCTGCAAATCGTGCAGTGTACAAATCCCCTGTTAATGTTTCGAGGTAGCGAATAATGGAGGACGATTCAAATTCAACATATATTCCTAACCTTCTTTGCGGACCCATTTTGGTGCGGGATGGCGGTGCTATAGGCACATATACTGCGCATCCAAAGATTCTTAAATGGGATATATTAGGTTCATGACCCAAAACCAATTGCAACGGGGAATATTTGTGTCAATTCGTTAGTCAGAGACGAACTAGCATTGCTGCATGCAAAATGGCATGACCCCAAGCCGAAGTGGGCAGCCTCGTTTTCATGAGTAAATGAGGTATTCAAGATTATACACATGTATTGTCTCAATCTGATATCCATTTTGAATGATATCTTTAAAACTCAACAAGTTCCTTTTAGACTTGGAGGAGAACATTTTGACTGATATCATTAAAACTCAACAAGTTCTTCTTAGACTTGGAGGAGAACATTGCATTCTCTAAAATATCGTTCCTTTAGGCAGAGTTATAGTTGCTCTTCAGGAGCCTTCAATCAATTTAATTCCCATGGTTTGCCATACAAAAGAAAATATACGAACATGAGAATAAACAAATTCAATCCGTTTGTTTCATACTTAAACAATATTTTCGAAATCTGCTGAGGTTATTCGACTAACTAAATCAGATAGTCGATTATATGTTTTCCATAATCGATTACTTTGCAGTTTGAAAATTTCAGTTTAAGCATTTTCTTAAAACAATCGATTGTTAAACACACACAATCGATTGTTGAACATTGACAATCGATTGTTAAACAAAGACAATCAGTTATTTGCTATTTTGAAAAACTTCAGATCACACTGTCTTAAGACAATCGATTGTTAAACATAGACAATCGATTGTTGACTATTTTGAAAAACTTCAGATCACACTGTCTTACGACAATCGATTGTTAAACATAGACAATCGATTATCTGCTATTTTGAAAAATTCCAGATCACACTGTCTTAAGACAATCGATTGTTAAATATAGACAATCGATTGTTGACTATTTTGAAAAACTTCAGATCACACTGTCTTACGACAATCGATTGTTAAACATAGACAATCGATTATTTGCTATTTTGAAAAAATTCCAGATCACACTGTCTTAAGACAATCGATTGTTAAATATAGACAATCGATTGTTGACTATTGACAATCGATTGTTGAACATTGACAATCGATTGTTTTGCAGTTTTAATGCGAAATATTAGATAATCGACTAACTGTTAGGTTAGTCGATTACCTCTACTTAAAAATAAAAATATTATTGAAATTTGAGCATATTGAAACATTTTAAAGAACTAATACTAACATTATATCATAAACTAACTAATACGAGCTGATACTAATGACTATTAGTTTATTCACTAACTATTACAAATAAGTGAAATAAAATCAAACAACTCCATCTTCTTTCATCACAGATCCATCACCGATTAGGTGGTCTATTTTCCCATCGGGTTGCTCAAAGAAGTCTGCCACATCCAAGTGTCTTGGTATATGTCAAAATTGTCGTCAGAGACAAAGTTTGTTTCAGGGCCTTTAATCTTTCGAGATGCTTGATAAAGGTCAACCAAATGTCTTGGTATACGGCAAGCTTTTGACCAGTGCCCTTTTCCACCGCAACGATAATATATAGTTTATGAACTATTTGCTTTTGGATTCTCATCGTATCGTGCTTGTGGCAGAGTGATCAACTTCAGGTTGTCATATCTCTTCTTTAAACCATTCCACAAGATAGGTGGATCTTTGACTGTGATATATTCAATTTTCAAACCTTCATCAAGGTGATGGCGCAAGAAAATCAAGGCCTTGGCACAGTTTCAAACCTTCATTAAGGTGATGGCGCAAGAAAATCAAGGCCTTAGCATAGTCTTGGGTGGATGCATTATTTCTGTCTTTAATGGCGTCTCCAAGACCCATAGCATCTAAGTGGATTTCAGCATCCAACACTCATGTCATATAGTTCTTGCCCGAAATTTCAAGGGCAACGAACTTTGTTTTCATAATGTCAGACATAAGATACAATTACATCAAGAGCGTGTTCATACTTACAGGCTTTATTACAATTATCACATTCACTTCAGGGAATGGATCATAATGACGATTATAATTCCGTCTATTGCCACGTCCACATTCATTGATACCATCATGGTAATAATTTTGTCTTCTTTCAGACTTATCACATACTGCTACCACATTCTCTAAAGGGAATGGAGCAAATTCATTTGGACGGAATTTTAATTCTTTGCCACGTCCACAATCATACATGAATTTGATCATGGCAAGGCATAGAAATTTTACCACTTCATGTGAGTGTAATTTCTTACGAACTCCATTAGAGTTATAATCAAACTTTGTTGTCTTTGTTTGTATATAAAATCAAATCGTAGAATTTCAAGAATTTGAAAGGGAAAGTAAATTACTTACCTTTAAGGTATACCAATAAATGTTGTGACATCAAATATACCTCTTGAGTTTCCTTCCCCTTGCATTACTTTATGATGATACCATCTCTTCTATTTTTCCGTATAGAAATTAGAAAAAGGCGGCGATTGAGTTGAGAGAGCCGAATCGGCTATGAAGCAAAACCCTACACAAACAAAAGTTAAAATAATCGAAAATTTCAATTGGTTAGAGACTCGTGCTGATAACGTGTTATGAAATAATATAAAAGACAAGAACAATATAGAGAGAATAGGGAGAGAGAGGAGTATTCTTATTGATACTTGGGGATGATTTACAATAGAATAGAACCCCTATATTTATAGGGAGATGATGACTTAGCCACCAAGTAGTAAACCCTAGAATCTCTCTAATTATAGACATTCACCTTAAATAAAGTTCTATTTATAACATAGTTTATTATAAATTTTGTAGTATTTTGTGAATGGAGGAAAACTAATCGGTGGTTTTCCGTCCAGTGTTAAGTATTCTTAGTGACACTCTGATTAAATTTGAATTTATGCTGGAAAGTTTCATATTAACGAAGGATAGAAAAGTCATTAACAAAAATAATTTCATATCAAAATTCAAATCCGAACCTCTTAATTAATTATCACTCTATTACAATCTTTATTGGTTACTCAAAAATTGCTTTTGTGCATTGACAAATTTTTTGATTTTATTTAAATGTTGTTATAAAATCTCCTATTTTAGGTGAATGTCCATAATTAGAGAGATTCTAGGGTTTACTACTTGGTGGCTAAGTCACCACCTCCCTATAAATATAGGGGTTCTATTCTATTGTAAACCATCCCAAAGTATCAATAAGAATACTCCTCTCTCTATTTTTCTCTCTATTGTTCTTGTTCTTATATTATTTCATAACACGTTATCAGCACGAGTCTCTAACCAATTGAATTTGATTTCTTCCCTCTTTCAGAATTTCTATACGGACAAAAAGGAAAAAGAAAGAATGAAGAAAGAAGGAAAAGAAACGAGAAAAAAAAATGGAAACGAAAGAAAGAAAAACAAAGAAGAAAGAAACAGAAACAGAAAGAGAAAAACGTGATAGAAAGAAAGGAATTTACACAAGAGGTATATTTGATATCACAACATTTATTGGTATACCTTAAAGGTTAGTAATTTACTTTTCCCTTTCAAATTCTTGAAATTCTATGATTTGATTTTATATACAAACAAAGATAACAAAGTTTGATTATAACTCTAATGGAGTTCGTAAGAAATTACACTCACATGAAGTGGTAAAATTTCTATGCCTTGCCATGATCAAATTCATGTATGATTGTGGGCAAAGAATTAAAAATCCGTCCAATTGAATTTGCTCCATTCCCTTTAGAGAATGTGGTAGTAGTATGTGATAAGTCTGAAAGAAGACAAAATTATTACCGTGAAGGTATCAATGGATGTAGACGTGGCAATAGACGAAATTATAATCGTCATTATTGTGGTAATGAGAACAATAAGGATTCTCAAAATAATCTTTCACTTTATGAAAGTAATATTTGACATGAGATTGTGTATAGCACATACAGATGATTATGATCCATTCCCTGAAGTGAATGTGATAATTGTAATAGAGCCCATAAGTATGAACACGCTCTTGATGTAATTTTGTTTCATGTCTGACATTATAAAAGGAAAGTTCGTTGCCCTTGGAATTTCGGGCAAGAACTATATGACATGGGTGTTGGATGCTGAAATCCATTTGGATGCAATGGGTCCTGGAGACGCCATTAAAGACAGAAATAATGCATCCACCCAAGACTATGCTAAGGCCTTGATTTTCTTGCGCCATCACCTTGATGAAGGTTTGAAACTGTGCTAAGGCCTTGTTTTTCTTGCGCCATCACCTTGATGAAGGTTTGAAACCGTGCTAAGGCCTTGATTTTCTTGCGCCATCACCTTGATGGAGGTTTGAAAATTGAATATATCACAGTCAAAGATCCACCTATCTTGAGGAATGGCTTAAAGGAGAGATATGACAACCTGGAGTTGGTCACTCTGTCACAAGCACGATACGATGAGAATCCAAAGGCAAATAGTTCAGAAACTATATGTTATCATTGCGGTGGAAAAGGGCACTGGCCAAAAGCTTGCCGTATACCAAGACATTTGGTTGACCTTTATCAAGCATCTCGAAAGAGTAAAGGCCCTGAAACAAATTTTGTCTCTGACGACAACTTTGACATCACCCACTTGGATGTGGCAGACTTCTTTGAGCAACCCGATGGGAAAATAGACCACCTAATCGGTGATGGATCTGTGATGAAGGAAGATGGAATTGTTTGATTTTATTCTACTTATTTGTGTTAGTTAGTGAATAAACTAATAGTCATTAGTATCAGCTCGTATTAGTTAGTTTATGATATAATGTTAGTATTAGTTCTTTAGAATGTTTCAATATGCTCAAATTTCAATGATATTTTTATTTTCCAGTAGAGTTAATCGACTACCCTAACAGTTAGTCGATTATCTAATATTTCACAATAAAACTGGATTTTTCCGCAAGCTAAGATAGTCGACTATCTGATTTAGATAGTCGACTATCCTGATGACTGTTTACTAAGATAGTCGACTATCAACTTAGTTAGTCGACTATCTAATATTTCGCATCAAAACTGGACTTTTCCGCAAGGCATGATAGTCGACTATCTGATTTAGTTAGTCGACTAACCTAATGACTGCTTCCCAAGATAGTCGAATATCAACTAAGGTATTCGAATAACCTCAGCAGATTTTGAAAATATTGTTTAAATATAAAACAAACTGATTGAATTTGTTTATTCTCATGTTCGTATATTTTCTTTTGTATGTCACACCATGGGAATTAAATTGCTTGAAGGCTCCTGAAGAGCAACTATAACTCTGCCTAAAGGAACAATATTTATCATAGAGAATGCAATGTTCTCCTCCAAGTCTAAAAGGAACTTGTTGAGTTTTTAAAGATATCATTCAAAATGGATATCATGTTGAGACAATAGATGAGAATAATCTTGAATACTTCATTTACTCATGAAAACGAGGCTGCCCACTTCGGTTTGGGGTCACGCCATTTTGCATGCAGCAATGCTAGTTCGTCAGCTGCCCACTTCGGTTTGGGGTCACGCCATTTTGCATGCAGCAATGCTAGTTCGTCGGCTGCCCACTTCGGTTTGGGGTCACGCCATTTTGCATGTAGCAATGCTAATTCATCGGCTGCCCACTTCGGTTTGGAGTCACGCCATTTTGCATGCAGCAATGCTAGTTCGTCTCAGACCGACGAATTATCACAAATATTCCCCGTTGCAATTGGTTTTGGGTCATGAACCTAATATATCCCATTTAAGAATTTTTGGATGCGCAGTATATGTGTCTGTAGCACCGCCATATCGCACCAAAATGGGTCTGCAAAGAAGGTTAGGAATATATGTTGAGTTTGAATCACCCTCCATTATTCGCTACCTCGAAATATTGACAGGGGATTTGTACACTGCACGATTTGCAGACTGTCAATTCGATGAGACACTTTTCCCAAAATTAGGGGGAGAAGTTGGTGAAACCAAACGGGAAATTTTGTGGAAAAATGCATCATTATCTCATCTTGATCCACATACCTCTATTTGTGAAAAAGAGGCGCAAAATATTATCCATTTGCAAAGAATAGCAAATCGAATGCCAGACTTATTTACAGATTTGAAAAGGATAACAAAATCACATATCCCCGCAGTGAATGTGACAACATCTGATTTATGAATACATATTCATTATTGGAATAATATGAACATGAAATTGGTATCGAATATACCACACTCACCCCTAGAAGGAGGTTTGAGATGATACCACACTCACCCCTAGAAGGAGGTTTGAGATGATACCACACTCACCCCTAGAAGGAGGTTTGAGATGATGTCATTATTATGGCATGAATGGTCATTGGTCACGTACCTATTGTACACCAAAATAATTTGTCAATGTGATTACCAAAGGACAATAATAATGCAAGAAACATATCTTGCATATAATTTTGACATGACCATAATGGTATAACTTTCTCTTTAAAAGAGATATTCACCACATGGATGTTGATGAATTTGTGGTAGTACAAAATTAATTGAGAGCTCTAGAAGAGCCAATTATTACTATGTTGGAGAAACACAATTGATTACCAATAAGGTATTGTGTTGTAGTAAGTCTCAAAGAAACTTATTCAGTTTCCAAAGTATATGCGAAAGCGATTGATTATATTGAGACTATAAATAAAGGAAAGATTTGATATCTTCTAATACTACAACTTGTAGCGGGATAATCTGTATGTGAAAACTACCCGCTTTATTCTCCAGTTTGTACTACACAAACAAAAGAATGCCACAATAAAGTAGATATTTATTGGTATAAAAACCCATACCATAATAAACCTGAAGTTTATTGAGAATTGCACATGTTATGGTGTAAACATGAACTTATCAATATTGATAATTTATTCAGTTGGCATTGGGGTTAGCCATCTCATTTTAAGTATTATGTGCAAATTCACATGGGTGAATATTAAAGAACTAGAAAGTTCTTTACGAATTCTCTTGTATTACTTGTTCTCATTAATGAACTGACCAACTAAAGAGTTCGGGTTGAAGCCCATAAATTCTTAAAATACCAAAGGTGAATATGGGCCCATTCACCTGCCATGTATACCACATATGATGCATCTATGATATGGTTACATGCGCAATTGTTATTAACCCGCAGCCTGGCCGGTGCTTGCGAGGTAAATTGCTCAGTAATCTAACTTCGAGCATAATTTCCAGATTTTCTACTCAAGATAGTTCATCTTGATAAGTTGGTTTATATCAAAGTTGGTTTAGCAAGATAATTATTGAGTGCCTCCACTTAATAGCTAAACTGTTTCTTATGAGAACAAAGTTATATATATCAGTTTGATATACGTTGTATACGAGAGTATATTCTCCCCTCACAAGTGGTTCAGGGTCAGGAACCAAATAATTTTATCTTATTATTAATGTGCTGTGTATATTGACATGATAATGCACAAAGATGATTTCTCAAAGTTGAGGAAACAAGTTAGCTTTTCTAACATGAGGGGGAGACATGATAAACAATTGAGAAAAGGTTACATGGGATGAATTATCATTTGTATATGTAGATCCTCGAATATCATGATATGAACCTGAAGTTCATACCCCATTTTTCCGACCCACTTGGTACTCTCGGAATTTTTTATTGGTCACTTTCATTCTTCATTGTTCATTTAGCCACCTTTCTTTTCGCCGGAAATTTTACCGGCAACTACTGCTCTTTTCCTTCTATTCTACCCCTGCTTTTTGTGGGTGTGTTCTGTTTTCTTGGACAGGTACCTATTTCAACGGCGAGGATCTCCGACAACTGTCGTCCAAGCTCTCATTCAGACTTACGGCAGGATGCAATAGAGCCGCGCACTTTGCTAAGATTCAGGAGAACTCGGGCGCAGCAAAGCACACTTCCAGGTTTTTCCACCGGGAGTTGGTACCTCCCGCTCTCTTGCTTATTTTGTGCACATTCTTTACGTATTTTTACTAGCATTCCGAGTGTGGTCTATTCTGTTGTTATCTAGTTTGCTACATTTGCGTTTTTGGCCTTAGTGCGTCTGTGTCACTGGATAGTGGCCGCAACGAGTAATGATAGCGTAAGGTCATGTCCTCAGGAGGGGGTGGTGGTTGCGGGGGTGTGTAGGGGTGCATGGGGTGGCATTTCGGGCAGGGCAGGAGGTAAGGGTGGGAAGAGGGCGGCGGTCGCCCGTAGATTAAGGATTGGGTCCTGGAACATAGGTACTCTGACGGGTAAGTCCATCGAGTTAGCAAAGGTTCTCCAACAAAGAAGGGTTAACATAGCGTGCGTCCAGGAGACTAGGTGGAAAGGGACTAGGGCGCGGGACGCTGATGGGTTTAAGCTGTGGTACTCTGGGCTCGAGAGGGGTAAGAATGGAGTAGGCATCTTGGTTGATAGGGACCTAAGGGAGTCCGTGGTCGAGGTGAGGCGAGTGAACGATAGGTTAATGGCTATTAAGCTGGTTATTGGGGGTGGGGTCCTCAATGTGGTCAGCGCTTACGCGCCGCACGCAGGCTTAGACGAGGAGGTTAAAAGGCGCTTCTGGGAGGACTTAGACGATCTGGTGAGGAGTATTCCCCAGTCGGAGAAGTTAGTTATTGGAGGGGACTTTAATGGTCATATTGGGGCCGAGGCTGGTGGCTACGATGAGGTGCACGGGGGCTTTGGCTTTGGGGCCAGGAACGGAGGAGGCACTTCGCTGCTTGATTTCGCCAGGGCTTCCGAGCTCCTGATTGCGAACTCATCATTCCGGAAGAGGGAGGAGCATTTGGTCACCTTCAAGAGTGCGGCGGCAAGGACTCAAATTGATTACATCCTCATCAGAAGGAGCGACAGGGGTCTGTGCAAGGATTGCAAAGTTATCCCGGGAGAGTCTCTTTCAACTCTTCATAGGCTCCTAGTGATGGATGTTGATCTCTGGGTGAAGAAGAAGAGGAGGGGCGCCCGGGGTCAACCGAGGATTAGATGGGGAGCTTTGTCCAAGGAGAAAGCTCAGGAGATGGAAAGGAGGTTAGAGGAGGGCGGAGCTTGGAGAAGTTATGGGGAAGCGGACGCTATGTGGTCAGCGACAGCTAACTTGGTTAGGGGGGTAGCACGGGACGTGCTCGGGGTTTCTAAGGGATATTCAGGTAGGCATCAGGGTGATTGGTGGTGGAACGATGTAGTCAAAGGAAAAGTGGAGGCGAAGAAGGCGGCGTTCGCAAGGTTGGCAGGGAGCACAAGCGAGGAGGAGCGGAGAGTGAACAGGTTGTCCTACAGGGAGGCGAGAAGAGAAGCTAAGATGGCAGTCACGGAAGCTAAAAACGCGGCGTTCGGTCGCATGTATGAGGAACTAGGGGAGAAAGGTGGGGAAAAGAAGCTATTTCGGCTGGCTAAAGCAAGGGAAAGGAAAGCCCGTGACCTAGACCAGGTCAGGTGTATCAAGGACGAGGATGGTAGAGTTTTGATGGGGGAATCGCAAGTCAAACAGAGGTGGCAGGCGTACTTTCGGGACCTTCTTAACGAGGAGGGGGATCGGAGCATAGAGCTAGGGGAGCTGGGGCATTCAGAGCGTCATAGAGACCTTGGGTACTGCAGGCGCATTAGGGTGGAGGAGGTCTTAGGGGCGTTGCGCCGGATGAGTAGGGGTCGAGCAACCGGGCCTGACGAGATCCCGGTGGAGTTTTGGAAGTGCATGGGTAAGAGGATGCCGGATGAGTGGCGGTGGAGTACAGTGGTGCCCTTGTACAAGAACAAGGGGGACATCCAGTGCTGCAGCAACTATAGGGGTATTAAACTAATGAGCCACACGATGAAGGTTTGGGAGAGGGTGATTGAGGCGCGAATGAGGGGGGCGACGAATATATCGGGGAACCAGTTCGGTTTCATGCCGGGCCGCTCCACCACTGAGGCTATTCACCTAGTCAGGCGGCTGGCGGAACAATTCAGGGATAAGAAGAAGGACCTGCATATGGTGCTTATCGACTTGGAGAAGGCGTATGACAAGGTTCCGAGGGAGGTGCTATGGAGGTGCTTGGAGGCGAAGAGTGTGCCAGAAGCCTATATCAGAGTTATCAAGGACATGTACGATGGGGCTAAGACTAGGGTGAGGACGGTGGGTGGCGATTCAGACCATTTTCCTGTGGTAATGGGGCTCCATCAAGGATCGGCGTTGAGTCCCATGTTGTTCGCCTTAGTGATAGATGCTCTAACCCGTCATATCCAGGGGGATGTGCCCTGGTGTATGCTATTTGCTGATGATATAATATTGATAGACGAGACGAGGGCCGGTGTTAGTGAGAAGTTAGAGGTATGGAGACAGACCCTCGAGTCTAAAGGTTTCAAGATAAGCAGATCTAAGACAGAATATCTGGAGTGCAAGTTCAGTGACGAGCCGAGTGGGGTGGGCAGGGATTGATGCTTGGTTCTCAGGCCATCGCCAAGAGGGACAGTGTCCGATATCTTGGGTCTGTGATTCAGGGGGACGGAGAGATTGACGGGGACGTCACCCATCGGATAGGAGCAGGGTGGTCGAAGTGGAGGCTTGCTTCTGGGGTCCTGTGTGACAAGAAAATCCCACACAAACTCAAAGGGAAATTCTACAGAGCCGTGGTTAGACCTGCGATGTTGTACGGGGCAGAGTGCTGGCCCGTGAAGAACTCCCATGTCCAGAGAATGAAGGTTGCTGAGATGAGGATGCTTAGGTGGATGTGTGGGCACACCAGGCTGGATAAGATTAGGAATGAAGTTATTCGACAGAAGGTAGAGGTGGCCCCAGTGGACGAGAAGATGCGGGAAGCGAGGCTGAGGTGGTTCGGGCATGTACGGAGGAGGGGTCCTGATGCCCCGGTGAGGAGCTGCGAGCGGCTGGAGATTGCTGGTGGTCGGCGGGGTAGAGGGAGGCCTAAGAAGCATTGGGGAGAGGTGATTAGGCAGGACATGACTAAAATGCAGGTTACCGAGGACATGACCCTCGATAGGGGAGTCTGGAGGTCTAGAATCAGGGTTGAAGGATAGGGGCTCTTAGAGTCCTTCGTTCGCCTCACCCGGGGTTGGGTGTGGGATAGTAGGGTTACCCATCGATGTCTAGTGTTTTAGCCTAGGTCCCCTCTTGGTTGCGACGGTATTTATGTTCCTTATGTTTACATAACCATTTACGTTATTTCTGCAGGATTACTTATGCTTTGTTTTGTTATTTTGTTTTGTCTTGCCTTGGTTACTAATTTTGTCTTTGTTTGCCAATGCAGCTTTTCATTCTGTCCTATGCGCCGAGGGTCGCATGGAAGCAGCCTCTCTGCCCTTTTGGGTAGGGGTAAGACTGCCTACATATTACCCTCCCCAGACCCCACCTGGTGGGAGTATACTGGGTAGTTGTTGTTGTTGTTGTTGTTGAACCTGAAGTTCATAAAAGGGATAATTCAATTGCAACATATTGCAAAGCATGCTATACGCATTTGCTGACCCAAAGAATGTAACTATATTCTCACTGCAAATGCTCATATTAAGTCCTAGAAGGACAAAGTCTTTGATATGCTTGAAGCGTATAGACAAACCGGTTTCAAATAACTTCTTAATAAAGAAGATGAGCAAATTATCAAAGTGATCATAATAAGGAGGCAAGTGATCCAGAAGATCACATGACATAACACTTCATAAAATCTCATGAGAGATTCAGGTACCTGAATATATGAATGAAGAGATCTCCATGTTACGTCTTTATGAAAATTGACTGAAACCGATATAAAATGATCGTCGACGACATCTATGATAGCGTTAAATATCGATGAGGATCTTATGTTTGTCGAATACAAACAAAATATTGGCCAAATGGAAGAGATACAATTCAAGTAGAATTGATTCCATATGAAAGACACGTAATTTTGGACATGTGGTTCGAATACTTGAAAGTATAAAGTCAATGGATGGCATCGAGAATACCCCTATGGAGATATTGAAGAGTCATTCCACGGCATTATATGAAGATGCTCATATCTATCAAGAATGATAATTTCAAGGTGCGGAATATTTATTCAAATCAATATGGCTGATTTATTTATCAAATCTCTACCAAAGATCGTTTTGAAGATGGTGCACAAGATTGGAATTCAAATGCTCAAGGATGTGAACTGATGCTCTATTCAGGGGGAGTTAATGCGCGTTGCACTCTTTTTCCCTTACAAGATTTTGTCCCACTGGGTTTTCCTTGCAAGGTTTTTAACGAGGCAACCAATAGGCGCATATTCAAACATGTGTACTCTTTTTCCTTTTCTTTAATTTTTTCCCATTGGGTTTTGTTTTAGTTAAGGTTTTAGCGAGGCACATTATTGAATAGACATTCAAGGGGGAGTGTTATAAAATCTCCTATTTTAGGTGAATGTCCATAATTAGAGAGATTCTAGGGTTTACTACTTGGTGGCTAAGTCACCACCTCCCTATAAATATAGGAGTTCTATTATATTGTAAACCATCCCAAAGTATCAATAAGAATACTCCTCTCTCTACTTTTCTCTCTATTGTTCTTGTTTTTATATTATTTCATAACAAATGTTAAATAATCTCTCAATCGAAACGTACCCCTCCTCTACCCCTCTCTAGTGGGACATGAAACACGTTTCAGTCACGTGAAGAAACCTACGTGTAACCTTCTGTAACGCATTATATAATATATGTGTATATATTTGATTAGTCTTTAACAATAGGGTAAAAAGAATAATCCAAATATCTAAACAATTGACAAGTCGCAATCAACAATTGGGTAATGTCTAGTTGTAGCTGTTATTTATTTAACCTAATTTGCTCGATATTCACGAATCATTGGTTTATCTTCAATTCATGGTCATGGAAGCAACTGCGAATTTAGAAGGAATAACATACTTTTAAACATACTAATTTTTCAAGTACACCAAATTCTGATTTATTTTGCTTTCTCCCGATTGTGGGGCCTGATCGACTCGACTCTTTTATTTACTTTCGGTCGCTTACTTCGTTTCGTTCTTTTTCTGTACTGTCCCTTGAATGAAGATACTCGATCAGTCCGATTTTTCCAAAAACCCCCATCAGCCCTTCCCCTTTACGGGTGGTACATAAATTATTTGGACTACAAGATCAAACTAGATTATGGGGCAAGATTTCTTAAGTAATAGTCAATAATTTGGAATTCATTTATCAACATTTAAAATTTCTAAATAATTTTTTACGAAAATTTTACCCCGAAGTATTGAACAAACAAAAATCATTCTTTACTTTGATTTTGATGAAAAATTTTCAATTAAAATAGATCGCTCGCCATACCTATACAATCATGAAATTCTAATTATGACTGACTCGATATTTGGATCATAATCACTATGCAAGAGATATGTTCGAGTAGTTGAAGTTTGCAAGAGATTCAATGATTAATTTCGACGGAGTTCAAATTATTGTTCATATACCTTTATCCTCACAAGCCCAAATACAAACATATTTACTTATGTTCCTTTAAATGAGTATTTTGTCTACTGCTACTAGGAATTTCATTTTCATAGCGACGACACAACATATTTTTTGGATTATATATTAAAGAGCGAAAATCATCGAAGAATTTGCATAAATAATACGGAGTATATAAGGAAAATAGAATTTCAAGGATAAGGGCAAAAGTGTAAAAGTGCAGAGTATCAACTAACGCCAGCGAATCTAAAGGGTAGGTTTTCCGTACGAAAAAACTCCCGACGAACTGAAAGTCTTTATTGCGGCGAAAAATTCTCGCCAAAATCTCAAAGTCTTCCACTTTCCTTTTCAAATCCCAATGTGGATTCCTGTCCACGAATCTTGGGCTTTTCCATTGCAATTACGTGAATGCCCTTTTATTTAACTTTTATGATCAAATTGCCATCATTGGTGGTCCCAGCCTAATGCCACGTGGGAGACTATCTCTCTCAGATCTCATCCTTTCAGTCGCAACAACCGATGTTTGCTCAGAAATGTGTGCTCTTTAGAATTATATAAGATTTGTCTGTTTGTGGGGAAAAAAATAAAGATACAAAAGTTAATTCAAATAATCGTTCGTCCAATTATTTAAATTAAAAATAATCGATAAATATTATATATATATATATATTTGTGACTAAAAAAATTATATAATAATTTTTTTGTGGATTATAACTTGTTACTATTTTATGTTTTGATCTTGTATAGCGGAATTTTAAACAATAAGGGTTAAACTACTTAACTTTTAGTGTGAAAATGAATTATATAGTTTTAAATTTTATAAAAATAAATTTATATATGTAGAATTATATAAAGTACTGTAAAAGTTACACTAGTTAATAATTTAAAATATTAATTATATTCAAGCAATTTATATGGTCAAAACAAAGCTTCTTTAACTCTCCGAATAGTGAGGACAAAGCCAATGTATATGTTATGGATTTGGCCGAATCTAATATATTTGGTCAAAAATATGTATTTATTTTAAGAAACTTATTGAATATGTTTAAATTCTTAATTTAGTACGCAGTAACTTAAAAAAATTGAAATTTAAAATTTAATAACTTTAAATCCTGATGCCGCATAAGATTAATCAAAAAGAATAATACTTTACTTTTCTACTAGCTTGAAATATTAAATATACCGATATGAAGCATTTTAGCTACTAGTTGACAACTTGATGGACATCAAATGATAGGGTGCAGCGTATAATGTATAGTAGTGTCACTTGGAATTAAATAGGAGGAACTTGAAAAAAAGATAAAAAAATATGAATACCACCACAATTGCGACACCACCACCTAAACCATCGGTTGTCAGCTCTATGCACCTTGATCCACCACTATCTCCATTTCCACCTCCATACACTACAGTTGCTTCTCCCCATCATTTATTCTGTGTCCAAACCCTCCTCTTGAACAACTAACTTAATGCATATCCAAATACATGCCATCAAACCCATTCATACCTTGATTTTTCTCATGAATCTATAGACGACTCCAATCTAGACACCTTCATTCTCATTACCTCAGCAAACAAATCTCAACTGTACTCCTCATGGAAATACTCTGTTATTGTTAAGGTGTTCGAAAGAAGAATTGGACACCAAACTCTAAAAACTAAACTCCTAGCACTATAGAAACCCACAGAGAATCTTCCTTTGATTGACTTAGGATGCTATTTTTTCTTAATTAAGTTCCAAAAGGAAGAAAACATATTCATAACTCTGCACAATGGACCCTGGTTCATACTCAATCATTTTCTTTCTGTACGCAAATGGGAACCTAAATATATAACATCTAACACTCAGCTTATATACACAATAATCTGGTTAAGATTGCTAGAATTCCTTACTGAATGTTATGACTTTGAAATTCTGAAACGACTTGGTGAAAAGATTGGTTCTTTTCTCAAGGTGGATACATGTACGTCAGCTACCACTAGAGGACGTTATGCAAGAATATGTATCAAAGTTCCTCTTGAAATGCCCCTCGAAATACATGTGTACATTGGAACCCATAGACAACAAACACTGTACGAGGTCCTAACCATGTTATGCACACTATGTGGTCGTCTTGGTCATACAAAATCTTTTTGCTCGTCTCCTTCTTCATGCTCTACTGCAACCATTACTCCCACAACCCAGATTCACAATACAGTCCCCCACACAACTCCTACCGATCTCTCCACCACACAACCATCTATTACCAAAAACTCTATCCTAGAACTTGAAAAAAATGAATGGCAAATAGTTACTTTCTAGTCAAAGAACAGATCACAAGGGAAATCCTCCCTCCGCCGGCATACATCACCAACCACAAAGCCATCTACTGGTGCCGGACACTCAGGTATGCCCTCTAACTGTGCTTCTACTAACCCTGCTAACCACACTTTTAAAAAATTATTAATTAACAAAATTAATCCCTTAAGTGGTCACATTAATCTACAGTTTTCTAATAACAACACATTTGATGTACTAATGGATACTAACCAAATGGATCAACTGGGCACCTACTCAAGCCCAAATGAGAAAAATACTTCCAACCACTCAGCCCAATACCAGCCCAATTACCATGCAAGCCAAACACACCACACAACTGACCACCATAAATGACTTATCTACAAAATCAAACACACACACCCCACTCCCCCTCCACATGGAACAAGAGCCTGCTACACTAGCCAATCATAATCCATGCACTAACAGCTCACCCTTCTCGATAGGCTCTCAAGTATAGGCCTATCTATCCTCCATAACCCATAATGATATACAAAACACCGGCCCAATAACCGCCCTTTTCTACTCCCAAATCCCATGTCTGATAAAGTCCAAAACCCCATACAAGCAACACAACTACCATTTCAAACCACCGTAACTTACACAAAATTACCCTCACTAAATTACCACCATCAAATCAACCGACCCCCTCACCCTCGCAGACATAACTAAATTCAGTAACATTATCATTAGCAACTACTACTCCTTATATGACACTGCCTACATCTACTACCAATATCACACCACACGCAATCCCTCCATGAACAGATCCAACCTCAACTTCCACCATCGGAGAACTATCTCCTTCACAAACACCAACCTCCTTCAACATCCAGTGTTCCATCACACAATCACAATGCCACCACCCAACGAACCCCATCCTCAGCCCACTCCTATATACATCGGTCAGTACCAACCACTACAAACGTATCCACAGTCCTAGTTAGAGATGAGCCTGCAAGAACATGCATTGACTTTCATGATGGAAATTGAAAACCAGGACATCATAGTAATGATCTAGAACCCAGCATAAATAGTTACAGAAGGGATACAAATGGGGGTGATGTTACACAACCAATTCCTCTAGGCCATGCACCCTCCGTCAGTTCTTCACCAACAGCCATGAATGACCACACCAATCCCACCACCTCTGTCCATGCATACTTCACCACAAACACCAGTCAATACACTCGAACTACCATTCTACCTACCACAATAACAACCAAAAACCTTTGTTCCATGGGTTCAGCCACGCTCTTTATAGCTCTAATCATACCCCTACATGAATAAGCCTCCCCGTAGCAACCTCTTACCCCTCCATCGAGCCCAATTCCATCCCCAGTCCACCTCAAGAAGAACTTACCGAAATAGCTCAACTAGAGGTGGCAACCACTATGGCAGAGATACGAGAGACAATTCCAATATTATGCTATATCAGTGGCAAGAAGACTTACGTCCTAAAAGAACATCACGAATAAATGGTGATCATCACTTGTCTTCTAGAATTCCTAAGTGTATCCCTCAATATTCGTCCAACAAGGAACCCAGAAGTGGGCAAACATGCTATAGTGCTAATACCAGCACTGATGACCAGAATTCCCTCTCCAGCAAACACACTCAATAATAAATCCATGCAATTCGTCATTTGGAATTGTCGAGGAGCACAGTCCCCTGAATTCAAACGTAACTTCAGATCTATGCTAAGTTATCATAATCCTGCATTAGTTGCACTGCTAGAAACACATGTGCAAGAGCATGGGTTGGTTAAACAAGAATTTGGGTTTTCACATTTGGCTCAATCACCAGCTCAAGGCATTGCTGGAGGTATATCTTTATTATGGAAGGCAGATGAACTGCACCTCGACCAAGTAGCTGCCACAAGCCAAGGAATTCACTCCATTGTCCAGGTATACCCCAACCCTAACCCATGGCTATTATATGTTATTTACACAAAAACTGATATCCATGCACATGCTGTTCTTTGGGATAATCTTCGTATTTTGCATGCCAACATAAATCTTTCTTGGTTAATTGGAGACGATTTTAATGAGATTATTAACTCAACTGAAAAACTTGGGCGATTTCATATAAGTAATAGGAGTAGTTATAATTTCCTGGATTGTCTTAATCAATGCAAATTAATCGACTTAGGTTACATCGGTGGGAAATACATTTGGTTCAACAATAGAAATATTTCCAATCGTATCTTGGAAAGGTTGGATAGATATTTAGCTAACTACGACTGGTTGACCATGTTCCCTGAATCCTCAGTTCATCACCTCCCTAGAATGCATTCTGCCCATATCCCTCTATTATTTAACCTATAAAAAGCACAAAGCACCTCAAGATAAAACCTTTCGTTTTGAAACGATATGGACCACCCACCCCCAATATACTTCTCTAATCACCCATAATTTGACTCGTAATAAACCCATACTTAATGTCGTTAAGGATTTCACCACTCATATATAAGAATGGAATCGAACCACTTTTGGGAATATCTTTCTTAAAAAAAGAATTTTTTTGACAATGCTTCAAGGTATCCAAAATCCTTCTACATACTTCAATAGTTCATTCCTACAAAACCTAGAAATTGATATAATAGCCCAATACAATGACCTACTAAAACTAGAAGAAGATTTTCAGAAATTGAAATCTTGAGTAAGTTGGCTACAAGAAGGGGACGCCAATACAAAATTTTCCCACCTTACTACTTTAAAGCGTCGTAGGTGTAACCACATATACTCTTAAGGATTTAGTGGGCAATTGGATCTCAGACCAACGTGATATTAACCCATATATCGAGAACCATTACCATGGCCTATTCACTACCAATAACAACCACAATACTATTCCTAAGATCCAAGCCACTCACCATGCCCTCACCCCTACTGGCCTCTAATAACTTGATGCACCCCTCACTAATATAGAAATTACAGCAGCACTACGCACTTTCCAACCTTTTAAAGCCCCAGAACCAGATGGATTTCATCCATATTTTTTTCAAACCTATTGGTCCATTATCAACCACTGTACATCTCTTTTTGTAAGGACATATTCACCACACAACAATTGCCCCCAAAATTAAATAAAACGTATCTATGTCTTATTCCAAAAACTTAACAACCCTCCCTCATAACCCAATATCAGCCTATCAGTCCATGTAACACAATATACAAGTTATTACTAAAATCATTATTTTTCCTATTAAACCAATATTAGATAATTTCATCAGTCCGGCACAATCAGCTTTCTTGCCCAACCTTAAAGCCTCTGATAATGTACTCAATGTTCAAGAAATTATGCACAATTTCAAGAAGAAAAGAGGTGCTCAAACTTCTTTTCTACTAAAATTAGACCTAGAGAAGACTTTTGATAAATAAGAATGGGGATTTATCCACCAAAAACTTGATTACTACAAATTTCCACCCAAAATAATCAAATTAATCATGTCTTGCATCACAACCTCTTTAATATCCATCCTCATTGATGGTCAACCCTCGCCCTTCTTCTCACCTTCACGAGGTATTAGACATGGGGATCCTCTCTCACCCTACGTATTCATCCTATGTATCAAAATGCTATCACGAAAGATACACATGTAGGTAGACTACCAAAAATGGAAATCACTCATATTATCCAGACAAGGCCCACAAATCTCTTATCTCTTGTATGTAGACGACATTACTATCCTTCTAAGAAAACCTCCAAGAGCATCAACTCCGTCATAGATACCCTAAATTTCTTTATTCAAGTCTCAGGACTTACCATCAACTACACTAAATCAAAAATCTTTTTCTCAAAAGAAATTCACAAACCGATAAAAATATAGTGATTAATTCTTTTCACATGAAGGAAGGAATAAATTTTGACAAATACTTGGGTTATCCTATTTTTATAAAGAAGCCCACGACTACTGACTTTCAATTCTTGTTAGACAACTTTAAGAGTAGACTGGCATGATGGAAAACAAATTATCTCACAATGGCAGGCAGAACAACTCTTATTAAATCAACCCCAAATTATCTTACCAATCATGTAATACAAATGATCAAGCTATCCACGTATATTACCAAAAGGTTAGATCAATATCAGTGTAATTTTCTTTGAGGATCCTCAGCTTAACATCGAAAATTATACCTTATAAACTGGACAACTGTTCAACAACCAAGACCTAGTGGAGGCCTGGGCATACAAAAATTAGTGGTAAAAAAATAGTGCTTTACTAGGATCATTAGCATGGAGATTGTTTCATTCCTCTTCATACCACTGGACCTCTATTACAATTTTTAAGTACTCACATTCACCCACTTCTCTTCATACTTCCTCTACTTGGAAAGCCATCCAACATGGATGGGCCTCATGTCAACTTGGTATCCGCTGGTATGTTGCCAATGACACCCATAGTCACTTCTGGAAAAAGTCTTGTGGGAACTAACCTTCTACTGTGAAACTTAATTGCAGGACCTTTACCCAGAAACGATCACTACTCCATACTACACTCTTATATTCATGGGACCTCATTAAACATCTCTTAGATATCTTTTGAGCTACCTCCTAATTTACATCAAAAAATTCAAAACAAATACTTTCCTTCTCTCACTAATCCTCTCTCTTATGATCACATTTACTAGAGTCTCACATTCGACGGGCAATTCTCAGTCAAATTCCTATATAGACTACTATATACCACATCAGAAAATCACTCCTTAAAATGGTTATGGAAACTACCCATACCTCAAAAACTCAAACATTTTCTTTGGAAAATGGCACA
Source organism: Nicotiana benthamiana (assembly GCA_034376525.1). Lineage (NCBI taxonomy): Eukaryota > Viridiplantae > Streptophyta > Magnoliopsida > Solanales > Solanaceae > Nicotiana > Nicotiana benthamiana. The sequence continues at coordinate 57,756,272 of CM067330.1, read as the reverse complement.
CCATCGATTGCCCACAGCTATTTATCTCTACACTATGCATGTTAATCGCAATCCGTTATACCCAGTATACCAATACTCTGATGAAACTATAACACACTTATTTTTCGAATGTCACCAAGCAAAAAAAGTATGACAACAATTAGGTATTCAACATTAACCCCTTCATATTTAAAAATTTCATGAAAAACCTGCTTTTATACTTTCACGTATAATTCTTCATAATATCATTACTATCACTATAACAAGTTCTCCTACTATCATTTGCTATGTCCTATGGCACATATGGAAGAGTCGTAATCGCTTAGTATTTCATAATGACAATCGCCCCCCTAATATACAACACATTCAAGCTCAAGCTGCTAAGTATTTTCATCTAGGTATTACACATAGCACACACCATCACACTCCCACCTACATAGATGTTAAGTGGAATCCTTCTCCACACAGGATATGTAAATTATACTCAGACGGTGCTTATACTTTCCAACACAGCAAAAGAGGCTTTTGGGTGTGATTAGAGATTCAATGGGTAGTTGGGTTATAGGGTACATAGGCACAAGGCCAACAGGTAATCATCACTACATGGAACTCACAGGCCTGCTAGAAGGCTTGAAACTGGCTCTTCAATACAAAATCACACCATTGGAAATTAATGTGGATTCCATTGGGGTAATCTATTTACTTCGACATCTTAATCCACATTACTTATCTTTAACACATGAATGCAAGTACCTCCTTCACTAGCTGAATAGACCATGGGTCATACACACTTACAGAGAGCAAAACCAAGCAGTAGATATGCTGGTCAAACATGGAACCACATTAGCATGTAATGTTTTCACAATTGTTTTTTGGCAACCACCTCTTTTGTGATGCATGAATTTCTAACAGAGAAACGGGGCACTCTTCACAGACGCCATCTATGTAAACCTCCTGAAGAAGAACCTAGCTCCTTTTGTATCGATAATGCTATGAACACCGGTCTGGATATTATAATAAATGCTAGCCCTGGTAGGAATTATGTAGTAATTACTGGTGGATGTGATCACTTATCTTTTTGTAATGTTGACTTCCCACTAGTTCATGCTCCTTGTAATACTACTTAATCTATAATATATGCTTTTATTGACCAAAAAAAAAAGATAAACTATAGTAGTCATATAATTGAGATCTGATATTAAGAGGCCTCGTCCTCAAATTCATTAATAATATGCATCTCGTTGAATTTTGTTATTTATTTGTTAGTAGTACATAAATTTCCATTTCATTCAAGTGTAATGGCGCAGAATAATCAATAACCTTATTTCAAGTAAAACATACTGCGTTCCATATTTTAAAAAGAAGCATAATTTCAGTAGTATAATGTTTTTGGAGAATAATATTAAATGCACATAAAAGTAGTATGAAGGTCTGTAGAAATAATTTTATGTTGTTAAAATAAAAGTGTGATCATAATTCTGTCCTAAAGCCATTTTCTATACGGAGATAGAGTTTAAGATATGAGTTCTAGTAATTTAGCCAAAATTTATATTTCATGCTAAGAAATTCATTAAATATATAAAATTATTATGAAATAATATAAAGACAAGAACAATAACTCAAGAACAAGAGCAAATAGAGAGAGAATAGGGAGAGAGAGAAGTATTCTTATTAATACTTGGGGTGATTTACAATGGTAGAGAGCACCTCTATTTATAGGAAGAGGAATGACTTAGCTTCAAGCTAAAACTCTTAGACATTCACTCTAAATAGACTTCTATTTTATAACACTCCCCCTTGAATGTCTATTCAATAATGTGCCTCATAAAACCTTAAAACCAAAACCCATTGGGAAAAATTAAAGAAAGGAAAAAGAGTACACATGTTTGAATATGCGCCTATTGGTTGCCTCGTTAAAAACCTTGCAAGGAAAACCCAGTGGGACAAAACCTTGAAAGGGAAAAAGAGTGCAACGCGCATTGACACCCCCTAATGAGTACATCAATTTATATCCTTGAGCATTTGCATTCCAATCTTGTGCATCATCTTCAAAACGATCTTTGGTAGATGTTTGACAAATCAACCATATTGACTTGAATAAATATTCCGCACCTTGAAATCATCATTCTTGATAGATATGAACATCTTCATATAATGTCGCGGAATGACTCTTCAATATCTTCATAAATGCATTCTCAATGCCATCATGCTTATAGTTATAGCAAGATACATATGTACACAAATTGTACTTAGGATGTGGTACTTCAAGACCAAGAATTGCATATGCTTCAAGCAACTTAAATCTTTCAAGTTAAGTCATATAAGCCATATAATAGACTTTAGATGCATATCAAGTTTTCCATGTCATGCTAGACAAATAAGATATCGAAAACTGATTATACATACCTTTGACTTTATACTTTCAAGCATTTGAACTATAGGTTCAAAACTACATGTCTTTCATATGGAATCAATTCTTCTTGAATTGTATCTCTTCCATTTAGTTACTTTCTTTGGGTCAGTAAATGCGTATAGCATGTTTTGCAATATGTTGCAATTGAATTATCCCTTTTATGAACTTCAGGTTCATATCATGATATTCGGGGATATACATATACAAATGATAATTCATCCCATGTAACCTTTTCTCAAGTGTTTATCATGTCTCCCCCTCATGTTAGAAAAGCTAACTTGTTTCCTCAACTTTGGGAAATCATCTTTGTGCATTATTATGTCAATATACACGGCACATTAATAATAAGATGAAATTATTTGGTTCCTGACCTTGAACCACTTGTAAGGGGAGAATATACTCTCGTATACAACTTATATCAAACTGATATATATAACTTTGTTCTCATAAGAAACAGTTTAGCTATTAAGTGGAAACACTCAATAATTATCTTGCTAAACCAACTTTGATATAAACCAACTTATCAAGATGAACTATCTTGAGTAGAGAATCTGGAAATTATGCTCGAAGTTAGATTACTGAGCAATTTACCACGCAAGCACCGGCCAAGCTGCGGGTTAATAACAATTGCGCATGTAACCATTTCATAGATGCATCATATGTGGTATACATGGTAGGTGAATGGGCCCATATTCACCTTTGATATTTCCAGAATTTATGGGCTTCAACCCGAACTCTTTAGTTGGTCAGTTCATTAATGAGAACAAGTGATACAAGAGAATTCGTAAAGAACTTTCTAGTTCTTTGATATTCACCTATGTGAATTTGCACATCATACATAAAATGAGATGGCTAACACGAATGTCAACTGAATAAATTATCAATATTGGTAAACTTCAAATTTACACGATGACATGTGCACTTATCAATAAACTTCAGGTTTATTATGACATGGGTTTTATACCAATAGATATCCACTTTATTGTGGCATTATTTCGTTTGTGTAGTACAAATTGGAGAACAAAGCGGGTAGCTTTTCATATGCAAATTACCCCACTACAAGTTGTAGTAATAGGAGATATCAAAGCCTTCCTTTATTTATAGTCTCAATATAATCAATCGCTTTCGCGTGTACTTTGGAAACTGAATAAGTTTCTTTGAGACTTACTACAGCACAATACTCAATTGTGTTTCTCCAACATAGTAATAATTGGCTCTTCTAGAGCTCTCAATTAATTTTGTACTACCACAGATTCATCAACATCCATGTGGTGAATATCTTTCTAAAAGAGAAAGTTATACCATTATGGTCATGTCAAACTTATATGCAAGATATGTTTCTTGCATTGTTGTTGTCCTTTAATAGTCATATTTCCAAAATACTTTGGCGTACAATAGGTACGTGACCAACGATCATTCATGCCATATATCATCTCAAACCTCCTTCTAGGGGTGAGTGTGGTATCATCTCAAACCTCCTTCTAGGGGTGTGTGGTATATTTAATACCAATTTCATGTTCATATTCTTCCAATAATGAATATGTATTCGTGAATCAAATGTTGTCAGGCATTTGATTTGCTATTCTTTGCAAATGGATAATCTTTTGTGCCTCTTTCTCACAAATAGAGGTGTGTGGATCAACATTAGATAATGATGCATTTTTCCACAAAATTTCCCGTTTGGTTTCACCAACTTCTCCCCCTAATTTTGGGAAAAGTGTCTCATCAAATCGACAGTCTGCAAATCGTGCAGTAAACAAGTCGCCTGTCAATGTTTCGAGGTAGCGAATGATGGAGGGCGATTCAAACCCAACATATATTCCTAACCTTCTTTGCGGACCCATTTTGGTGCGGGATGGCGGTGCTAAAGGTACATATACTGCGCATCCAAAAATTCTTAAATGGGATATATTGGATCCATGACCCGAAACCAATTGCAACGGGGAATATTTGTGTCAATTCGTCAGTCAGAGACGAACTAGCATTGCTGTATGCAAAATGGCGTGACCCCAAACCGAAGTGGGCAGCCGACGAACTAGTATTGCTGCATGCAAAATGGCGTGAACCCTAACCAAAGTGGGCAACCGACGAACTAGCATTGCTGCATGCAAAATGGCGTGAACCCAAACCGAAATGGGCAGCCTCGTTTTCATGAAGAATTCAAGATTATTCTCATCTATGTCTCAATATGATATCCATTTTGAATGATATCTTTAAAACTCAACAAGTTCTTCTTAGACTTGGAGGAGAATATTGCATTCTCTAAGATAAACGTCATGCCTTTGGGCAGAGTTACAGTTGCTCTTCCGGAGCCTTCAATCAATTTACTTCCCATGGTTTGACATATAAAAGAAAATATACGAATATGAGAATAAACAACTTCAATTCGTTTGTGTCACATAATATTTTCAAAATCTGCTGCTAACAGTTGACTAACAAAATCAGATATGTTATCCATAATTGATTACTTTGCAGTTTGAAAATTTTCAGCGTTTTTCATAAGACAATCGATTATTAAACACACACAATCGATTGTTTGAACATAGACAATCGATTGTTAAACACACACAATCGATTATTTGTTATTTTTGAAAAACTTCAGATCACACTGTTTCAGACAATCGATTGTAAGATATAGACAATCGATTGTTGGCTTATTTTGAAAAATTCCGGAGCACACTGTCTTAAGACAATCGATTGTTAACTATAGACAATCGATTGTGGATGATTTTTGAAAAATTCCAGATTACACTGTCTAACGACAATCAATTGTTTAAACATTGACAATTGATTGTTGACTGTTTTTGAAAAATTCCAGATCACGCTGTTTTAAAGACAATCGATTGTTGATCATTGACAATCGATTGTTTTGCAGTTTTTATGCGAAATATGAGATAACCGACTAGTTTTTCAGGTTAGTCGATTACCTCTACTGGAAAGTAAAAATATTATTGATATTTGAGCATATTGATACATTCTAAAGAACTAATACTAACATTGCATCATGAACTAACTAATACGAGCTACTACTAATGGCTATTAGTTTATTCATTCACTAATACAAACAAGTAAAATAAAATCAAATAGCTCCATCTTCTTTCATCACGGATCCATCACCGATTAGGTGGTCTATCTTCCCTTCGGGTTGCTCAAAGAAGTCTGCCACATCCAAGTGGGTGATGTCAAAGTTGTCGTCAGAGACAAAATTCGTTTCAGGGCGTTTACTCTTTCGAGATGCTTGATAAAGGTCAACCAAAAGTCATGGTATACGGCAAGCCTTTGACCAGTGCCCGTTTTCACCGCAACGATAATATATAGTTTATAAACTATTTGCTTTTGGGTTCTTATCGTATCGTGCTTGTGGCAGAGTGACCAACTTCAGGTTGTCATATCTCTTCTTTAAGCCATTCCACAAGATAGGTGGATCCTTGACGGTGAGATATTCAATCTTCAAACCTTCATCAAGGTGATGACGCAAGAAAATCAAGGCCTTCGCACATTCTTGGGTGGATGCTTTTTCTCTATCTTTGATGGTGTCTCCAAGACCCATGGCATCCAAAATGGATTTAAGTATCCAACACCCATATCATATAGTTCTTGCCCGAAATTTCAAGGGCAACGAACTTTCTTTTCATAATGTCAGACATAAAACAGATTTACATCAAGAGCGTGTTCATACTTACGGGCTCTATTACAATTATCACATTCATTTCAGGGAATGGATCAAAATCATGTGCTTTACACAACCTCATGTCAAATATTACTTTCATAAAGTGAAAGATTATTTTGAGAATCCTTATTGTTCTCATTACCACAATAATGACGATTATAACTTCGTCTATTGCCATGTCCACATCCATTGATACCTTTACGGTAATTAGTCTTCTTTCAGACTTATCACATACTGCTACCACATTCTCTAAAGGGAATGGAGCAAATTCAATTGGACGGAATTCTTTGCCGCGTCCACATTCATTGATACCTTTATGGTAATATTTTAGTCTTCTTTCAGACTTATCATATACTGCTTCCACATTCTCTAAAGGGAATGGAGCAAATTCAATGGGACGGATTTTCAATTATTTGCCCACAATCATACATGAATTTAATCATGGCAGGACATAGAGATTTTACCACTTCATGTGGTTATAATTTCTTACAAACTCCATTAGAGTTATAATCAAACTTTGTTGTCTATGTTTGTATATAAAATTAAATTATAGAATTCCAAGAATTTGAAAGGGAAAAGTAAGTTACTTACCTTTAAGGTATACCAATAAATTCTTGGAAGCATTTAAGCCGACGTGATTCCACCGCGAAGCCGCCGTTTCCGGTTTCAAGTAATTGAAGAAAGAAACAGTATCGTGATTTAACCGTGCATAATCTATTGCTGGCCACCTTCGACTTTTGTTAACTATTTCTTCAACTTCTTTTGACACCCTTTGCAACAGTAGACATCAAATTTCACAAACCCCATCATAACGATTCATCCGTCAAGACAACATAAGAAAACAAACACAAGAAGCTTAATTGCTGAATATTAAATTCAATTGGTTAGAGACTCGTGCTGATAACGTGTTATGAAATAATATAAAGACAAGAACAATAACTCAAGAACAAGAGCAAATAGAGAGAGAATAGGGAGAGAGAGAAGTATTCTTATTAATACTTGGGGTGATTTACAATGGTAGAGAGCACCTCTATTTATAGGAAGAGGAATGACTTAGCTTCAAGCTAAAACTCTTAGACATTCACTCTAAATAGACTTCTATTTTATAACACTCCCCCTTGAATGTCTATTCAATAATGTGCCTCATAAAACCTTAGCATAAATAGTCAGGCATTTGATTTGCTATTCTTTGCAAATGGATAATCTTTTGCACCTCTTTTTCATAAATAGAGGTATGTGGATCAAGATGAGATAATGATGCATTTTTCCACAAAATTTCCCATTTGGTTTCACCTATTTCTCCCCCTAATTTTGGGAAAAGTGTCTCATAAAATTGACAGTCTGCAAATCGTGCAGTGAACAAATCCCCTGTCAATGTTTCGAGGTAGCGAATAATGGAGGGCGATTCAAACCCAACATATATTCCTAACCTTCTTTGCGGACCCATTTTGGTGCGGTATGGCGGTGCTATAGGCACATATATCCAAAGATTCTTAAATGGGATATATTGGGTTCATGACCCAAAACCAATTGCAACGGGGAATATTTATGATAATTCGTCGGTCTGAGACGAATTAGCATTGCTGCATGCAAAATGGCGTGACCCCATACCGAAGTGGGCAGCCTCGTTTTCATGAGTAATAGTCTTGCAATCAACTGCAGGCGTTTAAATAAAGATTCTGCAAGACCGTTTTGAGTGTGAACATGAGCTACAGAATGTTCCACTTTTATCCCAATTGATAAGCAATAATCATTAAATACTTGGGATGAAAACTCAGCAGCATTATTCAGTCTAATAGACTTGATTGGATTATCAGGAAATTGTGCTCGTAGTCGAATTATTTGTGCCATTAGTTTTGCAAACGCAAGGTTGCGTGATGACAACAGGCACACATGAGACCATCTACAGGATGCGTCTATTAAGACCATAAAATATCTAAAGGACCCACTAGGTGGGTGAATAGGTCCACAAATGTCCCCTTGTATACGTTCCAAAAACGTAGGTGACTCAGTCCCAACCTTTGTTGGTGATGGTCTAATAATTAACTTGCCTTGATAACAGGAAGTGCAAGAAAATTCATTATTTAAAAGAATCTTGAAATTCTTTAACGGATGCCCATATGAGCTTTCTATAATCCGTCTCATCATGATTGATCCAGGGTGTCCCAATCGATCATGCCAAAGTACAAAAGTATTGGAATCAGCAACCTTTTGGTTTACTGTTGAATGTGCCTCAATTGCACTAATTTTTGTCCAATACAGGCCACAAGATAAAGATGGGAATTTCTCAATAACCCTCTTTTGGCCAGAGACATTCTTTGTAATGATGAGATATTCAAGATTATTCTCATCTATTGTCTCAATATGATAGCCATTCCGGCGTATATATTTAAAACTCAACAAGTTTCTCTTAGACTCGGAGGAGAACATTGCATTCTCTATGATAAACATTGTTCCTCTAGGCAGAGTTATAGTTGCTCCTCCAGAGCCTTCAATCAATTTACTACTACCAGAGATTGTAGTAACATCTGCCTTACACATACTTAGTTGAGAGAAATATTTCTTTTCTTTGAGTATCGTATGTGTAGTACATGAATCAACTAAACAAATATTTTTACAGTTGGACGTTGATCCAAGCTTGCTTTGTGAGATATCCATATTTGCTTTCCCATGGTTTGACATACAAAAGAAATACACGAACATGAGAATAAACAAATTCAATCTGTTTGTTTCACATTTAAACAATATTTTCAAAATCTGCTGAGGTTAGTCGATTAACTTAGTTGATAGTCGACTATCTTGGGAAGCAGTCATTAGGTTAGTCGACTAACTAAATCAGATAGTCGACTATCTTGCCTTGCGGAAAAGTCCAGTTTTAATGCGAAATATTAGTTAGTCGACTAACTAAGTTGATAGTCGACTAACTTAGTAAACAGTCATCAGGTTAGTCGACTAACTAAATCAGATAGTCGACTAACTTAGCTTGCGGAAAAGTCCAGTTTTAATGCGAAATATTAGATAATCGTCTAACTGTTAGGTTAATCGATTAACTCTACTGGAAAATAAAAATATCTTTGAAATTTAAGCATATTGAAACATTCAAAAGAACTAATACTAACATTATATCATAAACTAACTAATACGAGCTGATACTAATGACTATTAGTTTATTCACTAACTAATACAAATAAGTAAAATAAAATCAAATAATTCCATCTTCCTTCATCACAGATCCATCACCGATTAAGTGGTCTATTTTCCCCTCGGGTTGCTCAAAGAAGTCTGCCACATCCAGGTGGGTGATGTCAAAATTGTCGTCAGAGACAAAATTTGTTTCAGGGCCTTTATTCTTTAGAGATGCTTGATAAAGATCAACCAAATGTCTTGGTACACGGCAAGCTTTTGACCAGTGCCCTTTTCCACCGCAACGATAACATATAGTTTCTGAACTATTTGCCTTTGGATCCTCATAATCACGTTTCTGCTTTTGGTGGTTATATCTCTTTGGGGGGTGACGGACATCAGGGAAATTTCTTCCTTATCTACGTCCACGGCCATGACCCCGATTACGACCACGACCATGATTAAAGCCATAGCCTTTTCCATGCTTGGCATAATGAGAATACACCTTATCTGCTTCAGGCAATGGTGTAGACCCAGTGGGTCGATTTTCGTGATTTCTCATGAGCAGGTCATTATTTCGCTAAGCCACAAGGAGAAGAGAAATCAGTTCAGAGTACTTTTTGAAACCTTTCTCTCTGTACTGTTGTTGCAGTACCATATTGGAGGCATGAAACGTTGTAAACGTTTTTTCAAGCATATCATAATCAGAGATATTATCTCCACAGAGTTTCAATTTAGAAGTAATTCTGAACATTGCAGAATTATATTCAGAAACAGACTTAAAGTCTTGGAGCCTCAGATGAGCCCAATCATATCGTGCTTGTGGCAGAGTGACCAACTTCAGGTTGTCATATCTCTCCTTTAAGCCTTTCCACAAGATGAGTGGATCTTTGACTGTGAGATATTCAATTTTCAAACATTCATCAAGGTGATGGCGCAAGAAAATCAAGGCCTTAGCACAGTCTTGGGTGGATGCTTTATCTCTGTCTTTAATGGCGTCTCCAAGACCCATAGCATCTAAGTGGATTTCAGCATCCAACACCCATGTCATATAGTTCTTGCCCGAAATTTCAAGGGCAACGAACTTTCTTTTCATAATATCAGACATAACTAAAACCAAATTCGGAAAAAGGGAAATACCTTAATTTTCTCAAGAGGATTCTTGAGACGGTAGAGTCTCGTGCTGATAACGTGTTATGAAATAATATAAGAACAAGAACAATAATACAAGAACAAGAACAATAGAGAGAAAAATAGAGAGAGGAGTATTCTTATTGATACTTTGGGATGGTTTACAATGGAATAGAACCCCTTTATTTATAGGGAGGTGGTGACTTAGCCACCAAGAAGTAAACCCTAGAATCTCTCTAAATATGGACATTCACCTAAAATAGAATATTTTATAACAACTTTCCTATTTTTTAAAGTTCATAATAGATTATCTTTCAAGAAAAAGAAAAGATTATTGCCAAACATTCTTTCCCCTAGTTTAACTGAAAGAGGGTAGTTGGCGTGTGGTAGCAATAGAAAGGGACGTCAATCCGAAGTTGGTGGAGTCTGAAGCTCCGATTCAGAGTTATGGGCCTTAAACCCTATGTAGTTCTACATTGGGCCTGCGTTGGACCCAAATAAAGCAAAGTGGGTTTACTTTCGAAGCCCAAATGTCTAAAATTCTCTGAGTAACCCAAATCTTTATTCCAAGTGTGAAAATGATACCAGATAGCCATTTTTAAGTATGATATTTAAAATATATTTACAATTTACAATATATTTAAAGATTAATTAATTTATTCAAACTTCAGAACAAGACATCTGAAAGTTTAAACCTCAAAGTTCAAACTTCAGGACATCGGTTACTAAAGTTTGAAAATTTTGTATAGAAATTTGAATCTTATGTTATGAATTTTAAATTAACAGTTCAAAAATTCAAGATACTTAGTCGTTAATTTAAATTAGCACTTCAAAATTTTAGGATATTAAGTTCTGAATTCCAATTAACAGCTCAAAAATTTAGGATAGAAAAATTCAAGATACTTATTCCTAAAATTTGGATGAATTGGTTAATATTAAGTACATTGTTATTTGTAGATATATTTGAAACAATATGCTTAAAAGGGACTGTTGGTGCACTTCGCTGCACATAATTCCGAAGAATTAACTTAAATAACTATCGATCCATCGCTTGAACAAAAAAAAGGTAGACGCTTCGGCGGATATATAGTATAGGTATAATTTAACATATACTATATGCATGGGCAGATCTAGGGTGTAATATACGGATTTTTGAGAACCCAACAACTTTTATGTAGATCTGTATTTTTGTTAAAAAATTATTAATAGCTACAAATATTTATTTGTGAATCAGTTATTATTGTATATTAGTTTGAAATTGCGACAAAAACCTAGAAATTTAAAATTCTTGATCCGCCTCAGACTATATATAAAACTATGTATAATTAGTAATATGTGATAGACAGAAGATATTTTTTTTTGGGAAAAGAAATTAATGTGGTGATCATTTTATAACTAACAAAATATAGAGTTCTAATCTTGAAATGATGAACCTCTCAATTATTAGAGAATAAATAATGACATTGAGAAAATTATCTACATTGTTGAAATTGTGCTCTCCAACAAATTAAAAGAGACAATTAATAACAGGAAGAAAGAAATAAGAGATAAATCCATGCATGGAAATGTAACCTATGAATATTCGCGTGAATGATGCCAAAATATATTATTTGAGCGTGATGAGCTTTGGGCATAGGCAGAGCTAGTGTTTGACTCAAAAAATATCGAACCTTTTTTGACAAATCAATCAAAGATGAAGAAATAAATCGTAGCTGAATATAATGAGCTCTAGGAAGATGACAATGAATGTATATTAATGACAGAGAGAAGAGAATCGAAAATATTGCTTTTACAAGATTAATGTTCTTTTTCAAATGAAAAGAAAAGCCCCCTTACACAAGGCTTCCACTCCCCTTATATACTAAGGGGTCTCCCAATCACAGGCACGACCTCCTTATGAAATATTCGAGGAATATTCGCTACGTCTATTAATGTACTGACGCAGTTACTGCCACTGCCTATTGTTCTTTGCGTTGCGGTCGTACCCGGCTAGACTTAGACCCATGGATGCATCATACGTTTGTCATGCTTGCCATGGGTCGTGGTGGATCAAATTTAGACCCATACAGTTAGTCCCTCCGCTCGTCGAGCTTGCGACCGAATGCGTCCTTGATGAGCGGACTCTATGTCTTCCCTTAGGGGAGGAATTTGATCCGCAAGGATGTTGTGACGTGTCCAACGAATGATGGGCATTCTACTCGATAGGTAAAATCTAGGGGTACACACCACCTGGTGGTGATGTCAGCTTTGACATGGATCGTTATTATGCGAATTTTTGAGGTAGAGACTGGCGACTTTTAGCGCTTCGATTCTTGCGCTGATTTGAAACCTGCCGCCTCGATTTTGGCGCTATCCAACCCTATAAATAGCTGAGGAGTACGAGTTTTGAAAAACTTTGGCTACCTTTTCTTGATAACTTTTTAGTTTCTATCAGTTGTTCTTGCATCTTCTAGCCTCCATTTTCATTCTTGACCCAAAGCTTTTCCTTTCTTACCCTCTTTGTATAACTGCCCCCTTTAAACGAAATCATGCCAAGGTCTCACCATAGTAATGAGGAAGTTCTCGATGTTACTCTGTCAGTTAGCACCTATCTCCGGCAGCGGAGAGGTGTGGATAGAAGAGGGTGACAACCCTCTCACAGTGGAAGCGATATTGCCAAGACATCCCCTATCTCGGAACTATTTCCTTAAAGATCCACCCCTTACTCCGAACCTTGTACTATTGGGGACGATGCAGGCTCATCTTGGTGCCCTTCGCATAAATATAGCATTCTTGCCCACGTAGAGATGACTAGAGGGGGAAGACTATGTTGACGTCCACATGCTTGGGTATTGTGCTTTTTGTGGATATCCATTCATGATCGGCTACACCCTCCCTATCTTACCTATGGAGGAAGAGTTCTACAAATTTTACCAAGTTTGCCCGGCTCAGCTCTCACTGTACACACTCAAGGTACTTCTGCTACTGACCAAGTATGCAGAGTTGGCAGAAAGTGACGTCTCCGTCCATCATATTTTGCACCTATTCACGCCTGGTTTTCTTACAGGTACTATGGTACACGTGAGGCTTCAGGGTACTAAGGATATAGTGGTCGGGATAGACGACCAGGTGAGTCATAAATTCTAGCACAAGTACTTATTTATCAAGACTGAACACGTCGTTTCTAACCCCGTCGGTTTTCCGGAATGATGTAACAAAACTCATAAGTATCATTATTCATTTGCGTCTCCCAATCTTCTATAATTATCATAACCTTCAGTCAATTGTTGTTCTGCAGTTATGGGTCATCCGCTCTATCCTATTGGGGGTCTCAAGAAATGGGTTGCCAGCCTACTGCCATACGCGGAGGGAACTCGGACTTGGGCAGCCTTCGTACAACGATATGGCACTAGTGTCTCCTCAGGTAACTTTCTGATCTGCTACTTTGTCGGTCGCGCGAGCTCCCTTTACAGTGTGGTTTTTAGTGACGATAGGTCGGGGATCTTCCAGGCGGAGGGCGTCGGTCCCTACTTTCAGAAGATCCATTACTGCCACAGATACACAATTCATTTTTGTGTGAGTCTGCTTGGGGAGGCCATACTCAGCTTCCTCAGTAGGGAGACTCATCTTGAACCGTGGTTGCGAGGGAAGAAGTCACATTGGTGTCGACCCCGCATCCCATTGAAGAATCTTCTAATGGCGACGAGCCGTTAGAGAGGAAGAAGAGAAGATTGGAACTAGGAAAAGATGTGGCTATCAAGGGCAAAGGAAGCGGAGCATCCTGGACAGTCCCAGTGCCTATGTTCATGGCCGACGCTATTTTATTGGGAAGGCGTCCCTGTGTGGAGGAGGTTGGGCCAGGAGCTGACCTAGTGTGCTCTGCTGAGGGTGGCGTGACATCCAATGTTGTAGGACCTCGAGTCAAGGGGGACGATTCGGGCTCGAAACCCCCCTTATATTGCTTGGTGGCTAGAAACAATGGAACAAGAGAGGGCGTTGTCATTGATAGAATCTTCGCTCTGATACCATGTCGAATTCCATATATGAGTCGAGTTCTGCATCTCCTCCAATGGAGGATTCAGAAGCTTCTAGAAGGAGCTCGCAGAGAGAGAGAGAGAGAGAGAGAGAGAGAGAGAGAGAGAGATAGAGAAAGAGAGAGAGAGGAGAGAGAGAGAGAGAGAGAGAGAGAGAGAAAGAGAGAGAGAGAGAGAGAGAGAGAGAGAAGAAGAAGAGATGGTGAGAATCTGTTAAGTTGTGAAATAAAAACTATATTCAATGTGTTGGGTATTGTTCAATATATACATGTGATATTCACTAACTAACTGCTTTGTACACTAACACGAACTAATATTGACTTATCACAATTACAAGAAAATAAATATAGGTATTAGTCTTAATAGATAAGCAAAGGTGATAAATAGCTTGTGTTGTCTTTTAGTGCTTCAGCTTGAGAGAATTATTTTATTTTTATCATAATAAACTTACAGTACACAAAGATAACAATTCTCAAAATTTATGTGATACTTTTTTTTTGGGGGGGGGGGGGGGGGGAAGGGGGGGGGGAAGCAGAGGAGCACCTAGGATTGGAAGTTCGTGAGTGCATCTTTACATTCAATTAAAGTTTCTGGTTATATAGGGTGTTCTTACTAATTTATCACCATTATCTAAAAATATATACATATTTATGTGAAAATTTTTCCAAATTTTTTGGATGCCAGTGATCCCTCTTTTTTTACATAGGTCTGCCACTGTGGGGACGGAGAGACTCTTAAGCCTCTTTATTACATCAATCTTCTATCTTTAAGTTATATTCATATGGACCTTGTAAAGTACACAACCGGGAGAGAAATGGTGGTGGATTTTGATTTAAATTTGATGAGTTCAATTTTAAAGTCTTAAGATCAAATTATAAACTCATTTCACTTTAAAATTTAATATTTATTGGAAGATCGGTAAATTTTTGCATACATATATTTTATTTTGCATAAAAAATATTAAGTTCGGCTAAACCTATAAACAAATCTTCTTGACTATATATGAGGTAGCTTGTAGCCCTAGAACTCAATCTAAGTTCTGAATTAATAATATCAAAGTAACAACCTAAAATAAAAGGAGCATAATATTAGTTTTAGAGCTTCTGAGACTATTTTCCAATTATAAAAGATAAATTAGTGAAGATGTCAATTTCTATTTTAAGAGCAACTGCAATTGAATAGGGATGACAGTAACACAATAGAAACAAAGGCCCATTTTCTATGCAACAAAGGTAAAAGGAACTCCAAAAGAAAATTCCAAATTTAGAAGAATAAATAAAGGTAGATTAAAAGTAAGTCCTAACACCATTAAGTTAAAAGTAATAAGAGACTTATGTGCTAACAAGGATTGTGGCTTGTGGTGAAGTGGGAAATATTCCGTTCCTAATTAGAAGTCTCGAATTCGAATTCTGAATATAAAGTTACTTTTATAATAAGTTTTTTATCCCCCTCGTATTCTGTCTTGATGTGAAATTTTTCGATGTAAATTAAAATTTGGTTAAACCTAAATGCAAATAAATTGGGACTTATGTGATTTGGAGACTTAGAGTGGGGCCCTTGGCACCAATTCAAGCAAAATCTTCTACTAGTTGGAAAGTGTCACACATTTTTTATTGAAAGCGACCATGGCATGTCCTCTAGGGACCACTTTCTTGATAATAGGATCACAACAACTATTTTATGTAATTTATGTACGACCAAATCGATATTAATATCAATGTGCTACAATCCAATCATAGTATTTGAATATACAAAATAGATAAATAAAGGGGTTAATTTCACATATGATACTTAAAAAAATTATTCGTTCTTTTAATAAAATTGAGCCACACAATAATGTATACTTTGTTAGCAATCACATTACTTAAAAAAAATTGAAAATGTTTAAGCTTAATTTACTCGCAACCTATTCCATGTACTAAAAGTTCATAAGAGTTTCTTGATTAATATGTCGAAATGACAGCTGCCTCTATCTAATTATCTAATATCTCACCAATAACAACAAGCCAGGACATTTATGGATCAATTTTCTTTACATCTATTTTTAGTAGTTATTGCCTTAATAGTGGTGCAATTTGCAATTTTTTCTCCAATATTTTTTTGGATAAAATTGGTGTGAATTAATGATTATTTGTTTTTCTTTTTATAATATCTTACATCTTTTTTGCATTAATTCCGAGAACGACAGTTACCAAATAGTAAGTCATTTGCGGCCTCCTTCGAGTAGTAAATAACTTGTCTCGTGTTTTTTGTTTCAGCCCTTCGTTATTGGATGTCTCGTCCAGATAATTTGGAATTTTAATAAGATAATAGTTATAGTTTTAAAAGTAATTAAAATTTATAAATGATCATTTAAAAATAGTTATAATTTTAAAATTAATTAAAATTTAGTTATTTTATTGTAAAAATAAATCTAAACGATAATACTGTTCAAAATCTAAAAAATACTCCAGCATAATATACTGAAGTTCCATAATAATATACTATAATTTGAATATATTATATTAGAGTTCCAGCATAAGTATATTGGAATTTTAATATATTACAATGGATTCCAGTATAAATATATTGAGACTCTAGTATAATATACTGAAGTTCCAGTATAACATATCGATACAACATAATATACTAAAAGTTCATATGATTTTTAATTTGGAGCTTATAATTACTTCACTGGCTTATTTATTTTTAACAGTAAAACTTGACACAATAAGTATATTAGACGTATTTAATGACTTGGTCAACTATTTCTAAAGTCGTAATATGGGTTAAAAGAGTTATATAATATTCTATACTGGGAGGTACTTCCTAAAATGAACTCAAACCTAAGTGTGCAGGATATTTTAATCTTATAAATATATGTAATATATATTTGCTTGAAATAAGTGACAAAAGGAAAAGGGGAACATGTGATACTTTTATTGATTTGCCAAACATCAGACATTAATGAAGTCGGAATAAAGATATTTTTTTTCATCCTCAATTTTTATTGGGGCTTGGCTAATTAAATTTTCAATCGTGTCACCAAGTTTTATACCCTCTGTTTTAATTTAAATGAGATATTTTTCATATTAATTCATCAAAAAAATACCATATTTTTATGATTAAAATAGTTTATTTTAAACTTTTTATTTTACCTACTTTATTATTATAAACTTTTATATTCACAAAAATATTATGACCATAAAACTTTTACCCCTTTATTTATTTAGGATCATATATTTTAAAAAGTTTTTTTTCCCTAAAAATTTGTACCAAAACAAACGAGTACATCATTTAACTTGAAAGGAGATGAGTATTAATTAGGAGTAAAAATACTTCCTTCTAAAAGGACTCTATATTCAGTTTTAATTATAAGACATTTAATTAAGGATCACTATTCTACAACTTTTATAGGCAGGAATAAATATATCTTGATAACAAACTGAGGTCAGAACTGTACATCTCGTGGACAACTTTTCAGTGCTACTGTATAATTTAATTTGTTTAATATTGGGGTTTGTTCCAAAATAGTCTAGTTGTCTTTTCTTCTTCTTCTTGTTTTTGGGATAATTTAGCTAGCGCGCAAACATATATTATTAAGTTAAAACTTGAAAATTAAGTTTATAAAATTGAAATTGTGTTTGAATATTTATTTTATTTGACAAAAATTAAAATTTCATGAGCTAAAGAAAATTTCACCCAAACACGACCTTGACCAATTTTTGGGAACTAAATTGATTTTTTTTTCCAATTTGTTTAATAAAAAAATTAATCATATTCCATATAACGTCCCTCAGATATATAGATTCCTCAAAATAAAATTAAACTCTTGAAGCAAAATTGTCCACCCTCTAAACTTTATATATATTCTGCATAAACTTATGCAATCCCTATATTATTTTTTTTTGCATTGCAAATTTATAAGTCTTACATTGTTAATTAAACGACCCCTCTGGTTATAAGTCTTATTAGATTCAAAATATGTTTAAAGTCTTACAATTTGAATTATATAAAGCTCATTTATTTGATCAACCCATTGCCTTAAAATTATTACTTTAATAATTTCGCAATAAATTTTGTTTGAATAGTCAAAAAAGATGAACAAACTTAAGTAAACAGGAACAATAACTTTATAGTTGTTATGAAATCTCCTATTTAAGGTGAATGTCTATAATTAGAGAGATTCTAGAGTTCTATTCTTGGTAGATAAATCATCCCACTCCCTATAAATAAAGGGGTCTTCTACCATTGTAAATCACCCCTAACAATCTCTAAGTATCAATGAGAATACTCCTCTCTCTCTATTCTCTCTATTGCTCTTGTTCTTGCATTATTTTAGTTGTTCTCTACATTATTTCATAACACGTTATCAGCACGAGACTCTATCGTCTCAAGAAGCTCTTTAAGAAGATTAAGCCGCCGTCAATTTCTCCGCACCGGAGCCGCCGTCGTCTGCATCAGTGGAGAAAAGGAAGAAAACATTGAAAATATAATTGGTATACCTTAAAGGTAAGTAATTTACTTTTCCCTTTCAAATTCTTGAAATTCTACGATTTGATTTAATATACAAACAAAGTTTGATTATAACTCTAATGGAGTTTGTAAGAAATTATAACCACATGAAGTGGTAAAATCTCTATGTCCTGCCATGATTAAATTCATGTATGATTGTGGGCAAATAATTGAAAATCCGTCCCATTGAATTTGCTCCATTCCCTTTAGAGAATGTGGAAGCAGTATATGATAAGTCTGAAAGAAGACTAAAATATTACCATGAAGGTATCAATGAATGTGGACGTGGCAAAGAATTCCGTCCAATTGAATTTGCTCCATTCCCTTTAGAGAATGTGGTAGCAGAATTTGATAAGTCTGAAAGAAGACAAAATTATTACCGTAAAGGTATCAATGGATGTGGACATGGCAATAGACGAAGTTATAATCGTCATTATTGTGGTAATGAGAACAATAAGGATTCTCAAAATAATCTTTCACTTTATGAAAGTAATATTTGACATGAGATTGTGTAAAGCACATGATTATGATCCATTCTCTGAAGTGAATGTGATAATTGTAATAGAGCCCGTAAGTATGAACACGCTCTTGATGTAAATTTGTTTTATGTCTGACATTATGAAAAGAAAGTTCGTTGCCCTTGAAATTTCGGGCAAGAACTATATGACATGGGTGTTGGATGCTGAAATCCACTTAGATGCTATGGGTCTTGGAGACGCCATTAAAGACAGAAATAATGCATCCACCCAAAACTATGCTAAGGCCTTGATTTTCTTGCGCCATCACCTTGATGAAGGTTTGAAAATATGCTAAGGCCTTGATTTTATTGCGCCATCACCTTGATGAAGGTTTGAAAATTGAATATATCACAGTCAAAAATCCATCCACCTTGTGGAATGGCTTAAAGAAGAGATATGACAACCTGAAGTTGGTCACTCTGCCACAAGCACGATACGATAAGAATCCAAAAGCGAATAGTTTATAAACTATATATTATCGTTGCGGTGGAAACGGGCACTGGTCAAAGGCTTGCCGTATACCATGACATTTGGTTGACCTTTATCAAGCATCTCGAAAGAGTAAACGCCCTGAAACGAATTTTGTCCCTGACGACAACTTTGACATCACCCACTTGGATGTGGCAGACTTCTTTGAGCAACCCGAGGGGAAAATTGACCACCTAATCGGTGATGGATCCGTGATGAAAGAAGATGGAGCTATTTGATTTTATTTTACTTGTTTGTATTAGTGAATGAATAAACTAATAGCCATTATTATTAGCTCGTATTAGTTAGTTCATGATATAATGTTAGTATTAGTTCTTTAGAATGTATGAATATGCTCAAATATCAATAATATTTTTACTTTCCAGTAGAGGTAATCGACTAACCTGAAAAACTAGTCGGTTATCTCATATTTCGCATAAAAACTGCAAAACAATCGATTGATCAACAATTGATTGTCTTTAAAACAGTGTGATCTGGAATTTTACAAAACAGTCAACAATCGATTGTCTATGATTAACAATCGATTGTCATTAGACAGTGTGATCTGGAATTTTACAAAAACAGTCAACAATCGATTGTCTATGATTAACAATCGATTGTCTTTAAAACAGTGTGTTCTGGAATTTTTCAAAAATCATCCACAATCGATTGTCTATGTCTAACAATCGATTGTCATTAGACAGTGTAATCTGGAATTTTTCAAAATAGCCAACAATCGATTGTCTATACTTAACAATCGATTGTCTTAAGACAGTGTGCTCTGGAATTTTTCAAAATAAGCCAACAATCGATTGTCTTAAACAGTGTGATCTGAAGTTTTTCAAAAATAACAAATAATCGATTGTGTGTGTTTAACAATCGATTGTCTATGTTCAAACAATCGGTTGTGTGTGTTTAATAATCGATTGTCTTATGAAAAACGCTGAAAATTTTCAAACTGCAAAGTAATCAATTATGGATAACATATCTGATTTTGTTAGTCAACTGTTTGAAAATATTATGTGACACAAACGAATTGAAGTTGTTTATTCTCATGTTCGTATATTTTCTTTTATATGTCAAACCATGGGAAGTAAATTGATTGAAGGCTCCGGAAGAGCAACTGTAACTCTGCCCAAAGGCACGACGTTTATCTTAGAGAATGCAATATTCTCCTCCAAGTCTAAGAAGAACTTGTTGAGTTTTAAAGATATCATTCAAAATGGATATCATATTGAGACAATAGATGAGAATAATCTTGAATTCTTCATGAAAACGAGGCTGCCCATTTCGGTTTGGGTTCACGCCATTTTGCATGCAGCAATGCTAGTTCGTCGGCTGCCCACTTTGGTTTGGGTTCATGCCATTTTGCATGTAGTTTGTCGGCTGCCCACTTCGGTTTGGGGACACGCCATTTTACATACAGCAATGCTAGTTCGTCTCTAACTGACGAATTGACACAAATATTCCCCGTTGCAATTGGTTTTGGGTCATGGACCCAATATATCCTATTTAAGAATGTTTGGATGCGCAGTATATGTGCCTTTAGCACCGCCATCCCGCACCAAAATGGGTCTGCAAAGAAGGTTAGGAATATATGTTGAGGTTGAATCGCCCTCCATTATTCGCTACCTCAAAACAATGACAGGAGATTTGTTCACTGCACGATTTGCAGACTGTCAATTTGATGAGACACTTTTCCCAAAATTAGGGGGAGAAGTTGGTGAAACCAAACGGGAAATTTTGTGGAAAAATGCATCATTATCTCATCTTGATCCACATACCTCTATTTGTGAGAAAGAGGCACAAAAGATTATCCATTTGCAAAGAATAGCAAATCAAATGCCTGACGCATTTATAGATTTGAAAAGGATAACAAAATCACATATCCTCGAAGTGAATGTGACAACATTTGATTCACGAATACATATTCATTATTGGAAGAATATGAACATGAAATTGGTATTAAATATACCACACTCACCCCTAGAAGGAGGTTTGAGATGATACCACACTCACCCCTAGAAGGAGGTTTGAGATGATATATGGCATGAATGATCGTTGGTCACGTACCTATTGTACGCCAAAGTATTTTGGAAATATGACTATTAAAGGACAACGATAATGCAAGAAACATATCTTGCATATAAGTTTGACATGACCATAATGGTATAACTTTCTCTTTAAGAAAGATATTCACCACATGGATGTTGATGAATCTGTGGTAGTACAAAATTAATTGAGAGCTCTAGAAGAGCCAATTATTACTATGTTGGAGAAACACAATTGAGTATTGTGCTGTAGTAAGTCTCAAAGAAACTTATTCAGTTTCCAAAGTACACGCGAAAGCGATTGATTATATTGAGACTATAAATAAAGGAAGGCTTTGATATCTCCTATTACTACAACTTGTAGCGGGGTAATTTGTATATGAAAAGCTACCCGCTTTGTTCTCAGTTTGTACTACACAAACGAAATAATGCCACAATAAAGTGGATATCTATTGGTATAAAACCCATGTCATAATAAACCTGAAGTTTATTGATAAGTGCACATGTCATGGTTACCAATATTGATAATTTATTCAGTTGGCATTCGTGTTAGCCATCTCATTTTAAGTATGATGTGCAAATTCACATAGGTGAATATTAAAGAACTAGAAAGTTCTTTACAAATTCTCTTGTATCACTTGTTCTCATTAATGAACTGACCAACTAAAGAGTTCGGGTTGAAGCCCATAAATTCTGGAAATATCAAAGGTGAATATGGGCCCATTCACCTACCATGTATACCACATATGATGCATCTATGATATGGTTACATGCGCAATTGTTATTGACCCGCAGCCTGGCCGGTGCTTGCGAGGTAAATTGCTCAGTAATCTAACTTCGAGCATAATTTCCAGATTTTCTACTCAAGATAGTTCATCTTGATAAGTTGGTTTATATCAAAGTTGGTTTAGCAAGATAATTATTGAGTGCTTCCACTTAATAGCTAAACTGTTTCTTATGAGAACAAAGTTATATATATCAGTTTGATATAAGTTGTATACGAGAGTATATTCTCCCCTCACAAGTGGTTCAGGGTCAGGAACCAAATAATTTCATCTTATTATTAATGTGCCGTGTATATTGACATAATAATGCACAAAGATGATTTCCCAAAGTTGAGGAAACAAGTTAGCTTTACTAACATGAGGGGGAGACATGATAAACACTTGAGAAAAGGTTACATGGGATGAATTATCATTTGTATATGTAAATCCCCGAATATTATGATATGAACATGAAGTTCATAAAATGGATAATTCAATTGCAACATATTGCAAAGCATGCTATACGCATTTGCTGACCCAAAGAAAGTAACTAAATGGAAGAGATACAATTCAAGAAGAATTGATTCCATATGAAAGACATGTAGTTTTGAACCTATAGTTCAAATGCTTGAAAGTATAAAAGTCAAAGGTATGTATAATCAGTTTTCGATATCTTATTTGTCTAGCATGACATGGAAAACTTGATATGCATCTAAAGTCTATTATATGGCTTATATGACTTAACTTGAAAGATTTAAGTTGCTTGAAGCATATGCAATTCTTGGTCCTGAAGTACCACATCCTTAGTACAATTTGTATACATATGTATCTTGCTATAACTATAAGCATGATGGCATTGAGAATGCATCTATGGAGATATTGAAGAGTTATTCCACGACATTATATGAAGATGTTCATATCTATCAAGAATGATGATTTCAAGGTGCGGAATACTTATTCAAGTCAATATGGTTGATTTGTCAAATCTCTATCAAAGATCGTTTTGAAGATGATGCACAAGATTGGAATGCAAATGCTCAAGGATATAAATTGATGTACTCATTAGGGGGAGTTAATGCGCGTTGCACTCTTTTTCCCTTACAAGGTTTTGTCCCACTGGGTTTTCCTTGCAAGGTTTTTAACGAGGCAACCAATAGGCGCATATTCAAACATGTGTACTCTTTTTCCTTTCTTTAATTTTTCCCAATGGGTTTTGGTTTTAAGGTTTTAACGAGGCACATTGTTGAATAGACATTCAAGGGGGAGTGTTATGAAATCTCCTATTTAAGGTGAATGTCTATAATTAGAGAGATTCTAGAGTTCTATTCTTGGTAGATAAATCATCTCACTCCCTATAAATAAAGGGGTCTTTTACCATTGTAAATCACCCCTAACAATCTCTAAGTATCAATGAGAATACTCTTCTCTCTCTATTCTCTCTATTGCTCTTGTTCTTGCATTATTTTAGTTGTTCTTTACATTATTTCATAACAATAGTATGTTATTCAGAAATCAACATTTGACTGTGACTACCTAGCTTTAGGTTGGTAAATTCTGTAACACTTCTAAAAAAGGCAGGGTAGTTTTGGTAATGTACGCATTTCTTTTTTTGGCTCAAAGTGTATCCTACCAACTTTATATCTTTTTCATGATTTGTGGAATCTTATTAGTTGTTATTAAAAATTAATTTCAAACTGAATTACGTATTTATTAACTTCATATATAAATTTCTATTTTAAAAATTTATAACAGTTTTGAGCCAATGGTTAATTGTTAATGTTAACAGCATAAACCTAGAAAAATCATCCTAGATGTGGTATTTGCAGCAGTAGTTTACAACATCTGGATGGAAAGGAACAACATAAGGTTTCAACAATCGAGCAGAGACGCCAAATATCGAGCAAAGGAGATTACTCTTCAAGTGCATTTTATTGGAATGAAGCTACCTAAATGGTCACCCATTCTACAGAATATTAATAGTTATCATTTGTTCGAGTATTCATAATTGTAACAACACATTCTGTGATAGGATATTAGCTTAACAACAATAGTTGTAGCGTTTCTAATTGATTTTACTTTTGAGATCTGTTCTAGAGTCCAAAAGAACAGATGATGTAAATTTGCCAAATAGTTGAAATAAAACACAATTTCTTCGGAAAAAAATAATTTATAATTCCTATTATGCCGTTGAGTGTAATACATAAAATTAAGTTGGACTGTTTAGACTAAAGAAATAATATTTTTTGTGTAATTATAATTTTTTGCTTGTGTTTTCATGTATTTGAACAACAACAACAACAATAATCCAATATAATCCAACAAGTACGGTCTGGGGAGTGTTATATGTACGCAGACTTTACCCCTACCCCGAGGGGCAGATAGGCTGTTTCCAGGAGACCCTCGGCTCAAGAAAGCAACAAGAGACGATAAATTAGTACTATCAGTAGACAACAACAACAACAACTACCCAGTATACTCCCACCAGGTGGGGTCTGGGGAAGGTAATATGTAGACGAGCCTTACCCCTACCCGAAAGGGCAGAGAGGCTGTTTCCAATAAGTAGACTCATACTAAAATAACATAAAATACATAACTTAACATAAAATAATAAAATAACATCAATATAAGAAATATAGGAAATACGAAAAAGATGAAAGATATACTAATATCCAACAGATAAAGTTCTGCATTAATAACTGATCAATAATATCCTAAAATTAATTTTTAACTGACTAGTCTCACTTTAATGCGCTATAAAAATTTCTGTAAAAGCTTAGTCTGAAATAAATTGAGAAGAGTACATGCTAATTTCCATCTTGGGAAGCAGAAGAAGAAGAGAGAAAAAAACTTACCTTTGACTGCCATTAACAACGGTATTATTCTGTTACCTGGGGTTATAATTAAAATGTGAATCAACCCACTCTAATTATTGTCTTTTTTTTATATAATCCTTTTTATCTTCATCTCTTAGGTCAAAAGTCACTATCAAGATGTTTGTTATTTAGAGAAAATATGGCTCGCCAACTAAGTGTGAGTAAATTGAAAATCATATTAGAGCTCAAGATTATTGTTTAGCTAAATATCAAATCAATTGGTCTAATTTACCTAAGCAAACTATTGTTTCAAGACAATCTCCGACTAATAAGCTTTCATTAAGATAGAGCTCAAGAATATTAATTCAGAATATTTTGCAATTGAAGTTACAATATTTTAGTGCTGTAAATATTTTGACTAAATCCCACAAATTTTATACCATGTGTCCCAAAAGAACATTAGTTCATAATAAGAAAAAAAAACCAATTACTAATTTTCCTTTGGATATTGAACATTGACTTCTTAGTTTATTTCAAAATGAAAGTTATGTATATAAGTGCTACACAAAAGTCACTATTATCACAAAAGATAGTACGCGCATTTAAAAAAACATATACAAAAAATCATAACAAAAATAAATTATTTGACTATTTGAAATAGCAATGCGATAAGCTCCCTTTTAGGATAAATATTTTTCTTTAAAATGAAAATATTACTTATTTATGAAATTTGATAAGTTTTTATCAAAATTTGAAGAAAAATTTTCAAGTTCCAAACATAATAAAATGTTTTCAAGTACAATATATATCCAAACATAACTTAAACTTTTAAATTTTATTTCAACATAACTTTAAAAAACATTTTTTTAAATTTAAATTAAATTAATATCCAGACGCCTATTTAATATATAAAAGGGGTCCATTGGGTACGATTTCTAAAGTTAACAATTTCATCAAATTTATTTTTTCTAAAAGTAGTGAACTCCGAATAAGGAAAAAAATTAAATTTGGGTGCTACAAAATACCATGTTGGTACGTCAAAATCTAATGGTATTTTGTACTTGCTTATTTTATTATTACACAGTACAGTACAGGGCACCTAACCAAAAGCTTACAAATTATACTATATCTTAGTATAGACCAATCAGAATAATCAAATATTTGTTTTCCCCTCACTACTTCAGTAAATATACCTAAATTCCGAGGGCATTTTAATAAAAGTACCTAAGCCCCAGAAGAAAGAAAAAGAGAACCTTTTTAGAAACCTCATCCTGTCCACAGTGACAGTGGGTCCCATTATTGTCTGATATCTTAGTACTCTGCCACAGAAACAAATTAAGTATATTTAGATTCTTGAAACAACACTTAAAAAGGCAAAAAATAAATAAATAATTGAACCCCATTAATATTCTATAATTATTAAAAATACTATTCTTATGAATTGTAATGAATAACTAGCTTAGAAGGTTTATCTAAGTTGATTAAATCTTTGTTGTCAACTGTTATGCAGACATGAACTTAGTGATAGAACAGTAGGGAAGACAGAATCTTTGCTAAGGGTTCAAAAAGAGAAAAGTTAAAAAAATTATAGCCAGTGAAAATTGGACATATGACCTTACAAAAATTTGAACACTCTTAACTATTAAGCTATCATTTTGAATTGTGTTAAAGGAAAGTCAAATTTTAATATATAGAGATAAAAAATAAATTTGTCTTATATATACAATATAATTTTCGACAAAGAGGATTTGGGTGAACCCCATGCACCCCCTAAATCCACTCCCGAAATGAATTTGAGCTCCCGTTTTGTCGAAAATATTGTTGGTGGTGTAATTAGAAAGATTGAAAAATTGAAATATTGACTTAGATGTATAATTAGAAAGATTAACACACGTAAGCCAATAATTTGGAGGTGTAAGGTAAAAATTATTAAACTGCAAAGTATCCTATCATGTTTATAATATTAACTAAAAGAGTAATTTCAACAAAAATATATTGGCATTTATCATTGTATATTTGTATTTCTCAAAACATTTATTGATGAACTACTTTAAGTGAATAGACTAAGTTAGCGTTTGGACATATATTTGGTTGAAACTTCAATAAATTATTTTTGAAGTCGTGTTAAAAAATAATTTTTTAAGTTAAAATTATGTTTGAACATACTTTTTACTTGAGAAAAATTTAAAGTTTTTATGCGCGAAAGAAAAGATTTTCACTCAAAAATTTAGAAATTAGAGATTTTTCTCCAATTTTTTTTTTTTGTAAAAACTGATCAAATTCCTTGAACAAATAATATTTTTATTTTTTATAAAGTAAAAAAAAAAATATTAAGTCCAAAGGGGAGCTAAGGAATGAATCATAGGAGAATGACCCAAAGATCAGAAAGGAATCTTCACCAATCGATTAGTACGTGTAAGATTTAACGGTTGGAACTAAAAACAACAATCTAGAAGGAAATATTCTATTTGAAATATCGATATTGGAGGAATTAAGGTATTGAAAATTCAAAAGAAAATTAAACCGAAAAGACATGAGTTTAATAAATTATCTATTACAACAAGTAAAGATGGTATAAAAAAATTATACAATGATTTTATATAAAAAATAAAGTGGAACCAAAAAAAGAGCAATGTTAGAGAGAGAAGCTCTGCCTTCTCTCTAACTTTTCTCATCTTCTTCTTTACTGTTCCATCGTCTCCTTCTCTGCTGCATCTGTTTAGGTAAGTAAACCTGGCAGAGGTTGATATGGCAAGGAGGAGAGGTCGCCCAAGGAAAGAAATAGTACCACGTTATGCGAGTGATGTAGTACCAAAAGCTGTTACTGTACCAATGGTAGGTACTGTTAAAAATAACGCTCTACGCTAGGGGGGGGTGAATAGCGTACTAATAAAATTTGGCGTTTTCTTGCGGAATTTAAACTTTGCAGGAAATAAACAAATGCAGTAAAAATAAATTACACCACGATATATACTGGTTGGCCACACTTTGTGGTTAGTCCAGTCCCCGAGAGACTCTCTCGAGATTTCCACTAACAACCTTGTCAAGCTTAAGGTGCCCAACAAACCTTTACACTTGAGACTTGAATCACACAAATCTCAAACACTTGCTCGGAGGTTCCTCACCTCAAAGACTTCAACTTGCTCGGAGGTTCCTCACCTCAAAGACTTCAACTTGCTCGGAGGTTCCTCACCTCAAAGACTTCACCTTGCTCGGAGGTTCCTCACCTCAAAGACTTCAACTTGCTCGGAGGTTCCTCACCTCAAAGACTTCACCTTGCTCGGAGGTTCCTCACCTCAAAGACTTCAACTTGCTCGGAGGTTCCTCACCTCAAAGACTTCACCTTGCTCGGAGGTTCCTCACCTCAAAGACTTCAACTTGTTAAGCTTCCGGGTGCCTAACGAACCTTTACAACTTGAGAACTTGATACAACACAAGCCTCAACCAACCCGCTTAAGGAAACCTATCCCTAAGACTTTACAAGAAGAAATATAACACTCCTTCTTATGGAAACATATTAAAACATGATTTAAAACACTTTGCTGTTTGAAGAGATTGCCAAGACATAATTCAACTAAACATGATTCTAGTAGGTACTCATTCAATGCACGAATCAACATTTGTCAAAGCATGGATCAAGCATTTAATAGTTGATACTAGTAATCAAAAATGAATTTTCAGCATGTCAATCAACAAGTATAGTCAACAAGAAATTTCACAAATTGATTCTTACAATTAACGCATGTCAACGTTTTTCAGGGTGAGAATCAAGTTGACAACTTATATGTTAATAACACCAGCTGCCATATATCAACAAATCTGTCAACATTAATAACTTGCACATATTCGGTTTTATCAAAAAGAATAGCTAACCGAAATTCCTCTCGATGCCTTTGGGTGTCGTGCTTGGCGCATCTACTACAATTTTGTAGTCTTCAAGCACACCTGCAAAAATACCTACGGAGAGGTTTTTGGTACCCATATCTTTTTGGGTCCTTTGGGGTTAGGCAAATAATAATTATAACCAAAAGATAAATCTCTATGTTTAGCAAAACACACGGGTGCAATGTGACCTATCCGATTGCAATAATGGCATACTACGTTCGGATTGTGCCAATGCCTAGGTTGCGCCAAATACATTCTAGGTGATCTAGAGTCATTCCTAGAGGCGTTGAGAATCCTAGAGTCATTTCTAGGTTGTCTAACGTAGTTCGTTCTAGGCTTATCAACAATAGTCCTAGTATTGATTCTAGGCGATGTAAAGTGATTAATTCTAGATTCATTATTCCAATTTCTAGAGTTGTATCTAGGTGATCTAAAGGCGTTAGTTTTAGACTTGTTTTCATACATCCTAGCGTAATGTCTAGGTGGTCTAAAGGAATTTGTCCTAGACTCATTTACAGCCCTAGAATTATTTCTAGGTGGAGCAGTAAAATTTCTAATGGGATTTCTGCTTTTATGCCGTTGATTATTCTTCGACGTTTCCTTTTCTTCAATAACCTTAGGGACATCTATACTTCGTGATTCTAAAGTTTTCCTAAGTTCTGCGTTTTCTAACTTCAAAGAATCGCAGGAAGTACAAGTAGAGCATTCATCAACATAAGAAGCTTCATGCATAGTCTTAATGACTTGTCTAAGTTCTATACTATCATTTTGCAAAAACTGATTTTCTTTTACAAGATTCTCGTTATCAAGAGACAGATTTTCAAAATCTTTTTGTTTTAAAGAAAGTTGATTTTTGAAATCGTTTTCTTTCAATAAGAGACGTTCTTCAAAATCCTTTTCTTTTAAAGAGAGATTTTTCTGAAAATCTAATTCTTGCTGGGAAAGTGATTTCTTCAAATCTCTAATCATTTTGACAGCATTACCAAATTCACCATACAAATCTTCATATGCATTTTGTAATTCTTCGAACGAGTGAGAATTAGAGATACTTTCCTCTTCTTCGTTGTTTCCATCAAATATTGGAGGCATGGTGTAGCAATTGCCTTCATCGATTCCTGCAAAAGAATCATGAGTAGAAGCCATGGATGGTTCTCTCAAACTGTTAAGTTTTTCAGAGAGTATGGCTCTGATACCAATTGTTAAAAATAACGCTCTACGCTAGAGGGGGGGTGAATAGCGTATTAATAAAATTTGGCGTTTTCTTGCGGAATTTAAACTTTGCAGGAAATAAACAAATGCAGTAAAAATAAATTACACCACGATATATACTGGTTGGCCACACTTTGTGGTTAGTCCAGTCCCCGAGAGACTCTCTCGAGATTTCCACTAACAACCTTGTCAAGCTTAAGGTGCCCAACAAACCTTTACACTTGAGACTTGAATCACACAAATCTCAAACACTTGCTCGGAGGTTCCTCACCTCAAAGACTTCAACTTGCTCGGAGGTTCCTCACCTCAAAGACTTCAACTTGCTCGGAGGTTCCTCACCTCAAAGACTTCACCTTGCTCGGAGGTTCCTCACCTCAAAGACTTCAACTTGCTCGGAGGTTCCTCACCTCAAAGACTTCACCTTGCTCGGAGGTTCCTCACCTCAAAGACTTCAACTTGCTCGGAGGTTCCTCACCTCAAAGACTTCACCTTGCTCGGAGGTTCCTCACCTCAAAGACTTCAACTTGTTAAGCTTCCGGGTGCCTAACGAACCTTTACAACTTGAGAACTTGATACAACACAAGCCTCAACCAACCCGCTTAAGGAAACCTATCCCTAAGACTTTACAAGAAGAAATATAACATTCCTTCTTACTACAAGTGTTTAACAAGAACACTCTTTTACTCACTTTACAAGAACTCTCTCAAAGAGTGGATTATGAGTACAAAATATATGGCTCAAGAACACAACAACTCAATCAATAATCTTGGCTCTCAAAAACAATGTAAGATATGAAATTTGAATCACAAGAATGTAATGTATGCTTTGTAATTTTTCTGCAGTGTTGTTGTGTGTAAAAGTGATTTTCAGAGAGTGTTTTATAGAGAGAATGGAGCAATAGACCGTTGCTTTTAGTTCCAGAAAACGCTCCTGAAAATCTGCCTGACAATCGATTGTTGATATTACACAATCGATTGTTGGAGCAAAATTTCAACAGACAAATTCCTTAAAATCCGGTTAGAAAGATTTCTGTTGAATTTTTAAAAAGTGACAATCGATTGTTAGATTTTGACAATCGATTGTTGTTCAAACATTCAAAAAATTTCTGGCAACTTTTTGACTAAAAGATTGTGTAATGATTATACCATAAATAGATAAAGCCGTTGGAAAAAATCCGTTTGGAAAAATCACTAAGCACAATCGATTGTTAAATAGTGACAATCGATTGTTCTTCATTTTTGAAGATTTTGAAAACATTCTGTAAGTTGTCCAAAACTTTGAGACTAAGTATAAAATCTGACAATCGATTGTTGAACAGTGACAATCGATTGTTGCTTCAAAAATGATTTCAAACGAAGTTTCTGTCTCAAGACAACATTTTAAAAACTAAGTATAGAACTTGACAATCGATTGTTTCTTCAAGACAATCGATTGTTAAACCCAATTTTCTCAAAACGAGTTTAAAAAACATTTTGGCAAATATGCAACTTATTTCTTTAAAACTTATGATGCATGATCTTATGAAAATCATTTTAGGTGAGAGCCAATATTAGAAATAAGTCGTTGAGTCAAGATTACAAATTAAGACCTACTCAACGGTTGATTGCATCTTCTATTCTTGAACGCGTACTATCCATCTTGTACTTGGTCTGTTATTGTTCCATCACCGATGCTTGTCTCAATGTTTGGCATTTATCAAAACCTACATGAATCAACACACGTTAGTTTGAGAACGTGTTTCTTACAGGTACAACTATTCCATTGAATCCTGCTGAGATTACTGTTCCATTGCCTAAAGTAGCAATAGATACACAACCATCTGGAGTTTCAGTGATACCAATAGCAAATGTGAGGGGTACAGAGCCTCCAGTCAAGCCAGCAACTGATCCGATGGAGCCTGAGGATAGAGTCCAGATCTGCATGCAACAACCATCTGGAGTTTCAGTGATACCAATAGCAAATGTGAGGGGTACAGAGCCTCCACTCAAACCAGCAACTGATCCGATGGAGCCTGAGGATAGAATCCAGATCTGTATGCGACAACCACCACCAACTGATGTTCCAAAGGCTGTTAGAGATGAAGGTCCAAAATTAGATCCACCCAAACAGTGGACTAGTCTCTTCTAGAGTAACAGACTTGCTGCAAATGGTATGTCCTTAGAGTATATTCCTCCTACGATTGTTAATGGCAAACCAGTTGGTCAACTGGTGAAGGAAGAAGTTGAGGAGGAAGAAGTGAAATGGAAATGTGCTCTTGTTGTATTTGTGCTAGGCAATAGCCCTGGGTATAATGGCATGAAAAGATTTATTAGTCTTCACTGGTCCCATGTTCCTGAGCCTGAACTGTTTTATCATGATGAGGGTTATTATATTGTTAAATTTAGTTCCCTTGAAGATGCTAAAGAAATTCTGTGTGGAGGACCTTATACTATTGCCAACAGACCTATGATTTTGAAGCAATGGTCTGTGGATTTTGATTTCAAGGCAGCCTTCCCTTCAGAAATTCTCTGTGAATCAAGTTCCCTAACTTACCTATGTCTTGTTGGGGCAGCAAGTCTTTAAGTAGGATTGTTAGTGTCCTTGGTAAACCTATATTTGCTGATGAATGTACTACTAAGCAATCCAGAATCTCTTATGCTCGTATGCTCATTGAGGTAAATGTGTCAAAAAAATTACCTAGTGAAATAGAGATCCTAGACCCAAATGGAAAGAGTTTCATACAGGATGTGATCTACGAGTGGAAACCTTTGTATTGTGAGAAATGCTTGGAGGTTGGACACAACTGTCTGACTAAAACTGCTCAACATACACAGAAAAGTAAGGTGACACAAGAGTGGAGAGTGAAAGCACCAGTCACAGTAGTCCAAAATAATCAGATGCCTCACATCCAGTGTCAAGAGGTAACTAAGGAGACAAGCACTATAGCTACAGCTGATGTTAGGAACAGACAGAAGCAGGTTGTTCAAGACTCCCCACTCTTTAACATTGCTAATTTTCCTCCCTTATCTCCTCTTGTGATGTCTAACAGATTTGAAGTTGGGACAGTTAGGTGGGCTGATCATCCCCTGGATGAAGGGGGAACTAGCAAAACCCAATGAAGTGGATCTTTTGGAATATTAGGGGTGTAAATAAAAGGTTTAAACAAAAAGAAGCTCAAAATTACTTTAGAATTAATAAATTTGACCTTGTAGGACTTGTAGAGACTAAGGTTAAACAACACAATGCTAGTAGAATAGCTAGTTTTTTGTTGCCTAAATGGAACATGATAACTAACTATAGTGGTGCAGTAAATGGGAGGATTTGGATCATGTGGGATCCTACAAAAGTGGTGGTTACTAGATATTTGGAGGAAGCTCAGATCATTCATTGTCAAGTTCAATCTATCACTGGTGATATTATCTGCTGGCTTTCAGTAGTTTATGGATTTAATGACTGTGATCAAAGGAGGATGCTGTGGAATTCTATCCTGAACTTATCAACTGGTATTATTGATCCCTGGATCATTGCAGGAGATTTCAATGCAATTCTGTCCAGCAAAGAAAGACAATCCTGCCAACAAGTGAAGCAAAGGGACCTTGTAGATTTTAACAATTGCATTCAGCAATCACGCCTAGTTGAGCTGCCATGGGAGGGTAATTATTTTACCTGGTCTAATCAACAAAGTGGTAATGATAGAGTATGTAGTAGACTGGATAGGGTGTTTGGTAACTTTGAATGGCAGATGAAGTGGAACCATGTGCATACTGTATATGGACATCCCCTCATATCTGATCATAATCCCATGTTACTAACTCTGACAACAGATACATCTACAAGGAAGACACCATTCAGATTCTTTAATGCTTGGATCCAACATAAGGAATTTCCTGCTATACTTTCAACTTACTGGAAAAGCAAGGAGCAGAATACTCTCCAAGGAGTATGGAACAATCTTAAGTCTCTCAAACCTCCCTTAAAATCTCTTAATATTACTATTTTAAGAATATTTCTCAAAAGATTGAAAGCAGTAGAAAAGAACTGGAAGATGTGCAGCATCAAATGGCAATCTCTTATACAGACACACTTCAGCAAAGAGCAAAATCCCTGGTACAACAGCTAGAGAAGTGGTCATTAATTGAAGAGTCAGCTTTGCAACAAAAGTCAAGAGCTAAATGGATCAAACTAGGTGACTCCAATAATAAATATTTTTCAGCAGTCATGAAGGAGATGAGCCAGTATAAGAAGATTATTGAACTATCCACAGAAGGAGGACTGAAGATAACTGATCCTGCAGATTTGAAAAAGGAGATTAGGGATTTCTATCAAGCACTAATGGGAACTACAGCAAATTCACTACCAGCTGTGAATAAGATGCATATGAGGAATGGACCAAAGCTATCTCAGTTCCAAAGGAAGGATCTAGTTGCTGATATTACTGACAAAGAGATACTAGACAGCTTGAAGGGTATTGGAAATGATAAAGCTCCAGGGATTGATGGATTTAATGCCATGTTCTTCAAGCAATCTTGGCATGTCATTGGTAACCAGGTTATGCTAGCTGTCAGGAATTTCTTTCAGACCTCCAAGATGTACAGACCTACTAATTGTGCCACACTCACTTTGCTGCCCAAGGTATCCAATCCTCAAACAGTTAAAGAGTTCAGACCTATAGCTTGTTGCTCAGTCTTGTACAAGATTATTTCCAAGTTGTTGGCTAACAGACTCCAGAAAGTTATGAGTAGTATTATATGTAATTCTCAGGCTGGATTTATACCAGGAAGAAGAATAGCAGATAATGTTATATTAGCTCATGAGCTAATGAAACAGTATTCTAGATCACATATCTCTCCCAGATGTATGATCAAGATTGATCTTCAAAAAGCTTATGATTCAGTGGAATGGTACAGTTTGCAACAGATTATGGAAGAACTGGATTTTCCTAGCAGATTTATTAGATGGATCATGGAATGTGTCCAAACTGTTAGCTATACTGTTGTGGTTAATGGAGAAACAACAGAGCCTTTTCTAGGCTGCCAAAGGATTGAGACAAGGAGACCCAATATCTCCCTTCCTGTTTGCTATTATAATGGAATATCTAAGTAGATCCTTGGCAGAGCTGAATCATACTAAAAGTTTCAAATATCATCCTGGTTGTAAGAAGTTGGGAATTACTCATTTGAGCTTTGTTGATTGTTAGAAACTACGCTTTACGCTAGAGGGGGGGTGAATAGTGTATTAATAGAATTTAGCGTTTTCTTGCGGAATTTAAACTTTGCAGGAAGTAAAATAAATGCAGAAAAATAAACTTACACAAAGATGTATACTAGTTGGCCACCAACGTGGTTAGTCCAGTCCCCGAGAGACTCTCTCGAGATTTTTCACTATCTTGTTAAGCTTAAGGGTGCTCAACAAACCGTTACACACTTGAGGACACAAGCCTCAAACAGTTGCTCGGAGATCGCAATCTCAAAGACTTCACCCAAGGAAACGCAAGTTCCTTGAAACAAGAGAATCGCAATTCTCTTACAAGTATATCAAATACTTGGACACTCACTTAACTAAAGTACTCCTTATTGAGTAGATATGAGTAAAAGAATATGTTCAAGATCACAACAACTTTAAGCAATAATATGGCTCTCAAAAGCTTTATGAAATGAGTAGAAAATGAAGAACAATTGAATGAAAGCTTATAGCAATGTAATGATCAGTTTGTGTATGTTGTTGTTTTTAAAACACTGAAATGAAGCTGTATTTATAGTTGAAAAAGTTGGTTCAACCATTGTCTAATTGCCAATTAAGAGTTGCTGAAATTACTCAGTGATAATCGATTATTAAGACCAAACAATCGATTATCTGCCAGTCAGTTTAAAAATCAATCCCAGATTTAACGCTTCACAATCGATTATACATAATCTATAATCGATTACTGGCAACGTTCTAAAAATCATTTCCAGATTTTAAGCAAAACATCGATTATATAAAATCAATAATCGATTACTTCAGCAACATTCTAAAAATCATTTCCGGATTTTAAGCAGAACATCGATTATCTAGAATCAATAATCGATTACCTTATGGTATTTGAAAATCGTTTGACAACGGCCAGCTTCAACAATCGATTGTCCTTTGCAACAATCGATTACTTGTTATTTTCTGAAAATCATAAAACTTACTGTCTCAGTGATAATCGATTATCTAAAGACATAATCGATTACTTAATTAAATTTAAAATCACTGGAAGACATCAACTCAACACAATCGATCACCATTAGTTCATAATCGATTATTTTGAGTATTGAAAAACTTTACCTCAACAACAATCGATTGTCATTTGTTCACAATCGATTATCATGCAGATTTGGAAAAACCTGATGTTCACTGTCTTACTCACAATCGATTACCATTAATTCATAATCGATTGTCATGCAGTCTTGGCTCAGAAACAATCGATTATCATAAGTACATAATCGATTATTTTAGCCCAGATTTTTGAGGCATGTTTAGAAAACATTTTGTCTAATGTAAATATGCATGATTTAAAATCTTTTTGACACAGAATTAAATATGCATGATTTTGGAAAATAGTTTTATGAGAGAGGCCATACTATGAGTCAAGTTATAGGATCGAGATTACAATTTAGAGCAACTCAATAACAATTAAAAGCTATATCTTGAACTTCAATCTTATTCGCAACCATTGTGCGCTTGTACTTGAATTCCGTCATATATCAATTTTTGCTTCGTTTGTCATTCATCAAAACCTACAAAAGAGTACACGTTTAGTATATTGCATTGAGAACGTGTTTCTAACAATTTCCCCCTTTTTGATAATGGCAAACATTAAGCGGGATATGCAATTTAGGCAAAAGATATTGACAATTCAAGACAAGTAACAATTATGCAATTTTGTTCTTGTTCCCCCTCAATTTAAGAGTTCCCCCTCAATTTTAGCTTATAAGCAATCAATGAATTAAGAGGTGGTGCATACCCGATATCCCGTTTTCTTCCCCCTTTTGCCATTAGCAAAAAAATAGTAAGGAAAGATGCAAAAAGATAAAATAAACAAGGTTTATTTATTGGAAAAAAAGAGGGTACATCAATGGGAACCAAAGAGAACAACAGCAAAAACCACACAAAACAAAAAAAAAAATTTATTCATTTCCGTCGTTGTCCGCCTCGTTATCCGGCGCTGCTTCAAAAGGAACGAGAGCTGCATATGGATAATTGACAAGATCAAAGTATCCATGGATCTCATGAGTGAGTTGAACAAGCTGGTCGGATATGGTTTGGAGAGTAGGCTCTTGGGACGAACGAGCACGACGGGGTGGACGACTTGAAGAAGGAGCTGGAGCATGATCACCATCATGATGGAAAGAAGACTCCGAGATTTCCCAAATTTTGGTACTTCTTTTGAGAGGACCATTTTCCGTGACAAATCCGGATGCTTCAAGGAAGTTCATAATGAGGAGGGCATAAGGAAGAGGCATGTCATCACCGATGGCATCGAGCATATGAATTTTAATGAGCCGACACCAATTTATTTTGGCTCCGGTGACAATGGCATGCAGAAGTTTGGTATCCTCCTAGGAGATGGAGGTGTGATTGTGCCGTCTAGGCTTGAGGACTCGGGTGATGAAGTAAAGAATCAACCGGTAGTTTGGATCCATTCCCGTTATGGTAGGACGACGGGTAGAGATAGATGGATCATAGGAGGTTATACCGGCTTGGTGGAGAAGGATGGTTTCATCAAAGAGAGCCCCGGCCTTATCAATATACCGGTAAAGGTCTTCACCTTCATTTGGAAGGCGGGCAATGGTGTTAAGATTCTCTTCAGAGAGAAGAATTTGAACCCCATTAATGGAGGTGACAAGTTCGCCATCTTCATCTTTATGAAGGTTTGAGTAAAAAGCTTGAACGAGAGTTGTGTTTATGTGAGGATGAGTGAGAAGCAAGAAGTCATATAGTTGACACTCCTTTAACATATTTGCGGCAGGGGTGAAAGGCTCAAGGAGTTTACTATTTGAGAACCGAGGAGGAAGAATGGTGCGTTTCTCAAATTTTGATAGGAACCTTGTGAGTTTATTTTCAGTTTCAAAGAACAAGACGCAACCGTCTTGGTATGGAAAATTTAAAGGAGGAGGGGCGGTTGAGGCTGATGCGCCATGTTTGGATCGGGAACGTTTTGAAGATCGTCCAGACATGTTAGGAGAAAGACTGCTGGAATTTGGCAAAGAAAATACTAGAGATAGTGCTTGAGTGGGTGAATGTGAGCTCTTATGATGCCTATTTATAGAGGAAAGGATTATCAAGCATTGAATGGAGACATTTGCTGAGATTTTGGTTTAGGAGTAGTCAGAAAACGGTAAGAATTAAAATTACTGACCGTTAGATAATCGATTATTGAACTGAAATAATCGATTGTATTTACTGTTTGATTGAGATTTTGAATCTGACAAATCGATTCTTGAGTCAAACGGTAAAAAAATTTGAATGAAATAATCGATTGTTAAATTTTGGTAATCGATTATGGAGCATTTAATACCTGACAGGAATCGATTGAGGAGCCAAACAGTAACAAAAAATTAATATGAAGTAATCGATTGTCAATTCTTGGTAATCGATTATTTGGGGAACTAATTTGATACAGTGAACTTGGAGAATATCAGAATTTGTCAAATAATCGATTGTATGAAAAAAATAATCGATTGTTGTAGAAAGCATTGCTGAATGACTGAGGCGGAAATCGATTATGCAATTTAGGAAGTAAAAAATTAAACACAGATGCATAATAGTAATAATCAGTCATAAATAATCGATTATTGATACTGATAATCGATGTACTGCAAAGAAAATAATCGATTAGTGGCTTGAAATAGTCGATTATTTTGTGCTAAAACTTCATAATTCCCCTACCTTTGGGGTGGTACCTGCAAAATAGATTTAAACGTCTCCGACGCTCAAGTTAGTAATTTATAGCGAAATTAATAAATTACACTAGTGTTAACAAGTAATGCCGTGAACTCTTAAGAATTGTGTCCTAGAGTGTTCTTAAGAGAGTTTCGGGTACTTACCTTTTCTCCAACATCGCCAATTACCTGTTCGAGAGGATGATCCTTGATCGTTCTCCACTCGTTAGGCGTATTTATTCCTTTTTCTAATTGTGGCGCTTCTTCCGTTGGTTGTTCCCCAATTTCATTTTTGTTTTCCTTTGAAGGTTCTTCTTGGATTTTATCTTTCAAGCTATCCAAGATACCTGCAAGATCAAAACCGGATTCCTTTCTCGCCAAGCGAGTATTATCTTCGGAAAACACAACATGAGGGGATTCCTCCACAATTTGGGTTCTTTTGTTAAAGATCCTATATGCTTTGCTACGTGAGGAATAACCAATGAAAATACCTTCATCCGATTTAGCATCAAACTTACCCAATTGGTCCTTCCCATTATTATGAACAAAACATTTACAACCAAAAACACGTAAATGAGAAATGTTGGGTTTTCTACCCTTATAAAGTTCATATGGGGTTTTCATGAGTATCGGCCGAATTGCTACTCTATTTAAAACATAGCAAGCGGTACTCACGGCGTCCGCCCAAAAGTATTTGGGAATCTTAGCTTCGTCGAGCATGGTTCTAGCCATCTCTTCGAGACACCTATTTTTCCTTTCCACCACCCCATTTTGTTGTGGTGTCCGTGGAGCGGAAAAGGTGTGTTCGATTCCGAGTTCGTCACAAAAATCCGCAAAGAGATTGTGATCAAACTCTCCCCCATGATCACTTCTAATCGAAGTGACGGTCGATTCCTTTTCGTTTTGAACACGCTTAAGGAAATACTTGAAATTTTGAAAAGCATCACTTTTATTTGCAAGAAATAGAGTCCAAGTAAATCTAGAAAAGTCATCAACAATTACAAAAACATATTTATTTTTACCAAGACTTTCAATACAGAGGGACCAAATAAATCCATGTGAAGTAATTGCAAAGGTCTAGACGTTGAAACAATATTCTTGGATTTAAAAGATGCTTTGGTTTGCTTCCCTTTTTGACAAGAATCGCAAATAGAATCATTTTCAAACTTTAAACTGGGAAGACCAACTACTAAGTTTTGAGAAAGAAGCTTGTTCAAAAGATGCATGTTCATGTGTGCTACTCTACGATGCCATAGCCAAGAGTTATCCTCTTTGCTTACTAAACAATCAACATATTCGGGTGAGGAGTTTGCAAGATCAACCATATAGATATTATCAATTCTAAAACCACGAAGTATGATCTTGAAATCACTACGTCTAAATACAAGACATTCATCCGAATTAAATAGTGTAAGATTTCCCTTGTCACATAATTGGCTTATGCTCAAGAGATTATGCTTCAAACCTTTCACAAGTAGTATATGTTTAATAGAGGAGTTTTCGTCCTTACCGACCGAACCAATGCCGATGATTTTT
Organism: Nicotiana benthamiana; assembly: GCA_034376525.1. NCBI lineage: Eukaryota > Viridiplantae > Streptophyta > Magnoliopsida > Solanales > Solanaceae > Nicotiana > Nicotiana benthamiana. Next base: position 57,715,320 of record CM067330.1, on the reverse strand, counting down.
CCTTTATTGTTATCACCAAATGTGACACTTCCTCCTTCTTTGTGCTCTAGTTGAAGGAATTTGGATTCATCTCCCGTCATGTGTTTGGAGCATCCACTATCAAGGTACCATAGTACACTTGATCCCTTCAAGCACACCTACAAAACAAATTAATGTTCTTTAGGTACCCATGCCATCTTGGGTCCTTGAGGGTTAGGCATGTTATAATGATGCAATTGATTTATATGTCTATGACGAGTAAAGCAAGCGGGAGCAATATGACCAATACGTCTACAATAATGACAAGTCACGTTGGGATTATGCATTTTTCTAGGTACATAGTAACTAGATGAATGAAGGTTGCTTACTCTACTTTGAACACCATTGTTTCTCCTATTATGAGCTCTAGGAGGTTCACAAGTTTGTCTAAAATATGCATCATTTCTAGAATATCTATTTCTAGGTGGAGGGTCATTTCTTGGTCTTCTAAATTGTTCAAGGTTTGGCCTAAAATATGCATCATTTCTAGGTCTTCTAGCATTTTCACTATTTGGTCTAACATGCAAGTTATTTCTAGGATTTCTACTTCTAGGATAAGCATTTTGGTTATTAGTCCTAGGTTGAGCTCTAGGTTGTTGTGGTTTAGCACCAACCTTTTCTTCATTCTTGAATCCTATTCCATGTTTAGTTGATTTTAGATTAACAAGCACATCATTCAAGTTTTTATGCGAAGAATTAAACTTATCTAATGTGCCTTTAAGTCTAGCTACTTCATTCTTAAGAAGCATACAAGAAGAACAGTTTCTAGTAGAACCTTCAGGTTTATCAGCACTTCTTTTTCCATAAAACTTGTTTTCCTCTTTTAGCTTCTCATTTTCGAAAACCAGTTTTTCTAATTCTTTTTCTTTTAATGAAAGCTGTGTTTGAAAATCTTTTTCTTTTAGAGAAGCGCTTTCTTTAACACTTTTGACAGTTTTTGAAGCTTTGATAAATTCAGCATATAGTTCATCAAAAGCATTTCTCATTTCATCAAGAGTAAAGAAATTTTGAGAAGAGATTTGACTTACCTCGTCTTTGCCGTCTTCTTGAGCCATGAGACATAAATTTGCTGCTTCATCGTCTTCTTCTTCGCTTGCTTCATCTTCGGAATCTCCTCCCCAAGAGATGTATGCACGTTGCTTTTTGAAGGGTTTCTTCTCCTTTTTGATGTTAGGGCAATTTGATTTTATGTGCCCGGTTTCTCCGCATTCATAGCATTTTAGTTGATCGCCTTGCTTTTTGTTCTTGCGTTCATACTCTTTGTGCATGAATTTTTGAAACCTTTTGATAACGAGTCCAAACTCGTTGTCACCTTCCTCATCAATTTGTGGTTGGCTAGCCTTTAGAGCAATCCTTTGCCTTCTTTGATCATCAACAAACGGGTTAAGTATAGTTGATTCATAGGTTTTGAGATTACCTCTTAATGCGTCAATTGTGACATTTGTGATGCCAATGGATTCTTGGATTGCATCGGCCTTTGATCGCCATGCCGGAGTGAGACTTCTGAGGATCTTCCGGACAAGTTCTCTATCCGTAAACGTCTTTTTGAGGGCGTGTAGATCATTCACGATCATTGAGAATCGCTCAAACATTTCGTCTACTTTCTCTCCTTCCTTCATGTGGAATAGTTCATAAGAGTGAGTTAAGAAATCAATTTTAGCTTCTCGTACCTGTTCGGTTCCTTCGTATGTCACTTCAAGCTTATCCCACATTTCTTTTGCTGTTTTGCAACATGATATCTTCCTATAGTCGTTAGCATTAACAGCACAATATAATAAATTTATAGCTTTGGCATTATTTTGAACCTTACGAATATCCTCCGCGATATATTCCTCTTCGGTCTTTGGAACCCATTCGTCTTCCACCTTCTTGGTTGGAATTTGGTTTCCATTGGTGAATACTTTCCACAAATGAAAGCTATTTGATTGCACAAAGATTTGCATCCTCTCCTTCCAGTATGAGTAGTTTGTGCCGTTGAATAGAGGAGGTCGTGTAGAGCATTGTCCTTCTTCAATTCCTGCAAAAGAGTCAAGAGTAGAAGCCATGGATGGTTCTCTCAAACGGTTAAGTTTTCAGAGAGTTGGGCTTTGATACCAATTGTTAGAAACTACGCTTTACGCTAGAGGGAGGGGTGAATAGCGTATTAATAGAATTTAGCGTTTTCTTGCGGAATTTAAACTTTGCAGGAAGTAAAATAAATGCAGAAAAATAAACTTACACAAAGATGTATACTGGTTGGCCACCAACTTGGTTAGTCCAGTCCCCGAGAGACTCTCTCGAGATTTTTCACTATCTTGTTAAGCTTAAGGGTGCTCAACAAACCGTTACACACTTGAGGACACAAGCCTCAAACAGTTGCTCGGAGATCGCAATCTCAAAGACTTCACCCAAGGAAACGCAAGTTCCTTGAAACAAGAGAATCGCAATTCTCTTACAAGTATATCAAATACTTGGACACTCACTTAACTAAAGTACTCCTTATTGAGTAGATATGAGTAAAAGAATATGTTCAAGATCACAACAACTTTAAGCAATAATATGGCTCTCAAAAGCTTTATGAAATGAGTAGAAAATGAAGAACAATTGAATGAAAGCTTATAGCAATGTAATGATCAGTTTGTGTATGTTGTTGTTTTTAAAACACTGAAATGAAGCTGTATTTATAGTTGAAAAAGTTGGTTCAACCGTTGTCTAATTGCCAATTAAGAGTTGCTGAAACTACTCAGTGATAATCGATTATTAAGACCAAACAATCAATTATCTGCCAGTCAGTTTAAAAATCAATCCCAGATTTAACGCTTCACAATCGATTATACATAATCTATAATCGATTACTGGCAACGTTCTAAAAATCATTTCCAGATTTTAAGCAAAACATCGATTATATAAAATCAATAATCGATTACTTCAGCAACGTTCTAAAAATCATTTCCGGATTTTAAGCAGAACATCGATTATCTAGAATCAATAATCGATTACCTTATGGTATTTGAAAATCGTTTGACAACGGCCAGCTTCAACAATCGATTGTCCTTTGCAACAATCGATTACTTGTTATTTTCTGAAAATCATAAAACTTACTGTCTCAGTGATAATCGATTATCTAAAGACATAATCGATTACTTAATTAAATTTAAAATCACTGGAAGACATCAACTCAACACAATCGATCACCATTAGTTCATAATCGATTATTTTGAGTATTGAAAAACTTTACCTCAACAACAATCGATTGTCATTTGTTCACAATCGATTATCATGCAGATTTGGAAAAACCTGATGTTCACTGTCTTACTCACAATCGATTACCATTAATTCATAATCGATTGTCATGCAGTCTTGGCTCAGAAACAATCGATTATCATAAGTACATAATCGATTATTTTAGCCCAGATTTTTGAGGCATGTTTAGAAAACATTTTGTCTAATGTAAATATGCATGATTTAAAATCTTTTTGACACAGAATTAAATATGCATGATTTTGGAAAATAGTTTTATGAGAGAGGCCATACTATGAGTCAAGTTATAGGATCGAGATTACAATTTAGAGCAACTCAATAACAATTAAAAGCTATATCTTGAACTTCAATCTTATTCGCAACCATTGTGCGCTTGTACTTGAATTCCGTCATATATCAATTTTTGCTTCGTTTGTCATTCATCAAAACCTACAAAAGAGTACACGTTTAGTATATTGCATTGAGAACATGTTTCTAACATTGATGACTTGCTATTGTTTGTCAAAGGGGAACTTCAATCAGTAAGTTCCATGTTCTTATTCTTCTCTCAATTCCTTGCTGCTACTGGTCTTAAGGCTAACTTACACAAAAGTGCTGTGTATTTTGGTGGGGTGTCTCCTGGGATCCAGCAACAAATTCTTGATCATCTTGGGTATGTTAGAGGGGACCTCCCTTTCAAATATTTGGGAGTCCCTTTAACTACCAAAAAGCTGTCAGTTGCTCAATGGCAACCTCTGGTTGATAGGATCTCTGCAAGAATTACTTCCTGGACAGCAAGATATCTATCTTATGCAGGCAGAAGTCAGTTGGTACAGTCAGTCATATTTGGAGTTCAAGCTTATTGGGCTCAGTTGTTTATCATGCCATCAAAAGTTGTTAAAATGTTGGAGACTATATGCATAACTTATCTCTGGTCAGGATCAGCTAATATCACAAAGAAAGCTTATGTGGCTTGGGAGAAAGTATGCATGCCTAAATCTGTTGGAGGTTTGAATTTAATAAATATCTTACTGTGGAATAGGGCTGCTATAGCTAAACTAAGTTGGGATTTAGCTCATAAGAAAGACCTGTTGTGGGTGAAATGGATCCATACTGTTTACATCAAACATCAACAGCTGGAGAACCTCACTGTCCCAGCAAATGCCAGCTGGATGGTAAGGAAAATTGTGGAGGGAACTAAGCTGCTAAAACAACTTCAATTGCTAGATAGCACTGACTGCACCATAAGAAAAGTATACTTGCAACTGCTTGGAGAATCAACTAGAGTCCCATGGAAGAATCTGGTAATGCAAAATGCTGCTAGACCTAAAGCTATCTTCAGTTTGTGGTTGTTACTGCAGGATAGACTTCCTACCAAAAATAGACTGTTGCAATGGAATTTGAACATACCAGGCATCTGTGTTATGTGCCAACAACAAATGGAAACTAGAGACCATTTATTTTTACATTGCACCTTTGCTTCCCAGTTGAGATATCAAACAATGCAATGGCTAGGAATGGTAGACTTCACTGGACAAGATTGGACACAATTCTGCCAATGGATCATTGAACAATCTAAAGGGAAATCTCTCCGAGCTCACACATTCAAGATGACAATTACAGAAATGCTATATAGTCTATGGTTAGAAAGGAATGCGAAAATCTTTGAAAACACCTATTGTGGTTGTGATAAACTCCTAAGTAGTATAGCCTATATCTGTAATGTTCGAGCTCCTCCTGGGCTTAGTTCATATATTCAGCATTTCATGTTATAAATGCTGACTGATTAGAGTAGTAATGATACTTCATGTTCCAGTTTCTGATAGGCAGTTGAGATTAAACTGTCCTATGATTTTGTAACAACCTTTTGGTGATTAATAAAATTTTAATTACCAAAAAAAAAATGATTTTATATAAGTTAAACGCATATTAAAATAATTCTACATATTACCAAGAATTATCAATAAATTTTTACACAACAAGTATATATAAATTAAATTCTTTTAATATTTTTAGTTACTATTAGTAACTTTTTCTTCAAAGACCCAAACTAATTGAGCGTTATTTTTATCCTTCCGAAAAGTATGTGAATGATGAGTTAAAGTGTAAAATTTACTACAACCCATATTTATACTAAACATATTAATTTACTTGTCCTTCCGTTCTACTTTAATTATTTTTTTGGTTATTTTTATATCCATTAAAGAATTCATCTTACAGTATTAATTAACAATAGAAAAATATATTAATTTTAATTTATTTATTAAAAATATAATAAATATTCATAGGCTCTTTATTTCGATGACAACTTTATAAAAAAAATTAATTCTTTTTTAATATTTAAAAAATAAATATTACGGACCACAAGAAAAAGGCCAAAAAATTAATTAAAATTAACGCAGAGAGTATAACCAAGTGATAAATTAAGGTAAATTTTTGTTTTCATTTATTGGATTTAGTGTTAGCAAAATGTGCAAAGTGTTATCAATCTGTATTGTTGTAAATATAAATAGTAATCTTTCTGAAAACAGAAATAGAAAGTTAGTAGAAATTAAATTTCAAAAATAGCAAACTTCATCAAAATAAATTCTGAAAACAATATAGGAATAAATCAAGCCCACTGAATACACAGTGTGTCCTTAAGAAAATTATTCCCCTCAAGTACTCGAGGTTCTAGAATATGTCCTTCCAGGATAGAACGATTTAACTCACCGGAGTATTGGTACCAAGAATGCCGATGAACAATGAACCACTCAAAGGCTGCAAAACACACTGGAACTTTTTGTGCAGAAAAAGAAGAAAATTCAGAAAATTTTATAAGTAAATATTTTGGGATTCGAATGTGTATTTATAGCCAATTTCGGTGTTGTTTCTAAAAAGGTTTGTAACCTTTCGGAACAGCCATAGTTGTTGGGACGGGTGTGATACTGTTTTAGAAAAGTCATGGCTGTTGAAAAATAAAAAAGGATTTAAAATATTCCGGGAAAGAAAATCGGCTCAGACTGGACAGGGTCGCGGGTCATGGGTCATTCCGGATTGAATTTTCTTTAATTAATTAAATATTTAAAAAGAATTTTGTCCAAAAAGATTAATTAACTAATCGATCTTTGACCAAATCCAAATCCAAATCCAAATCTGAAGCTGAAGCTGAGCCGAGCGACGACGACAACGATAGCGCGAGGCTTGCCTTCTAAAAGATAGAGCCAAAAGATGAGCTTCTCTATATATACACAAAGATTTTCTTTCCTTCTACCAATGCGGAACAAAGTGCATTAGTGAAATGAACTCATTCAAAATTTCACTTCCCTCCATTTCTTTGTCCCAATTTTCCATTCACACCTCTTTTTTTATTAATAAATAAAAACAAACCCAACAATCTCCCACATGAATGGGGAATGGCTATAAACTTATGTTATATACCATATTTTCGTACGTGAGAGTACGTCATAAGTCAATTGATGTATGCCCGGAAATGAGTCCTTTTTTTAAGTACATAACAAAAGTTCATCATGTTATCTTCGAGGTTACAAATCTTTAAGATCACTAATAACAAGTACCAAAAGGGTTCGAAAGCTTAGACGCTAAGCGAATTGAAGAAAATAAGTTTCGTCGAAAGTCAACAAGTTTGGAATGTTATAAAATATATTTTTGGGGTGAGACTAGGGTGATTAATATAATAAGAAGGTTATTCTATGAGCTAATTTAGTCGTATGATAGTCGTTTACTACATTTTGAAAGCAGACAAGTTGTGGAACAAGAGTTGGCAAAGGTAATCACAAGTTACATTCATAATTGTGTTGAAAATTCGGTCAAATGTAAATGATCTTTTATCCTAATATACTTGGAATTATGGGGTGATCTACCTACCAAATTTAGGATCTATGAGTCTAGTTTCTAATATACTAAACCATTTGTCAATATGATAGGAGTAGAGAGATATTCGTATTTTCATGAGACCGCGCAAACAGCTCCCAATGGGACCTACTTAGGCGGGGGTTGACCTACTTCAATTTATAAACGATTTGGACACCTATTTTTGCTCATTTTTAAACTAAAGTTCGTCTCCAAACTTCTCCTAACCCTCCTAAACATATCACACAAGGTTTTGAAGTGAGTTCAAAGTGATTACACCATATTTCAACATCACAACTTAGTTCTAGTGAAGAACAACACCTCTTTGAGGTTGTGTTGTCATTGAGGATTATTGTGGGTTGTATTTGGATGAAATTCCAAGTTTTTGCTGTTGTATAAGGTGATTATAACAGCCTACTAATTGTGCTTAAGCTTTCTTATATGTTGGTTAAGTTGTTAGGATGATAAACTACAAGATAATACTTGGATTAGCTTAAGTCACTTCTGTGGTGTTGTATTACCATTGAGGGTTGTTGTAAGGTTAATTTAACTTGGATTTAGACTTGAAGTTACTATATGAAGTATTTTTATTATGTTCTTGCATGTTCTTAAGGTTATCTTGATGTTGATTATTTTAAATGGATGGAGTAGACATGAACTAGTGAATAAAGTTACTAGTTGAAGATAGCTGGAGTTGTAAATTGTTTCCTTTGTTATGAATATATGGTATAAGGATGGAATCACTAATGAGTCGCTTCATTATCATGTTAATGATACTGTTAAATTAATTTAAGAAGTCTATAAGGGGTGATATGGGTTATACGGATTCCAATCGGAGCTTGCCGTTCGTCGTGAAGTAGTTATGACTTATTGTTGTTATATGGTGTCTTGTTATTGATATTTATATGTTGCTGGACTTCCCAGGCTGTTTTTGTTGGTATATGGTATTGTCGGAGACCATTGTTACAGGGAGATTCTTCTCGAATTTACGTAGACGAGCTACTAACTTAAGTTACAGACTTTGCCTTTGCTCAACACTGATTTTGAATTTTCTTATGCTATGATAGATCGAGCTGATTTGTTTGAAGAGTTAATTGGAAGGTATTAAGGGCTCAACATGTTGAAGGTATGTTACGACACTTACTTCTTTCTTTTGGTATGATCTAAAGTGACATGAACATAAATGGTACACTAATTCATAACGGATCTACTCCTAGAAACTAAAGTTGTCCATATTGTTCTTTCCTTAGAAAGCTATTCTAAACAAGAGTGTGTGATTCTTAAATCCTACTAAGGTTCATATTGATGGTATGGATTTCCATAATATTCTTAGGTCACTCCAAAAGGTTTAGAATTTGATTCTATGAGTCATATATATATATATATATATATATATATATATATATATCTATTTTACTCTATCGAGCCGTGCTATAGCCGCCCGGGTATGATACCTATTGTGCAACCACTGATCAGTAGGTTTACCGAGCTCCACGTGGCTGGGTACGATTCTACTGAGACTTATGTTGGCCGAGAGGTACTCAAATGTTATAGGTTGTATCTTATCTATCTCTCTTTATATTACTGTTCTTGTTTATGCTTCCATGCCTTACATACTTGGTACTTTATTCGTATTGATGTTCCTTTTGCATGGGACACTGCGTTTAATGTCCGCAGGTCCCGATAGATAGGTTGACATTCCTCCAAATAGGCTATCAGCTTAGTAAAAGGTGTTGGTGTACTCTACTTGCTCTGAAGTTGCCTATTTGATCAGTATGCTCTGGATATGTATTGATTGGTACGGGGGGGGACCTTATCCCGACCTTTATGATATTAGGTACTCTTAGAGGCTTGTAGACATGTGTCAGGTATATGAATATTTTTATGGCCTTGTTGGCCTATATTTTGAATTTACAAATAGTCATGTCGGCCTTATAGGCCCGTTTGTCCCGTGTATAAATTTGCATATCATGTTGGGTCGTCATATGTTGAGCATTCCCTTATGTTTTATTCTTGTTATCTCATAATAGATTTTTCGGCTCACTTACCCATTATAGTATGGTAAAAAAGATATGTTACGTTGGTACTCGGTCGAGTAAGGCACCGGATGCCCATCGCGATCCTTCGGTTTGGGTCGTGCAAACTAAATAAATGCACGGACGTGTGTGTTTTATATGCAATAATTGATTGCATCTGCGTAAGTAGGTTTTCCTTTGAGTTTTTCGTAGTGAACTTATATCGGATAAACTCGGTCAATCGTTAGATTTGATATCTTTGAACCGTCGAACTTTGTTGTATACCTTGACAACATAAGTCACACAATTAATCCTTAACCATTAATAGTTCTCACGGTTGTGTTCGTTTCAGCCATAAACACCGCCTGGTTTCATGAGTGCTTAGAGAATGGGCATTTACTTTCATTCTCCTTGAAACGGCTTATACTTCAGGCTAACATATGTGATTTCTAAACATGTAATCCTAAAGACACACTATCTGGTCATATCATGCAAGACTTAGCAATAAAGCTTTAAGCTTTATTGACTCATCACAAAGCCTTTATGCTTTACCTTATTTTTGAACATTGTCTTCATCACAAGAATGGGTTGAGTCAGTTGACAATGTTGAACCATCATTCATAACTTTGTCCAAAGACGAAGCCAAGTCGAGCGAGCGACGACAACGGTGAAGGCACGGGGCTTGCCTTCTTCTTAACTCTTTAAGAGTTAAAACATAGAGCTTCTCTATATATACACAAAGATTTTTCTTCCTTCTACCAATAAGGGAAAAAGTGCATTAGTGAAATGCTCATTCAAAATTTCACTTCCCTCCATTTTCCATTCACACTTCTTTTATTATCTATAAATAATAACAAACCCAACATAAAGAAACATGTTAAATATTCATTGTTTTGGTGGAGCACTCGGTATTTTTTAACATTAAATAATAATTATTTCACTTTGTCCGTTAATTACGAAATTAAGTGTCACAAACTGTCACATTTAATAAACGAAAGGATTAATCGAACTCTATTCAAATAATCATTGAAAATCACAAGGATAAGCAAACATCATCATATGCGGCAGAGCCAAGATTTAAAGTTTATAGATTCTAAATTTGTCATGAAACTCATCATAATTTGTCGTAGTTACCGGTTTTGTAATAAAATATTTAAAAATATTTAAAGAATATTCTAATACAAATGCTAGATGTATGGAAAAGTGACTGAGGCCGGCCAAATCTGTACCTCATAGGCTAACTCTGTCTTTGCACACAGAGCTATTTTATTCTTACTTAATAATGATAGAAAGACTATTTCAGATAGACCATCAGCTCAAGACAAGTATAATTACAACAATAATTGAAAAAGTTACAATATTGGTGAAGCTAAACGGAACAGGAGCAACAACAAGATAACAACATAAGCGAAACACAAGAAATAATTAGTAGTAACAAAAATCTAAGAAAGAAATACACGAATAATATAAATACAACACGTATGTAAAAAAGACACTGACTACCTACTAACCTTCTAACTTACTTCACAATCTCCGTACAAGACAAGTATATAACTTATATTTATTCCTTCCATCTCATATTATATGTCATGTTTCTCTTTTATACGACCCTTAAGAAATACTAATTAGGAAAGAGATTGGACTATTCTACCTTTATTTATGTCATACCATATAATCTCTTTTCATTGAATATTATTATATTTATGTGTTATCTCCATCTTCCAAAACAATTATTACTAAGTGTACAAAGGAGAAAAATAATCAATTTTGTCTTGCGCTTTTAAAATGATAAATAATTTAAAATAATTATTATTAGTAATCACGACTGTTAATATGAGACGGGGGGAGTATATAGTTTAAATAAGGCGACAAAAGAGGGGTAAGGGTTATTAAATGATTTGACGATTTTAAATATTTTTTTCAACTCAAATACATAGATTTTAAGACAAGATATCGCAGAATATTTTTTTTTAATTTACATTGTGTGTCTGTTTTAAAAAATCACTATTACCCATACTGATATGATACCTGAATTTGAATATAAATGCAATTTGAGTAGTTTGCATTGAGGTTAAGTCAAGTAACGTGCCGAGAAAAAATGACTTGGTAATTTCAGGAAAATATATGAAATGTTATATAATAACAGTCAATTAATTTAATATTTAATGATTCAAAGAATAATATATATAGGCAGATGTATATATAGAGTGTTGACAACAGTTTCAGTTAAACCCATAACTTTTCAAGCGAAAAATTTATATGTAAAAACTTTTAAAATATAAAAACAGTAGATATGAACTCATAACTCTAAAATATAATGAGTTCAATGTTAAAATCTTAAAAGTTGAGTACATAAAGTATAAATCCTAGATTCATCCACCTGTATATAAGGTATTCCAAATTCAAATTACGTGACTAGAGGTATCGATAAACTCAAAATGACGTTAAATTAAATTAAAATTTCACCGCTTAAAGAATCATTTAAATTCTTATAAGTTTTAGAAATTGGAAAGTCAAAATAGAAATATTTTTTGAAAGATAAAAATATACCAAATTAAGAGTTTAAGTTGTAGTAAAAGAGCCATGTCATAACCAAATAATCGTTCATTTTGTGTCAATCTTTGTACTTTGACATAAATACGAGTTATTGTTTCACTTTTTGGATATTTTTAGGTTTTTGTGACACCAATGAGAATGATGCAAAAATAAAATTATCACTACGAGATTCGAGAAAATTTTAATCTTTTTTTCATGTATTGTTTCGTAATTGACATCTAATGATTATCTAGAATGTTTAAACTTTAAGGTTATTTACCTATCATTCAATAACTCAAATTTTTAATATGATTAATGTCAAATATCAAAATGGAGCCATACTGGAAAAAAAATACTGACTAAACAATTTTTTAAAAATTTCGAGAGCCAACTAAATGAATTTTTAATTAAGGATAATATTTGCACTTACATTATTATAAAATAAGTTATTATTTAAAAGTAATGTTTTAGAAACTAAAATTTTAAAATAGAAATACTTTTGAAGGATATCAACACGCAAAATAAGAGTTCAAGTAGTAGTAAAAGAGTCAAGCCGTATCCAAAGAGTCCTTCATAATCTCAACCTTTTATTATTTTATCATAAATATGAGTTACTATTTTACTTCCTCGCTAATTTTAGGATTCAATGACACTGGCGAAAATTATATAAAAATAATAATATAGAATTATATCTAGGAAATTTGAGAAATGATTAATTTTTTATATAGTATTTCTTAATTAATATTCGAAAACTATCTATATTTAATAGAAAAAGTTTAAACTTTAAAATTATTTATACATAATCTAATTAACTTAAATATATTATATGGTTAGTGTTTACACATTCGTATGGGTAATAATACTAATAGTTTAAAATAAGGCGACAAGAGAGGGGTAAGGAGTATTAAATTTATTTCATTAATATCTGTACCAAAAACAAGGAAGGTGGAGAGAATCTAGAAAATGCCCCCATTTCTTTTTCATTTCCTTAATAACATATAAAAAATTGTTAATTTAATAACCAATATGGAAATCATAGAAGGAGAAAAGTAGTAGTATAAGTGAAGGAAAAAAAGCAGAGAGGAATAAAAAGGAGACCGGATGTTGACAAATTTCATGTCACTGTTCTTATTAGAAGCAAAGCAAAGCAGCTTCTGTTTGTTTGTGTCAAGATTTTCTTATCTGGGATCTCTCTCTCTTTCTATTTCTCTTTCTTTCTAACAACAAAAATATAGTACACAAACCTTTGTAAGTCTTATACAACTTCTGTCTCTTTCTCTCTCTACTTCTTGTTCTTCTCTCTCTAAAAAAAAGAGCTTTCTTTTTTCTGAGAATTAGAACCAAGAAAGAGAAAAGAAAATTCTTGTGTGGTGGCCCCATCAGATGTAAATCTCCAATCTTTTTTTTTCAGTTTCATTAGGATCTGAAGTTTCTTTAATTCAATGGTCTACTTGTTTCATAATTATTATTATTAAATATTTATTTCCCATTATGTTGAGTTAATAATTCCACCTTTTTGGGGTCACTCAATTTGTCACGATTCTTGAGTTGGTGAATTACTTCAATTTATGTTCATTGTTCAATCCATGAAAAGGGTATTGAGAAGAGTTTGTTTCAAGATGTGGGGTTGAGGTAAATTCTTCTTCTTCTTCTTCTTATTATACTCCTATATTTATTTGCTTTTAGATTTATTCTTATTTGACTTTTAAGACCCCCCCCCCCCCCCAAAGAACAGAATATTTCTATTTTTGCTTTGTTTAGTTTAATTAATGGTTTTGGATTCTAAAATTATGAGCTTTTACATTTTTCTTTGTTACTTGCAGATTTAATTAAGTTCTTGGATTTTACTGGTGATCTTATCTATTTTGGATCTTTTCTAGCTTTTGTGTTTATGATTTCTACCTCATTTACTCTTCTAATTGAAAAAGAGTGGAACTTTAATTGCTTATGAAGTGGTTTCTATTGGAATGATATTCTTAAATTCATTTATTTGTCTGAATTTGGTAGGAAAACTATTACTTTTAGGAAGAAGAAAGTGGGGGTTAAGAGTTTAAATTGCATGAGTTAAAGATTGACACTTTGTTAGAAAAATGTATTAGATAAGTCATTTAGCTTTAATTAAATTTCCAATCTGACAAGTAAGAAGTTCATTGTGAAAGTGGATTACATTAAAATCCAATTTATCTGCTATCACAAGATTGCCTGTCTTCAGTAGTAAATTACGGTAATAGAAGAGTTTTGTATTTCAGTGCTGCTTAGAGACAAAATTTCCAGATTAATTATAATCTTATTCGCCGTCTGTTTTCTTGTTTGTTTCCTATGCTATCCTTGGACCCTACATTGTGGTTCTTCGCTTCTGTGTGCTATAGGGAGCAATTAGTTTTTACGTCTTGAAATGCCCGGTAACGAATTCACCCGACGATTACTAGCTATTCCGGCTTCATGCAAGTGATTTGCAGCCTGCAATCTGAACTGAGGACGGGTTTTCATTTGGTTTTCTTGGGAAATGAATAAATGGCCTACTTAACTTAGTGGTTAGAGTACTGCTTTCGTGGGGTGCCCGTGAACATAAATTTGACAAAGGAGTGGTTAGAAATAGTATATGCAAGTCTTGTATCTTGGTTATTGAAAGTGTGGGAAAAATTCTCGAGTTTTTCCGCTTGTTGCTGATGAAAATCGTGCATGAGTGAGTGTAATATTCGGGTTGCTCTGGTGCAATTTGTCTTTTGATAATTGATATGGTCGGGTTTCTAAGAATAACTTTTATAGGTCCCTTAGGGATTATTTTACTTGGTGGACAAACGTTATAGGACCGAGCGTCCAAGAAGTGTCTCCCGTTAAGCTTAGGAAATTGTATAAAAGAGAAGTGCACAAGTTGAGACAAAATGCAGGCAAAATCTTCTACGCCTGGAGATAATCTTGCATGTGCTGACCCGGCATCTTTAATTTGTAATCTATTGAATCAATCATATGAGAATGTTGACAAAGAATTAATTGCTGATTTATGTAAAGGGAAAGTCATTGAAGTTAGATTTTGATTGATATACTTGAAGCAGAGTAGCTTTTTTTCCCCTTTATGGGGGGAAAATATAACTGAAAGATTCTTCTTCAGGACAATATCTATACGTTTGATATTCTCTTCATCAATTTTTCAAGGCGCCCTGATATTTTTAGTGTTGTTTAGGGTAGGACCATCAATGACATTTCCACTAGTTGACAAAATAATGCCTTTCCAGACAAAGTTAGGGGTCCTCTAAAGTTAGAGAATATCAAATTCTCGTACATACCTCTACACGAACATACAAGTCTCTAAGCATAGTTAAAAGACTCTTGAGAGCACCGACCATGCATAAGTTTACCAACAACTTAGTCTTAATTGCTATTTGTACTGTCGCAACATCGATCCTGTTATTTTTAGCTAAGTCTACGTAGGATGTAGCTAAACCATCTTAGGATACCTCTCTTATCATCTTTGTGTTCTACTTTTTCATAGCCGTTCTACAGTTTTATGTTTTTTCCGAAGCCATTCTATAGTAATTGACTTTCACTTTGTCAGTATCTTCTTATCATATCACACTCCCATAACACTCTTCCTTTTCACTCCTGTTTTAATAATACTACATATGTTTTCATTCTCCTGGATGACTAAACTTGAACGTTCAAATTATCTGCATTTAGATACAAAAATCCATCTACTCTCACTTAGCTTTAACTTAGCTAAACGTGCTCTCTAATGTGCATATCTATACTTCCAGTTTGGGTTGATTTTAACTAGCTCCGTCACATACTAAAAGATACATAATAATATGTTTGCCCTCTCAATGTTAACGTGCTTTACTTAATGCCTATTGGAGTTTGTAATGCCATTGGTTTTGCTGTTATGAGTTGGGATCATATGTGCATAAATATCATAAGGGACTGAATATCACAATTCTGTTTCCTTGTGATCATACATCTTTTTAGAACAGTTTTGAAGTTTATTCAGAATAAACTGCTCGGTTTAATTAAATTCTTGATTCCTAATCTTGGCAGGAATGGGAACACAAGTGCACTGTAAAGGCTACTTAGCAAGCTATTACTCTATGAGGGACCTTAATGAGGACTCTAATAGCAGCAGTTGGCCCCTATTTTATGCAGATAAGACCTTACCGAACGGTCAATATTGTAATGGTTTCACGTCAAGGACTATAACTGATGCATATCCAGGATATGATAAGGACATTCTGAAGCAGAAGATGCTTGAACACGAGGCCATATTCAAGAATCAGGTAATCTTGCCTTTTTCTTTAAAGAAAAGTTTAATTGGAAATTTAATTGCCCTTTTTTGCTTTGTTTCAACCGGCATTACAAAAATATACTTATGCAAATGTTTGGTTGTAGGTGGTGGAACTTCATCGCCTTTACAGAATTCAGAGGGACATGATGGACGAAATTAGAAGGAAGGGGATGCATACACTTCGCTCATCGATGGAGCCATCATGTTCATCTAGTCACCTAGGATCTCAAGTACCGTCTGAAGATGCTCGGAAATGGCACATAACAAACTTCCCCTTGGAAAATTCCAGTTATACTAGACCATCTACATCTGGTACTGAAATTGTTAGTTCTCCCTTTAGTTCTTCAAAAGGAAATGGTGTGCAGTCTGGTCGAGTTCAAATGCAGAACGGTTATTCTTCAAAAGCATCTGATGTTTTGGAGGCTAGGCCCTCGAAGGTCCGGAAAAAGTTGTTTGATCTTCAACTTCCAGCTGATGAATACATAGATACAGATGAAAATGAGCCGTTGCGAGATAATGTAGGATCTTCATTTCCCAGTTATCCTGCTAATGGAAATTACATAGTTGCCCAAGAGAGTGGAAATAAATTGTTTCTTGGTGGTGGTGCAAAAAGTGATAGCCGAAAAGATGCTTCGGCATCCAATTCGTGTTTGAGAAGCTCTATTGGGTTGGCTGATCTAAATGAACCAACGCAGCTTGACGAAGCCACCCGTCCTGTTGCTTTTCTTGGTTATGGTAATAATCATAAAGAAACTAGAAGCATAAATGCTTCTGCAAGGTCAAATCCGCCGTTTGTGGCTTTGCCTTGGAATTCCAATTGTGCACGTCCAAATGACTCTTTAAGTAACGTATATGTTGACTGTAGAAGCAAAGAGAGGGAGTGGTTGGCGTCGGCATATGAAACAGGTAACAATTCCTTCCAAAACTTCTGTGTCTTAGTCGAGTTTGCAACTTCCGGAGTTCATTTGTACCTACCTTGGGTTAGTTACTGTTCAGAGAGAGAGAGAGGGAAGTTCCTTGTTTCTTCATTTCCGTGACGGTATATAAGGGGTTTGCTTTAATTTGCAGATAACACCAAAGGTAGCTCGGCTTCATTACCGAGAAGTCTTGAACAAGAGAAGATACCTGCAGCTTCCCATCAAGCAACAGTCATGATTAACAAAGCCTATCAACCTCTGGGGGTTCATCCAATTCACCTTAGCAAGGATGGCTTTTGGAAAGATAGAGCAGGGCATAGTTTAGATATCTCTCACAGAAATGGCGAGCAGTCCAATTATACTCATGGTGAACCATTTGTTACTTCCAAGATGGCTAGTCCATATCCATGTCCGAGTTCCACCAAATTTAGCAGTTCATGGCCGCACTCTGTCTCTCCGTGGGAAAAGCCAAGTGGTAGCTTTACTCAGAGGTTATCCTCAATGCATGCAAACTCATTCTTCAACTCTTCTGCAGTAGTTGGTAAGGGTTCACAGTCATCTCAGAGCCAAATTGGCGACAATTGGCACGTGAACGGCAGTTCTAGGTTGCATCCTATCCGTAATGGTTTTTACCATGGGTCCTCATCCGGGACCAAAGAATCAATTCACTTTCCTACAGCTGCTTTTGACTCTTTGAACCGTATTAAGGGGGACCATTTTATGTCTCAGCGCTCCTCTAACAATGCATGTGAGAATTTTCTCATTAGCTCTAACAATGTGGATGTTGTGACATCTGGAAAAGGTTTCGACTTAAATGAACTATCAAAGAGTGCACTTAGTGAAGAACTTCCTAGGCTAGTTGTTGAGTTTGGTGATGAAAAAAGAGGAGAGCCTCAAGATCCTGTAACAGTTTTGCCATGGCTTAAAGCGAAAGCAAATGGTAAAAGTGAGGGCGTCAAAAGTAGGATTGGTGGAACTTCAACAAATTCTGGCTTTGTCCAGGCCTCCTCAAGCCCTTCTTTTTGCCAAACACCGATTGATCCATCAATTTCTGAAGATCACCACATGAAGACCTCAAAAGAAGGGGAGACGCAGCAAATAAGAAAAATTCTTGGTGTTCCAATCCTTGATATTCCCTCTGCTTCCGGAAATGAGTCATCATCACTTGCTTCCACTTCCGCTACTCTTCGTTCCTCTCCCAAGAGAGAGAGTATCAGACATCAAAGGAGGAGTATGGTGATTGACATTAACATAGCTTGTGACCTTTCTGAGGTTGAGCCCGAGAAACCTGCTGCTGCGGAACCAATTATTTCTGAGAAAGTTATGGAGACAAAAACTACCAACATCAAGAATCACTTTGATTTGAACTCATGTATTACTGAGGATGACGAACCAGTTTCTGCTGAGAGCAACAAGGCTAAGGTGAAGACTATTCTAGATATAGATTTGGAAGCCCCTGTAGTTATGGACATTGAACAGGACCGTTTGCCTGGAGAAGAAGACAAGCAACGTGAAGCATCTTTGCAGCTACCTGACGATAAACCTGAGCACACACAGGAGGAATTACTCAGGACTGCAGCAGAAGCTATAGTTTCCATCTCATCGTCCAGTCAATGCATCTCCGTAAAGGAAACATGCAATGATCCATCCGATGATCCTCTGGAATCCCTACGATGGTTTGTCGATGTGGTCTCTTCTTGTGCAGCCGAGCTTGATGGCACGATGGTTGCACTTTGTGGTTCTAAGGAGATAGATTACTTTGAGGAAATGACATTGCGACTAACAGAAACGAAGGAGGGAGATTACATGCCAAAGCCTTTTGTTCCTGAATTCCAAACTGTGGAAGATGGAGGGGCCAGTTCACTAACAACCCGACCCCGAAGAGGGCAAGCAAGGAGGGGAAGGCAACGGAGGGACTTCCAAAGGGATATCCTTCCCGGTCTGGTTTCATTGTCAAGGCACGAGGTGACCGAAGACATTCAGACTTTCGGAGGGTTGATGAGAGCAACGGGCCATACTTGGAACTCCAGTTTGACAAGAAGGAACGGGACAAGAAACGGAGGTGCTAGGGGAAGGCGGAAAACAGTTGTGGTCGCCACCCCTGCAACGGTGTTAACAACGAGCTCTCCGCTAATGCACCAACTTAATAACATTGAAGCTAGTTTGGAGGATAAAAACCTAACAGGGTGGGGAAAGACACCTAGGCGCCCGCGGAGGCAAAGATGCCCTGCAGGTAATCCTCCGGCTGTCCTGTTAACTTAAACACGAGCAAAAAGTGACAGTTGTAATATTGTCGATTCATCATTTATAGAGATGACATTTAACGGATTTAGGGAGCTTTGTTTATGAGTTTCAGGAGTGAGTTTTTAGCTAAATGGGGATTGTTTTTGTACATGTCTTTGTTTGCTCCATAATTTGGAGCCCCCATTATTATGTTTCTTATATTGGATTACTGGCTTTGTATTCAGGAGGATGCTGCTGCATAATGTCTTGTGTTTTTATACAGCATTTCTTTAGCTGTGTATTAATGTTATTCAGTGCCTCTTGCACAGAAATGCAAGGTAAGACTGCAGACAATAGATCCATATGGTTCGATCTTTTCTTAGACCCCACACAGGTAGGAACTTAGTGCACCGGTTGCCCTTTAGTGCTGTTGTTTGGTTCCACATGCTTTTTCCTTTTTCTTAACATCTAATTCTCACGAGATTTAGCCATTTGATCTCATGAGAAACGCTATTATTGCTATAAAGAAGCCAAAGATTATATTTGAGAATAAATTCTTTATTTTCTTTTTCTAATAGAGAAATAATTTGGATAACATCATTCTCAATTTAACCACCAAGTAATTTTGTTCCTAATGTCGCCTTAATTTCTCTTTTACTGCATATTAGGCAGAATAGCCGAAAGAATAATACCTCCTTCATTAATAAAAATAAATAAAAACCTCTTTCTAATTTTATTTTCTTGTGAGCAACTAATAATAGTGACATCAGTGGTCGAATAGCTGGAAAAAATATCTTTTTCGTGTATATACATTATATATTATGTGTATATATAAATAAATAAGAAAAATATACAAATTTATGTATTTTGTGACCGTCGAATATAGAAAATTTTGAGAGCGGGAAAAAATTGATGTTTGGTTAATAGATTTCGTGTTTGGGACTACAAAGTACTAGGTTGGATAATGTACTCCCACGTTTTGACCACTGTTTGGTTCTCCACTTCTTTGTCTGTGTGGCTAAATTGTCATCGGTTTGTGTCCAAAGGTGTGGATCATCACAAGAATCCAAAAGATTACGTGTGTGTCTGATTTGATGGAAGTCTTTGTCCTTGAAAAATAGATTTTCTAATTCGGCTGAAATAATTTTCCAAAAGAACATATAATAAAAAATAATAAAAAGTTTCACAAGTTGTAATGTGCTTTAATAAAATCACGAGTACCAAAGATTAATAATAACGTTTAAGTATTAGTCGGAACAACAACAACAACAACAACTACCCAGTAATACTCCCACCAGGTGGGGTCTGGGGAGGGTATTATGTAGACGAGCCTTACCCCTACCCGAAAGGGCAGAGAGGCTGTTTCCAAACGACCCTCAGCGCATAGGATAAAATGGAAAGCTGCATTGGAACAAAGACAAAATTAGGAACCAAAGCAAGACAAAACAAAATAATAAAGCATAAGTAATCCCGTAGAAATAACGTAAATAATTATGCAAACATAAGAAACATAAATACAGTCGCATGCAATAATAACAAGCAGTAACTACCATACTAACAACCAAAAGGGGACCTAAGCTAAAACACTAGTCATCTATGGGTAACCCTACTATCCCACACCCAACCCCGGGTGAGGCGACCGAAGGACTCTAAGCGCCCTAGCCTGCAACCCTGATTCTAGACCTCCAGACTCCCCTATCAAGGGTCATGTCCTCGGTAACCTGCATTCTAGTCATGTCCTGCCTAATCACCTCTCCCCAATGCTTCTTAGGCCTCCCTCGACCTCGCCGACCACCAACAATCACCAACCGCTCGCAGCTCCTCACCGGGGCATCGGGGCCCCTCCTCCGTACATGTCCGAACCACCTCAGCCTCGCTTCCCCCATCTTCTCATCCACCGGGGCCACCCCTACCTTCTGTCGAATAACTTCGTTCTTAATCTTATCTAGCCTGGTGTGCCCACACATCCACCTAAGCATCCTCATCTCCGCAACCTTCATTCTCTGAACATGAGAGTTCTTCACGGGCCAGCACTCCGCCCCATACAACATCGCAGGTCTAACCACGGCTCTGTAGAATTTCCCCTTGAGTTTGTGTGGAATTTTCTTGTCACACAGGACCCCTGAAGCAAGCCTCCACTTCGACCACCCTGCTCCTATCCGTTGGGTGACGCCCCCGTCAATCTCCCCGTCCCCCTGAATCACAGACCCAAGATAACGGACACTGTCCCTCTTGGCGATGGCCTGAGAACCAAGCATCACTTCCCTGCCTACCCCGCTCGGCTCGTCGCTAAACTTGCACTCCAGATATTCTGTTTTAGATCTGCTTATTTTGAAACCCTTAGACTCGAGGGTCTGTCTCCATACCTCTAACCTCTCACTAACACCGGCCCTCGTCTCATCTATCAATATTATATCATCAGCAAAGAGCATACACCAAGGCACATCCCCTTGGATATGACGGGTTAGAGCATCTATCACTAAGGCGAACAACAGGGGGCTCAGCGCCGATCCTTGATGGAGCCCCATTACCCCAGGAAAATGGTCTGATTCGCCATCCGCCGTCCTCACCCTAGTCTTAGCTCCATCGTACATGTCCTTGATTACTCTGATATAGGCTTCTGGCACACTCTTCGCCTCCAAGCACCTCCATAGCACCTCCCTCGGGACCTTGTCATACGCCTTCTCCAAGTCGATAAGCACCATATGAAGGTCCTTCTTCTTATCCCTGAATTGTTCCGCCAGCCGCCTGACTAGGTGAATAGCCTCGGTGGTGGAGCGGCCCGGCATGAAACCGAACTGGTTCCCAGATATAGTTGTCGCCTCCCTCACTCGCGCCTCAATCACCCTCTCCCAAACCTTTATCGTGTGGCTTATTAGTTTAATACCCCTATAGTTGTTGCAGCACTGGATGTCCCCTTTGTTTTTGTACAAGGGCACCACTGTACTCCACCGCCACTCATCCGGTATCCTCTTAGCCTTGAAGATCACGTTAAACAGCCTAGAGAGCCACTCCCCTCCAGATCTACCCATGCACTTCCAGAACTCCACCGGGATCTCGTCAGGCCCGGTTGCTCGACCCCTACTCATCCTACGCAACGCCCCTATGACCTCCTCCACCCTAATGCGCCTGCAGTACCCAAGGTCTCTATGTCGCTCTGAATGCCCCAACTCCCCTAGCTCTATGATCCGATTCCCCTCCTCGTTAAGAAGGTCCCGAAAGTACGCCTGCCACCTCTGTTTGATTTGCGATTCCCCCATCAGAACTCTACCATCCTCGTCCTTGATACACCTGACTTGGTCTAGGTCACGAGCCTTCCTTTCCCTTGCTTTAGCCAGCCGGAATAACTTCTTATCCCCACCTCTCTCCCCTAGTTCCTCGTACATGTGACCGAACGCCGCGTTTTTAGCTTCCGTGACTGCCATCTTAGCTTCTCTTCTCGCCTCCCTGTAGATCATCCTGTATTAGTCGGAACAAGTAACATGAATTTAAATGTCAAAGTAGTTCTACGGAAAATGACTTCAGTCCATAAGTGAGAGTCGTTTTCCTAATTTTCATGGATAACATTTACGACATACCAAACATACCTACAAATTGAATCTTGATATTATTAAATGGTCATTTTCAACTTTGTAGAGATATGGCACTAATTCTATATCTAGGAGTTTTAACTTTTGATTTTCATAGTCTCTTTTCCCAACAATAACTAGAAGATTTGAGGTAGTCAACAGAGGGTAGTAGTAGTGTAAGGTTAGTAGTAACAGTAACAGTAACACCAATAATAAATCTTTTTCACTTGAGCATGAGTTTCTGTCACCACATTGAGCTGATTGAGATTAGCCATTCACATTCTGGCACAATTTGCATGACAAACTTGGCAGGGAGCATTTTACTCCCAAAGTGGGATTTTCCAGCACGAATACAGATTAATCGGCCTCAAAGCGAGTATCGGACACTGGGTAGGAAACCAAAAAAAGAAAACACGCTTGGAAGATTTCTGACAACTTTGAAAGCTTATTAAGTGCTAAGTTAGAAGTTTGTATAGAATGAGAGTTTATTACACATATTTTCTTTGATGTAACTGATATTGTACACCATATTAAATTGTCTTGACAAATGCCTTCAAACTCTCAAGAGGAAATAGCACAGGAAGAGTAAAATACAGAAATAATGACATAGGCTGATGCAGTTAAATAGAACCCTGCATTTTTTACTAGGGGTGTACATATGTGAAAATCACTACAATACGAAAAATGTTAAATCCTGAACCCATACTTTCAAAGGTGTAATGAATTCAATGGTAAGAACCTAAAGGTTGAACCCATCAAATTTAAATCTTTCATCCACCTTTGGCACCCCCTTTGTAACAATTGACTTGTTTACCATATGGAGAATCTGCTTTAGGTCTAAGAGAGATTTGTGTTGACCACTTAATGGAATAAACTCACCTGACAACCAGCAAGTTTACTGCAACAGCATTGCTAGCATTGGCTTCACACTTGCAGCGACTAGTCAGAAGACACAAGAAGGTTGTGTTTAGTCAGGTTTTATCAATGTTTCAAGTAGAAATCCATGGTTCCATGCCACATCAGCAAGTGGATTATGGACCCATCTCTTTGATCTCCATTTTTGTTTGCATTCTAGTGTTGGGTAAAACATGCATCGCATTCGAATTCTCGTCTTTCTTGATTCGGCCTCAGATGACTTATGAGTTTCATAGTCGTCATCAGGACTGTCTCCTTTAGCATAGTGCTGTCTGAATGCCAAGGCAGGTTGGAGCTGACAAGTCGTCCCTGTATCAACTTTTTGCTCTGTCCATGATAATAGCTACTTCCCAGGAAGAGAACGATAGTAGTGAGCTCCGTATCAGACATAGTGCAACCATGGGAAGCTGTTGAAGAAAGTATCCTGATGAGCTGAAACAGAGCTATCCCTCTTAGCCAGTTTTTGTCAGATCAGCAATCACTTCCAGTTCAGAGCCTGTATAAAAGAATATTGCATCTTCCCAAATTAATCAGTTCTTTATTTCATTTGAAAATCATGGAAAATCATATGCTGGAGATTTCCCTTTTTGAGAATGAGTAATTATTGCTTTAACAGTATGTATTCTTTTCTCAACTTCGATCATACTATACCCATCGACCTTTCTCAAACCTAAACATCGCATCTTTGACCTCACCACCCTACTTTCATTCCATTCTCCCCCTTCTGCATATATGTTCGATAATAAGGTATAGTATCCAGTATCATCTGTCTGCATGTTTTCAAGCCTTTGTTGAATCATCTTAATAATATCCATTCTCTTGTGAATTCTACATCCATTTACTAGGGCACCCCAAACGCTAACATCTGTAGGGAATGGCATCGAAGTGATGACTTCATATGCTTTATCTATATCACCAGCTCGACTCAGAAGATCAACTAGACATGCAAAATGTTCGGGTTTTGGTTCAATGCTCAAGTTAATCATCATACTGAAGAAATATTTCCCTTCATCCAGATATCCAGCATGACTGCAAGCAGACAGAATATTTGTTAAAATGATGTCATTTGGTTTTATTCCACTATTTACCATTTCATAAAAGAGTGAGATGGCATCATCGATTTGACCGTGCATTCCATAAACACCTATCATGGCACTCCAAGATATTATGCTCCTTTCCAACATATTGTCGAAAACTCCCCGAGCCATCCGGAGGTCTCCACACTTAGCATACATGTCCATCAGAGCAGTATCAACATACATATCCTGACTCACTCCAAAGATGATTGACTTGTGGTGAAGCCATTTTCCCTTCTCCAGCCATCCTATAGCCGAGCATGCTTGAATTGCAGCCAAGAAGGTCACTTCATCCATTTCACTCGAGTTTGAGTATATCTCATCAAAGAGATTGATAGCTTCGCGAGAGAAACCATTTTGTGTAAGCCCACACATCATTGAATTCCAAGTCACCACACTTCTTCCTTGTGTGCCCTTGAATATCAAGAATGCACAATCTACAAGTCCACATTTACTGTACATGTCAATCATGGAATTCTGGACAAACTCCTCAGTTGAAAAGCCAGTCCTAATAACATGGCTATGAATTTGACACCCGAATTCGGAAAACCCAATATCTCCAGAAGCTGAGAGGACACTTGCGAGAGTATACGAGTCCGGCAGTATTCCTTTTCTTACCATATCCACAAAAAGTGTCAATGCATTCTCAGACAATCCTTCCTGCACGTAACCTGATATGAGCATATTCCACGACACAATACGTCTGTCTTGGGATGTATCAAATACCCTGTGGCAATCGCTTACCTTGCCACAGTTTACATACAAGTCAACTAAGGCTGACTCTAGAAGATCATCGCCACTATCTATAGCATTTCTAACTATAAAACCATGTATCGACTTCCCTTCCTTTAGCCAACCTAACCTAGCACAAGAACATAAAACAGACATCAGAGTAACTTCATTGAATTCCACATCAGACTCATGCATCTTAACAAATAACGCTAATGCATCCTGATAGCAACCGTTTTGATTGTAGCAGGAGATCATAGCTGTCCAAGTATAAGTACTCTTATCAACATATTATCAAAAAGCAATTCTGCACTACCGGCGTCGCCACATTTTCCATACATTGCAACAAGCGAGTTCGTCAAAGACCCATCACCCCAAATACTGTTTCTTAATATATAACCATGAACAGACTTCCCAAGTCTCCATACACCCAACTCTCCACAAGCCTCAACTGCACAAAGCAAAGCCACAGAATCTATCTCAATCCCTTCCTTAACCAAATTTCCAAATATCTCCAGCCCTTCCCTAACTTTCCCATTCCTTACATAGCTCGAAACAATCGAACTCCAAGAAACAACATCTCTATTAGACATTTCATCGAACACTTTTAGTGCACAAACCGTCCACCCAAGTTCACCATACATACTCAACAATGCAGTCTCAACAATAGGATCACACCCAAACCCATATTTCAAAATCCTTCCATGAACTTTTCGGCCAATAGAGAAATCACCAATTGCAGAAATAGCTCTCAACACTGAAGGGTAAATAAAACTATTTGTTTCCTTAGTGTGACAAACCATGTTGTTATAAAGAAAAATGGAATCTTGAAAACAGTTATACCAAACATGGCATTTAATTATAACACTCCACATGAAAGAATCTGGATTTGGGTATGTGTTAAAGACAAGTCTTGAAGTTTTAAGAGAACCCATTTGGGCATAGGACTCAATAAGCTTAGTAGAAGGAAGTGGGTCTTTGTGGAGACCATTGATAACGAGATGAGCATGGAGTTGTGCTAATGATCTTGAGATTGAGCATGCTCTGAACAGCGGCATATACTGTAATCATTATTCAATATTGTTACTTGAAGTTTGCTGATTTTCATGTTTGTTTAGAGTTTTGGAGGGAACAAGAAATTTATATTCATGTTAAGAAATTTATTAATACTATATAAATTATTAATTTAAATCTAATAATTTATTTTTAGTGTCAGCAGAGAAAATTGTTCATGTTTTAAAGGTATATTGCGTAAACACTATTTATAATAGAACTGATCAATAGCTTGAAAAAGATTACAATTACAACTAATCAGTAATCACTGTATGAAATATTCATAGGATTTGGATCTATTATGCGCCTTACAATTTTTTTTAAAGAAGAAGAAGAAATGATATTACAAAAATCTCCTGTTTTATTTACTATCTTTTGTTTTATTTGAGAAAATATCATATATTAAATAACATTTATATTGGACTACAAAGCCAAATATCAATATAGTGCAGACTCAAGGTGAAAGATTAATCTGATATAACATGTCATTACCACAATTAATGGGTTATTATACCCCACATGCTACAAAATGGTACCTTCTAATAGACTTTTAAATGACTTGATAATGTTAAAAAAACTTATACTTCTAATATTATGTCATATAAAATATTAAGCCTCTTTTTTTTCCTTTTGAGGTCGAGTGAGAGAATGGAAGAGGGTAGGATCAATTATTCCGTTGTATGAAGAAAAAAATATCCATTCCACTGTATCCAATTAATATTGATGTTTTTAATTGTAAGAAGAAAAATGATTGGTGATAAGTGGTCACTTCCTCGCTTAAAGCAAGAAGCGAAGCGAGGCAACCTCATTACCACTTATGCTATATGAATCGGCTTAGGTAGACAAAAGCGTGCAGTTCCCACTAAAAAGCGAGACGACCGAAGCGAGCACTCTGTTTTAAAAAACCTGCCAACCTATTTAATTAAAAAAAAAAGATGTTCAGTATTCTTTTATTAAAACACACGATGGACAACAACAACAGAGATTCTAAAGAGGCGACTAGGGTTCCCGTTTCAACTCAACATACGACCAGCAAGTATGTGAATGTTTCAACGCCCAAATCGCAGCAAAATGCTGGCAATATTTCCCCCTTCGATTCTTCTTTCTCAGTCTTCTACTCTTCGTTGAAATGATGCCCAATTCTTCTTTCACAGTTTTTATGCTGCCCAGTTTTTAACTGAATGGTATACTGCCCTTCCTCTTATTTTAGTATTTTTATTTAGATTCCGCTTCACTTCAGAAAAGCAAGTAATTACTTCTCGCTTCAACAAAAGCTTTAAGCGAAATAGAAATTGTTGCTTTTCCTTCCTTCACGCTATTCACTCAACCACTTAAACTAAAAATAGCCGGTTGAGGCATAATTTATGTATTACAGCAACAACAACAACTACCAAGTATAGTCTCACAAAGTGGGTTATGGGGAGGGTAATATGTAGACGCGCCTTACCCCTACACGAAAGGGCAGAGAGGCTGTTTCCAATCGACCCTCGGCTTAGTGAAGGAAAGGGAGAAACAAAAACAAAAACAAAAGAGTATTAGTAAGTCCAGCAGAAATAGCGTAAATAATTATCTAAACATAAGAACCATAAATAAAATAGCATGCAATAGTATCATACAGTAACTACCATAGGGGAGACACAATCCAAAACACAAATCATCTATGGATAGCCCTGCCAAGCCTTACGCAACCCCGGGTGGGGAGT
This sequence comes from Nicotiana benthamiana, assembly GCA_034376525.1. NCBI lineage: Eukaryota > Viridiplantae > Streptophyta > Magnoliopsida > Solanales > Solanaceae > Nicotiana > Nicotiana benthamiana. The sequence goes on along the minus strand of CM067330.1, from coordinate 57,687,220 downwards.
ACGAAAAACTCTAGGGACCCATATCCTACAACCCTGATACTAGACCTCCAGGCTTTCCTATCAAATGCCATGTCCTCGGAAACCCGCATTCTAGCCATGTCATGCCTAATCACCTCTCCCCAATACCTCTTAGGCCTCTCTCTGCCTCGCCGAACGCCGACCATCGTCAGCCGTTCACAACTCCTCACCGGGGCAATCAGGACTTCTCCTCCGCACATGCCCGAACCACCTCAGCCTCGCTTCTCGCATCTTCTCATCCACCGGGGCCACCCCCACCTTCTCTCGAATAACTTCATTCTTAATTTTATCTAACCTAGTGAGCTCGCACATCCACCTGAGCATCCTCATCTCCGCAACCTTCATTCTCTGAACATGAGAGTTCTTTACTGGCCAACACTCCGCCCCATACAACATTGCAGGTCAAACCACAGCTCTATAAAATTTCCCCTTGAGTTTCTGTGGAACTTTCTTGTCACACAGGACTCCTGATGCAAGCCTCCACTTTGACCATCCCGCTCCTATACGATGAGTGACGTCCCCGTCAATCTCTCCGTCCCCCTGAATCACCGACCCAAGATATTTGACACTGTCCTTGGCGATGACCTGAGATCCAATCATCACGTCCCTGCCTACTTCGCTCGGCTCGGCATAATTTATGTATTGTATGTGTGTAATTATGTTTGCCCAATGTATAATTTATATATGTGGCTAGAAAAAGTAAACAACGAATATCGCCGGCTATTTGTGTAAAGATCCGAAAAGTGGAACAATAACCATACATCATTAGACACATTTTTCTATTTGTTCTAAACTTGACCATTTTCTGCTGAAACTGGCTCACAATAACAGAAGGTCGACGTACTTTGACATTATCATCCTAAATCTCCACCACAATACCAAAGCCTCCACAATCGTGTGTATTCCAAGGACATAGTGCAGGAAAACATGCTGTGCAGTAGTCTCTCAAACTGACGGAAACCCCACCATAATAGAAGCTGTCATTTTCTCTTAAATCAGGAAAGTATTATCTCATATATCCAAATCTTGCCTAGAGGAGCGCATTACTCCCTGTGACATCTAGGAACCCTCTCCACTCTTTTCGTCCTCTGGATCATAAGGCACCTCATGCCGAGGCCTGTTGTATTTCTCGCGCAGCTGCTTGATTGGTATGAAATCTCCAGCAGCATCCATCCCAAAAAATAAGAATGAGGTGTATGGATGATCAAATCTATCCTACACGCGTTTTGCATTTTTAACCAAGTTAGAGATCGAATGACAATTCCGTTTGTATTTTCAGATTGGTGGGATACACACCTTATCTGGTTCGCTGGGGGCCACCAAACTTTCCTCAGGAACTGCAAGATGAACAATTATCAGACTTTTCTAAGAGGTTGATGTTTTACAATTCAACACAGTTAGGGATGGCAATGGGGCGGGCAGGGCGGGTGCGGGGCGGGTTTGGCAAAACCCACAAAAATCTCAACCCGCTCCGCCCCGCATAGTTATTTTTTCAGTTTTTAACCCGCCTCGCCCTGCCCCCGTTGGACCCTCCCTGCCCTGCCCCGCTTATGCACTCCCACTTGAATTCTGAAACGCATATCTGATTTTTTAACACACACAATTTGACTTCAAAACTTTGAATCCTGCCGATTACTCCCATTTGGATCTGTCATTGACGTCATCTCAATATCACTTTTCTTCCCACGGGTGGTTGTGACATCCAGATCTGTATTTTAATTAGTTGTAGCAATATTCTCAATCATTCAACTTAATTATTATTTAACTACAAGTGAGTCTGTGAGTGGGACGCAAGCTTAAGAGATATACTGGTTCAAGAAGAATGATTATTTTCAAAGAAAATTTCACTACTACTTTTCTTATTATGAAAAAACACAAATATTATGAACTAAATGAACAATATTATTGCAAACTATAATTTCCTTTTTGGAGTATAAAATTAGTACTTAGATAAAATTGTAGTTGAAATGATTGCTTTGTTTCAAAAAAGATAAAATTCAAGTTGTCCCGCAATGAACCCGCATTAAACCCGCAACCCGCCCCGCCTTAAAAATTCTAAAAATTATTTTAACCCGCCCGCACCCGCATAAGAGTAAAACCGCCCCTCCCCATTGCCATCCCTAAACACACTATATGACCTTACTTGGCTCAGACAAGATTATCTAATCATAAAAAAATGTTCATTTAACGTGTCAAATTTCACTTACCATATGCAACTAACAGATTGGGATCTGTATGTACATCCACCAGCACCTGAAAGCATATCGAATCAAAGCTAAATAGGCTTGAAGTATTATTAAATTATTAAACAGAGAAAAATATAACGTGGAGCAGCAGCACTTTTGGTCCCTCTAATGCAGCAAAATGAGAGCTGAAGTTTTAAATCTAGATTAGGATCAGGAACTTGCAGTATGCTTAAGAAATTCTCTAAACAAACCCCTCCCTCAGAGTTTTCACCTTTTTTTTTGCCAGAAGATGCAAGTAAAGGAAAGTCTACAAGACAACCAGACTTTTGCTTTTACCAATTAAATGTTTCTCTGATGAAGCTCAAACAGATATTGCTCTGTACAACATCATACCGGCACCTTAACTCTAAATATGAAAAAATTTCACATCACTCAGAATCAATTTTTGAACTTGTATGCACTTTTTCCAAAATGAGGGTCTAATGGTAAAACTACCGTACTGTGTTCGTACTGCCAAGTGAGCCATTGATGAAAAGTGTCATGTATAGGTGACGCTACAGTAACTAGTTGATAAGCAATGGCTAGAGGACCACACTAAAGTTGGTAAAGTATCAGGTCAATGGGGATAGACAACATCTCATAATTCCCTCAAGATGATGAGACCGGGAAGTGGGACTCTAGAGCATAAGCAGTAAATTAAACTTCAGAGTTCAGATATTAGGAGGATAGTGGATTAGAACAAGTAGTTGACAATTTGATATATGCAGTTTAAAACATTATTTGGTCTTTTCTTTGGGATGTGGCTATGAAGCATCACTGACAATACCAGATCATGTTCAGATAGATAAATTGGATTGAGAATGGGAATGAGGTGATAAATCTTTGTTTGCAGCAGGAATATGAAATTTATGTTAGAAGATCTAGGAAAAAACTGAATTTTTTTATCCGATAAAAAATGCAAAAAACCTGATAAAATGGCTGATCAGGACCACGGCTCAACTTATCAACTTGAGCAGTTTCCATCCATGAACTTGATTCACAACATATTGGGTCCATCCCACATATTACACCACGATATCCTGAAGTCAGAAGATCAGGTTTCAAATAAACAATTTGAGTAACACTTACTAATCAAGCTGAATCTGAGGGTTCCATAAATGTCAGTTAAGAGAATGCATTTTCCCCAGAAGGAAGCAACAAATTCGCAAATTGAATACTGATACCAACCTGTACATTGCGATAATAAATATCCATGCAAGTCATAGCACATCGCAGAAGGAAATATTTAGTTATCCTCATTGGTCAACGCAACAAATTAGCAAGGTTCCTTTACTCAGTGAGGTTCAGTCCAGTAGTTCAATATAACAAGTTCTGCCAATCATCAAGATTTGACGATCCCATAAAGAAACTAAATAGTAGGCTCCAAACTATATATCCGTTTTATCTACAACTCAGTTATATGTGAGCCTATGTGAATTTGTATATCGTTCTTTTTTTTTGGTCTTTTGAATTTTAAACAGAATGTTCCTTCCCTTCCACCTTATAGACTATTTTCGAAGAATTTTTAGCCTTTTCCGCTTCACCAGCTTTTCTATTATTCCTCTTTCAGTTTGTTTGGAAATAAATGACAAGCATGATGATGATCAACAACAACAACAACAACAACAACAACAACCCAGTATAATCCCACTTATTGGGGTCTGAGGAGGGTAGTGTGTACGCAGACCTTACCCCTACGCTTGGGTAGAAAGACTGTTTCCAAATAGACCCCCAGCATCCTTCCCTCCAAGAACTTCCCACCTTGCTCTTGGGGAGACTCGAACTCACAACCTATTGGTTGGAAGTGGGGGTTGCTTACCATCAGAGCAACCCCTCTTGTCTAACAAGCATGATGATCATCCCTGCTTTATTTTGAAGAAAACAAAAAGGCAACTTGTTGAACTCTGTGTGCATAAGAAGAACTTTCAGCATCAACAAATATATAGTATTACTTAGCTTCACACAGTTCATCTGCACCATGGTAGTATTAACATAAAGTAAATATTCCCCACCAACAACAATTTAGGGTACACATGGCACAGGCAAGTATCTGCCAGAACTTCACCTAAATAATAAAAGATCAATGTAAAAGTTAAACAATTAGTTAAAAGTTTCCATACCAAAGTTCTTGTGCCTCACTTTTTGGCCTAATCGAAATGCATATTGAGCATTTACATATGCTTGAGCTCTTACTGATGCAGTTAGAGACTCTGCCTCTAGTTTGGAAATTTCATCTCGTAATTTAGCCGCCAAATCATAGTTTTCACTCTGAACTGCATTCTGCAGGTCTGCACTGGATGAAGCAAGAGCTGATCAGAGATATTCAAAAGGAAATACCTCTGGAACATACCGTAGTTAGAAGTCCCTTATATTCAGTTCATTTAATACCTCGATCGGCACCCAAAGCTCGTAAAAAGGAACAAAAAGAATGTGAGGATGGTTACCGTAGACGCAAGATGCTTATGGCCATATCTTGAGCTTCACTCTTTGAGGCTGATCCCCTTCGGGATTCCTGCTGCTTCAGAACCTCTGTTTCCACCTTCATTAGCATATAAGAAGTGTGCTGATTCTAGTTAGTAAACAATTTTCATTGATCCATTGGCTTGTCCAATTTCAGACAACTAAAATCCAAAAAAATTACAGGAAGAATAGTGGCAACAATTGCTTTGATAATTAAAATGGAAAATCAGTTAAAGATGAGATGAAAACAAGAAACTTAAGATCTCTGTAGTCTAACCTCAGTGAGCTTCTCTCTTAGTTGTTGTGCAATTTCATACTGCTCCACGTTCAAGGCATACTGTGAAGAAAGCAGATAGACAACTGGTGAAGTAACAGCCGAAGATATACCAAATAAACTACAACAAATCATAGAGCTAGATGGGAACCTGCACACGTGTAGCCAAGTCCAGCTGGAAAAAGAACATCAAAATATCTTCATTGGCACTCTCGCTGCGCTCACAACTTGCTTCTGAGGCTTGATCGCCCCCTTTAAACAGCCATCCAGCTTGAGCTCTCAAATTTCTCGGCATTAGCATATCAAAGTGGGTAGAAAAAGACAAGCTTTTCCGACGATCATTCCAAACAAAATGACTTCCCCCAAAACCAGTAGCGGCTACTTTTATCTGTCCAAAATGACTCCTCAGGTAGGTGGAACCACAAGCTCCGGAATATCTAGAAGTTGCAAGAGTGCTCATTGACATACTCTGCACCATATCTACTGTTGAGGACCCGACTCCAAAGAAGTATATCTTTCCTTTCCGCTCAATCTAGTATTTCTGTGATAAATTCAGGGAAACTAAAAGTTAGTCTACTGTCTTGCAGAGTAAAAGTAAAAATAAGAACCGTCCTGAAAGCTTCACAACAATCTCTAAACGTTTATTGCAAAAACCATGATTCGAAACTCGGTGGACGGCTATTTAATCCTCTATAGCCATTCTACTCTATTTTGGTTCACTTAATTCAACCTCTATTTTTGTTGCAACTTCATAATTAACTAACTTAACCTTCAACAGAAAATCATTAAGTCAAAAACGACCTGTAATTCTAAATTCCAATTCAAGCATTTCTGCAATGGAAACTAAAAATTACATCGTTCTGAAGAATAAAGGTCCAAAAAAAAGAAGAGGAAAACCGAATTGTATTTACAGCTTCACAAAAAAAAGTACCGCTGACCAACTATATATAGGAATTTCTCATTTAGTAATTTCAAATTATATTAATTTGGTCAAGATATGCTCCCTTTATTAAAAAATTAAACATTTGAATTCCCTAAGAAATGTAAATCCTACGCCTCATTTATTTGAATTTGAAATATAGGAAGTGTATTTGTAACTGAGCAAAGAGAACACTCACTTGCAGAAAGATCACCGGAGAAGCAGAGCGGAGCTTCACCGGAAGAGGACACTGTTGATTGTACAATGGCGACCACGAATTTTACATAATACCCCCCAATTAGATATTTATATTTGTTTGTTTGTTTTTCCAAAACTGCCACTTGGCTCTGCTACAACCCATTCTTTTGAAAATTAGCCTGTTTAACCAAACTTCTAATTTATTTTGAGAAGTAATTAATTAATTTAAAAGTATTTTTAAAAGCAATTAGTATTTGATCAAATATTTGTAAAATATTTCAAGTGTTTTTTCAAAGAAATTTTTTTTCAATAAAGTACTTTTGGAGAGAAATTACTATTTTCTATTTTTCAAAAAATAATTTTGCTTCTTTTTAAAAACATTTTTTATCCTTATAAAAGCTTGACCAAACACATTAACTTTGGAAAAAAGTACTTTTGCTTGGGGTATTAATATTTCGGTTCGGCCCAGTTATTTTGTAAATTTTGTATCATATATATATATATATATATATATATAGACTTTTCAAAATTATTCCAATAATATCGATTTCTCTTCAGTATTGATGTGGTTCGATTAATTTTCAGTATTTTTTTAATATCATGTAAAATGCTCTAGTAAAAGTAGAATGAGTAACATACGAGGAATTAGCAAAACTCTCTAGATATTTTTACATTTTAAAGAATGATGAATTAAGAAATATGAAAGATGGCTAGAGCGCAAATTTGGGGCCGATCCGACGGAAGCGGGAGTGGAAGTGAGGCTTGACTCTCAAGTCATCCCTAAGAGCGGTAGTTTCAAGTATCTTGGGTTAGTTATCTAGGGGATGAGAGAGATCGATGAGGTTGTCACACACCGTATAAGGGTGGGGGCGGATGAAGTGGAGGTTAGCGACGGGAGTCTTCTGTGACAAGAAAGTGCCACCATTACTAAAAGATAAGTTTTATCGAGCAGTGGTTAGGCCTGCCATGTTGTATGGGATCGAGTGTTGGCCGGTTAAGAACCCACACATCGAGAAGATGAAAATAGCAGAGATAAGGATGTTGAGGTGGATGTGCAGGCATACAAAGATGGATAAGATTAGGAATAAAGACATTCGAAAGAAGGTAGGTCTGGCCTTCATAGAGGACAAGATGCGAGAAGCAAGACTTAGATGGTTCGGGCATATTTAGGGGGGAGGGGGCATTGATGCACAGGTGAGAAGGTGTGAGCGACTGGCTGTGGTGAGCAAGAGGAAAGGTAGAGGGAGACCTAAGAAGTATTGGTGAGAGGTAATCATGCAGGACATGGCGCGACTTAGGATAATTGAGGACATGGCCCTTGGCAGGGAATTGTGGAAGTCGAGCATTAAGGTTATAGGTTAGGGGGAAGTTGTGGATAATTCTATAGCGCACTAGAGGGAGACTAGCAAGTTAGGAGTTAGTCTTAGGATGTTACTGATCAGCTACTGATGCAAGGTTTTATCTGTTGGATATAAGTATACCTTCCATCTTTTTCGTACTTCTTATTTTTCTTGTATTGCTGTATTTTGTTATTTTATGTATTGTTATGCATTTTATGTTATTTTAGTATAAGTTTATTGATAGTACTAATAGATCGTCTCTTGTTGCTTTCTTGAGCCGAGGTTCTCCGGGAAATAGCCTCTTTACCCCTCGGGGTAGGGATAAGGTCTACGTACATATTATCCTCCTCAGACCCCACTTGTGGGATTATACTGGGTTGTTGTTGTTGTTGTTGAAAATGGCTAGAGTATAGATCCATCAATATTCTACAGCAACGTAAAAGAAACTAAGCAAATTAATGCAAAAAAAAAACTATAAATCGCACGAGTAGAAAGATATTAAGCAAGTCGGGATTAAAACTCAAGAATAAAGTCTATAAAAGATTAAATATTCAAAAAGATAATCTAAATCATATGAAAGGAAACATGTCACATTATAGTTTACTACTCATAATAGCTAATATGTTGGAAATAATTTAGTTTCAATAGGAATAGTATAATAGGTTTGAAAATTAGGATTTTGAGTTTAATTACTTGTTGACTTGTTATTGTTTTCATAATTCCAATATCTAAGGAAAATTTAATATTGTATAATTTTTAAACTTAATATATAAATATATTTTTCACATGTAAATTTATTCGGCACGGTTGATATTTTTCGTTTTATTTTCATAAAATAAAAAACCTACCTTAATGATCGATACGACTATAATTAACATAAAAACTTGCATTTTTTATTAAAAGAAACCTAAAAATTGGTTCGGTACGGTACGATTCAATTAATTTAGTCGGTTTTAATTCCATTGACACCCCTACTTTTGCCAAAAAGAAAACTTGGCTAAACATGCTATTTGTGTGTTCCTTTTTTGCTTCAAAAAGTTAGATATATTATTTCCTCTTTTCTCGTTTATGTAAAACTATTTAAATGAGCATGCAATTTAAAGAAAGTAAAAAAAAACCTTTAAAATTTGTGATTGTGAGTATGTCATAACATTTATATGACTATCTATTAAAATTTATGGTGTAAAACATATGATATCACTTATGTGATTGTGAAAACTTCTCATAGGGATAATATTGGAGTTATAACATTCAACTGCTTCTTTTACGAATTGATTCATGGGATTTTTACATATATATACCATATAACAAACCTTATTACCATCCATGTTTAAGGTTTGTGTTTATTACATTTAAGTATACCACTTTTCAATTTATATACCAAAATTATATTTAAGGTTAAAATATCAACTTATTAATTATAGCCTTGATTTGTGGAACTGAAAATCTTTTCAGATTTTATTCTACACGTTTTTCTCTCTCTTACAAACAAAACCCATGATTTTCTCCCCTTTTCTAATTACTCTTCCCCCACATTTGTTTACCAAAACAGATTTCTCTCTCTCCTCTAATTTCATTCGCCATTGTCGAAGGTTGCACTGTTTCATATCGAGAATTTCATCCGCCATATTTTCAGTCCTACTGTTGTAACAAAGTCCGAAACCCTCTACAAAATCATTTTCTCTCTATCTTGGCATATGCTGTTGTTGATTCTGAAAAGAAGAAGTAGATTATACTGTTCATATTTGGTAGTTGGATTGGAAAACAATGTAAACATTAGGTCATTTTGGTTGTAATGAATAATTTTTCATGAATATACATTATACACGAGTATGCGAGCTATCTAATAGCATATTTGTCGTAACAGCTTTGTCTTCTACTCGAGTATTCTAGCTATCTAATATCTAATCGCATATACAATTTTTATTATCTTATACATTAATGTTGGAGTTATTTTTATATAATACCTTCAGTTGCCATTTTATATAACTGTCAGTTCTTATATAATTGTGGGAATAAATTATTTATTCACAATGACTACAACTAACTATAATTGAACAACATATAACTACAAATGCATATAGCTACAAATTGGAATGACAATGCTACAAACTACTGTTGCAGTACATTTGCGCTGTATGAATGTTTCGTCCATTCGGCAGCTGTTGTATTTTCGGCTAAAACTTCTTATCTTGAACAATGAAGAATAATGAATTGACGTTGCCTATAAATGCCATTTGCAGTTTTCAGCTACACATACAAGCGAGTAGATACAAAAAAAATACATTAGTCAGATATATTTATTAAATACTACACTTAACTACAACTGACTACAATTAGCTACAAAGTTCATATAACTACAAAAATTGAACTACTGCTAAGTAAAATTCAATATAACTACATTTGCATATAAATAAATTGAAATACAGTTTTACTACAAATTCACATTAGGTGATTCAAGGTAATATATTTAGAACACACTTACAGTACATTATAACTACAATCTGCCAACAGTTTACATTACTCAAATATATGAGTAAACTTCTTTATTATAGTCAAAACGTAGAACAGTTACACAATAGATTCCCTCTCAAAAGCTGTAATGCTTTTTCCTTTACTCTCCGTGCTTGTATGTAGCTTAGGTTCACTCCATGTTCGGATAACATGTCAGTTTGTATGTCCTTTGGCGTGTAAACAGTCTTAGGATCACAATACTTTGGAACGACAATGCTACTAACTACTGTTGCAGTACATTTGCGCTTTATGAATGTTTCGTCCATTCGGCAGCATGTATGTTGTCGGCTAAAACTTCTTATCTTGAACAATGAAGAATCATGAATAGACGTTGCCTTGAAATGCCATTTGCAGTTCTCAGCTACACATACAAGCCAGTAGCTACAGAAAAATCCAATTTTCAGACATATTTATTAAACACTATAATTAACTACAAACTGACTACAATTAACTACAACTGACTACAATTAACTATAAATTGAATACAATTAACTACAAACTGACTACAATTAACTACAAACTAACTACAATTAACTACAAACTGACTACAAGTAACTACAAACTCACTACAATTAACTACAAACTAACTACAAGCAACTACAAACTGACTACAATTAACTACATCCTTACTACAAGTATTTTATTTCTACAATTTTATCCAATGTATCAATCGATAATTGTTCTGCAATTGTAGACTGGAGAATTCCGTAGCTTGCATTATCATCAACCAAAATGGCATCAACTTCAAAATCTCGGAATCTGCCATAGTTATCCCAATAACCATTAGATTTCAGCATTATCGGGATTTTTGACATTTTAGAACCTCCGCACTGATTGACTATCACGCTGTCAATTCTGATTTTTGGTATTTGAAGTAGAAGAATGAGTGATTTTCGAAACTGAAATCTGGAAGAACTACAATTTTATTGACTATCACGCTGTAAATATCTGATTTTCGGTATTTGATGTAGACGAATGAAAGATTTTCGAAACAGAAATCTGGAGAGAAATACAATTTCTCACGCTGAAAATTGTATATGATTTTCGGTATTTACTGTAGAAGAATGAGTGATTTTCGAAACTGAAATCTGGAGAGATTTACGCTGGCTAAGATTTTTTACCGTTTTTGATTGATGCTTTAATTGGGACAGAATCAAATATTAATTGGGAGCCTTAAAATGTAGCGCAATTTTAGGCTATAAAATTAGCCACATATGGTTTGGTACATACTTGGTAACGAAAACATGTAATATGCGGGTAATAACCAAACAAAGCACAATAATGGTAATAAGGTTTGCTATATGGCATATTTAGGTAAAAATCCCTTGATTCATTCTTTTTGAACTAACTATAAGAAAAATAGGTTACCATAAATTAAAATGGAGGATGTGGTTACATTAAATCAGAATATTTCTTATACTATAAGAATGTTTCTATAGCCCCTTGAAGGTCTTGTAAGTAATATTTCATTACAAAAGGTATGGGAGTATTTTGGAACAAAATATCTCCATCTGCATTTTCTTTTATGATTATTTTTGCTAGGCCTTTTTCAACTTGATTCCTCTTCCTATATTTTTTAGTAAAAATATTTCAAAGATTACTACATATTCAATTAAAATTTAAAAATAAATAATTACATGTAAAATGTTACATAGAGGGACTATTTATTGCCATACGGGACAAGACATGATCCAACAAATAAATGAAATCACAAATACAAAGAAACGAGAAATAAACAAATGCCACTAAATAACAAGCAATAACTACCTTAATATAAGAAAGAATATAAAAGACAACAAGCTCATAGCTTGTAAGTTGCTCCATAGCTGGTTTAACTGATGAATCTTGAGTTGAAGCTATAATGGATATAGCACTAAGGTCGTTGATAAACATATTTAGTTCTAGGATCCACTATTAGTCCCTTCCCTCCATTTACTTCCAAATCATGCCTGCAATCAAAAGATGTGTACTAGTTCAAGTTTCCGTTACAAGAGAGGAGATAATCATTGCAACAGCAGCAGATCCAGGATTTAAACTTGATATCTTTACGTTGCTACTGTTTAACCCATTGCACGTTTGAATTAAGGGTCCGGAGTTCAACATCTATCGAAATCTCATTGAGTATGCACATACACCTATATATATATATATATATATATATATATATATATATATATATATATATATATATGCGCGTGCGCGCGCGCGCTCTCTCTTCATGTCATGAAAACTGATCTGCCTCTGAGTTGCTACATGTGGAAGTGTCAGAACTCGACCAGAAATTCAGGCTATAATGGAGACAATGGCAAACCTAAATCCAAGATAGGCAAGTAGTAACTATTACTCCCCCTCCCCCCGCCCAACCCCTCACCACAAAAATGAGCAAAAAACTATGGACAACGTCTAATACCACCCCATAATGGCATGTTGCACTCAATCCTTGTTCATTTTGACGTGAAAAATGAGATGTACCAGAATGATAACTTAACTGGAAAACAAAATCTGGAATGGTTAGCTGTTCACGAGGAACATGGTGGAATAACTGTAGAAGACGATCAAGATATACTACTTTTTTCCACACCTGCAGATTAGTTCACAAGTGACAAGCTTTCAGAGAAAATGGAAGTTTGTGTTTATATACAAGTAATAATGGGATTAGTCAAAGGAAAAAGGTCCTAAGCATATAAGTACCACATTATCGACAAAGAGTTGCAAAGCAAAAATTGCAGTCTTCAGTCCAAAGGTAGGGTGAAGAACATATATTGCCTGCTTAGAGGAAAATGAGATTTAGCAACAAAAAAAAACAACGGGAGTAAGGTACAGCTTCAGGGAACGATGGAAGAAAACACAAGAAAAAAGGGTGAAAGCATTCATACATGAAGGTTACGCTGGTGTTTCCGTCCAAGTATTTGTTGTAATCTGTTCATCCATCCCAGGTCTGGTTGCCTGTTTTGATACCAAAAAAGAAAGGGGGAAGCATCTATTTATCAGAAAAAGAATTGCCAATTTGGAGTACAATGTCAAAGCTTAGTACCATCAAAGTAAGAAACACAGTCTCCATGTCACCTTCCTCTCTGATCTTGGTCAAAGACAACCGAATTACCGAAGTAAAATAGATCAAAACATTATTAATGAGCTTTAGAAAAGGATTCTTTCGGAGAGCTGTAGAAATGGATCCTAAAAGCAAAATGACAAGAAAAAGGAAAATATTGATGTCTGGCAATGCATGCACATTTGCGATCTAATTAACGGCCTAAATTCTTGATTGTTTCTTTTACACTCATCACACAGACATGATCCAGTGAATACATGGGTCAGATGATCATACTTACATTAGTAAAGAAGCTGCAGAATGAAAATACACGATAGAGTAAGGCTTCTGAATCAAAGGTTCGAACTCCTGAAATGTGACATGTAGAATAAAGAATTATTACCAAATCATCAGGAAAATTCTGAAGAAAAACTGATATTGAACCACACAATTGCAATGGATAGATCTCATGCAATCTATTTACAGCAGTAACTATCACTACCTTTACAACGTATAGAATAAATCTCTCAAGATCAAGGCATCTTAGCAGGAAATGTGCTCCCACGACTACCATAACTGGACGACTCTCACTATCAACCCCTCCTCGGTAACTGAAAACATAGTCAATGAGCAACTTAAGTTTAACAAAAGCCAGGTAACACTTATTCATGGATATGTTAATAATAATCAGTTCTCTATTAGTCATGATAACTTGTTTGTTGGGCTAAATTAGTCATGTGAATATAACAAAACCTTTGCATGCAAGCGGTTAAGGCTGATCTTGTCCGACTATTCACTCAATTCAAGTGCATATCTGAGGCTACAAACACTCTACTTTATTTGACAAAACCATGGACCAGAAGCAAAGGCTGATCTAGGATTTCGGGTTCGTAGGTGCTTAAATTTTTTTGATGTGTAGTTAGTAGTTACTACCAAACACATAGTATAAGTGCATATCTATTTGAACATGACAGTGAAAAAGTTAGTGCAAATATTTGATGGATATTTCCACTCTATAGGAATGGTTCATTTTTAGGAGGGGTCGAACTTTGGAGATTTTTTCTTTTTTTTTTGCTACAGAGAATTATTAGGTAAAATAGAAAAGAAGAGTTAAGAGAGAGAGAGAGATAAAACAAAATCCAGGGAAAATGCAGTCTAAAAAATAATAGTAGTATTGGGTAAAAAAGCGGCTACTGGATAAAATAAAAAAGGACCTAAAAAGGAAGAAAATAAATATGGGCCTGTTATAATTGAGATTTGAACTCCTGCCCACTCACTTCATTAGAGCATCTAATATCCTTTCCTTGACCAAAGCACCCATCAGGCTTTTGTTTCCTGAGTGCTTCATGGCTTATCATATCAAATTCCTGAAATTTTCTAAATAACTATACATAACCCAAGTTAAAGTTAATGGGTGCTGAAGAACCCAAATTTTGTATGTAGATCCGCCACTGACCAGAAAACATAATATAAGGAAAATCTGCTTACACAATTTTCATTTCTGCAATTTCTGAGAGATTTAGAGAATTTGCTTTTGCAAGATATCTGGAATGAAGGGAATATTCTTCTGCAGCTGATAAAGGAGGTCCCCCCAGATCACCATATCCAAGCATTTTAAAGCAGTTCCAACTACTTTGCGCTTGGGCCGTTTTTTCCCATTGTTCTCTGCGTCGCTGGTCTGGGTCTTTGATCAGGGACATAAAAGCAGGATCCAAAAATAAACCCAAGTAGGATGAACTCCTGCTTCAGAAAACTTTGTTACTCAGACTTACAGACACACACACACATGCACGCGCATGCACACACACACACATATATGTATGTATATATATATATATATATATATATATATATATATATATATATATATATATATATATATATATATATATATATATATATATATATATATATATATATATATATATATATATAAGAGGCTATTATTTACTTAAAAAGGTAGTGATATCATACGAAGACTGCGCAAAAGCTTACAGCGACAATGAGCTATTCTTTACATAAATAATAATTTTCTTTGTCAATTCCATCCTACTGTCGCACACGGATTCAAAAAGTTGGGTAGATATGAGCAATGAAACCAGATTTGAGTTCTGACCAACTTTAACATTTCAACTGAAATATCCTGCAATCCCACTGTTCGTATGATATATGGCGTGGTGAACTGCTTAAATCTGTCACTAACCTTCTCGATAAACCAACATTACTGGCAGACAGATCAACAGGAGCTTCGGGGGTCCTTGGACTAGAACCTTTTGCATTTGGCAATGGTTTTATTCTTATTTTACGTTCAACAGTAGTTGTTTCTCCATTCTCATCGCCAACATCTGCAGGAAGTTTTAAACGGGCAATTTCCTCCTCATGATTATCCCGAGGGAAGTAGAGAGGAAGCATTCTGCAAAGGTTAAGATACTGTGAATTTTAACAGCAACCCCAATATATGCATAGAATTCATGCATTCCCTCAAGTATATGGCAGAAAACAATGTACTAACTATACCTTTTATATATCTCCGTATCAGATGACGTAGTTGTACAGAAAACGACTGCCTCTATTTTATCTTTCTGTTTCTCAAGAAACCGTCGTACAGTTCCTAAGCAAAGCAACAAAAGATGGAGTCTAAGAAGTGGCAGATGAAACATTTAAGGAAATATTTCACACATTAAAGAATCTTTTTGATGAAGATACCATAGTTTTTTACAGTCTCAGCACAGAAGGAATTATCTTGAAAATCAAAACGAACAAATAAGTACTTGATTAAGAAAACAGAGAGGATCTCTCACTTATTGCAACATGAGCAGCTGGTTCTCGCGGATAATATTTGGCTTCGGTATATATACAGCCCATAGCAATGCTGCACCATGTAATCCAACAAGTTGCATTTTAAATTATTGTAACCCCAAAAAAAATAAAAATGAAATCAAGGGATTGGCTCTCCCTTTTTCCTTTTAATACACAAAATCACGGCATTAATAATAAACTGCAGAATATATTGACAATTAGACAACCTCTGTAGCCCATTTTCTATAAGAAGTTCAAGGCAAGAGCGATAGCAATGACTTAGAGCATTCTCGGCAGCAATGTGGTATTTTACCGCATACTTAGGACCAACAGTGTGAATGATCCTCCTGCACATGAAACACAATCAGAAGTATGTCAATCGCTCATGGTTATGCTGCATTTGTTCCCATGCTAAAATTGTGATGCAATATTGTGAACTAAGTTCAAAGGGAAAGAGAACACTAAATTCTCATCAGTTTTTCTGGAAAAAACATTACAGTAAATTGAATTGAGAGAGGTAGTACTGCCTCCTAACTATGTTGTCGGAAAATGTGATCGAGGATTTATTTAAATTCTCACATTATCAGATCCTTATTTAGATTATCTAACACAAGTAGGATCATGCTGTTTGTGATCATGAAATTTTTCATGTGAGATATCATTGCAACTTGGTGGGAAGTTCTCGGATGGTAAGCAACCCCCACTTCCAACCGAGAGGTTGTGAGTTCGAGTCTCCCCAAGAGCAAGGTGGGAAGTTCTTGGAGGTAAGAATGCCAGGGATCTATTTGGAAACAGCCTCTATACCCCAGGGTAGAGGTAAGGTCTGCGTACATACTACCCTCCCCAGACCCCACTATGTGGGATTATACTGGGTTGTTGTTGTATATCATTGCAACTTGACTGCCATATAACAATTCCATAACCAACTCATACACAACGTATTATGAAGATTCCGGTGAAGGAGACAAGGTCAGGATATCCCTCAATGTACATGTGCTTTATTGGTTTGTCATACTGAAGACCAGCTTAGCTAGGTTCAGAGTTTCCACCTCTATCTTCTTTTGCATTTACTATGAAGAAAAGTGGATACCAAAGGAAACAACTAAATTTCCAACGGAGATCTCCAAATATGCCCGTCCATAGATTTGATACCATGAGGGGCCAAAAATCACATGGAGGAAAGTTGTCTTAAAAACTCAATCTCTTTGGATCTACGTTGACTTAGTGAATAACAGAACACAATAAAAGGGAAAACATCCGTATAGGTGATACCGACCAGTTAGAGTTAAGGTTGGGTGTGATTGGTGCACTTACATGAGGCCTGGTGTTTGACATGAGGCTTTTATGTTTGGTTCGGTGTTGTATGATAATGCAGGGATATATGGGAGATTAAGAAAATCGGTAATTCAAAAAAATCCATGATTCGTCCTATAAGACAAATAATTGACGCAGGAATGAACAACGCTCAGACGGAGTAGAACAAATATATAGTGTTCACATGGCCGACTTCGACTAGTTTGGAATTAAAGCGCAATTGGTGTTGCATATGTAAAGATAAGGTATTGCGATCAACTAACGAAGAATCAGTTACATACTCAACAATAAAGCAAAGAGTTGATAGAATAACCCAACATCACGGACCTAGCAGGAAGATGATAAGCATTGGTTACTTTTGCCATTCCTGTTCGGCAGCCTCCCTACGAAGCAAAGTAAACCATCCATATCTTTCTAGTGTCAGCATCATAAGTTGAATTAAAGGGTAAAAAGTTGGAGAAAGTGTTATATAACATCCTTAGGATAGAATAAACAGAAAGTACAAAAATAAAGATACTGTTTGAAGTTCAATCGGCGGCCAAAAGTTATGCTTCAGACATTGTTTGTGAACCAGTTCAGGAAATAAGTAGCTTTGAGAAGAAAAAAGAAGGAAAATGTGGAAAACATATGCAAACACTGCGGAACGTACCAGAGTAGCACATTCTTCTGCAAGACCAGGTCCAGCTGCAGCATGCAATCCAGGGCTGCTGTGGGCTTCATCTAAGTTCTATTGACCACAAAATATAAGTATAGGTGGCAACAATTCCACTGGCAGCAAAAAGGTGTTTCTTGATGTAGGTAACTAGCGAATTTGCATTGCTAACTGCAGTTCTACGAATGTTCTTAATTGCATAAAATAAAACAATTGCAGCCAGATCTTTAATTAGAAGGTACGTATTGAACAATTAGGTCATCAACTTGGTCAGAGAAACGCATACACAATTCTATATCTACATGCTTCAGTTTCTAGGTACTTCCCAGTGATGATAAATTTGCAAAGTAGAAAGAGAATACAAATTTGAATACATACTTAACCCCTCTTCCCCCAAACTGTTAGCGGAATCAACTTACTACCACTCATACCACTATTTATGGATAAAGCACCTGAAACCTACTTTCCCCATCCATTAAAATAAATAGAAACAGGATTGAAAAGCATTCCTCCTTTTGGAACACCCAAGGGTGTGGCTTAGTGGTCAATGAAGTTGGTTGGGAATTATGATGTCGTCGTTTCAAATCCCAACGGAGGCAAATAAGTACCATGTGATTTTTTCATATTTGTCCAAGCTTTGGTGGATAGAGTTACCTGGTACCTGTGCTGATGGGAGGTAGCAGGTCGCCCCCTCGAATTAGTCAAGGAGCACACAAGCTGGCTCAGACACCATAGTTATAAAAAAAAATCATTCTTTTTGGACATTTCAAGTCTTAGCTCAAATAAAACACATAACTTTAAACGTCTCCTACCCAATACAGCATTTAAGACGCAGAATATTCTGTTAATCTGTTGGCTACAAGTTCATGTTTCTGCCACCATCCCAGGTGGATGGATACAAGCAAAAAAGCTATTTAATCCCTTAGTCTCCACATTAAAAAAACAAAATATGCACATTGCTCATCAACAAAAGAAGTACTACCCAAGTCAAGAAACCACATCAAATAAATACAAAGAAAACGCGATATAAGTTACTTCTCACCTCATTTGTAGAGTTAACAACAGCATCTACCTCAAGATTCCAGGGGTCTCCTCTCCACAGGTATATCTTGGAGTTAACCTCATGATCTAGAGGAAACTTGGAAACCATACCATTTGCATTGCCCTCAGAACCGGAAGCAGAGGACAAAGGATCTGGATAGTCGGAATTAGGATCTTCATTCTCATACAAGTACCTAATATCAGAATCAATCCATCGTGGAACTTGATCCAATGTCACCACAGAATCTCCACTATCAGTAGGTATCCCGCCTCGGGTAGTAGTTGCTACAGGCCGATACATAATTTGCTTCTCTTAACTCCACTTTACTTCCTATTCCTTCATCACAACTAAATCAAACACATACTGAAATCTGACTAACCCCCGTGAATTCCGCTAAAAGAAATGAATCCCCTGGAAGAAACAGAAAGTATTACACAACTTTGTATACAAGACAAAATTACCACAAATAATTAGGCTGGATATAGGCATAACTTCCAACAAAAATCTAATCTTTACATCTAAAATAACTTACCTTACTGAACTAACCCTCAATTCCCATAAATTCAATGACAATATACATTATAAGTACTACTACATCAAAATCAAGAACCATGACATTCTAGCTATTTGCAAACTATTAATTGGCATTTAAATCAACCCCATTTAAAATCAAATGAAGAAATTATATAATTGAACAAAGTTTACAAAATTAGAACCTCAAAAAAGCATATACCAACAGAACCCAATTTAGAAGTTCTTCCACAGATTCAGAATAACAGACTAACACCAAAAAAGAAAAAAAGGAAAAAGCTACTAATACATATCAAGAATATGATTTTAAAAAAATAATAAAATATATGCATGTATTGAAAATTCAAATCGAAAAAATTACCTGTAAATTGAGGGAATTGTGCTGAGGGAAGAAAGTGGGGTCCTAATGAGCTAGACGCAAAATAAGACTCCTTAGGAGATGGGGGAGTGGCATTTGCTAATTTGTGGAATATTTTTTATCTTTAACTTATTATTTTTGGGTTCTTTTGTCATCTTCTTTTCTCTGAAATAATTTTTATTTCTTTTGTCAAGGTTTCGTAAAAGGACATTTGTGGATATTCCTTTATTTTATTTTTGCCCTTTATACGTTTCTTTTGTTCTCAGTTGACTTTTTGAGCAAAGGAAAAGGAAAAAGCAAGTGAGGATTGAATCGCTTGTATGATAAAAATAAAAATTAACAAAAAGTTTATGGTGGAGTCAAACCTATTAATGTCAATGATATAAGGTTATTGAGTAAAAATGAAATTGTGGACGGAAATTTTTTAGTATACAATAAAGAATAATAATCAATCGTTATTTGTCATCGCGATTAACGTTCCATATATGCATGTTGATTGATAAAATATGATATTTATATACAAGTAATTTGGTGAAAGAAAGTGAGAAAAAGAAGAATAAATATTAATGACTAAGCTTTTGGCTCTTATACTATATTATTCGTTCTTCGATTCTCTCTATTTTGTTACTTTTTGGTTTTTCCAAATTTTATATTTTTTCTAAATTCTTATCATCTTTTGAGTTTTATTCTTTAAAAATAAATAGCCATGTGTCTTTTTAATTTTACAAGTGTCATATTTATTTTCAAGTGGCTTCCTTGTGACCAAATACTCTTAGATAATTGGTGCACGGCAAGATATTTTGCTTGTGGCAATATTTTAAAGTTATTCTGGACAAATGACTTATTTTGTCCAAGTGTCCTTCCAAGAGTAAGAGTAGTATTTTGTATGTTTGTTCATGGACAAGTGTTAAAATCACTTGTCAAAATTATCATTATCATTCTTGCCTATATATAGCTACAATTCGCCCCATCCGACATTATCAACAGAAAAAAGGAAATTGCTCATCCTTTGTAGTTCAATCATTATCTAATTACGTAGTCATTATCAGAACAATTATTAAGCTTTCTTCTATAGTCCTCTTTCATCCAAATTTTTATTCATAAGTTATTCTTTTACAGTTTTTTAACTTGCTGACTTTATTATTAATTTTGCTTATTTCTGTATGCTCTAAAATTTAGAGGTAGGCATATTTAATTATGGGGAATCATTTTACATTGCTAAAATAATTTCTTAGGATATTGCCTAGCACGATTTAAGCCAATTGGTGTATTTTCGCTCATAAATAATATTATTGCTTTCTCGTATTATTTCCCTACAGTGTGTATACATATAGAGAGAGGGAGAGGAGGAGAGAGAGAGAGAAGCAGGTTAAATGATTTTCAGAAAGGCCCGAATTATTAGGCTTTAGATATGTTACCAGAAGCAGGTTTAATTAATACATTGAATATGATAGAGTTGTATTAGAATCTTATGAAGAATCCATTACTGAACAAAATAATCTTGTTACTTGCTATCAAATTTAGCTCAGAAAAATTATGTTTTAGAAGAAAGCTTCATAACTAATATAAGTATGCACTCTCAAATTCATAGTATATAGTTTTCTAATGTAATATATCTACAAGCTATTGAACAATAACAGAATGGCCCTTGACATATTCTACTGCTAATACTAATAGCTTCTGATCATCTGATGTCTTGAGGCTCAATTAAACTCCCGGTCTCTTCAGAAAAATAACGCGAAATTTCACCATTAAGGTTCAATCTCTACTCTTTGCATCAGCCATTTGCATTCTTGAAAATTTGAAGAGTACATATCGGAACCAACACTGTCGATAAATGGTACATTTTAGTTGCGCGTTCATTCTACTCCTGCCTTCTGCTTCAACATGGCAATGAAGCTGTCTCTTTCTTCTGGTGTCATTCCTGCTGTAGAGCAATCTCCAACTCCCCACTCAGCTCCTCGTAGGCAATACTTGTCTTCAATTGATTTTTTGTTCCTGAAAATCACACAACTAATTACCAATGGTTGTTGCTAGTATGTGATTTAAGTCAGTTCTTTGCACATATACTTCAAGAAACTTCGAAAGGCAACATGTCATAGCTTTTGAAAACGCAAACACTTGCAAGATGCAACCTCAAGGAAGGGATATGGTCCAAAGAAGGTTCAATTGAATCCCCTCAATCAAAAAATTATGCTGCATAATGTATGTATACATATATACCCAAAAAACATTTCATATACAAGACCGTCCTCCCACATTGTCCCCTAGAACAACATACTTAAGAAAGAGATTTCCAGGGTCAACCTTTTTAATTGCACGCCAGACCACTAAGTGACGAGACCACTCATAAGAATAACACGGGCAACTCCCTAAAACACGTGTAATTGAGAGGAGACAGAGGTTTCCTACTCCCCTGTAATTGACCCCTAAGCTCATGGGAATCGGTTGATCAACTATATAAATATAGAGAGAGAAGCTTCTACTGTAGCATAAATGAGGCTAAAAGTTACTTTTCGTTTCACGTTGAATCCCCAAAGTGTGGTATTCTTGCAGTTTTTTGAATCCCCTTATTAAAATTCCTAACTAATGTACTGCCTATTACAGTTGATCATTATCACGAGAAAATGAACTGAATAGAACTCAGTCTACCCTCCTCCAAGCAAAGGGGATCAAATCACTACTAGAAACAAATACAATAGTGAAAGTCTCCGAGTTAAGCCATTATATTGAAATAACCATATTTTGAGAATATTGGCATAAAAAATGTGAGAAGTGCAATATGATATTGTAGCCTCTGTAACAAAAAGCTAGTCATTTTGAAGGAACAGTCAAAGCAAGGAAAGAAAATTACTTCTCTTTGTTTTGCTTGGATTTCTCAAGTAACTGTTTAAGCAGGGGGGAGTCTTTGAATTTTGAATCAAGTTCTGCATACCTTTTCTGATTATCATCTGCAAAAAGGATCAACATCACAATTACATCTTAATGCATAATAATGTCAGCAAAAACTTTTTAAAATGTTATTTACGTACATACCATTCCACCGATTAAGAAAATCAATCTTAGGTAATTCAGGGCCAGGAACTGATTCTATTCCGGTTGAACCCGAAAGAAATCCAGCATTAGCTGCAAATTAAAACACAATTACATCTTTATTAGCCTTCAAGCACTAACTGAAGAAATGAAAGGATCACATACATTCTATATCCATTACTACGAAGCAAGTAGAAACTCAGTTTATCACAAGTCACATTCTATCAAAATACTATTCAAAAGAATTAAGAGAATCGATTAAAGTAACAAATGGGTTTATCAGTCTGCAAGTTCTTAGCATGGCTACCTGCCAAGCGAGTTGTGTGTACTCTGACATGGTTCGAGATATTTTGTATGTCCCTAGGAATTAGATAACTTAAACTTCCATAGTATCTCAAGTTTATATCAATGCATCTTTCAAAACTTATACACTTCACAATTTACCAAACTTTTGTAGAAACATTTAGTGGTTAATTAATAGACATGCTAAACCATAATAGAGACTAACTCCTCCATCTGCACGACAACATTTTCCTGTTTTCTTGAATCTTAAGAATGTTGTTCAATAGCATTTTGCTAACTACCATTAGCTGAAGTTTCTAACATTTATGCAATATCTTCATGGATAATTAGTAAGGAAACAAAGGAAATATTCAAAACAAAGAAAAGAAGGCTACCTTAAATCAATAAGCGTTCATTGTTCCCATTTTTGACAAATACAGAGTCACAACTCAAAATGCAGATGAGATAATATAATTCCACAAGTTATAATTCCATCGTAAAAAAGAGTTCCTTATAAATAGTCAACAACAACAACTAGGCCTCAGTTTCAAGCAAGTTGATTTGCATTCTGCTCTATGATTTCTTATTGTCCATATTTAAGCTCATCTTAGTTCAACAACGACCCAGAAAAATCTCCATAGTCGGGTCAGAGGAGTATAGTGTGTACCCACACCTTACCCCATCCCAGGGAGTAGAGAGGCTATTTCGAAAAGATCCTCGTCTCAAGAAGACGAAAAGAAGAAAGAGACAATATATCTACAACAACATCATAAAAATCAAAAAATAGCTTAAAGCAATAGCAATAACCAGGAAATGGCCTGTCACTATGAAAAACAAAAGAGTAGTGAGAAGACAACATTAACCACTAGTAGTTTAAGACAAAAATCCTATCGGACTAGCCTCACACAGTTACGAAGTAGAAGTAGAAGCAACTACATCCTATCTTACAACCCTAATATTCGACCTCCACAGCTTCCTACCAAGGGCAATGTCCTCGGAAATCTAAGCTACGCCATGTCCAGCCTGATTACTTCTCCCTAAAACTTCATAGGCCGCCCTGTACTTGTTCTCGTGCCTTCTAAAGCCAGCCGCTCACACGTCCTCACCGGTGCATCTGGGCTTCTCCTCTGTACGTGCCCGAACCATCTGAGCCTCGCTTCCTGCATCTTGACATCAATGTGATCCACGCTTGCCTTCTCTCGAATATCATAATTCCTAATCTTATGTATCCTAGTGTGTCTGCACATCCACTTCAACATCCTCATTTCTGCTATTTCCATATTTTTGGATATGTGAGTTCTTAATTGGCCAACACTCAGTCCCATATATCATGACGGGTCTAACCATTGTTCTATAAAACTTACCTTTGAATATCGGTGGCTCATATTTGTTCAAGATTATAAGAAAATGAAATTGAAATTAAAATCGAAAAAGCACTGGGAATTCTCAATATGTTCAAACGGAGAAAAGATAAAAAATATTACTTGGTTCTACAGAGTTTCTCTACCTAATCAACATTCAAGAACTCCAAAGTGTTCTCTTACAATTGTTGTGAGAATGGTGGGTGTCAAGGCCTCGTATTAATCAATCTACCAAAATTTTAATGTCAAACTAGTTGGGATAGCTACATGAATCCTCTATATTACGTGGGTCCATTATTTCAAGGTTGACAAGAGGGGTTGCTCTGATGGTAAGCAACCCACACTTCCAACCGAGAGGTTGTGAGTTCGAGTCTCCCCAAGAGCAAGGTGGGAAGTTCTTGGAGGGAAGGATGCGGGGGGTCTATTTGGAAACAGCCTCTCTACCCAAGGGTAGGGGTAAGGTCTGCGTACATAATACCTTCCCCAAACCCCACTAAGTGGGATTATACTAGGTTGTTGTTGTTGTTGTTGTTGCTGCATAGCCTGAGGTGTAGCTAGAATTGTAAGCTATGGGTTCCAAATTCTAAGACATGATAACTTACTAGGTTCGAGATAGATTATTTATACATATTAAGTGAATTTTGTAGCGCAAATACATGGTCTGGACAAAAGTTACTGGGTTATGCTGAACCCGTAATTGATACTCTATCTCATACAATCACATCAAACTGTATAAAGTAAAATAACACCATAACAAAAGAGGCAACATCAAAAGGGCAAAAGAAATATTAATCAAGATTACATTACCAGGAGAGGACCAGAGAATAATAGCAAGGCAAGCAGAAAGTGGAACGAATGAATTCTGAAAATTGAAGTTGTGAGAATGCAATGGAGGTGAATAAGAGAAAAGATGAGGAGCTTTTTTAAGGGAAGCAGCAACACAAGTTTGAGCTGGTTTTGTTCTAAATCCATGGAAAACTGATGGGAGCGGCTGAAGATTGAATCTAGTTGATGGGAATGGAGAAATATGGGTAGTCATTCTTCTGCTTTTGCTCTGCTTCAGCAAAAGTAGAAGATAGGGAAGTTGAAGAAACAAACGGTCATCATTTAATTTCAATGAAAATGAAGTGGTAGTTGACTTGTTGGGCTTGGGCCATCATTTCTAGCTGGGCCATTTCAAAGAACAAGCGTAGAAATAGCATTAGATAGCCGCTTTTATATACGCTATTTTAAAATTTTAGCCAGTTCTTATAATATGTTGAAAGTTTAGCCAGATGAAGCAAACTTCGGACAACTTCAATAATAAAATTTTAAGACTTCAGTACTTTGTATGGAAGTTTCAAATTTCCTCCCGCAATTTTGAAGTTTTGAACTGCTAGCCTTATTTCCGCCACGAAGGTCTGAAGTTTGAGACCTCAGGTCAGAAGTTCGGTGGTCAAGCTTTAAACCTGGGGACTGAAATTTGATATCAATGTGGCTAAAGTTTAAATACTATGGAAATTTCGGCTATATTTTAAATAATTTTCCTAATAGCGGCTTTGTGCATTTCCCCCAAAAAAACGTAGAATAATTAAACCAAATAGCTACCCAGGTATCTCTTAAACTAAAAATAACTGGAACTATATGTATAATTGTATATAAGCAATGTCTAATTCATATATACTGGCGAAAACACTAAGCACTGAATTTAATCGGTTGTTTGTGTAATACTCCCAAAAAACGTATTTTCTTTGTTCATTTGTTCAAGGATTGGGCCAAGCCCAAAGCTAATTGTTTCGGGTTGTTTTTGTCAAACCTAATATAAGACTAAATAATTACCATTAGAAAAATTTTCATAAAACACTATCTTTTAGTGGTAATTAGCTATATATAGATATCATTTCCTATATTATTGATTGTAGATATATTTTCTGTTGTTATAAGATGTATTAGATGTTTGTAAGCTATTGTATTCATGAATAAAATAGCAAAATAGGCGTGAATTAGGGAAGTCCAGCTAATCAGTTGTTGTATTTGACGATATTCATGGCGTGAATCATGGAAATACAGCTGGACAGATTAGTGTTTATGACTGTATTCACAGTGTGAAACAAGGGATTAGATTGTTTTAAATGAAAAGTGAATTAACGAAATAGACTCCTAATATAACTCAACAAACTCAATTATAAAACACAAATTTTGTATTTCCAGTTTAAAAAAGATTCTCAACCGAAAAACATCCAAAAAACATAGCAATCTTTAGATTAATTATATAATACATAAATTATTAATTAAAAAATATATATGAATACATTCATGGAATACAACGAGACAGTGAATACAATGAATACATGGAATGCAACGAGATATATTGAAATACAATTAGAAAAAGACAATGAATACAATGAAATATATGAAAATACATGAAGGTACATTGAAATAATTAACAGAAAATTCAAGTTGCTCAGCCCCAAATTCCGTTGTCTTTGTTCAAGAACAAACCTTAATTTCTGACGAATCTGTCGTTGAGCGATAGTGGCAGAATAAGAACTCTGTTAAAGCTTGAATCTTGTATTGAAGATGACGAAAAGTTATATTTGGGAAGGCCGAAAAGGATTGCTTTGATTTCCTCTTTCACATCCTCTCGTAGCCTGCGGGCAGTGATGTCAGACTTCTTAAGGAGAAAGGGATGAACTCTCATGTTAGAATCTCTTCGGTTCCTCTTCTATTGCTTAGTGACGAAATTTGACGAAACCATATGTCAACACATTGACTGGATAACATATATGCATGCTCCGATAAAATTGGAGAAATTGGAATCGGAGAGAAGTAGGTGATGCAGGTGAGAGGAATTTTTAAATTGAGCATCATATTTTTAGGAAATGGGGGAAGAGAATGACATGTATCATAGAGAGAAAAAGGAAATAGTATTTAGTGGCTTAGGGTTAGTAAGTAATCAAAATTAGATATTTTGCTATAAAGGTAATGTGTTAACATTTTCTATAGGAGGTAAAAATTTCTTTTTCTTATGTGCCGCCACCTGGTGTCGTTTTCCTATAAAAATAGCACAGGCTAACCAGTTTTTGGACTGATCATTCAAAAATAGCCTGCATTTTTCAAGTTACTGAAAAATAATCACTATTTTGCTGCAACAGAGACCGGTCCAACATAATATACTGGAGCTCGATGCACCTGTGTATGAACTTCCAGCATATTATGTTGGACCGGTATACTTTGCTGGCTCCAGTATCATATACTGGAGTTCAGTATACTTTACTAGAGTATTTTCCAAATTTTGAACAATGTTTTCGTTCAGATTTATGTTTACATGAAAAATAATTAAATTTTGATGACTTTTAAAACTGTGACTATTTTTGAATGATCACTTGTAAATCTGGCTATTTTTTTAATTTCCCCATGTTTTCCCCTTTCCATTGCTCTTTCAAGAATTGGGCCAGGCCCAAATACAATCTTAGGTACAAAGAAGCTATGTAGGATCGGGGCAATTGCACAAATAGCCGCTTGGAGGACCATTATTTAAAGAACGGAAAAGGGCTCAAAATGCTTTTAAACTATTGAAAAAGATTTAAAAGTACCTTTCATCTATCTATTGGGCTAAAAATACCCATCAATCTACTTTTCTAGTTCACTTATGTCCTTTGATCGTTAGGTCAATGCTAAATTAAAAATAATTATTATTCTTTTTGTAAAACTTAAAAATAAGTTATTTTGCAAAATATTTTTATTTTTTTAAATTAATAGGTGAATGAAGAGTACTTTTAAAACTTTTTCAATGGTTTAGCCAAAGCTTACAAAAATTTTAAAGTTTACTCAAAGTCAAATTCAGACAAGACCGGCATGCTTTGGCGCTATGCAAATAGACGCTTGGATGACCAGAAATTTGATTTTGCTATTTACGACGAAGAAGAAGAAGCGAAGGAAGAACAATAGCGTAGGAGTGGAATTTGTCATGTTGGGTAAACTTCAAATATTTTTAGAAATTAGATAGTAATATATAATAATTTAATAAAGGTTCTCAAGGCGAACATCTCGTGCGATTCCTATTACAGGATCATTCTGGAGGTAGTATGAATTCTTCAAAACAATATCTTAGGTGCTATTCAAATTGACCATATGAGTAAACATTGGCCTAGTATTTGCTAGTCCTAAATATTATGACATATAATGTCACCAAGTCCCTTGGATAATATGTACAACTTTTATACTTGGACCTGTCTAACTGTCTTGGGGGGTCAATATCATGAATTTAAATTCATCTGATTTTTAAAAAGAGACTTTTGAGTAATGATCTCTAATTAAATTTAGCTGGCTTATTTTTAAGGAGGATTTCGCTGAATAGGAAATATTATTGGAAGACACATTTTCCGATTTATTCCGACGTGAGGCAGCTTTGGTTTTCAGCTCTTTGCAGTGGGTTGCTGCAATCATCAACAAGAAACTCACCCTTGTTGAGGTAATTCTGACAGGAAAAATCAAGAAACTAATGTACACTACAGAGGTTGGAGGGAACATAAGCCAGCAAGAAATCCATTTTGCACCTAGTATCACTCGTTCAAACTTTCCGAAAGGTCAATAGTAAATATCAACAACAATTGTGGGATTACACTGGGTATGAGCATGTACGTTTAAGTTAGTAGAAAGCAATACTATAAATTAGTCAGAACAACATTTAGATTTCCTCCCATGCAACTAAAAAAAGAAACATCACAAACAATCTGCTTTACGTATTCATATGCTTTACAGAGTCGGCTTGAGTTTTCTGATAGGCGATGAAGTCGTGGAGTTCACCCTTCGAGCATTGTCTTTGCAGCATCAACCAGTGCAGGGCGAAGATCATTAGAAGCTCGACCAAGCACAGTGTAGCCTTCCTTGTCCTCAGCATCGACATTTGCACCATGTCTTATGAGGAGCATAGCAACCTGCCAAGTAAAAATAATCACCAAGAGCATTATTGTGTGTAATTTCATAGTAATCTAAAGAAGTGTTGGATCCTTAAGAATGTTCTCTACAACCAATTTTTTTTTAAATAATTGCAGACACCACAATGAATCGACCTTAGTACCAAATGTATTCAAGAGAGCATCATCTTCAGCTCACATAAATTTGATTTGGGTAAAATACTAACATTGAGGAAATTCAAGGTACGATTAAGCAGAATCTAAACGGTCGGAAATTTAGTAGTGCTTGGTTCGAGAGGCACACATCAGTAATTCTACAACAAAGACGTGTTTATTTACAAGGGCGGTGTTCTGGCGAGCTTGCAGAACCTCAAACCTATCCACGGGGGACCTACTATCTCCCACCAGTACCTATAAGGTAACTCCGTCCAGTAAGGTTTAGGCAAATGAAAAAATCACATTTTTTTTCTTGGATTTGAACCGTGGTCTTGCAGGGCCCTTCAACGTCATTGATCACTGGTCATACCCTTCGATGTACATTAGATGTAGTTCTAGTGAGCTTTTCGCAGGAATGCATCATATGGGTGAGTAAACCCAGAGTTTCGTACCGAGTTTCCGAGGGAAACAACTTTGTTCAAATATAAGTTGGTTTCAGCAGTTTGACCCAACAAACAAAGGGGAGAAAGATCGAACTGTTATTTCTTTCCCAAATGGGGTAGTGGGTAGGAGTAGTAGAATAACGAGAAAGGAGTTGCAAAAGAAGAAGGGTCATTCCTCAAACCAAATAAAAAGGTGTAATAACTTAAAAAAAGGGCAGCATGAGATATCTGATACTTTGACATGCTTAAGTATATAGTATTAACAAGAAAAAAGATGTATGCACTGTTCACTTGTCAGATATTTTTGCTATATAGCTCAAGAACAAGATTAAAGACTTAAGCACCAATAATATTTTCATCCAAGTTGATGGAAATAACTTCTGCAGATACCTCTTTATTGCCGCATACAACAGCAGTCATCAAGGGCGTTTCGCCTGCCTTGTCAACTTCATCAATTTCAGCGCCTTCCTCAATTAATAATTCACACAGCTCAGAGTTCCCAGTGCTAGCTGCACGATGCAATGGGGTGCATCCTACCTATATCACATGATAATAAAACCAACCGCAAGAATTTACAAACACCCTAATTCTCAAAAATAATTGAAACCATAATAAGCTTTCAAGAAGATGAGTAGTCCCAAGAATAAGATTACAAGCCTTGTCTTTCGCATTTATCTTAGCACCATGTGAAATCAAAAGTTCAGCTATTTTCACTCGACCCTTGCTAGCAGCATAGTGAAGAGCAGTGCGGCCACCATCATTTTTCAGATTAGCATCAGCACCTATTTACAAATATATTCACATTTACTATCACAAATACATGGTTCAACCACTAAAACTTGATTCATTGAAACGGCCTAAACAATGCTGACAAAAGCAGGTACACTATCAAAAGTCACCCTCCACAGCACCAGAATCCTCACATGATACACGGGATTAAAGGTTACAAATAACATATTGCTGACACAAGGATAACCTTGTTTCATCTTAGAAAACTACCCCTGCAACAAATTTCGTGAGAACTGGGAATCCTACCTTGATGTTGGAGAAATAGTGAAATACACGGATTGGTAGATGGATTAGCACAAAAAATTTCAATGCCATCTCTGCCGTGATTCATTTGATTTTTTAGATGGCTGACCCAAGTGAATTGATATCAGGCAGGAAAAATGCAAAAGTTTTGTATATAAGTTAACACTCAACAAGTTCAATCATGCTCTCTTTTTAAATAACATCCATCTGCTTTCAGGTTTAGCAGATCCATTCAGTTTCTTCTACTCCTTAATATCCATGATATATCGGACATACTGCACATGAATTAACAAAAATAAGCTCCAAAAAACCTGAAAGACCTATAGAATTCCATTCTATTATATGCATAGAAATCTTTCTGATCTTATATTTAGTTTTTAAATTTTTCCAGTTTTGTAAAGATATATCCTTTATAAGACATAGATAAGGTGTTAACTTTCGTACAACACAGCAAATTGTTATTCTGCTCTGGTCTTAACTTTCATACAACACAGCAAATTGTTATACTGCTCACCTCTGTTGAGCAGAATCTCCACGATTTCCACATTACCACTGCTTGCTGCAGAGTGCAATGGCACCCAACCTTCTTCATCACCACTATTTATACCACTCGCTGAGGGATCAGCAGCCGCAAGAATCTTCACCACCTAATATACATCATCAAAATTACCAAATTTCACAAAAATAATACTTCAACCCCTATCTTCAAAACTGTAAACACCACATTTAGGGATTACATAATAATTATACTCTGTCTGTCCAAATTTGTCCCGGAGAATCAAACAAACATAATATTGTTTGCTATGATGATTCAAATGTCGGGTAGATATTTTAACTTTTAAAAAAGTGATTTATATTAGTCCCCGTTTTACCCAAATATTTTAACACTTTCCCCTTCTTATAGGAAATCAATTAGAGTAACTTCCAGAACTCAATATGACAAGACTATTTCTTTCTTAAATTAAAACTCAGATATTGTTAACTACAATGAAGTACAAGAAGTTACAATTCGCTGTATCAAAGTGGTAATATGACACATTTTAAACCTAACTGATTAGTTGACGTGGGCACAGACTAGCTGTACAACAACAACAACAACTACCCAGTATACTCCCACCAGGTGGGGTCTGGGACAGACTAGCTGTACAGCATTGTTATTTTAAAAAAAAAGGATACATTTCATAATATGGGTTAAAATTCACTTAATTTGAATTTTGGAAAGAGAAAATTATCAAACTTTATCTGTCTAATTTTATGTGGCACATTTACCCTTTTAGATTGGGATGTCACTTGGGCCATCGTCATCATAAGCTCTACAGAATAGATTTCACGGAGACCAGCTATATCCGATCTTGGTCGGCCTTTCACCCCTAGCCACAAATCATCCCCGTATTTTGCCACATATGTGGCTGGGTCCTCCAAGGCCTGTTAGAGCTCTCTTCAACCTGCTCATGGCTAGATTGATCGGCTTCCGGTCAAATAGGAAGAACTAGAAGATTTCACCTCTGGAAATCGCCTACACCTAATGGCTTTAGCTGCTGTTCCCATTTCCGCGTACGCGCCTTTATTTAGATTCTTTCTATTTTTAAATTATCATTGGAGAATCTTTCTAAAAAGACCTCTCTGGAAAAACACAATTCGTCGAGTTCAATTCAAGGTGCACCTTGCTTCTTCTTTTCAGGTGAAAAACTTTAACTTTAAACCTCTCATTGTACTTTTAATTTCTGCAGTTATTTTAGATAAGATTCAAAAGTCTTTCTTTTTTAAAATTCGTGTCAAGTGACACTGCAACATAAATTGGGACGGAATGAGAGTTAATATTAGTGTAAGAGAGAAAAAAACCTGGGCGTGGGCAGAAGAGACGGCGACGTGAAGGAGAGAACGGGCATCTTCATTACGGAGAGAGAGGGCTTTAAGGAACTGTTCTTCGGTAAGTGATTCGAAGAGCGATGAGTCGCCAGATTCAGCTGCCTTGAACAAGTCTTTTTCCTTTATTTGAGCTGAGGGTTTATCGAATTCCATTTTCGCCGGAATCTGTACGGACAGTCGAATGTTAGTAGGGTTTTAGTTTTAGATGGCTATGGTGGGATTCGAGACTGAAAAATTTGCCGGTGTAGTTTTGAGATGAAATGGAGGCTAATATTGGAATTATAACCCCAACTTTTTTTTTTCACCCGTAAAGAAGCCAAGAAGAATTAGAACAAAGTATTATTCTTATTTTATACCCCTACATTCATATTTAGTGGAGCTTGTTATTAAACAAAAATGAAAACCTTGAAATTAAGGAGTTTCAAGTAAAAAATATATGTCATTTTTTAATAAATCGAAACGAAACGAGTGTAATATATATGGGGGAAATTCAAAAATAATCAGATTTACAACTGGTCGTTTAAAAATAGCTCAATTTTAAAAGTAATCGAAATTTAGCCACTTTTTATGTAAAGATAAATATGAGCGAAAACACTGTTCAAAACCCGAAAAATACTCCAGTATATTATGCTGGAGTTCCAACATATTAAACTTGAACTCCAGCATATTATAATGGAGTTCTAGGATAAGTATGTTGAAACTCCGGCATAATATGATGGAGTTTCAGCATAAGTACACTAGAACTCCAGCATAATATATTGGAGTTCCAACAAGTATACCGGTTCAGTATAATATACTGGAGTTTGAAGCATCGGTGCTCCAGTTTCCAGTATAATATACTGGAGCCAGCGAAGTATACCGGTTTAGCATTATATGCTGGAGTTTATACACAAGGGCACCTAACTCCAATATATTATGCTGTACTAGTCTATATTACAGTAGAATAGTAGCTATTTTTTATTAATTTGATAAATGTCGGCTATTTTTAAATGATCAGTCCAAAAATTGACTATACCGTACTATTTTAACAATATATAATGAAATAGAGTAAGTAATAGAAAATTCTAGTAATTATATAATTATTATGAAATAAAACAAATAAATTCAAGACTTCTGGACGATGTGATCAATTATAAATTAAGATAGTAATATATTCGACGAAGGATCATATTAGCGTTTGCAGTTTCTGTATGAATATCTTTAATGAAGCTTTTTTTTTGTGGAGAAGTTCTAAGAACATATTCTTAAAAGATGATGTGTTGTTAGATAATTGTTCTATGGAGTTATAACAATTGATATTCACGCAAATAACTCAATATATATTTGTATCAATTTAAATTTCAAAACTACTTTTTTCACGAATAAGTTTTCAATTTTTCTGAGCAATCTAAGAATTCAGAATTAGACCTCCCTTGACGTGTTTAAATGAGGATACTGTTAAATTTGACTTTGAAGATAAGCTTAAAGCTCGATCTGGAACTCCAATAGAGTTCTTCTAGAGAGTTATATGAGAGAGGGTTCATGAGAGATGTAAACGGAAAGTGTAAAATGGAAAGCTCACTCCTTTCTCATTATTATTCTCAGTATATATACGTGTGGACACATCTAATGCCGAGCTGACCACTAACTACAAAACTAACTCTATTCAATTACAAATAACCAATATTACTAACTATACTACTAACACATATCAACATAATTATACAAGTCTTAACACCTCCCCTTCCCCCCCCCCCCCCTCAAGTTGGAGGTGTTATATACACTGGCAACTTGCTCAAGATTGCTGAGTGCTACACTCCTGTTAGAACCTTGGTAAGAACATCATCCAACTGATTGTATGTTGCTACATGCTGAAGTGAGATCGGTCTCTCTTGTAGTTTGCTTCTGACTAAGTGACAATCCACTTTTATGTATTTTGTCAGGCTCATGAAATACAGGATTTCTTGCTATATATAGAGTTGATTGGCTGTTACAAAAGACTTCAACTAGTTTGTTAAAAGGCACATTGAGGTCTCAAGTAATCTGCACAACTACACTAATTCTCCTACTATCTTTCTAAGCGCCACGTGCTCTGTCTCTGTTGATGACAGTGAAATAACCAATATCACTAACTATACAACTAACACATATCAACATAATACTCAATTACAAGTAACCAATATCATTAATACTTAATTAAAAATAACCAATATTACTAATTATACAACTAATACATATCAACGTAATTATACAAGTCTTAACACCCCCCTTCCTCCCCCCTCCCCCAGGTTGGATATGTTATGCACACTGCCAACTTGCTCAAGATTGTTGAGTGCTTTAGTCATGTTAGAACTTTGGTAAGGACATCATCCAACTGATTGTCTGTTGCTACATGCAGAAGTGAGATCAATCCCTTTTATAGTTTGCTTCTGACAAAGTAACAAGCACTTCTATGTATTTTGTCAGGCTCATGAAATAGAGGATTTCTTGCTACATGTAGAGCTGATTGGCTGCCACAAAAGACTTTTACTGGTTTGTCAAAGGGCACGTTGAGGTCTTCAAGTAATCTGCACAACTACACTAATTTTCCTACTATATTTCTAAGCACCTTGTACTCTGCCTCTGCTGATGACAGTGAAATTATTTCTTGCTTCTTAGATTTCCAACATATAGGACTGTTTCGTAGTAGAACTAAGTAACCACTCACTGATTTCCTTGAATCTGGGAAAGCAGTCAATCAGAATCACAATAGGCTCTAACATTATAGTTTGGATCGTGTGACATAAATATTTTCATGGAAGGGTTACCCTTCAAGTATCTAAGCAGGTGAAAGCCTTCTTTCAAGTAGGGTTGTCACGACCCAAATCCCACCCTCGGGGGTCGTGATGGCGCCAACTCGTAGAAGCTAGGCAAGCCACACATCTAGAATCCATAAATGCTTTTGTTTAAAATCTATTTTTGCCAATTTCATTAACAGGAAATAAATAATCAAACAACAATGGAATTTATAATTCAGCGGAAGACTTAAACGATATAAACCAAATAATAAAGAAAAATTCACATGTGCCTCTACCCAGAACTGGTGTCACAACATTCATGGACTACTAAGATTTACTACGTACAACCGTTTAAAAGAAAGTAATATTGTCTGTCTCGAATATAAGAGATAACAGATCATAAATAAAAATAGAGGGGACGCCGGGCCTGCGGGTGCCTGCAGGGCTACCTCGGTGTCTCAGGGAACTGAAGGCTGGCTCCCGAGCTACTACGATTGACCGGCACCTGAATCTGTGCAAAAGAGTGTTGGAAACACGTTCTCAAGGCTGTATACTAAAACGTGTGTTCCTATGTGTAGGTTTTGATGAATGACAAACAAGCGCAAATTGATATATGACGAAGTTCAAGTACAAGCGCACAATTGGTGGATAACGAGATTCAAGCACAAGACAAAGTTATATAGTTTAAATGAGTCGTTCTTAATTGTGATCTTGATCCGACAACTTGACTCATGACATGGCTTCTCTCGTAAAATTATTTTTTACAAAATCATGCATATTTAATTTAATGCTAAATGATCTTAAATCATGCATATTTTCATTAGTCAAAATGATTTTTAAACATGCTTCTAAAATCCGGACTAAGATAATCGATTATGTACTTATGATAATCGATTATGTTAAGCCAAGACTGCATGACAATCGATTGTGAAACTAATGACAATCGATTGTGTTAAGGCAGTGAGCATCAGGTTTTTCAAACCTGCATGACAATCGATTGTGAACCTTATGACAATCGATTGTGATGAGGCAGTGTACATCAAAGTTTTTCAAAACTCAGAATAATCGATTGTGAAGCTAATGACAATCGATTGTGAAGAGACAGTGTCCATCAGATTTTTAAAAGTCACAAAATAATCGATTGTGAACTTATGACAATCGATTGTGTTGAGGCAGTGACTTCCAGACTTTTTCAAAGTTATTAAATAATCGATTGTGAGTATATAACAATCGATTGTCACGAGGCAGTGTCAAAAATAATTTTCAAAGTCTGATAAATAATCGATTGTTAACATTGCACAATCGATTGTGAAGCTGACCGTTGTCGTAAAGTTTTCAAATACCGTCAGGTAATCGATTGTTGATTTTGTACAATCGATTGTTGATTTTGTACAATCGATTGTTGAAATTAAAATCTGGAAAGGATTTTTTGAACATTGCTGAATAATCGATTATTGATTTGGTATAATCGATTGTTTTACGTAAAATCTGGAAATGATTTTTTGAACGTTGCTAATAATCGATTGTTGATCTTGGACAATCGATTGTTAAGCGTAAAATCTGGGATTGATTTTAGGAACGATTGGCAAACAATCGATTGTGGCTTCCTGACAATCGATTGTCACAGAGTAAAATCAGCAACTCTTAATTGGCAATTAGGCAACGGTAATGCCAAGGTTTTCAACTATAAATACAGCTTCATTTCAGTGTTTTAAAGAACAACAACACACAACAACTGATCATTCTATTGCTATAAGCTTGCATACTATTGTATATCATTTTATATTCATTTCATAAAGCTTTTGAGAGCCAAAAGTCTTATCCATAGTTGTTGTGATCTTGAGCTTACTTCTTTTACTCATATCTACTCATTAAGGAGTGTTTTGTTTGAGTGCTTAGTGTTTTGTACACTTGTAAGAGAATTGTGATTCTCTTGTTGTAAGGAACTTGTGTTTCCTTGGTTGAAGTCTTGGAGTGTTGTATCTCCGAGCAAAGGTGTTAAGGCGTGTGTCCTTAAGTTGTAAAGGTTTGTTGAGCACCCTTAAGCTTGACAAGTTAGTGGAAAATCTCGAGAGAGTCTCTCGGGGACTGGACTAGCCACGTGTTGTGGTGAACCAGAATACATCGGTGCGTTCTTTCCTTTTGTTTATTTAACGCACTTAATTATTTCCTGCAAATTTTAATTTCCTCAAGTTTACGCTAAATTTTATTATAACGCTATTCACCCCCCTCTAGCGTTAAGCGTATTAACTAACAATTGGTATCAGAGCCTAACTCTCTGAAGACTTAACAGTTTGAGAGAAACTTCCATGGCTTCTACTCGTGATTCTTTTGCAGGAATAGAGGAAGGACAGTGCTCCACCCGACCACCACTATTCAACGGTACAAACTATACGTACTGGAAGGAGAGGATGAAAATCTTCGTTCAAGCAAACAATTTTCATCTCCGGAAGGTGATAACAAAGGGAAATCAAATTCCACCCAAAAAGGTTGAAAACGAATGGGTTCCCAAGTCCGAAGAAGAATATGACACGGATGATATCCGAAAGGTTCAAAATAATGCTAAGGTAATTAATTTATTATATTGTGCTGTAAATGCTGACGATTACAGGAAAATATCGTGTTGCACAACGGCAAAAGAAATGTGGGACAAGCTGGAAATTACGTACGAAGGTACGGACCAGGTAAGGGAAGCTAAAAATGATTTCCTAACCCATGCTTATGAATTATTTCACATGAAGGAAGGTGAAAAGGTGGATGAAATGTTCGAACGATTTTCAATAATCGTAAATGACCTACATGCCCTCAAGAAGACATTCACGGATAGAGAACTTGTTCCAAAAGTTCTTAGAAGTCTCACTCCGGCATGGCGATCAAAGGCCGACGCAATTCAAGAATCCATAGGCGTCTCAAATGTCACAATCGACGCATTAAGAGGTAACCTTAAGACTTATGAATCTACAATACTTAACCCTCTTGTTGATGATCAAAGGAGGCAAAGAATAGCGCTTAAGGCAAGCACAAGCCAACCTCAAGTTGATGAGGACAGAGACAACGAGTTTGGACTCGTTATCAAAAGATTTCAAAAGTTCATGCGAAAGGAGTATGAACGAAAGGGCAAAAAGCAAGGCGAGCAAATAAAGTGCTATGAATGCGGTGAAACCGGGCACATCAAATCAAATTGCCCAAATATCAAAAAGGAGAAGAAACCTTTTAAGAAGCAACGTGCATACATTTCTTGGGGAGGAGACTCCGGAGATGAGTCAAGCGAAGAAGAAGAAGACGAAGCCGCAAACCTTTGTCTTATGGCGCAAGAAAACAAGCAAGATGAGGTATGTCAAATCTCTTCTAAAAACTTCTTTACTCTTGAAGAAATGCGAACTGCTTTTGATGAGCTATATACTGAATTTATTAAAGCTTCAAAAACTGTCAAGAGCATAAAAGAAAATGCTTCTGTAAAAGAAAAAGATTTTCAAAAACAGCTTTCTTTGAAAGAAAAGGAGTTAGAAAAACTGGTTTTAGAAAATGAGAAGCTGAAAGAGGAAAACAAGTTTTTTGGAAAAAGAAGCGCCGACAAGCCCGAAAGTTCTATTAAAAATTGCTCTTCTTGCATGCATCTCGAAAATGAGGTAGATAGACTTAAAGGTACCTTAGATAAGTTTAACTCTTCTCACAAAAACTTGAATGAGGTCCTTGTTAATTTGAAGTCAACCAAGCATGGCATTGGTTTTAAGAATGAGCCTAAAGAAAAGGTTGAAGCCAAACCCCAACCACCTAAAGCTCAACCTAGGATTAATAAAACAAATGCTTATCGTAGAAATAGCAATCCTAGAACAAATATGCATGCTAGACCAAATGTTGAACATTTTAGAAGACCTAGAAATGACTTACCACCTAGAAATGACTACCCTAGAAATGATGCATATTCTAGGCCAAACACTAGAAGGAGTTTTGAACCTCTTAGAACATCTAGACATGACCATTACTCTAGAAATGCTGCTCTTTTTAGAACTAATAGTAGGAGAAATGGTTCTCATGAAATGCGCAATAGTCATAATGAAAATAGAGTAATTCATGTTCGTCCATCAAGTTACTATGAACCTAGAAGGATGCATAACCCCAACGTGACTTGTCATTATTGTAGACGCATTGGTCATATTGCCCCTGCATGTGTTACACGACATAGACATATCACTCAATCGCATCATTATAATATGCCTAACCCTCAAGGACCCAAAATGGCATGGGTACTTAAAGCGCATTAACTTGTTTTGTAGGTATGTTTGAAGGGATCAAGTGTACTATGGTACCTTGATAGTGGATGCTCCAAGCACATGACGGGAGATGAATCCAAATTCCTTCAACTAGAACACAAAGAAGGAGGAAGTGTTATTTTTGGTGACAACAATAAAGGAAAGATTATCGGCATCGGATCGGTCGGTAAGGATGAAAATTCTTCTATTAAGAAGCATATATTACTTGTGAAAGGTTTAAAGCATAATCTCTTGAGCATAAGTCAATTATGTGACAAGGGAAATCTTGCCCTATTTGATTCGGATGAATGCTTAGTGTTTAGACGTAGTGATTTTAAAATTATCCTTCGTGGTTTTAGAGTGGATAATATTTATATGGTTGATCTTGCTAATTCCTCACCCGAATATGTTGATTGTCTTATGAGTAAAGAGGATGATACTTGGTTATGGCATCGTAGAGTAGCACATATCAACATGCATCTTTTGAACAAATTGATTTCTCAAAACTTAGTTATTGGCCTTCCCAATTTAAAATTTGAAGATGACTCTATTTGTGATTCATGTCAAAAAGGGAAGCAAACAAAAGCATCTTTCAAATCCAAAAATATTGTTTCAACTTCTAGACCATTGCAATTGCTTCACATGGATTTATTTGGACCATCTCGCATTGAAAGTCTAGGAAGAAATCGTTATGCTTTTGTGATTGTTGATGATTATTCTAGATTTACTTGGACTTTATTTCTTGCCAATAAAAGTGATGCTTTTCAGAATTTTAAATACTTTCTTAAGCGTGTTCAAAACGAAAAGGAAACAACCGTCACTTCAATTAGAAGTGATCATGGGGGAGAGTTTGATCACAATCTCTTTGCGGACTTTTGTGACGAACTCGGTATCGAGCATACCTTTTTCGCTCCACGTACACCACAACAAAATGGGGTGGTGGAAAGGAAAAATAGGTGTCTCGAAGAGATGGCTAGAACCATGCTCGAAGAGGCCAAGATTCCCAAACATTTTTGGGCGGATGCCGTGAGTACCGCATGCTACGTCTTAAATAGAGTAGTCATAAGGCCTATACTCATGAAAACTCCCTATGAACTCTATAAGGGAAGGAAACCAAATATCTCCCACTTTAGAGTATTCGGTTGTAAATGTTTTATTCATATCAATGGCAAAGATCAATTGGGAAAATTTGATGCTAAGTCCGATGAGGGAATTTTCATTGGTTATTCTTCACATAGCAAAGCATATAGGGTTTTTAATAAAAGAACCGAAACTGTGGAGGAATCCCCTCATGTTGTATTTGCCGAAAATAATGCTCGCTTGGCGAGAAAGGATTCCGGTTTTGATCTTGCAGGTATTTTAGATAACTTGAAAGACAAAATACAAGAGGAATCGCCTAAGGAAAATAAAGATGAAATCTTGGAACAACCAATGGAGGAAGCGCCACAATTGGAGAATGAAACGAAAACGCCTAACG
Organism: Nicotiana benthamiana; assembly: GCA_034376525.1. NCBI lineage: Eukaryota > Viridiplantae > Streptophyta > Magnoliopsida > Solanales > Solanaceae > Nicotiana > Nicotiana benthamiana. Next base: position 57,645,985 of record CM067330.1, on the reverse strand, counting down.
AGTGGAGGACAATCAAAGAGCACCCTCTCGAACAGGTAATTGGCGACGTCGGAGAAAAGGTAAGTACCCGAAACTCCCTTAAGAACACCTTAGGACATACTGCTTTTGTGTCTCAAATTGAACCAACAACCATCTCCGAAGCAATTGGGGATGAATTTTGGACCTTGGCAATGCAAGAGGAGCTTAACCAATTCAAACGGAATGACGTTTGGGATTTGGTGCCAAGACCCGAAAATCATACCATAATTGGTTTGAAATGGGTTTTTCGAAACAAACTAGATGAAAATGGTGTAATCACTAGAAACAAAGCTAGGCTTGTAGCAAAAGGCTATAATCAAGAAGAGGGTATTGACTATGATGAAACATATGCTCCTGTAGCTAGATTAGAAGCTATTCGTCTATTGCTCGCTTTTGCCTCTTTTATGAATTTCAATTTATATCAAATGGATGTGAAAAGTGCTTTTCTAAATGGTGTTATACAAGAAGAAGTTTATGTTGAACAACCCCCCGGTTTTGAAGATTTAAAATCTCCCGATCATGTTTTCAAACTCAAAAAGGCTCTCTATGGTTTAAAACAATCTCCCCGAGCTTGGTATGAAAGATTGAGTAAATTTCTATTGGAAAATGATTTCATTAGGGGGAAGTTGACACCACCCTTTTTGTTAAGCATAAAAACAATGATATTTTATTAGTTCAAATATATGTGGATGATATCATATTTGGTGCTACTAAAAATATCTTATGCAAGGAATTTTCCGATTTAATGACAAGCGAATTTGAGATGTCTATGATGGGTGAGTTAACATTCTTTTTGGGATTACAAGTAAAGCAAATGAAAGAAGGTACGTTCATTTGCCAAGCCAAATATTGCAAAGAATTGCTGAAACGATTTGAAATGAACAATGCAAAAGCAATGGCGACTCCCATGAGCACATCCGATCATCTAGACAAAGATGAGAAAGGTAAGGAAGTCGACACTAAGAAGTATCTAGGTATGATTGGCTCTCTTCTCTATCTTACTGCTAGTCGTCCGGACATCATGTTTAGCGTGTGCTTATGCGCCCGTTATCAATCGTGTCCGAAGGAGTCTCACCTTACTACGGTAAAACGGATTTTGAAGTACCTTGTTGGTACTACAAATGTGGGTCTATGGTACCCCAAAGGTTCTTCATGCCAACCCGTTGGCTATTCCGACTCTGATTTTGCTGGATGCAAATTGGACCGCAAGAGAACTAGTGGCACTTGCCATTTGCTCGGTAGCTCTCTCGTTTCTTGGTTTAGCAAGAAACAAGTAAGTGTTGCGTTGTCCACAACCGAGGCTGAATATGTAGCCGCGGGGAGTTGTTGCGCTCAAGTCCTCTGGATGAAACAACAACTCTTGGACTATGGCCTAAGTCTTGATCATATCCCTCTTAAATGTGATAATACTAGTGCCATATGCTTGACGAAGAACCCCGTTCTTCATTCATGAACAAAACACATTGAAATAAGACATCATTTTATAAGAGATCACGTTCTCAAGGGCGATGTCGAAATCGAATTTGTTGAAACCAAAGACCAATTGGCCGACATCTTCACTAAACCCTTAGAGAAAGAGTCCTTCTTCCGAATTCGTAGTGAACTCGGGATTCTTGACTCCACGTTGATCTAAGTCATGCATTGCATCTTTTTATCTTACATGATTTCTAACTTGAGCGTCGGAGACGTCTAACAAATTTTTGCATGTATCGCCCTAAAGGTAGGGGGAATTATAAAGCATGACGCGCAATAATCAAGTCTTCTTCAGAAAAATCGATTTCTGTCATCTAATAATCGATTATCTCGTATCAATAATCGATTGTTCTGCTATTACTTGAGTTATTGTACTCTCTTTAAGTAATCACGTTTTCTTTCCAATAAATAAACAAGTTTTATTTACATCTTTGGCATCTTCTCATATCATTTTTGCTAATGGCAAAAGGGGGAAGATAACGGGTATGCACTCTCAATATTTATAAGCTTAAATTAAGGGGGAATTAATCGCATACTTATTGCATATCTTTACTTGTCTTGAATCGTCATTATAAATTGTTTAATTTGCATAACCCGCTTAAAGTTTGCTATTATCAAAAAGGGGGAAATTGTTGGAAACACGTTCTCAAGGCTTTATACTAAAACGTGTGTTCCTATGTGTAGGTTTTGATGAATGACAAACAAGCGCAAATTGATATATGACGAAGTTCAAGTACAAGCGCACAATTGGTGGATAACGAGATTCAAGCACAAGACAAAGTTTTATAGTTTAAATGAGTCGTTCTTAATTGTGATCTTGATCCGACAACTTGACTCATGACATGGCTTCTCTCGTAAAATTATTTTTTACAAAATCATGCATATTTAATTTAATGCTAAATGATCTTAAATCATGCATATATTCATTAGTCAAAATGATTTTTAAACATGCCTCTAAAATCTGGACTAAGATAATCGATTATGTACTTATGATAATCGATTATGTTAAGCCAAGACTGCATGACAATCGATTGTGAAACTAATGACAATCGATTGTGTTAAGGCAGTGAGCATCAGGTTTTTCAAACCTGCATGACAATCGATTGTGAACCTTATGACAATCGATTGTGATGAGGCAGTGTACATCAAAGTTTTTCAAAACTCAGAATAATCGATTGTGAAGCTAATGACAATCGATTGTGAAGAGACAGTGTCCATCAGATTTTTAAAAGTCACAAAGTAATCGATTGTGAACTTATGACAGTCGATTGTGTTGAGGCAGTGACTTCCAGACTTTTTCAAAGTTATTAAGTAATCGATTGTGAGTATATAACAATCGATTGTCACGAGGCAGTGTCAAAAATAATTTTCAAAGTCTGATAAATAATCGATTGTTAACATTGCACAATCGATTGTGAAGCTGACCGTTGTCGTAAAGTTTTCAAATACCGTCAGGTAATCGATTGTTGATTTTGTACAATCGATTGTTGATATTAAAATCTGAAAAAGATTTTTTGAACGTTGCTGAATAATCGGTTGTTGATTTTGTACAATCGATTGTTGAAATTAAAATCTGGAAAGGATTTTTTGAACGTTGCTGAATAATCGATTATTGATTTGATATAATCGATTGTTTTACGTAAAATCTGGAAATAATTTTTTGAACGTTACTAATAATCGATTGTTGATCTTGGACAATCGATTGTTAAGCATAAAATCTGGGATTGATTTTAGGAACAATTGGCAAACAATCGATTGTGGCTTCCTGACAATCGATTGTCACAGAGTAAAATCAGCAACTCTTAATTGGCAATTAGGCAACGGTAATGCCAAGGTTTTCAACTATAAATACAGCTTCATTTCAGTGTTTTAAAGAACAACAACACACAACAACTGATCATTCTATTGCTATAAGCTTGCATACTATTGTTTATCATTTTATATTCATTTCATAAAGATTTTGAGAGCCAAAAGTCTTGTCCATAGTTGTTGTGATCTTGAGCTTACTTCTTTTACTCATATCTACTCATTAAGGAGTGTTTTGTTTGAGTGCTTAGTGTTTTGTACACTTGTAAGAGAATTGTGATTCTCTTGTTGTAAGGAACTTGTGTTTCCTTGGTTGAAGTCTTGGAGTGTTGTATCTCTGAGCAAAGGTGTTAAGGCGTGTGTCCTTAAGTTGTAAAGGTTTGTTGAGCACCCGTAAGCTTGACAAGTTAGTGGAAAATCTCGAGAGCGTCTCTCGGGGACTGGACTAGCCACGTGTTGTGGTGAACCAGAATACATCGGTGCGTTCTTTCCTTTTGTTTATTTAATGCACTTAATTATTTCCTGCAAATTTTAATTTCCGCAAGTTTACGCTAAATTTTATTATAACGCTATTCACCCCCCCCTCTAGCGTTAAGCGTATTAACTAACAAAGAGCACAGAGTGTAGTATCAGCACAACTGATTCCATGTGTAGGTAAGTGCCTAGCCTAACCTCGGTGAAGTAGCGACCAGACTAGGACCAGACCATCAAATAAACTTGTGCAGTTGTATAATATACATTGGAAAGTAAAGTAGAAATAAACAAATAGAGATGGGAGGGGGAAACATGCTGCATTGGTGGCAGATAACCAGAATATCAAAGAACAATAAGGAAAGTATAATTTAACTTCTAACACGGATAAAGAGAAATAAAGGAAACTTTCACTTTCAATTTCATCTTGTTGCAGACGTGCAACCCGATCCCATTTCTTATATCTTGTGGTAGGTGTACCATCCGCTCCCATTTCCTCATATCTCGTGGTAGGCGTACCACCCGCTCTCATTTTCACATATTAACAGTTCTTACAATTGAAATTACTCCAACGACCGCAACAATTAATGCAAGTTCATAAGACAACAAAGCACACAATAATTATGATTCACAGAGGAAAACAAATAATGACAAGTCGCAATTAAATATGGACTTTAATGAGCAAATAGGCAATTTAATATTTAGTATTTCAAATGTCAAGTAGCAATTAAGTCACATAAACATGTAGAAATTATAGCATAAATTCAATAATAACTAGTGACACGATAAAGGAAAATGCCAACATAAAGAGTCACGGTAATTGTTTAATAAGACAATTAATGCACTTGAACTGATAACAAGAAATCGTAACAAACGGCAATAAGTGCACGGCATCAACCTTCGTGCTTTAACACTCTCTCACCAAAATAATACATGGCATTACCCTTCGTGCTTTACACTCTCTCGCCAAAATAATACACGGTATCACCCGTCGTGCTTTATACTCTTCCTCACCCAAACAATAATTACAAAGCAATTAGGGCAAGGGAATCAATGACATCATCATAAAGTTAAGTAATAACAGAAAATCAGTAAATTAAACATAAAGAACAACATAACTCTATTATCAGCAAGAATCAGGGAAACCAAGAACAAGTGCACGGCATCATCCTTCGTGATTTTAATCTCGTCCTCACCATAACACTCAATATAATAGGTACGAAACGGTACATCGCGCAACACGGCATCACCCTTCGTGCTTTACACTCTTTCCTCACCATGAAATCAATATAATAGGTACGGAATAGTACATCGTGCGGCAAAGCATCACCCTTCATGCTTTGCACTATTTCCTCACATTAGCAAACAAATACACGGCATCACCCTTCGTGCTTTAACACTCTTTCTTACCCAAACAACAATCGCAAATAAGGGGGCAAAGGGAGGAAATAAATAATAATAGAAATTCCGGCAAGGGAACACAATTTAACAGTTAAATTCCAGCAAGGGAACAATATCAATAATCTCAACATCCCGGCAAGGGAGATAATCAACAAGGCCACAAACATCCCGGTGAGGGAACAATTTAATAACTCTTTCGCTTTCTTTTACTTTTACTTCACAACTCGCTTTACCACTTAACCCGATGCTCCAAAAGGTTCGATCATCTCATATACTTTTACAGTTTGTAATATAACTCGAGCCAATGCTCGTCGATGTTCAAGGGTCACAATTTCTTTCACCAGCTTTTCACAACATATACAAATTATCACCAAGGCATGGAAGAAACAGTGAAATCATGATATTCACAATATAAATACTCATGGTCATGCTAGACACCAACGTGTAGATACTCGTCACCATGCCTATACGTCATACTCAACCATTATCACATAGAAAATATGACTCAATTCCTAATCCCTCAAGCTAAGGTTAGACCAAACACTTACCTCAAACTTCCACGGCCAATTTAATCCTCAACAACCGCCTTTCTTTCGAATTTGGCTCCAATTCAATTGTATCCAAGAGGTTTTGGTGAAGAATCGCTTCAATGGTCGCATAAGAGCTTGGAGAAGAAGAGGTTTTGTGAAATTTCTTATGAACCCCGTAGCTACTGTTTCTGAAGTTTTAAAACTTAACTGGGCAAAAAAATACTCATCGCATTCGCGTATATTAGCTCACATTCGCGTAGAGTAATTCTCCTAGAGCCTTGCATTCGCATGAACACAGATGCGTTCGCGTAAAACAACTAATGACCCCTTCCCATGTACCCTACGCTCACAAGTGGGGGATCGCGTTCGCGAGGGGTCTCCCCCTTGAGCTTCGTGTTTGCGTCCCGAATCTCGCATTCGCGATGAAGAAACTGGGCACCTGGGATATTTGCCTTTTGCGTTCACGAGTGAAGCCACGCGAACACGAAGGATAAAATCCCAGGGCACTAACATCAGAAACCTGCAACACTTCTTAGACAAAAACTATTCGGAAACACCCCCGAAACACTCTCGAGCCCTCGAGGCCTAACCAAACACATATACTAACTCAACAACATCATACGAACTTATCTGTACAATCAAATCACCTAAATAACCTCAAAAACAAGGAATCAAACCTCAAAATCAAGAATTTTTCTCAAACTTCATCAAGTTTCAAATTTAGAACTTTAATTCTGAATCACGTCAAAATGACGCCCGTTTTCAACCAAATTTTACAGAAACATCTTAATTCATATATAAGACCTGTATGGGGCACCGGAACCAAAATACAGGCCCCATACTAACACGTTTCAATCAAATATCATTTCAATTTTTTCTTAACAATTTCAGAAAAATAATTGCCTTTAAAAATTTATTTCTCGGGCTCGGGACCTTGGAATTCGATTTCGGGCATACGCCCGAGTCCCATATTTTTCTACAAACCTTCTGGGACCTTCAAATCATAGGTCCGGGTCCGTTTATCTAAAAATTTGACCAAAGTCAAATTTATTCAATATAAAAACTTAGCAACTTTTCACAGAATTTCATATATAAGCTTTCCAGCTACGCGCTCGGACTATACACGCAAAATGAGGTAACTCAAAAGGAGGTTTTTAAGGCCTCGAAAGCACATAATTCAATTAAAAATAGGTGATGATCCTTTGGGTGGTCACAAGGGTTCTCTTCGATCTCTTCGGAAAGGTATACAGACCACCCTTAATCCTAATCCCCATTATATCGGTTTAGGTTATCATTATTTATCATCACCCTATTATGCTTTTCTATCTTGTTTGTCCTCTGTTTCCATCCCTCAGTCTACAGGTGAAGCATTGTCTCATCCATGGTGGAGACAGGCTATGACTGACGAGATGTCTGCTTTACATACGAGTGGTACTTGGGAGCTTGTCCCTCTTCCTTCAGTCCTTCAGGTAAATCTACTGTTGGTTGTCGTTGGGTGTATGCAGTCAAGGTTGGTCAAGATGGTAAGGTTGATCGTCTTAAGGCTCGTCTTGTTGCCAAGGGATATACTCAGATATTTGGGCTTGATTACAGTGATACCTTCTCTCCCGTGGCTAAGATCGCATAAATCCGCCTTTTTCTATCCATGGCTGTTGTTCTCCATTGGCCCTGTATCAGCTGGACACTAATAATGCATTTTTACACGGTGACCTTGAGGATGAAGTTTATATGGAGCAACCACCTGGGTTTTTTGCTCAGGGGGAGTCTCGTGGCCTTGTATTTCGCTTGCGCCGGTCACTTTATGGTCTAAAACAGTCTCCTCGATCCTGATTTGTTAAGTTTAGCACTGTTATCCAGGACTTTGGCATGAATCTGAGTGAAGCTGATCACTCTGTATTCTATCGGCATTCTGATTCGAGTCTCTGTATTATCTGGTGGTCTATGTTGACGACATTGTTATTACCGGCAATGACTATGATGGTATTACTAAATTGAAGCAACATCTCTTTCAACACTTTCAGAGGATCTAGGCACACTAAAGTATTTTCTGGGTATTGAGGTCGCTCAGTCTAGCTCTGGTATTGTGATCTCACAAAGGAAGTATGCCTTAGATATTCTTGAGGAGACAGGAATGACAGGTTGTAGACCTGTTTACACTCCGATGGATCCGAATTCTAAACTTCTTCCAGGACAGGGGGAGCCTCTTAACGATCCTGCAAGATATAGGCAGTTAGTTGGTAAATTAAATTATCTTACAGTGATAAGACCTGACATTTCCTTTCCTGTGAGTGTTTTGAGCCAATTTATGGGTTCTCCATGTGATAGTCATTGGGATGCAGTTGTTCGCATTCTTCGGTATATAAAATCAACTCCAGTTAAAGTTTTATTGTTTGAGGATCGAGGCCATGAGCAGATCGTTAGATACTCCGATGCTGATTGGCAAGGATCGCCTTCTGACAGACGTTCTACTTCTGGATATTGTGTCTTAGTAGGAGGAAATTTGGTATCTTGGAAAATCAAGAAATAGAATGTGGTTGCTCGGTCTAGTGCAGAAGCAAAATATCGATCAATGGCTATGGCGACAGCTAGCTTGGATCAAACAGTTGCTCAAAGAGCTAAAATTTGGTAATGTTAATCAGATGGGACTTGTGTGTGATAATCAAGCTGCTCTTCATATTGCATCAAATCCAGTGTTCCATGAGAGAACTAAGCACATTGAGATTGACTGTCACTTTGTCAGAGAAAAGATATTCTCGGGAGATATTGCTATAAAGTTTGTAATGTCAAATGATCAGCTTGCAGACATTTTCACCAAGTCCATCACTGGTCCTCGTATTAACTACATATGTAACAAGCTCGGTACGTATGATTTATATGCACCAGCTTGAGGGGGAGTGTTAGAATATGTAAATAGCAGTAAAATAACCCTAATCCAATATGTATTAGGAGTAGGATAGGTTATGTGTATATATAGGGCTCATTGTATCATGTTTAATATCAATGTATTATATTTTTCTCCCGTGCTTTCTCACAGCCCCTATGATGTACACTGTAGTCTATGTCTATTCTTGTGTTGGTGAGAAAATTCAATTTCCCGACCAGCTTTTTGTAGTATGTGGGATCAGTTAATGCATTCCCATATTTAGCTTTCAACTTCGCTATTGGATCAAGTGGTGAAGCAAGGCTGCTATAATCCTTGCAGTTGTACTCTTTCAGCAGATCAAGTACAAACTTCCTTTGTAAAATTACAAATCCATTAGCTTTATAGTATATTTCCAGCCGCAAAAAATAGTGGAGTTTACCCAAGTCTTTGATCTTGAAGGTTTCATGTATGAATACCTTCAGTTCTTCGATCTCTTCTTTGTTAGTTCTTATCAGTATTACATCGTCAACATATACTGTCACATATATTATTGATCCAGTTGTCTTCTTGTAGATAAGTGAATAATCATACGTAGAGCGAGTATATCCCTTGCAACACAATGCTTCACTCAATTTTGCATACCTTTGTATACTTGCTTGTTTGAGGCCATACAAGGACTTCTTGAGTTTGCATACTAGGTGTTTGCTTTCTACCACCAATCCTTGTGGTATTTCCATATACACCTCTTCATGGAGGTCCCCATAAAGAAAGGCATTGTTCACATTTAACTGGAAATGTCCCATCTTTCTTGACTACTGCAGCTATAAGAGCTTTTACTGTTTTAATTTTCACCACAAGACTGAATGTTTCTGTGTAGTCAATTCCAGCTTGCTGGGTATATCCCTTTACCACTAACCTGGCCTTGAACCTTTCTACAATGCCATCTACCTTATGCTTCACTTTATACACCCATTTACACCCTATATCTTATTTCCCAGCTGGTAATGGTACTAGCTTCCAAGTAGGGGTGTGCATTCGATTTATCGATTTGATTTTAACCATTATCGATAATTACTTACATATTATCGATTTTTACATATGTTTATCATTATAGTTTCAATAAGTTTTCAATTGTTTCGATTTTGATTTATTAATTTTTGAGGCTTATCGATTTGGTTATCGATTATACCAATAAGAAAATTTGGGATGTTCCACGGGAAGTGTATCACTATAAACACACCTAACTAATATGGACAAAAAGAAGCTAAAATAAGATGAACACCGTTTATTGCATAAAAATTATGTCAAGAAGCACGTGCAATGAAACTAAAGTAAAGGATCAAATATATGCCATCAATACTCCAACGATATAAAATAAATACGTCATCACAGCTAATTTTATTTTTTATTAATTTGAACTTCATTCCCTTGAGCTTTAAATATGATCATTCCTTAAATGTAGTAGATAAAATAATAGGGTTAGGGACTTAGGGTAAAGAAAAGGGTATTATAGAATAAGGGTAAAAAAAATTAGGTAATTTTTTTTGTATATCTTATTGGTTTATCGATAAACCGATAACCGAAAATGACAAAATCAAAATCAAAATCGATAATTCGATGAGGTTAATTTTGAAATCGAAATCGATAAACCAATAAATCGATATTTATAAATTGATAACAAATAGTTGATTCGATTTATTGATAAACCGATTCGAATGCACACCCCTACTTCTAAGTGTTGTTGGCATGCAATGCCTCAAACTCTTGTGTCATTGCCGCTATCCAAGCGGATACATAGTTGCTTCCTTATATAAGTTAGGCTCCTTGTCATTGTAAATGCTTCTCACAGGGCACTGTTTATCCTGATTTGGATCCTCAGTAGATATGTGAATACGGGGAGAGGACAAGGCATTAACAGAAAAATATGTATTGGTGTTATCGGTGTTTGGCTTGAGTTGGGGTAGTTTGTGAATATAGTGTTTCAAGTATGTGGGAACTTTGTATGTTCAATGAGATTGCCTTGGTGCCAAGACATGTTCTTACAAATCTTACTGGTGAGTCATTTTGTGGATCTTCTAGAGTATATGAATCTATATTATTTGGGGGGGGGGGGGGGGGGATGAAGGATCAGATGAAAAATTTGGATGTGTTATATTTGAAACCCCTTGATCGTTTGACTCACTAGTTTGACTTTGATCATTTTAATTAGAGACATGATCAATATAACGAATGGACCAGAGAACATGGGTAAATGGAGCAGTATCCTTAGACATACAAAAAGGGGAGATATTTTCATTGAAAATTACATCTCTAAATACATGTGTTTTCTTGGTGGCGATACTGAGCACTTTCTACCCCTTTACCCCAAAGGCATATCCAACAAAAACACGTGGCGTACTTCTAGATTGAAATTTATCTCTGTGGATTTTGGGTACTGTAGGATAGCACAAGTACACAAAAATTCTCATGTGAGAGTAGGTTGGTTTTTTGTTATGTAATAGTTCATATGGTGACTTGCCTTTAAAGTAAAAAAGAAGGCACTCTGTTTATTATATAGTTTTCATATAAGATACATTCACCCAATATCTTAAAGGTAATTTTGATTGGAATACGAAGGCTCTAGCTATTTCCAATAAGTACCTATGTTTTTTTCATTGTGCCATTTTGTTATGGTATGTAAAGGCATGTCTTTTGGTGGATAATTCCTTTAGAAAGGAAGAACTGATTTGCTTCTGTATTATTAAATTTTAGGCTATTGTTTGACCTTATAGATTGGATAGTGGTATTGATTTGGTTTTAAATCATTGACACAAAGTTTTTGATGACTTGTAGGACATTACTTTTGTTGATTAATGGGTGAGTCCAGGTGGACCTACTGTGATCATCCACCATGGAGATGAAATATCTGAAATTATCATGGGTTGGAATATGATAAGGACCCCAGAGATCACTATGAATCAGTTGGAAGATCTTCGTAGAATTAGTGGATTTTTCTGGGAATGATAATCTCTCCTGTCTTGCCATTAGACAAACAGTCCTAGTGAGAAGGATGTTGGGATACTAGATATTCCCTTCATCTTGACAAAGGGTACATAACCCAGTATGGTGTGTCACAACACATTTATGTCACTACTTGAAGAAATAAAAGAATTAACACCATTCACAATAGAAAATTGCACTTTATTATTTGGGGAAAATGTATTTACAATTGAATAGGATGTGCAATTATCTCTATACAATGAGCCATGTACAACGAGATGATGAAAACACTGTGAGTTGTGTGTGTAACAAGTGGAAGGAACATAACTAGCAATCAGACTACTTACAAATGATTCTGAATGGTTGTTCTTAAGACACCGTGGGCAGAAGAGATAGAGTCCATCACCGACTTTACCAATTTCCAAAGGCCTCTTCATTGATAGGGCTTGCAGAATACAAATATTATTAGTAAAGGCAATTATGCTATGAAGAGTTGAACTAGTTAATGAATAAATTGATTTGAGATTGTATTTGAAAGAAGGTATGTACATTACCTTAAGCAAAGTGATCTTGGAAACAATGTCACACTCCTAATTTGTGTTACTTTTACCTTATATCCATTTGGAAGAACTGCTAATAAGGGATATGGTAAGGTCACAATGTTGGTTAATAAAGACATGTTGAAGGTCATATGATTAGATGCTCCTGAATTTGATATCCAAGAGTTTCCCTTGTTTTTGAAGCACTCACAAGACAATTTGCTAAAATCAATGGAGGAAGTGCAGACTATTATACTTGCAAAGTTCACAGCACATTGGAATAATTTGTGCAACTAGAGCTCTCTCCTCCTGTTCCAATTTGAAAATGTTGCGGCAAGTTCAAGGTTTGTCCATACTGTTACTTATAGAGGTTGACTTGCCCCACCTTATTTCCATATTCTGATCCATCCTTTCCAATTGACATTGCTTGAGAAGAAGTACCCTGCACACTAGCTATTATTCTCCTTCCTTTGCTAAACCTTTCAACTTGGTTCAAATTTTGTCCTCTATTTGGATTCCGAGTATATGAATTTCCAAATTTCTGAGGGTACCAGTGCAACTTGTAGCATTTATCCTTGATATGTCCTAGCTTCTCACAGTAGTCACAAAATAGATGGGGCTTATTGCTTCCAGTTGAATTGTTATTAGTAGCATAATTGGTTTTGTAAGAACCAGGGTTTGACGTGTTGAACACTTAGGGAAGTAGACTCAAATAACATATTTGGATGATCTCTCTTTGTTTCTCATACTGAACGATATTGAGAAGGCTTGTGCAAGATTTGATAGTGGATTCATCAAAAGAATGCTTTCACGTACGACAGTGTAGACATCATTAAGTCCCATGAGAAATTGTATCAATCTTTTGTCTTGCTTGGCCTTGTGCATGTTCTCATTGGCACCATATGTACAGGTACTAATGCAATGAGTCATTTTTCTCAAGGTATTATGTTCTTCCCACAGCTTTTTCAACTTGGTATGGTAGTTTGTAAATCCAGCATACCTTGAGACAAGTCATTTATCTTTTTTTGGATCTGGTATAGTCTGGCACCATTAGTCTGCTCATATCGATCCTCCAATTCTTTCCACAACTCAACAGTATTGCTAGCATATTCCACACTATCCGCAATGTCTTTAAAGAGTGAACTTAGAATCCAAGATGTTACTATATAATCGCATCGCTCCCATTGTCTGAATCTCTGAGTTTGAGGTTTTGGCTTACACTCTCCATTGATAAAACCTAGCTTATTTTTTATGGACAGTCCACGCATAACATTACATCTCCAAGACTATATCCAATTCCACTAAAAGCAACCGAAACGAGCATCGCTCTAGAATTATTTGACGGATGTAGATAAAGAGGATTGCTTGGATCTATTTCAATGTTTGTCACAAGTGGAACACCAATATCACCAACGAATGTGTTTTCCTGATCTAATATGGCCATGAATGTAAAACTTCGTTGTGTTATATACTAACTCCAGTAGAAATTTGAAGAATTAACTGTCAATTTTGCGGTTTGAAGAAATTAGGGCAAAAATCGATCTGACTGAAGAGGCACAATTATGAGAAGGAAAAAAAGGAGAAAATTAACAGAGACAATGACAGATAGTCGAGGATGAGCTTCCCTTGCTCTGATACCTGTTAAATCTAACTTTGAAGATAAGCTTGAAGCTCGACCTGGAGCTCCAATGAAGTTCTTCTAGAGAGTTCTAAAAGAGATGGTTCATGAGAGATGAGAGCAGAAAACGTAAAATGGAAAGCTCACTCCTTTCTCATTACTATTTTGAGTATATATACTCGTGGACACAGCTAATGCTGAGCTGGCCACTAACTACACAACTAACTCTACTCAATTACAAATGACTAATATTACTAACTATACAACTAACACATATCAACATAATTATACAAATCTTAACAGATACTATAGTCAAAAATTTTTATAACAACTTCGTTTGTTCCGAATATTTTTGGATATTATAGTGAACTGTTGTTATAGAGAACATATATTATAACACAGTAACATAAAAATTAGTTGCGTAAAAGCTTGACTTTTGTAGTAAAGTATTGTTATATAGGGATGTTGTTATTGAAAAGGTCTAGCGACCGTATATAATTTACATAGAATATAACTTGTTTAATACTTATTTAAATGAGTTACAACTACCTTTAGATTATTACATATGATACAACTTTTTTAATACATATTTAAATGAGTTAAAACTACTTTTAGATTATTACATATGATACAACTTTTTTAAATCTACAACATTCCATATTCCTAATCCTAATATATCTCTCTTAATTGAGTATTGACTCCTTAATTTTCTCATTCCTTAACTTGATGAATGGTATTGGGAAATCACAACAAACTTGTTCTCTTTAATATCCAATTATGTCATTATACTATATTGAAAATAAACAGATATCTCTTCCACAATTCCATGGAAATAATATTATTTTCTCCTTGCACTTCAATTTCATCGTTCGAGTACTCAAAGGATTCACCCAAACCACTTATTTTTGGAAATATTTGTCGTGTTATCCATGGAAGCAGAAATGAGATATGAATCCACCAAGAACAATAATATTGCTAATGAATTTAGATTTCGGATCTTCAAATTTATTTTGATCTTTGTTGTTCATACCAATGGTGTTCTTTTCTTCCTTCTTTTCTTTCTGTTGTTCAGTACTAAATTCAATTAATAAAAATTTATATTCGTAAATTTATTTTTTGAGACATTGTTATAAATTAATATTTTCATTTGAAAGTAACAAACTTTAATCATTTGCAAAATATATTTAGATGCTCTATTATTCATATACAAATAAAGAACATTGGATATAAGAGGATCATATATAGTATATTTATAGCATATGATAGTATAATATATATATATATATATATATATATATATATATATATATATATATATATATATATATATACACATACAATTTCTTTAAGTATATTGTATATTTACTTAGGTAGAAAGTATATTATTTTATTTATATAAGTTAAACCATTATTTCATATGTAAAATATATAATATATTTTATTGTTCATTAATGATTAAATATATACATCAATATTTTCTCTCTCTATATATATACCACTGTATAAGGGGTATACAATATACTACCAATTATCTATAATACTGTAAATAGGTATTATTACTCGATGAACACATATCATATATAATCTAATCTCTTACCTATTTTTAAATTACATCCAAAGGAAAGGACATCTTTTAAGATATGATTCATTGTTTTGGAGTTGTAATCCATTTGGTTAAACTAAATTTTAGGGATTTAGAGATTTTTTAAGAAATAGTTTTATATTTTTGTTGTAGTCAACTCAATTAGGCTAAAATTTAAGAAATGATAAGGATTTCATTGAATATGCTAAAATTTGGAATCCTACATAGAGAGAAGAGATTTTTTAGAGATATTGCCATATTTGTAGGGTGGCTTAACAAAGTTGGATACTCATTAATTTTTTTGAACATAAATACAGTTATACAAAACGTAAATCAAATAAATATAATATACTCTTATAGAAGTTGTAGTTATGAGAACCAAAAGATCACGCCTTCATATTTTTTATTGGTTTTCGTTCAATATTTCCATTGAAATTTTGACTAAATTTACGATGTTGAAGTCTCTCTAAACTCTAATCGCACCTTGTGTTGAAGGCCAACCTTTGGGGTCACCTTGCTATTTTTTTAATTTTATTCTAATCACCTTGCGATTATATAGCAATGTGCCCATTCTATCAACACAAAGAGAATACTATGTTGTCATATTTCCACAATCTTTGTCATAACCTATACTATAATATTCATTAAACTGCCCTAAGTTTAATAAATAAATATATCAAAAAGAAAAAAAATAAGCAAAGTAATTGTATTTTACAAAATTGCTAAAGTTTCTATTCACGTGAGTTGATTATACTTATGCTACTGCTATTTATGTGTACGTTGAAGGATGACATAGAAAGTACGGCAACACTTTTCCAGTAATTTACTTATTAGATTGCCTTAGACATTTTCAAAGAACGGTAAATAATTTTACCATGTTTGTTTTTAAACCATTGAATTTTATGAATTTGGATACGACGTTTCAAATTCTGAATTGGCGTCTGAATGATTGCAATTATCGCAGTGTCATTGAACTGTGCTCTATATGTTTGAAGGCTCGTTTAGAAAGTTCAATATGGATACTCGTCTTTGAATAGTGACTTCATCAAATTTTGTTCATACAATCAAACTTCTCTATAATAGTATTCAAATATAACAATATTTTATTATAAAAGTCACGCTTTTTCGGAACAAATTCTTATATCGCGTTATTATATATGTTCTCTATATCAACACTTCGCTATATTATTTAAAAATATTCGGAACAAACGAAGTTTTTATAGAGAAATTTTAACTATATATCACTGTTTAAATATAATTTTGTTTTGACTCATTAACTTTTTTCATTTTTAATACCCGTTCAATTCATTTCAATGAAATGGCTTGAAAACTATGATTTGAAGTTCAAACCCCATCGAAGAAAAAAATATTAAGTGATGTCTTTGCCGCTCGTACATGTTGGGAATAAATTCCCTACTAAAATAATATTCACGGTAATAAAAACGAAATAATAATGTAGCACCGAGATACGGTAATTAACAAGAATAAAAGAGTAACAATGACACCGAGATTTTTACGTGGAAAACCCTTCTGAATAAGGGAAAAAACTACGGCCCTGAGAGGAGCAACTGATATCACTATAGTAAGGAATTTTACACTTTGTAGGTCCGAGTAAAATACTCCAAAGACCACTACAACACTCAAAGAAAAATAACCCTCTTTTGATATTTCGACCTCACTACTATATCGCTCACTCTCTATTTTCCTCATAGACTATTTTCTTATACCCTGTATGTGAAACCTTACTCTTTTTCTCTCTTTCTATTGGTGTATCAAAATGAGCCGAAACTCTCATTTTATAGTGCAAACACTGTCAACCATTGTTGATTTTTCATTTCTGCATCACACCCTTCTTGACAAAAATAAACAAACAAAATAAATAAAGCAGTACTTTTGACAAAAGAATAAAGAAGGAAGAAATTTCTTCCTTAATTAAAGGGGCTGGACCCATCAGTACATTACTGTTATCAAAAAGAAATCTGTCTATGAAAAATACAAACATATAGGGTACGTAATCTAAACCTGTTATTCACTAATTTTATGCACTTCTTTTTCTGAAAATGTTAGAGTAGTTTTTGTTTGATTTTTTACTCGGTATTCGGTATTTATATGGTAGCCCAACTAATTGGAATTTTTGCCGCGAAGTCCCTTATTAGGAAGTAAAGTGCTCTCCAATAAAAATGATTCTAAAGGTTCAAATTCGAAACATTTAATGAAGGATGAATAAGTACTTACCACTCTATTCCGACCTTTATTAGTATGTTATATTAGTTATAGTGGTTGAGTTGTATACGGACCCTCGCTCTCGGACCACATCCTCTTTTTAATTTAAGGAGACACTTGTGACTCGACCTTAGCAAGTTGTAATTTCCCGTATTTTCAAGAGTGGTTTTCTTTTTCCTTTTCTATTTCTTGATTTCCAGTTCGAATACAGACAAGCTCACAACTAAAAGTTGATATTTTTTTCTTTCAGTAATAGATTTTCTATTGATAGTCAAAAAACTTTACAAGATTAAGCTTTAGTAGTAGCTTTGACTTACTACTACTCTTTTACATCACAATTGGCCTTTACTAAGTATCTACCTATTCTTTCACTAATTACAATTTAGTATATTAGCACTCTATTACAATCTACAACTATGGAAATTTATTAAATTGTCGTAAATCATTTTTCCATCTGCTACATTTCCTGCCTCGAATATAAATGTGTAGAACAAAACTAAAAGTTGATATTACAACTGTTATAATATTTCAAAGAGAAGTTTTTCCTTTTTTAGTCATTTAGGGAAGTTGATATTCACAGTGCTAACAATTGTACATGTCCCCCTCAAAAGAAAGCAAAAGAAGTACGAGTATGAGATCCTAAATATTTGTTAAATTTTTTTAGAACACGTGATCTTTTGAAAGAAAAGATCTAAGAATTGTTGAGCAAATTTCACAAATAATAATATCATTATAATTTTTTTCACCAAAATTATATACTAACTTTGTTTTCTCACATAAAAATTATAAAATTTTTATTAACTCGTACAAAAATGATAATGACGAAAAAATATAATTGTCACGATCCAATTCCATTATAGGTTGTGATGGCGTCCAACATCGTTGTTAGGCAAGCCAACACCAATCAACTAGTGATTTTCCGCTTAAATAAATTATTAAGTAGTAACATTTCCTTATTTGTTAAAAAGATTTAGAAATTTGCAGGTGTAACACAAATAAGCGGAAGCAATAAGTACTAATCAGAATCGTATAAGCAAACCCAAAATCATAAGTCCGCCGGTGAGTGTGCCAAGGCCTAGTGTCACAAGTGTGTGGGCAATCTAGTAGAATATACAAAAGAATACTGCAAGCCTACTATCTGAGAGGAAATAGATAGAAAAGTAAAACATCAGGAAAACTCCAGTTGTTGCAAAACGACTCGAAAGACAGCTCACCGCGAAGTCTCAAAGTGGGGATCAACTACGCGCACCGGACGGGTGACTAGATGCACCTGCCTCACATCCTATTCAATTAAGTATTGAAATATAGTATAACTATATAAACAACATGTACCTAATAAGTATCCAGTCCAATCTCGAAGGAGTAGTGACGAGGGATCGATTTAGACACTTACTATGGGCTAACAATAATAATTAAAGTGTTATGCTAAGCATGTATATCATAAATAATGCTAAAAGCTCAGTAACATAAAGTGATAAGTTCTTCTTTCACAAATATGATTTCAATTTCAGTCATATCATTTAACAGCTTATATTTCAAGACATTTAAGTAGTATAAATCATGGAGAGTTCCAAATAATTATCATGCGCAAATTATGCCGTGGTCATACGGCCCGTTCCAACAATATATAAATTATGCACTGTCGGAGGGTCGAACGACGCTTACCGTAGATGCATCTATTTACTACCGAGGCGCTTGGTCCGATCCACAAATAACAATTATTTTTAAGAAAACTCAAATTTCTCATTTACAATTAAGTATCTCATACAAATCTTCAAGTGAGTAAATTTAACCTGATATAATTCTTTTTATCAATTTCGAACATGTCTTAAGTGATTATATTAGCAAGTAAGGACGCAAACATTTTAAATATAGCATGATACGGGTCTTAAACTATTCGTACAATAGCATAATAGTAGCTACGTATGGACTCTCATCACTTCATACGTATGTAGCTCCCACAAATAGGTGCAAATATTTATTTAATTCATCTATGGGGTTAATTCCCTTTTACAAGGTTATAAAGGAGACTTACCTCATCTCAAAGCCTAATTTTCAATTCAAGAATACGCTCAAACCTCAACATTCAATGCTAAACGACTCGAAACTAATTAATCATTATATAAACTAATCAATTTATGCTCAAAAGTTCATATTTTCATTATTAAAGTGATTACCCAACACAAACTGCAAAATTTCTAAAATTCACCCCCAGGCCCACATGATCGGATTTCGAAATTTTTTAAAGAAAGTTGTTACCCATAACCTTAGGAACATAAATATATGATTTTCACTAAGTTTTATAATCAATTTCGTGAACAAATCTCGTTTTTATAAAATAAAAAAAAACAAAAAAAACTAGATTTTCCTCTAAATCCTTAATTTTCACTAATTTTTACATATTAATCTGCCTATACTCTTAGTATGTAACTGATATTTGGTAGGAATTACTTACCGGTCGAAATCCCCTCCTTAAAAGCTCTCCAATCACCTAAGTGTGGAAGAAAATGAGTCAAAAATGCTTAAGTCCTGTATTAAATGAAGGTTCTGCGGAGGAGCCTAAGACTGGCTAGTTTAGCTTCTGTGGATGGGGTCCCGCTTCTGCGGCCCCGCTTCTACGGCTAAAAGGCCGCTTCTGTGATCACTACCAATGTATGTGCGCTTTCGCAGGTGCGGTCCCTCTTTCGCATTACCGATGATTAGGCAACCAATGTTGGGATGCTTCTACGTCATTTGGCTCACTTCTGCGAGCTCGCACTTGCGGTTGGCCAAGCGCAGGTGCGATTGTGACAGCAGTTGGAGGTTCAGCTCTTGCTCCAAATTTTCAACTTGGTCCGAGCCTCGTCCGATTGACACTCGGGGCTTCTGGGGCCCGCCCTAATGTACTAACATGTTTGTAATCATAAAACAGACTCTCTAGAACTCTCAGAAAGCCCGAAATAAAATTAAAACTAAGAATCACACCCTAAAATCAATTGAATCCAATTTATGAATTTCAAGTTGTTCAATTACTTCTAATGAGCCGAAACGTACTTATACTACTCGAAGTGGCACTAAATTTTGCGAGACTAATTTAGAACTAATTTCGATCTCGGAATTCTCTTTGGACTTCGACATCACCAAAACCCACACCAAATTTAAAGAAATTTCAAAACTTTCGAGAACCAACTTTCACTTTTAGGCGTCGAAATGCTCCCGGGTCATTCAAATCCTAATTCGAACATACACTCAAGTCCGAAATCATTATACGAACCTATTGGACCCATCAAATCCCAATTCCTAGGTCGTTTACTCAAAATATTGACTGAAGTCAAACTTGGCCTTTTAAGCCATCCTTAAGGAACCAAGTGTTCCGATTTCAACCCAAACTCTTCCAAATCTGAACCACCCATCCCCGCAAGTTATACATCCGTAAAATCAAGTACACAAAGTCTCATTTAAGGGAATGGGATTCTTGAAAACAAAACAACCCGTCGGATCGTTACAATAACTTTTTAATATTATTTTTTTATTCCAATGTTTTTTGTTTTTTATTTTTTGTCTAATTAATAATAATTCCATTAAAATTAGAATGACTCAATCCGACCCGGCTCATTCGACTTAATATCAATATATCAAAATTAAAATAATACTAAAAGTAAATCTTTAAAAATTTGGTACTTATATCTTTTATTTTTCTTTTCAGGATTTTCATTCGAATTTATAATATTTTTGTTTCAAGTGCTCTCCAATTATACATTTAATTTATTTGTTCAGAATCTCATGCACTCTAAATTAAGTTTTAATTATTGTATGGGAAAATTCATTTTTAGTATTATTTGAATATATGAATATGGGTATTGGATCAGGTCACTCCTAATTTAATTTAAAAAATACAAAAATAATTTATCGGTTAAAATTAGTTGCATTCGTTAGACACAAAATAGTAGAATATAATATACATGTGCGTGTATGTGTGTGCGCGCGCGCACACACACACACACACACACACACACACACACACACACACACACACACATATATATATATATATATATATATATATATATATATATATATATATATATATATATATATATATATTATCGGTAATGGATTGAAATATACTCCTCTGCTTCAAAATATTGTTTACCTGTACCCTTCATTATGTTATTGGGTTATCCATACCCCTACTGTCATACTTTGGACTAAAAATACCCTATTTTAGATTGGAGTACCACGTGGCAATACCATATTAAACTGATTCATTTTTTTACCCAACCCGTTTTACATAAAACCCACGACCCGAACCATATTTTTATTTTTCAATTTTTTTATTAAAAATTTTCTTTTTGTAAACTTAAAAGAAATTGGAAAATATTTTTATTTTTTAAAAAACTAAGTAGATACTAAAAGGATTTTGCAAAACAAATTGTAAAAACTGAAAAAAATCATTTTTTAACAAAATAACTTATTTGTAAAAACTATAAAAACATATTTGTACAAACTGAAAAAAATTTGTAAAAACTGTTTTTTTTCAGTTTTTAACAAAATATTTCTTTTTTTAAAAACTGAAATAAAATATTTTAAAAAAGTATTTTTCGATTTTGAAAAATGTTTTTTTTTTTCATTTTTTCAGTTTTTTAAAGATTTTCTTTTTGTAAAAACTGAAAAAATAAATTTGTATAAACTGATTTTTTTTAAAAAACAAGAAAAAATATTTTTGTTTTTTAACAAAATATTTTATTTTTTTCATTTTTTTTCATTTTTTATTTTTTAAAAGAATTTTGTTTTGTAAAAACTCGAAAAACAAATTTGTAAAAATAGATTTTGTTTTGTTTTTTAACAAGATATTTTCTCTTTTAAAATCTAAAATTAAAAAAAAAACTAGAAAAAAATGAAAATAGGGGTTGGGTTGTGGGTTTTTTAAAAAAACGAGTCGGGTAAAAAAGGGAAATGAGTCATTTTAATCTGATGTTGCCTAATGATATTCCATTCCAAATAGGGAGGGGTATCTTTATTTCAAAGTATGACAGTAGTGTAATATATTATATATAACCCAATAGTATGACGGTCGGGATATAGATAGCCCAAAAGGATAACGAAGGATACATGTAAACAATATTTGAAAGTAGAGGGATATATATATATATATATATATATATATATATATATATATATATATATATATATATATATATATATATATATATATGTATAGCTAAGGTTATTATATTTTGGAGCGGCTAAACATATATATTATTTCTATTTTAGTTGAATTATTATTTATTAAACTGAAAATATAAAATAATATGGAATAAGAACATACTATCGAAAAATTTTATAATTTTTATGTAAGAAAATATAATTATATATCCTTAAAAAATCATAATTACACAAACATTTATGAAATTTATCTAATAATTGTCTATTCAAATAAATGAATATACTCAAATCATTCATGTCGGAAGTCAAACCAAAATAAGGTATCCTATGGGAAATATAACAGTACGAGACTTCTATTTATTTTACAAATTAGTAAACTCAAATTATATCCGAAACTGTGTTAATTATGTAAGGGACAAAATAAGTATGATATAATATAATAAAGGGAAAAGGGTCAGAACTGCCCCTAACGTATTGATGCCAGTTAAAAATGCCCTCCATTAATGTATTTTGAAAAAAATACCTCTACTGTTAAAAATTTGGCATATTTGTGTCTCTAAATCTAACAACTGACTGTACTTATATTTAAAATGGTAGGGGCATTTTTTTCAAAATAGGTTAACGGTATGTGCATTTTTAAACTGGAGTCAATACGTTAGGGGCACAAATATGCCAGCATTTTAACGGTAGGGGGTTTTTTTCAAAATAAGTTAATGGAGGGCATTTTTAAAATGGCGTTAATACGTTAGGGAGAGTTCTGACCCTTTTCCTTATAATAAATTATAAATAATTTATTTCACAAATTAGTAAACTCAAATTCGTTCCAACAATTTGTGAAACCGAAAGAATACTCAAATAATTTGTGTTAATTGTGTAAGGGACAAAATAAGATTTTCACAGTTGTGTGACAATGAAACCACAAGTCAAAGTTGATATTGCTACAATTATTATAACATTACACAGAGAAGTGTTTCCTTTTTAGGAGTATTTTGCCAAAGCTACTCCCTCCGTTTCCTTTTGGATTTGTGCCGCCTAAAGCTATAAATAGCGAAACATTGTCTATTAGGACCTTTTTTTTTATGCTCGAACTCGGGACTTTTAATTAAAATGAAGATGAATCTTATCTATCTTATTACAACTTTTAGGTTAAAAAATGGTAGCATCTTCTAACGTCGTTGCACAATTTTAGGATTTGTATAATAGAACATGATTTGAAAGATGTTGTGTGCAAACGATTTTTTTTTTTTTTTTGGTTTTTCATGTGATGATGTCTGATACTCGTATTGCAATTCAACTATATCCGAATTCACGACGTGTGTAAATGACCTTAATTACAAAGTTTGACTTTAAATTGAAGTTGAGGTGTTACCACAGTCATCTAGGTGTTTAAACTTTTAGATTATGTTTAAATATTTAAATTTTTCAATGAGGTAATAGCATACTTCAATATGTTACAAAGTTAACAGAGATTATATAGATTTGAATTCTACACTTACCTATTATCAAAAGAATGTTCACTTGATTGGTCCAAAAAAAAAAAAATTCAAAATCATACGGGAGGAGGCATGAGAAAGACTTAATTAGGTATATAAAAGTATACTTTCTTTAATAATTTAAATTTTGAGATAAAATAATCACATAATTCAACATCACAAAAAATATAATAAAAATAGGTACAATTATATAAGATCCCACAAACTCATCAAATACTTTTGAAATACGTCATCCTTGAAAAATAATAATCTAATAAATGATAAATGTATTAGTAGAAAAAAGACATGATACATGGATTAACGATATAATAACCGGTGACATCCATATCTAGTTAATAAAGAGATATATGAGGCACAAATAAAATACCTATGATATTTATCAAAGAAAGTATCGTATCTGACATTTGTTGTGACAGAAGAAATCAAGAAATAACCAAGAAATGCGATCACATATTATTACCATAAAAGTTACGAATAGATTTAGTAACAAGTAATTAATGAAATAAATATAAGTAAAGGGTAGGAATTAATGTAAAGAATCGTTATAATTGTATATTCTTATATAAGGACCCTTATTTTATTTTGCATATGTATTTGAATAGTCACAATTATACAAAATCAGTCTTTGTTATGAAATAATATTAAAGACAAGAACAATAACTCAAGAACAAGAACAATATAGAGAGAGAATAGGGAGAGAGAGAAGTATTCTTATTAATACTTGGGGGTGATTTACAATGGTAGAGGGCACCTCTATTTATAGGGAGGAGGATGATTTATCTACCAAGAATAGAACTCTAGAATCTCTCTAATTAAAGACATTCACCTTAAATAGAAGTGTATTTATAACAGTCTTTAACTTTTATTTGATTGATTTCAATCTATAATTATCAGAGAAATCAATGGTCGACAATAAGTTTTCTTTCTTTTTCATTTATCGCTCAATTATTTATTTTATTCTCATCTTTTTTAGAAAAGAGAAGTAAATTAAATTCTTTGAAACAAAATTTATTTAATATTAACTTTGACCATAAAAATTATTTTTTTGGTTAAACAATAAATTCTAAGTAAAGATGATGCGATGGTTCTTTCCTGAAGTCAAACTGAAATAAGGTATCCCAAGGAAAACATTGCAAGGCATCAACTAATAGGTCATAGTGTCACTGAGAAGTTTTATTTTGTATCTTGTACGATTGATATTAATTATAAAA
Organism: Nicotiana benthamiana; assembly: GCA_034376525.1. Taxonomy (NCBI): domain Eukaryota; kingdom Viridiplantae; phylum Streptophyta; class Magnoliopsida; order Solanales; family Solanaceae; genus Nicotiana; species Nicotiana benthamiana. Next base: position 57,620,633 of record CM067330.1, on the reverse strand, counting down.
ATATTTTTTATCTAATAAAATTATTAACCCCAATCTTATACTTTTGAATTCATAAAATTTAGATTCATAAAACTGTAAAAAAAAAATTATTGCATATAATTAATATAAATTGTATGAAACACAAAATAAATTTTTTTAGTATCACAATGTCGACCATCTTTTCTTACTTTTTTTTTCTTTTCTGCTCCCCCCTCCTCCCTCCCAAAAAAAACCCAAACTTGTGGATGCCCATAGACATAAGGTTCACGACAATTTGAAAAACCATTTTCAACCAAAATTTTTTTTTTTAAAAAAAGGAAGCCATAGAAGTTTATATCCTAGCATGATATCATGATGGAAAATATAAAACTGCGAGTAGTATCGTGTTCTGCCGACAGAAATTAAATTGTTTTTCGTTCACCACACATTTTACTTTTTGTTCTTTAAATTTTCTGTCGTGCCATGTGATCAGTACATATTAGTTTGTGATATGATATTACATAGCACTACTAAAAAAAGAGGGCTACTGACTGCCTAATCGACCGATTTTGGTCAGTATTTTTTGACGGATTAAATCCTAAAAAGGAAAAAATTGATCGAAGTCAATTATACTTTTGTAAAATTAGTCTATAGAATTTTTGTTTAAAATAACTAATGGTAATATTGTATTTTATTAGTTTTAATTTTCAATGCAGGATCTATTTTATTAGCTATCGCTTTTGCTTTTATGTCTTTCTTCTGAATTTTATGTTCCTATATTTCTTATGATTTCCATGGTGATACTAATATTATCTCCTTTTGTATTTTTATTTCCTTGAGTCGAGGTGTAGACAATAAATTTGCGTCGAGAAAATAAAATCAAGAACGAAAAATATCGCAACAATCGTAGTATTTTATGTCAAATATTTGAGTGTTACATTCTCTATGAATCCTCTGATTCCTCTGATTCCTCTTTCCAATGGTAAATAAATTCAAGGGCCTTAGAGCTTGATCTTGAATCTATATTTGTTTTCACGAACGATGATCTTGTTCTTGAGCTTGAGCTTGAGCTTGATTGCTTGACCTTGAACTTGATTTGTTCTTCGTTCTTGAGCTTGAACTTGAAGCTTGAAACTTGTGGAGGAATTTGCAGTTTGATCCACAAGCTCTTTGTTGCTTCTTGTTATAACTTCTGGTGTCCTTTCTGAGTTATGAAGACCCCTATTTATAGTTGTGGAAGGGAAGAGTTATCATAAGAACAAACTCTTTCCGACCAATCAAATTAAAGTGTGACATGGCCGCATTTGATTGGCTATAACATGTCACTTGCACACGTGGCGCGATTTTATTGGCATTTTAGTGTGACTGTGCATGCCTTGTCATTTTGGCATGTGTCATGATCCTATTGGCTCTTCCATTTGACTTGGCCTGCCACGTCATTTAACACATGGCACCAAACTGGGCCTCTAGGAAGATGTCATCTTGGGCTTAATGAAGTGAGCTCATCCCTTTAGCCCAATTAAATGGGCTACCCCAATGGATTAAGACTTATTTATTTAATCCATATGTATTTGACTTATATAATTAATTTAATTATATTAGCCCATAATATTTATTTGGACCAATATATCTTGAATTTAAAATATAGTCCAAATTACTTTATGAATTTAATTTTAATAAAAATTCATATATTTACACGAGGGTCTTTCAAAAATAGCATCTCTACTCCATTGGGGTAGGGGTAAGATCTGCGTACACTCTACCCTCCCCAGACCTCACTAGTGAAATTTTACTAGGTTGTTGTTGTTGTTATAAGTCAGAATCGTCCCAGATAATATTTTGAAATTAACTTTAGGTTCTACCACGTTAAAAATTCCAGATTTGCGCAACTTCGCCAAAAGTTTTGTATCTTGAAGTAGGAACATCGAAATCATGAACCGTTTGATCTACTGAAAACTTAACTTCCAGATATATAACATATTCAAAATTCAAGATTTAATACCTCACGGATATATTCAGATAATATTTCAAAGTCAATGCTAAATTCTAATACACCGACAATTTCAGATTTGCGCGACTTCACTAAATATTTTGTATTTTGATATGGAAGCCTCGCGATCGGAAGACATCTTACTTGACATAAATCAAAATTTAAGAGCCATATTCTCACCAATATCTTGAGGTTCAAATCTCACTAAATTTGAAACGTTGTGCCAAGCAATCATTTCCTTATACTTGTGTTTCCTTTTGATGTCTCACTTCTCTTCCCTCCCCCTTATTTAGGCAGAGGGAAAACTTGGAGACCAAAAAATTTGAAGGTTTGGCAAACCTAAAGACATAAGGAATCTCTGGGAATTCAATGCAAATACTTGACATCCTTCTAAAATCAGCCCATTGAAGATATCAATTTACCAAGGAGGGTTGCCCCCTTTAAATCAAAGAAGATCAAAGTTCAACAGGAGGATGGCATTTCAGCTTGATCTTGCGTTTCTTCATACTTCATTCAAACAAGAATTGGGATAATATGTATCTTTTTAACTTATGCGACTGAACTTAGAATAAAACTCTAAGCTGCCTACGTACCCCGGTGAAGAGGATCAAGTCATACCGTAGTTCAGACTAGGTGATTTTTTTTGTTTTTACGTCCCAACGTTTTCCTAGGCCGCCTCTTTCGAGATTTTCAACCTAGCGGACTCTTTTTTTTGGGCCGTACACAGTTTATACTCTTGCGGGCTAGGAGTGTAGCAACATGCAATTTAGGCTCGTGCATCAAGGAGCGTCATGACTTCAAGGATAATACTTCTTTAAAAACTAGCTATTTATAGGGCCAATTTTCATACCATCTGCATCAACCAGCTTGTAAGCCCCACTTGAGTAAGCTTCTTGCACAATATATGGTCCGTCCCACTTTGAAGTGAACTTCCATACAGGTTTATGGGAAGTAATTATGGGACTTCGTACGGCAAGGACTTGATCTCCTACTTGAAAGGATCTCGGGCGAACTCTTTTATTGAAGGCGCGAGATAATCGAGCTTGATAACATTCAAGACCCTGTTGAGCTTCCAATCTCTTTTCATCAAGAGCTTCCAACTCTGCTAACCGAAGTCGAGCATTTTTTTCATCAGTGATCCCTTCTTGAATAGCCAGTCGTAACGAAGGTATTCGACGCTCAAGTGGCAAGACGGCTTCGACCCCATAAACGAGTGAATAAGGAGTTGCCTGTGTTGTCGTGCGTTGATTCATCATATATGCCCATAGAGCTTATTCCATACGGTCATTCCAATCTCATTTGGATTTGGAGATGACTTTCTTTAACAAGTTGCATAGAATCTTGTTGAATGCTTCGGCTAGACCATTGGCGGCAACATTGTACATCGAAGAGTTACGTTGCTTGAAGCCAAAGAGCTCACAAATCTTGTTCATTAACCAATTGTCGAACGGCTTGCCATTATCCGTTATTATGTAATGGGGAATGCCAAAAAGATAGATGATTTTCACTCGGATGAAACTTGCAACATTTTCCTTCTTTACCTCCTTAAGAGCAACAGCTTCAGCCCATTTTGAGAAGTAGTCAGTTGCAGCCAAGATGTATATGTGGCCACCAGAGGATTTTGGTAGTGGTCCAACAATATCCAATCCCCAAGCGTCAAATGGCCAGGATGCGACAGTCGGTGCAACACTTCAGGAGGTTGATGAATAAAATTCGCATGGAATTGACAAGCCTTGCATCTTCGAGCGTAGTCCAAGCAATCTTTTACCATCGTTGGCCAATAATATCCCATCCTTTTTATATGGAAGTGGAGCTTGGTCCGGATTGGTGTGACCCACATACCCCAGAATGTGCCTCTTGCAAAGCTTGGAGAGATTCTTCTTCTCCTAGGTATCGCAAGAGTACTCCCTCGAACGACCTTCTGTATAGACTATCCTTGTAGTAAAAGAAGCGAGGCGCATGACGGTGGATTTCAGTCCTTCTCCTCGGATTTTCTGGAAGTATCCCATAGCATAAGTAGTCGATAATGGGTTGGTGCCATTCTTCCTTCTCAACTTCAGAAACAGCAACAAGATGCTCGAGTTCGTTTTCTTCACATTCAGCCTCATTTGGCGGTGGTACTACCAATGTTTGGCAAACGGTAACTTGCGCTTGATCATGCAGGGTTAAAGATGAAGATAGGGCAGCTAAAGCATCAACCTTCTTATTTTCTTTTCTTGGCACATGCTGAATAGTCACATCAACGAGCCATCCCATTAATTTTTAGCGTAATCATGATATGGGCATAGTTCAGGCTTATTAACCTCGTAACTACCCAAAAGCTTGTTGACCACTAATTGAGAGTCAACAAAGACTTGCAATTGCAACTGCTTCATATCAATGGCCATTTCAAGACCAAGTATTAATGCTTGATACTCAGCAACATTGTTGGAACAGAGTTGTGTCAAGGTGAAGGAGTAGGGCAAGACTTCACACTGGGGAGTGACAAATACTACGCCAGCCCCAGCTCCCCCACGTTGCGCGGCACCATCAAAATACATCTTCCATGGAGTTTGAACTTCAACAACCATTGCGTCCTTTTCAGGTATTTCATCAGTAAGCTCCAAGTCATCAGATATCGGATGATCTGCCAAGAAATATGCCAATGCTTGTCCTTTTACAGACTTTTGAGGGATTTACAAAATCTCAAATTGTTGAAATTGGAGGTACCACCTCATTTGTTGATTATTAAGAACAGGTTTTGACATCACGAAATTGATGGGATTTGCTTTAGAAACAAGATAGACAACATGAGCTTGAAAGTAGTGCTTCAACTTTTGAATTGAGAAGACTAGTGCCAAGCACAACTTCTCAATTGGCGAATAAAGTCAACTCGTTTGGTGTCATCATCCTGCTCAAGTAGTAAAGAGAGTTTTCTTTCCCTCACTATTTTCTTGGGCCAACAGTGCTCCAACAGACCTTTCTTGTGCCGCAGTGTTTAGTATCAATGGCTTTCCAGGTACAGGGGCTGCTAATACTGGAGGCTTCATCAAGTAGTAATGCTCTCAAAGGCATTGCCGCATGCTTGGTCCCATCTGAAAGGGACACCTTTCTTCATAAGGCGACTGAATGGTTGGCACCTCTCGGCTAGGTTCGAAATGAACCTCCTAAGGCACGCTAGCTTTCCATGCAAACTTTTCAATTCATGGATATGTCGAGGCTCATGCTTTTCAAAATGGTATCCGCTTTGGCTTGATCAATTTCGATCACTCGATGTCGGACAATGAAACCAAGGAACTTTCCAGAAGTAACTCCAAAGACACATTTCAACGGATTCATCCTAAGTTGGCATCTCCGGAGTAATTCAAATACCATCATCGAGTCTTTCATGTGGTCGCCCTTCTTTCTTGATTTCACCACCAAGTCTTCAATATAACATTCGATATTCTTGTGGAGAAGATCGTGGAAAATATTTTGCATAGCCCTTTGGTAAGTAGCACCAGAATTCTTCAAGCCAAAAGGCATTACCTTGTAGCAATAAATACCCTTTGGAGTGCGGAACGCAGTAAGATCTTCATCATTTGGTACCATGCAAATTTTCTTATAGCCCGACGAACCGTCCATGAAAGACATTGCCTCGTAACTAGTAGTAGCGTCGATCATCAGCTCTGGAATAGGAAGTGGGAATTCATATTTGGGACATGCATTATTGAGGTCCCTGAAGTCAACGCATACTCGAATCTGGCCATTCTTCTTCCTTACAAGGACAATATTTGAAACCCATGTTGGGTATTTAACTTCCCGAGTAAATCCAGCTTCAACGAGTTTGTTAACTTCAATTTCAATCAGGGGAACCAAGTCCGGCCTGAAGCGCCTTTGAGATTGTTTAACAGGGCGAGCACCATTTTTGACTGCAAGGTGATGGACTGCTACTTTTGGGTCCAAGCCAGGCATCTCTTTGTAACTCCAAGCGAAGACATCTCTGAACTCTTCGAATAACTCAATATAAGTGCTTTCTTCATCAGCTTCGAGTAAAGCACTTAGGTAGGTGGGTCTTGGTTCTTCATCGGTGCCAAGGTTAACTTCTTTTAAGGCATCAACCGTCGTCTTCACTCCTTCTTCAAGTTCAAGTGAAGCATCTTTCACATCTTCATCTTCTCGAGGATCCCCATCATTGAAGGATATGTGATAAAATGGTGAAACATGCTCCAATTCTGTGTTATCCTTCATCGAAGATGGAACACCATTCTTGCTTTGTACAGTGACATGATACGAAGAACCTACACTTCTTCATCTTCGTCACATTCCTTTGTGTAAACTACAGTATATGGCTTTACCTTCAATATTTCACATGAAACTACAAGTTTTGTTTGTCGCCTCATTCTAGAAGTAACCAAACTTTGGAAATATCTAGAGATCTCCTGGATTTTGGGTGAAGCGGGTGTTTTTATTCTTTGAAAATTTCTCCGGAACTTGTTCCCCTTCTTTATTGGACCCAATATTTCAAACATGGAGGTCCTACCAGGTGATCTTCCAAGTCGATCAAAGACAGAAGTCTTGTTAGAAGCGGCTGATTCATCTTCTACAATGATATACATGTTGCTCTCCCTTCTTATTGAAATGCTCACTGGTGACGATTTCTTGTATCCCAAACCTTCACGTGGTTGCCTCGTTAAAGTTTCTGACGGGAGTTTCCCTAACTTTGATGGCTCGTTGGGATTATATCCAGCTTTTGCAAATAGCTTGTAACCTTCACCTGTTCGCTTTGTAGGGAGTGCCACATTCTGCAAACGATTTTGGGCTACAAACCCTGCAAGCAATGTTGAGGGCGACTTTACTGCCTCAATCCGTTTGACCGGAAGAGTTAACTCCTTTGGCATGTTGATTTGGATATTATATGACTCGTCCTCGTCTTTATTCCTTATAAGGACATATTGGAGTAGGAGACTTACTTTCTTTCCATAGGACACAATGCCCTTTTTATAAGATTTATTCATGTTGGCAGGCACCCCCTTTGTAATAGTTTTGGCTTTACCCATGCTCACCTCAACTCTTTTAGTTATGGGTTCGTCATTCTTGCTTTTCATACCATCATCGTCTTTCAGCTCCTTCACAATGCAGTTCTTCAAGTAGAACTTTGCATCGGCGAAGTGTGACTCAGCCTCGGTGAATGGCTCATCATCAGCAACTATCGTCTTCTCGACTTCACCCTAGTAGTATTTTAAACATTGATGGTAGGTAGATGGAATAATTTTATTCTCATGTATCCAAGGCCTCCCAAGCAAAACATTGTATGAAGTCTTCGCGTCGATCACATGCAGCCATGCACTTGATTGCATATCTTTAAAAGTGATTCCTAGTCTGATCGCACCTATGGCTCTTTGGCCCCATTGGTTGAATCCTTCGATCATCACACGACTTTCTGAGAGTTCATTCATGGGAATACCAAGTTCTTTCACAGTATGGATTGGCAAAATGTTCATTGAGAATCCTCCATCAACCAAAATCCGATTTACCCTTTCATCGCATATATAGTCAACCAGGTACAATGGGCGGTTATGAGAAGTGTTGCCTAGCACAAGATTGTCATTTGTGAACGTGACCTTTTCCTCACAAGCATTAACTTCTTGAGGAGTAGATTCGATAGGCTTTTCCGAAGATGGTGCCAACGGTAGGTCATCACTCTTTTCTTCCCCTTTGTCAGCGTGGCAACAAGAGGCATCAATTCCCTCATGGGAAGTCTTCATGTGGAACCAACTTGGTAATAACTCCTCCAAGGTCACTGGATTTCGTAGCTTTTGGGGGTGGTGCATCTCCACTTTTGCTTTCTTCAAATGCCTAACTGGATTTTTTATTGGTCTTTTTGCCATCATCTTCCTTGTTGGTTTTTCCACTGATTCTTTTCGTGGTCCCCTTTTGTGGCGCCTACGACGAGTCACTAACGTCCAACCTTCATCATCATCAGGTTGGTTGACTTCAGATTTGTCGCTCTCCAGTAATTCTTTATCTTTGCTTTCTTCAAACCACATAATTCATTCGGACTGAATGAGCCAAAGGCGATAAAGACATGGTTTGCACTTTCTTTCTCATCCTCAAGCACGATCTTCTTTTCGCGAGCCAAGTCCATGACTTTATCCATAAAGACAAAGCACTTCTACAGAGGGTGGCTTATAAGTCAGTGATATTTGCAGTAATTTGGGTCAGTTTTTTTCCCAGCTTCATTTGGTCGCTTCATCTCCGGAAGCTCAATAGGATTTAACTCGATGAGCTCTTCAAAAATGGCTGGCACATCAGAATCCATGAATGGGTACTGTTTTTCCTGCATTTATTTTAGAGTTAACTTTCCACTTGGCTTGTCTTGAAAAGAAGTGGATTTCATACTTTGTTTCTTGCTCACCTTCGCCGCGAACTTCATAGGTGATGTATTGAAATTCATAGCTTCTTTGCTTTCAGACTTGGGTACGAACTTGCCCCAATTCCTAACTTATTGCTTGTCATTCGCTTTGCAAGGTTCATATATGGGCAGCCTTTCATTTCCAGCAGAGGCCATGTTCAATTCCATGTCATGGGCATGAGTTGAAAGTTATTCAAATGTGCTAGGCTTGATACCTTGAAAGATGTAGCGCAATACCCAATGCATGCCTTGGATGCACATCTTTATGCCCGAAGCTTCACTAAGCCTGTCTTTGCAGTTGAGGCTTGCATTACTAAAACGATTGATAAAGTCGATAACTGGTTCCCCATTTCTTTGACGAGTATTTGTGAGAAATAGCATACTCATAGTGCGTCTCGTGCTATAAAAGCGATTGAGGAACTCTTGCTCTAGTTGATCCCAACTATCGATAGATCCAGCCTCGAGGTCCGTGTACCAATCAAAAGCATTTCCTTTTAATGAGCGGACAAACTGTTTGAGGAGGTAGTCTCCGTAAGTCCCAGCATTGTTGCATGTCTCAATAAAGTGCGCCACATGTTGCTTTAGGTTACCTTTACCATCAAACTGTTGAAACTTTGGAGGTTGATAGCCAGCAGGCATATTCAACATATCGACCCTCGTAGTGTACGACTTTGCATATGTAAGGGAGGATTTAGCAGAAACTTCATACTTGTTCTTGATGGTTCCTTCAATGAACTCCTTAAAATGATCGATTGAAATCATCCCTTCAAATGAGACAGGGACAGTCTTAGTGGATGTTGTTTGTCTCGGGGGAGAGTCGCTCTCTAGAACTTCTGGGAGCTTGCCAGGTTCATGGGTAGATTCTTCCTCCATCAAGATTCCCACCCTGTCTGTTAGCTTGTCAATTCTATCCTCTTGATTTTGCATGCATTTAGTCAAGCCAGCGATTGCTTCCATCAAATTTGCCAACTTCTCCTCCATGGATGAAGTGTTTGTTACCATGGCTTGCATGATTGTCGTGGATGACGGAGAGTAGCATAGATTTTCACACGGATTGATCCTTGATTGGCTCACGCTATGTGATGTAAGTGGGGAGGATCCATCACTTGAAGCATCATCATCTTCCTTCACAGCAGAGTGCTTGGAGCCGGAGAGGTCAAGCAGAGCTAGTGTTTTCCTGATCTTTTCAGCAACATTGCTTCCTCCTTCAGATGCGTTTGTGGAAGATCTTGCTCCTTTTGAGGATGAAGATCCGAAGACAGGGGTTGATGCGGACGACGCTTGGGGTGCTTGTTGTCATAAAAAGATTTCTTTGCTTCTCGTAACTAGACCAAACCTTCCAAAAGTGATATCGAGGATGCTTTCCACATCAGCGTAGAACCAGGAATTAGCAGCCTTGGTAGAAGTTGAATCGGAGTTGATTTTCTTTGGAGCCATTTCAATCTTCTTGAACTTTGGTGATTGAAAAGTTGAGATGAGAGGTAGAGATTGTCCCACTGGGCGTGCCAGAGTTTGTAGACAATAAATTTTCGTCGAAAAAATAAAATCAAGACCGAAAATATTGCAACAATCGTAGTATTTTATTTCAAATTTGAGTGTTACAATCTCTATGAATCCTCTGATTCCTCTTTCCAATGGTAAATAAATTCAAGGGCCTTTGAGCTTGATCTTGAATCTATATTTGTTTTCACGAACGATGATCTTGTTCTTGAGCTTGAGCTTGAGCTTGATTGCTTGAACTTGATCTTGATTCGTTCTTCGTTCTTGAGCTTGAACTTGATCTCTTGAACTTGAAGCTTGAAGCTTGAAACTTGTGGAGGAATTTGCAGCGTTTGATCCACGAGCTCTTTCTTGATTCTTGTTATAACTTCTGGTGTCCTTTTTGAGTTATGAAGACCCCCATTTATAGTTGTGGAAGGAAAGAGTTATGATAAGAAGAAACTCTTTCCGACCAATCAAATTAAAGTGTGACATAGCCGCATGTGATTGGCCAGAACATGTCACTTGCACACGTGGCACGATTTTATTGGCCTTTTAGTGTGACTGTGCATGCCTTGTCATTTTGGCACGTGGCATGATCCTATTGGCTCTTCCATTTGACTTGGCGTACCACGTCATTTGACACGTGGCACCAAACTGGGCTTCTAGGAAGATGTCATCTTGGGCTTAATGAAGTGGGCTCATCCTTTTAGCCTAATTAAATGGTCTAACCCAATGGATTAAGACTTATTATTTAATCTATATATATTGGACTATATAATTAATTCAATTATATTAGCCCATAATATTTATTTGGACCAATATATCTTGAATTTAAAATTAGTCCAAATTATTGTATGAATTTAATTTTAAAAAAATTCATATATTTACACGAGGGTCTTTCAAAAGTAGCATCTCTACTCCACTGGGGTAGGGGTAAGATCTGCGTACACATTATCCTCTCCAGACCCCACTAGTAAAATTTTACTAGGTTGTTGTTGTTGTTATAAGTAAGAAATGCACCATTTGAAAATCGAACCAAGGTCTGTAATGTGGCAGGATACTATTCTACTACTAAACCATTGGTGCATTCTATTTTAACACTGTCGTTTATTTTATTTATACTTTTAATTGTATTTTCGCACAAAAATAACCGATTGATGTCGGTTGATTTTATGAAAAATAAATGGGTCTTTTTTAATATTAATTTTAATTTATTTTATTTGTCTTTTGTCGATTTTTTGGAAAAATAATTTTTTGGAACTCAAAAATAGTTTTCTGTATTTTTTTGCAAAGAAATATTGACAAAAATTGTCAATTCTGTAAAAAAATTAAAAATTAATATGTTTTGAAAAATTAATTGACTTCGATCGGTTTTTGACCGATTTTTGAACCGATCGAAATCAATTTTGTTCCGAATTCTAGTAGTGTAATAGAATACACAATTTAAGTATTTGACCAAATGTAAGCCTTTAAATTTATATGGTTATTTTATTTCACAAGGGAAGATTCTCGTGAGGGGGAGGAATTTTTTTTTAAAAAATCTTGATAGTGTGGTTCTTTATTTAAGGTGGAGACAATGGCAGTAATGAGATGCAAGCCACGCGTTATACATTTCTCATATATTCAATATTTTTATATTTGATTCATTTGAGTTCTTAAATAAATAAGTTATAAAAATTTAAATATAGTCATACTGGTTTGCAAGAACAAAGGAATTATGTCAAAGCACTTTTCTTGAACTAAAAAAGAATAACTAGAGTATATGTCTTTAAGTTTAATATTAGAACAAACACAATTATTCTCCAAACATATTTTCTGCAAAAAATAAAAAAAATTAGACACACGACTTATTCTTATTAAGTCGATGGTCTATTGGAAACAAAATCTGTATCTTCACGAGCAGAGGCGGATCTATGGCTTAGGTTGAGGGATTACCGGATCCCGTAAACTTCGACAGAAATCTTATATACCTTGAAAATGCTTAATTTAAATTACTTAGCACCCTTGACGCTAAAAGCCTTTAGGGAGCATTGATTGAACCGAAACATGTGCACATATTACATTCCTGGGTCTGTCTTTATCCACGAGTTAGGGGTAAAGTCTGCATACACATATTACCTTTCTCAGATCCCACTTTATGGGATCACACTAGGTATATTATTATTGTAAACACACAACTTGTCAGTAATTTTTTTTTCCCAAAGACTTTCAAATTACAATTTAAAGGTTATTTATTTCACGTACTAATTAACGAGGATTATAATGCAAGGATTTCATGACGTGAATAATAATAGAAGAAATTATGTAAGTAAATCGTACACTAATTATGCTAAAATTATTTTTTCTTATATGACCAACTATATTGCCGTCATACAAGAATTTTATATTTAATCACTTTTAAAAAGGTATTATTTTATAAGAAGTTTTCTGCTAAATATTCTGTCTCATTGGTCTGGATAAAAGAATTCTGATAGGCATTAGGGAACACTTTCCCTTTATAGGATCTTATGTGTGAGCAAATTTAAATTAGTGAGTTGTCTATTGAATATAAAATATTGGATAAAAATTTACAAAATTATCCTCAATTGGGTCCCACTGGTTTGATCGAAAAGTTTAGATGGGGTTGCAAGAGTAAATTGGAAGTAGTTGAAGTCTTCGAAGTGGAGTGGAGAGACAATAAATGGCTTTCAATTAGAGCTTTCTTTGACCAAGATGCTAGGAGTTCAAAAGTAATTTTTTATCAAAAAAATATTTTTTTAAAAATTTAAGGTATGTGATTAAAATAAAAAAATACTTTTAAATAGCAGGGGAAGCCAAGAAGCAAAAATAAAAAAATTAATTTATTCAAAATAAATATAACCTTACAATAAATTTATATTTTCTAAATTATCTCTCGTTAATTTAACATTTTCTCTTTCACTTTTTTTAGAAAAAATTTCAACTATACATTTTTTTATTCTCTTTCTCTAATTCCTACGAATAGGTTTTAAATTTATATTGGATAATATATTTTGATGTAAATTATAATGTAAATAATAAATAATGCCAAACACCCAATGTTATTAATTTGGAATAATTATATTTTATACTGATTGAGATTTTTAATTTATGTTTTATATTTTAATTTGAATTCTTTTATTAATAAATGTTTTTATTTATTTTTCTTTTCAGTATAATAATAACGCAAATTGAACCTTTATTTTTTTTTATATAATTTGATATTTAAAAGTGATCTTTAAAAGATTGGTCAAATATAACAAAATTGTAAAAAGCACTACTCAAATAAATTTGATAAATGAAGAAATGAAAATCATAGTTGCCTTCTCTGGTTTTCTCTCTCAGCGCATGTTAGCTTAACATGCGCCACCATGAGGAAGAGAGATCGAAATCCCTCGTAGAAGGCGATTATGGTGCGAGAAACCATAGAAATTAAACAAAGGAAGAAGGACGAGAAATGCAAACAAATTCAAAGCCCAGGAAAGCAGCTTGAGAAAGAAGAAATCAATAAAACAGTAACATGCAGAGTCGATCTGATTGAGCAAAAAGAAATTCAAGAACAAGTAAGCAAAACTTCACCAATTATAAGTTTATCAGGTACGAGGACTACAGAATTGGGTGAGGGTTCATTGAGGACATCACCAAAGCTGTTAGAATCAGAAGCTGGAAGTGAGAAATTGTTATGGGCAGATCAAGCAGAGATCGTACTAGAACTGAACGCTAGGGGATCTGTATAGGATAATTTCGATATAACAAAAGTAAAAAAATATTGGATTTAAACTTGAATTTGTAGAACCTGCATTACATGATGAGGTACCTATTTGTGAAATTGAGGTAGAGGAATAGCCCAGAAATTGAGTAATCGAGAACTGCAGTTGTGTTCTATGTTTTGGGAGCCCACCCACTATTCACAGTACTTAATGCATATGTACAAAGAATGTGGGGAAAACATGGCATAAACAATGTCTCAATGCTAAAAAATAGGATAGTGGTAGTATGACTTGATTCTATCGTAGGGAAGAATGAAGTATTACAAGGTGGCATATACCACTTTGATAACAAGTCATTCATTGTGAATGCTTGGCATATGGATATGGAATTCACAAGAGGAATTGTATACTGTTCTTAAATGGGTTAAACTACCTGGGTTGGATTTCATATACTGGAGCCCTAAAGGTCTAAGCAAGATTAGCAATTTAATTGGTCAACGCTCATGGTAGATAGTCACACAGATAAGAAGATGGAGCTGAATTTTGCACGCCTCTTAGTTGAAGTTCATATGGACACCAAACTACCAGATAAAGTATTTTTTAAGAATGAGCGAGGCCTATTAATGGAGCAAATAGGTTGCATACTGGATTTATGATGACTATAGTCTATGCATACAAAACAAAGGAAGAAAGAAGAAGCTTGTGGAACTACCTAGACACTGTCAGTAAGAGTGTGGGGGGTCTATGGATAGTTATGGGAGACTTTAACTCTGTGCTGCATGCTGATGATAGAGTGGGAGGAAATCCTGTAAGTTTGGCTAAAATAATAGATTTCCGACAGTGCATAAAGCAACGTGAGCTGATTGAACTGGTAACCAGTGAGAGCATGTATACCGAAATGATAGACATGGAGAAAACATGATACTATCAAAATAGACTCGGTATTCATTAATACAGCTTGGCTCAATGTAATGCTAGCATATATGGCTTACTATCTAGAAGAATGAATAAGTGATCATTGCCCACTTAAGCTATAAAATGCTAACTCACCAAGGAGGGTAAAAACAACTTTTAAATTATATAATGTTTGGGTCTCTCATACAAACTTTATAGATAGAGTCAATGAGGGATGGGGAATATGTTTTCGAACCTTCTCTTAAAAATTCAAAGTGGATTAAATGCGCCCCTCCACCCTATCTGTACAAATAGAATAGCAAATTTATACAGAATGGGGGAAAGTAAAGGCCAAAGAACAAAAGACAAATAAGGGCTGCACAAGACGAAAAACCAGAGGTAGCGCTAAGGTGCGAGGGAAATGTAAAAAAATTAATAGTTTCACATGGAAATCTTAAAAAAGAAGAGGTCCCTTAATTACATAATTCTAAAAAGGAAATCGGGAATTGAATTCATTATAAGATAAAGAAAGTTGAGGGATGTAGTATGTTCAAAGTGGATAGAAAGCTAAAAATGATGAAGAAGAAGAAACTAAGGGTGCTGAATATGAATTATTTAAGCAATATTATTGAAGAAGCTGATGCAGATAGAATGACTTTGGCTGCAACCCAAGCAGAACTTCATAAAAACCCATTGGATGTTGAGCTACAGTTAGTAGAAACGCAGAAGTTTCAAAAATTCAAGAGATCATCCTATTTGGCAGAGGTATACCTTCAACAAAGGAGCAAAGCTACTTAGATTAAGTTGGGAGATGATAATAATAGATATTTCTTCTCAGTAATAAATCACAGAAAGTTGCAAGAAACAATTATCCAACTTACTGATAAGTTTGGATGCATGAAAACGGATCAGGAAGAGATAACATGAATATTTGTGGAATATTATCAGGAGCTACTGGGTACAAAGGGAAGATTCAGGGATCATGCCATTCTGAGTTTTTTGAATAATGGGAAAGTACTATCGATTACTTAACAACTGCAGTTGGTAAGACCTTTCATAAGGCTAGAAGAGAAAAAAATAATATTCAGTATAAATGATACCAAAACTGACACACTTGATATTTGCTAGTGATCTGATATTATTTTGCAAAGATAACAGTCAATCTATCCATAGGATGCTTGAAGTAGTGAGTTATTTCAGTGTAGTGTCAGGGCTAGTAGCTAATATAGATAAATCAAACATATTCTTAATAGGAATGGATGAAGCAACAAAATAGACTATAATAAGAGATACATGATTCTCAGTGGGTACATTACCTATGAGATACCTGGGGCTTCCACTAACATCAAAGATATGGAACAAAGTAGAGTGTCACCAGCTAGTAGAGAAGATCACAACAAATATTCAATTAGGTTATGCTAAGCTACTCTCATATGCAGGTAGATTGCAAGTGATCAATGCAGTGTTGTTTGCAATATATAACTTTTGGGGTCTGTCTTTATACTCCTTCAAAGTGTTATAAGAGCAATTAATAGGAAGTGCAAGGAGTATCTATGAGGCACTACAGAAGAACATAGGAAGATGGCATTGGTATCATGGGAGGTATTATGCAGGCCAAAGAAATGTGGAGGACTAAACATTAAGGAACGCAAAAATTGGAACATAGCTTATGTTGGAAAACTACTATGGCAATTAGTGACAAATAAAGAGGTTCCGTGGGTGAGAGGGGTACATGGGTGTATATTAATCTTGTAGAAGCATTTGAGAGCATAATTGGTATTGGAAGAAAATAAACAGTATAAAGCATAATATGGCACAATGGTATAATGGAAGTACATATAGATTGACAAACAATGAAGATTATACTGTCTCAAGTAGTTATAATTCAATATTAGAAAAATGTCAAGGTGTAGCGAAATGGATTTGATATGGAGTAGATACTGTTACCAAGACATAGATTTGCATTGTGGCTGGCATACCGCCAAAAAATGCAAACAAAAGCAGATTAGTATAGCTGAACATTCCATCACAGGTGATGTTGAATGTTTGTTGTGTGACCTGGGAGTGATAGAGACACAATAGCATATGTTTGAGGGGATTGCTGTTGGTTTAAAAATATGAGAGATGTTCTGACTAGTTGGGCAGCAATCAGTCTTCCAAATATGGCAATACCAGAGATGATACATTGAATTAAAAGAAGGTATTGAAAGCAACTAAGGAAGGAAGATGCAACAACAATTATAAGAGCAATTGTATACCATACTTGGCAAGCGAGAAACTGAAGAATTTTCAGATAAATTAGCCTAAACTTGGAGTTTTGTGTTGGGCAAGTTGAGAAAGAGATGGTGGACATAATAGGCATGTTTGCAGAATTTAAAAAGGCAAAACAATGTCCATTGATGATACAAAAATTCTGTAATTAGGAAGGTGCCTGTAAGTAGGATTCTTGTAGTTTATTAATTCTAAAGTCAATGAATTTTGTACTTAGAAGAGGTATTTTTTTGTTTGAGGTCGTGATGTACTAGAAGAGATAGTACATTTGTACACTTGATGCTTATAGGATGTAAAACATTTGTTGTTATGGTAATATTCTCAATTATTATCCAATTTTTTTTGTCAAATACAAATTACTTCTTCTGTTCTAATTTATGTTAATCTATTTGACTGAGTACGAATTATAAAAAAAATAAAGTTTTTTGGAATTTATGGTCCTAAACAGATCAAAAAAGGATCTGGAATAATTGTGTGGTTATAAAAGCTTCTTATTAAGGATATAATTAGAAGTTTAAATCAAATTATTTTTAAATTTAAAGACAATTTATTTTTTTTGAAAGGGACAAAAAAGAAAATAAATTCATGAAGCGAAGAAAATACTTTTATAAAAGAAAATTCTCAAAATAAATTATTTTTGACAGATTAGCCAAATGGCTTTTTGCTCGCATAGCCCTCTTTGACGCTTTGTTAGTTGAAAACAATTGAATTATTTGAGGAAAAGTCGCGTATAATGTGTGTGGCCGACACCTAATCATATCCTCTTATTGATTTTGATCTGTCACATTACGGGCCCCACCAGAAGAGTTGGGGTCTTGGCTTGCCATGCTTTCCAAGAAAAAATCTTCACTATCTTCCAACATTTTTACTAAATTTCAACTTTAGTCCCTACAGTTTTGTTAACATTTCTATTTCATGCTTTTTTTTAGGTCTCCAAATAAGGAAATTTAATATTATTGAACTAGAGAAGTCATTTATGTACATATGAGCAGAAGTCTCATTTTACAAGTCAGTTGGAGGATACACACATTCATATGAAACTTCATTTACCAAAGAAATAATAGGGAAAATGATTTTGACTTAAAGGTATATTTTGTATGAAGTAAAATATTTTCTAAAATTTTCGCATTTAGTTGAATTAAATATTTTAAAAAATATTTTTATCTGACTTTCCTACTAGAAAAAGAAGAAATATTTTTCAATTTTTTAAATAAATTTTTCCACCTTTTTTCTCACTCCATCTCCTCACCCCGCCACCCCTATCCCTAACCTCGCCACCGTTATCTCGACCCCTAAACCTTGAACAATTATCCTCCATGCCACCGCCACCTCAGTCCCTAGACCCTGACCAAGTATCATGTCTGCCTTTACCTATTTTGTTTCTCATAATATTTGCCTAAATTATATGACGTTCCAAAAATATTTTTGTTACCTAACCAATTAAAAGAATTTCAAATCTTCTTTTGTTTTTTTAAAAAGAGTAAGCAGTAACATCATTGAAAAATGCACTAATTAATGCATTATCAATTTGAAAAAGAAATAAGTTGATTACATTTTTGAAGACTAGACCTAACTATAGACTTTGGTTACAGAGGTAAATGGTTTGTAGTAGTACTTTTAAGAACTGAATTGAAATCTAAACGAAAATGCAGGGACGAAAAATGCATTTTTGCTTACTTCAAGTGGTATTACCGAATTGGGAAAGATCACTATTTATTGGGGTGTATATCAATAATGAAACTTAACGAAAAGCTACCTCTATAAATAGCAACTCTATAATACATGCCTCCTCACTATTCAAACCAATCTCCAACACATAAAACACAGTTACTTATTCTCTTCTTTTTTGACAAGAAAATATCATGAATTTCCTCTCATCTTTGGCAAAGAGCGCCGGCGGTCAATCCGCCGACGAGCCTAAGAAAACCGCCGGTGAGGAAGCTTCAACTGCTGACCTTTTTTCCAGTGCGAAAGTGTTAGCAGAAGCAGCTCAAAGTCAATTCAACAAAGATTCCGGCAACGTCGATAACAAAAAAGTCGCTGCTGCTGCTGCTGATGTTCTTGACGCTGCACAGAAATACGGAAAGTTAGACGAAACTCAAGGTGTTGGACAGTATATTGAAAAAGCCGAAACTTATCTCCACCAGTACGGTTCTGCTAACCCATCCACCACCACCGATGCCGCCGCTGCAAAGGCCCCGGCAGCCACACCAGATACCAAAGATACAAAGGCACCTACACCGGCTCCGGCGGCAGCAGATACTGATGAAACAAAGGCACCGGCACCGGCTCCTGCGGCAGCAGATACTGAAGAAACAAAGGCATCGGCTCCGGCACCGGCGGCAGCAGATACTGAGGAAACAAAGGCACCGGCAACCGCAGGTAAAGACAATTTAATGAAGTAGTACTCTCTCTGTCGCAATATATGGAGTAATATATAAGTGCACTTGTTGCCAAAGAAATGAAAGAAATATTTTGAAACTTGTAATAAAAATTAGTAAAACAATATTCTGAAATTTGTAATCTAAAATAACAACAATAATAATTATTCAGTAAAATCTCATCAAGTAGATCTTACACTTAATCCGACAAGGCAGAAATGCTATTTCCATTAAACTTTCCAGAAAAACGGGAATAAAAACAGAAAAAGACAATTCTTGTAATTTAAAATAAGTCGTAGAATATTTGTATAGTGATAAATTATTGAATTAGTTTATTAAACGGTTAAATTGTTACTTCTTCCGTCGTCCCATTTTATGTGATACCATTCGAAGTTTGACTCGTCCTAATGTATGTGACGCTTTTTATTTTAAATTTTGAGATTCAAACTCTTAGTTTTTATTATAAATTTGGATATATAATTTTTAGGTTTTTTGAAATATTATTTATATATTGAAAAATTATGTAAAAAATAACTATAAGATACAACACTTAATAATTCAAATTATAAAAAAATATATGAAAAGATGGCATTTAATGAATAATGTGTTTGACTTTTAAAATTAAAAAATGATAGAAGGGAGTAAATATAGAAAGATGTATACTGTTCTTTTTGGGACTAAATAAACGGGAAAGAGTGTTTATGTAAATCGGAGCTGAGGGAGTATTTTTTAATGGTCACATGGTTTGAGATTAATTAACAAACAAAAACTTTGAAAATTTGTAATTTAAAATATACAATAATGTTTACGTTGCTATAAGACTTTTAAATTTGTGATACTAACTATTTATAACATGTGTATTAATAGAATTTTTGTTATTAAAACTAAATTGAGAAATGCAAGTTAAATTGCGTTCAAATTTAAAAAAATATCATTTTTTAGTAATTGTGTTCTGACGACTTGTATGTATTCTTGGACATAGATACCGAAGAACCACCGGCACCGGCACCAGCACCGGCGCCGGCACCGGAAGAGAAGGGAGAAGGGTATGGGCAATACGTGAAAATGGCAGAAGGATTTCTGAAATCAGGAGATGATGAATCAGCGAAAGCATCTGAAGGAGGATCAGATTATCTTAAGATGGCCGGTGACTTCTTAGGCAAGAAGTGATTAGTTTAATCAGATTCTTTTTAATAATGACTGTTATTTTCCAAGTTTTTCTTCTTTCATTTTCTTTGCCACTGTTCAGTGTTCATTACCGGCGGCGAACTTCTTCAGTAGCCGTCGCCGGAGCTGGTTTTTACTTGGCATGTATGTAATTTGTGTGTGTGTGTGTGTTTTTCCAGTATGATTTTTAGAGTGTAATGGAATTTGTGTTATATGGATAAAGTGATCCTTTATGATGTTATTGGTGTATATGATATGGTGTGATTCTTAATTATATTCGTCTTCCTTCTATTCTTGATTGTATTGTATATTGTGATATATAAAATAATATAATTATTTTTATGTTATACACATGGATATAGAGACAATAATTATGAACAATCATATTTATAGTTTCATATTTTAGACAGGGGCGGATCTATGTAGAACTTTGTAGGTGCTGGAGCACTCATTAATCCCGACGCGGAGTATGTATAATTATACCAAAAATATGATAAAGTCAATATATTTAATAAGAAAGCACCCATGAAATGAAACTTCAGACGGTTAGTAGTGGTAAGGGACGGGTAATGAAAGCTTGTGTTGATGTGGCGTGGGCGAGTGTTCGATCTTGTCAATCTACACTAATTTTTTATGTTCATTTACTTCTTACAAATTATTGTCGTTGCTTTTCAGCATACAGACATATTTTTTGCCCCAAACTAGATCTTTTTAATTTCTTTTCTTTATAGACTTTATTGTTGGCTTCTTGATTTAGTTTTATTTACTTTTCCTTTTTCCTTTATCTGATTGATTATAGCAAATAATTGAAAATATTAGCTTTAAAACATTCCAAGCCCTTCTTCAAATTTTATATGATTGTTAATTTGAAATGTAGAGCGTAAGATATTTGCAAGTGTAAGTAATAATGCTATTATATTATTTTTTATATAATATAAAAAGTCCGATACAGTTGTGGCTTGTGACCATAAGTTTTTTTAATGATAATATTAAGTGTAATTTTCTTACTTAGCGCTTGTGTTCAAATAGTTGGTCACTAATACTATGTTATATATAGTAACTTTACATTAAAAAAATTAAAGCACCCATCACCTTAAGATCCTGGATCCGCCACTGATTTTAGATATATAAAAAGAAAAAAAATTGATATGTTTTTGACGTACACAAAGGAAAAAATAAAATAATAATTATATTATATATTATTATTGGATATATATTTGTTGATTATTAGATGCAAGTAAATTAGAAATATGTTAATGATGCCAATTTAATAGGTTGAATTGATGCATAGCGCCAAATTCCCTTTATTTTTCTCAATTTCTTTCAATTTTCCTTTTGTAATGCAACTTGAGAAATTACTAAATACACTGGTGAATTGACTATGAAAGTTTTGGAGATCATGAAATTAGTTGGTGACTTTGGGCAATATTAATTTTGGTTGAAGTTGGAAAAATATTGAAGACTTGAAGTTAAAGTTTAAAAAGTTAAAGTTTGTCTTTCAGATATAAATTTTACTTAAAAAAAGCTATAGTTCGAAACTTCGGTAAGTACAATATGAATTAGCTTGAAATATTTTAAGTTATCATCATCAGTAAACTTTAATTCACATTGATTCTATACGAACGTAGTTTTAAAAAAATATATTAACATATATTCTCTCTGTTCCCGTTTATGTAAATTTATTTTTTCTGTCCGTTCCAAAAAAAAAAAATTTTTTAAAATTTGATAATAATTTAACTTAAACTTATAATTCTACCTTAATGAAAAGTTTTTATAATTACATAAATACTCTGAACCCCATTTTATTTTATTTAAGTTTATAAATTTTATTTGTTTTTAAATTTTATGTCCAATCAAAAAGGTTAACACGAATAGAAATGGAAGGAGCATTGAGCAAGCTGACGAGTTCGTACTGAGTCGTTAGCCGTTAGTCGTTACACGCCTATTATTTAGGGAATCCCAACTTTCAGCATATGTTAATTAAGTAAATAATCAGTTTAATCTTCAAATTAAATTATTTTTACAATCTTTTAAGCTCAATCAATATTTACCAAAAGAAATTATATTTAATTAGTATAGAAGTGATCAAATATGAAATATTTTACGTGACGTAGAATCATGGCTGGCTGATATGTTGAGTAGTAAGGCTTATGCGTTAGACCCCTAAAATTTGGGAGCATTATTTGTTTTTAAAAATAATAAGTTTATATGTATTTAAAAAATAATATTTAGTACTTTTAATACAAAATCAAAATTTTAGTATAAAAGAAAAGAAAGCTCTTTAAATACATAAATAGAGTAATAATTTGATTTACTTAAATATGGGTAGATGAATAGTTTTCCTAACGTTTCAATTTTTACTTCTTACTCCTTCCTTAGATAATGTGTAAAATTTTTACTCTCCCTTTTTTAATTTGTCCAAGTCAATATTTCTTTTCCTTATCTCTTCATATTTTAGAAACCCCTAATATATTTTTTATATTTTTCTTTAATATTCTTATTCACCTTTTTTTCTTCTAGAAATTTAAGTTTCCAATTATTTTATACTTTTATTGCTCTATAAAATTTTATCTAAAATTAACATATCTCAAGAAATATTAAATGAGTTGGTTATATTATCAAATAAAAATAAATTATTTGGAAAAATTGTTAGAAAAAGAATTATTAACAACAATAATAACTTCCCAGTAATATCCCACACAGTGGGATATGGGGAAAAAATTATTAACACCTTTAAAAATATAGATCTCATATTAAATTTTAGCTTTAAATCCTGTATATAATTGAACACCCTACGTGGAATTTGTCTTGGGTGAGAGTAAAATTATAAGTTATAGTACGAGAAAATTCTTTTTCCTTAGTTCGTATTATACACGATATATTTTATTTTAGAAATTTTTTTATAAAGCTCTATCTTTTAATAGTAATTAGTTATTATAGATATTATTTGTTATATTACAAATTATAAATACCTTTTGTATGGTAATAAGATATATTTGATGTATTTAAGTTATTATATTCATGAATACAACAGTAAAAATAGACGTGAATCAGGGAAGTTTAGCTAATCAGTTGTTGTATCGAGTGTATTCGACTGTATTCATGGAGTGAAACATGAGATTGCAGCTAGACAGATTATTGTATTTGACTGTAGTCAACTATATTCACGACGTGAAATAGAGGATTACATTGTTTTTAAATTGAAAAGTGAATCAATTAACATAATAAACTCCTAATATAACTCAACAAACTCAATTATAACACAAAAATTTTGTATTTTTAGTTATAAAAAAAATTTCAACCGAAAAATACCGCAATCTTCGGAGAAATTATATAATACACCTGAATACATAAATTATATTAATTAAAAAAATATATGAATACATTCATGACATATAGCGAGACTGTGAATATAATGAAATACCCAATGTAAAAAAAATAGTGAATACAATAAAATACATGGTATACAACGAAATACATTGAATTACAATGAATACATGAAAATACAGCGTGATACATTGAAATATATTTAAAAAAATAAGTTGCTCAGTCCAAACTCCATCGTCTTTGTTTAAGAACAAACCATAATTTTTGATGAATCTATCGTCAAGCAACGAAATAATTCACCTAGTAGCCCAGGTCTCTTAGAGCATCAAGAAAGAAGTTTCTATATACCGAATCGAATGCTTTGTGCAAATCTATTTTAGCAGAAAATTGCGGAGCGGTGAAATTTCCTCAAAATTTCTAGAAGATAGCAAAATCTTGTAAACTATCCCTCTTCTTTTAACGAACACCATCTGGTTCAATAAAACTATGACTTTCGGTTGCATAGCCTATTCGCAAGAATTTTTTCATTTTTCTTGTACACATAATTGCATAGCGAGGCCGATAAAGATCGAAGAAATCGCTAACTTTCCGCTTCGGAATAAGTGTGATAAACATAGAATTTCTCGATTTGAGGATCTGACCTGCTTTTAAGAGACTTCAATAGCTTTATTAATGTGTGAGGCCACATCCTTTGGCAGAAGGCAGCCGGGAAGTCGTCGGGACCTGGGGCTTTCCAATTGCCGCCACGCCACATCAATCAGTTATGGCTCGACCCTCTTCCTTAGCAGCGTAGGATTCTCCGGCCAGCCTGCGTGGATCAGTATATTAGTTAGACGAGCAATGGATTATATCATCCCGACTCGTACCAAGTTTTCTTTGTCGGGCATGGAGAAACTGCTTTCCAATCGCTAGGTAAGCAAGTTCCTTTTCTAAAGAAAGTAGCAAAAATCATAAGATAAGAAAGGTCCGTTATGGCCGATGGGATTAGGAAAGAAGCAATGGATTGACTAAGCGCGCTAGCGCGCCGATACTAGATGAAGAGGTACCCCGGAAAGCAGGAATAGAGGAGGCACATGCCTGCCATTAGAAGAAACCAAAGGCAATTAGTTCATCTTTGAATAGGTAGCCCGGTTAACCAGACAAGTTGGAGGGACTCAAGAACTTTAAACGTTCAATAGCTCCAATCCCCATCTTTTCAAAACATGTCTTTTACGGGTAGGTCGAAACATCTCCATCCTTTTTGTTCGGTGTCATATCCTACGAATATGCGCCGAAGAACCTTCGTCCTCTTTGTTCCTTCGACATCTTTGAATTTGTATTAAAAGTAAGTACTAAATAATTCCTTTTTTCCTTTACTTGTTATGTAAAATCATTTTCCATTTAATAGAAAATTCTTTCAATTCAACGAAAGAGATTCTCATATGCCAGATTCCACCAAGTATACAAATGGAACCTAACCATACATATCCTCCGATTATATCTTCTAAATCGTCCACACTAACAATCCATCTTTCCCCTCCTGACATAAGGTTAGAATTCTAGCCCTTCCAGAGTGGTATCTCACTGATGGCTCGGGCCCCCCGGAAGGAGGCCTTCTTCGCCTTGTTTATCTTGACGAAATGGGTGGAATATGGTCAAACTTGGAGAAAAATAGGCCTATTTCAAAAGAGACTTGTAATTAATCCCTTTCATATCATTTGACTAATTAATCCTTTTCGCAGCGCGGACCGTCTTTTTTGGGGCCTTAATTACTTGGGGGCTTAAAGCAAGGGCTTTACTTGCTTTACCCTAAAGCCGCCACTGTTCTCGAGATTTCGTAAATTTAAGTGTTTAACAATACTTTTAAGCTTTCAATAATTCTATGCTTCTATTGCTCTATAATATCTTATCTAAATTCAATAATATCTCAAGAAAGACTAAATGAGTTGGCTGTAATATTAATTGAGAAGGAATTATAAAAAAAATCGATTATAAAAAAGAATATTAGTAACTTATATCTCAAAAAGTTAGAAAAATAAACTTAAAATAAAATCTATGTTATAACTTTCTTTTAAAAATTTAGGCCTCATATTAAATTTTAGCTTTTGGCCCCCGCATATGCTTGAGCCGTGGATTGCCTAACCGTGGCATTAGGCGAGAAGTTCCTAACAAAACTGATTATCCACATTCAGCTGTTGTGAGTAATAATCCAATATATACTAGAATCAAATAGTTAGCATTACCATTCAAATGGAAATCAAGAACCCCTAAACTCCAAAAATGTGAAACAGATCAGATTAATTAGCAAATTATGTTATGCAGAATACCGAGAATAATAACTCGAGGAGATAGAGACTACTTACAAACTAAACCAGGGCCGCCATGATCAGTATAATAGATGAAGATATGGTCATTTGGACCACTGTTCATTACTTTCCCACTGCCCCCAGTGATACCACCTCTGTTCGCAAGAATAACATCGTAAAAATTGTGAGCATTAACATCTTTTCCTACGTAATCCTGCCTCAAGAAATAATAACACCTCATAATTAATTAAGCAAAAACTCTTAGACTTGAAAATCTTCAAGGAATTAAACCAGGAAAGAACAAAAACAAACCTTAGGAACACCTTTGTAAACATCATGGCCATGTGGATTATTGATGATGATTCCAGGTCTGGGATTCATAGTATTGTTAGCAATGTCATCGTACATGAATACGATGATAATTTCGTCTTTGAGACCTCCATCCTTCAGTTGTTGGTAAGCGTGGCATACATCTGCCAGAAATCATTCAATGACCAAACAAATAAGAGATATATACCATTCAACTTTCTCTGGCAAAAGTAGCACAGCAGAGATTTTGTTTAAGTCTCTGTGCCACCCAGTGACTAAATTTTTTGTTTTTTCTCTTTCTTTTGATCTACGTAATTTTGATTTTGTTTTGGGAGAAATACTTTAGGCCTTTTTTTAAGGACGTTTGATCTTTTAACGTTATATTTAAAGATCTCCATTGAGATTTGCAAAGAGTAGGAATATGGTTTATTTGAAATTATTAAGTAGGGTTTGAAAATATTTGGTCTAAGTCAAAGAGTATATTAAAGATGAAATTGTGTCTGAAATGAATTTTCACTTTGAAAAATGTTGAAGAATAGTGAATAGGTATAGTATATTTAACTTGAAATATTCCTCGTCTAGGTTTGAGAACATGAAGTCTATTTTTAAAAGTACAGTGATAACTATATAAAAATATAATTAGCAAAAGAAATTGCGGAGCTTCTATTATAAATAAAAATATATTAAAAAAGAAAAAGACAAAGTGAAAGAAAAATGGTTGGAATAACAACCTGATGCCTATAATTTTCCCAGCCATTGGAGCCTAGGACAGCCCATTTGGTTCCTTCTGACTCTTCAGTTAAGAATTGCGAGATACTACGACCTTCAGTGCTAACCCAAATTGAGAGCAAAACAATAAATACGACACTAACATTGTACTTAAATATCATAGTATATTATCTTTTGAGGTTAACAAATTAAAAAAGCACTCAAAATTATGAATTATTGTGTTGTATGAATATTTCCAGACCCCACCTGATGGGAGTATACTGGGTAGTTGTTGTTTGTTGTTGTGTTGTATGAATATGTGCATGCAATTTATGAGAAATTTATAAGAGTTCAAACTCGTACCAACAATAGCGACGTATCCCTTAAGAGACTAATGAGGACAACGTAGATTTCAAAGTTCTCAAGGGAAAAACAATCATAGGAACTCACGAAATATGTCAAAAAACTGACAATTGCAATACACTTATTTTCATTGCTTTAAGCGAAATTTCTTGTCTTTTAATAAGTTTGTCATGTCATCACATTGTTATTGTACTTTATTTTTTGGTTTACAACCTAGATGTAGTTCGTTCTTGTTTATTAGAATCAAAGCGAAGCTCCAAGTACGGAAGAAATAGCTTTATCAGTAGGAGTTCTTTGGAAGAAGAACGTTTATCAGTGTCCTTTGGCTGGGTTTGAGAGAGAGAGGGTGAGACGGTGACCCTCTTTTGCTTTTTCAAGCTATAAATGTAAAGATCAAGTTGAAAAGTGAAAGGGACAAAATGGTATGAAGTGCTTTTTAAGATCATATTATATGAAAGATGTATGACATGTGTGGATAATGAATGACTTGCAAGGTATGCAATCTGAACCTCCACAGAGTACAAAAGGTCATACCTAATAAGAGAAATGAGCCCATGTGGTGCTTCATTCTACGATATATATAAGATCCATCTGTATAGATATCATCGGCGGGTAAATCTAATTCAATCGGTAAATCCATCTCAGGAGTAAGCTGCTCCGTTGTGGCCACTTCTGTACATGTACCGGCTTGAGCAGCCGAAATATTGATACTGGGAGATTGGGGATTTTCGACATCATTATTTAAAGAAAATTTGATAGTTAAAAATCACTTTTGATCATCTTAGGGGAAAATGCACGAGTTGCGCACAAAGACTTAAATTTAATATTACAAATTGGAATTGGAAAGAATGGGAATTCATTACTCTTTTATGCATATTGACTATCGAAGTATGTTCTACTTTGGACTTGGTCATGCGCTCAGAATGTAGAACTCAAATGGGCCTTCCAATCCTATGGATCTTAGTTGCCCGGAATATGAGTTATGTTTTTCCCGTTTTTGTTGGAAAGTATCTTTCACTTTCATTGGCATGTATGATTCACTTCACAGTCAATTTTTTTCTTCTTGACAGAAAGCATTCCATCCTTCCCTTCCTTCATTGATTGATTCTACACCGATTGGAATTGGAATGACCTGGCTACGACCGATGGGATTGGTTCGCTGGCAAAGGCCCCATTGCTGGAAAGGTTCGGCTTCAAAACCGTACGTGGAGCTTCTGCCTCATACGACTCCTCTAGGGATGGAGGTAGGCCCAATCCAGACTTGTGCGATTAAAGTTGTTGTACACGACTTCATAAGAAAAAAATAAAAAAACAATGTTTTCATCTTTTGGTCTTTGAATCCGATCTACTATATCATCTTCCAGTTCAATTGAGGTCTTGTCATTGATTACAATTGAGAATTCGTGCTTATTATTTTCTTGATAATCTACAACGAAATACAATTAATCAAATTGAAATGTGAAAGATTTGAAATTATATGCCCATCGTAGCTGTATAAAAGATGGATCTTGATAGT
Source organism: Nicotiana benthamiana (assembly GCA_034376525.1). NCBI lineage: Eukaryota > Viridiplantae > Streptophyta > Magnoliopsida > Solanales > Solanaceae > Nicotiana > Nicotiana benthamiana. The sequence goes on along the minus strand of CM067330.1, from coordinate 57,591,902 downwards.
GAAAGTGAGAAGAAGTGACAGGTCCAAGAGGGAATTCATGGTGGTAGACGATATATATATGTCAATAAGGTGTTAATGGTGGCAGAGAATATGATATGTTAGGGAACATAACGTGAGAGAGGGTATACGAGATTTTATTTACACTGAAAATTTTTAATGGAATAGGAAAGGAGAATGGGATGTATCAAAGTAGATAGAGCAAGAAAAAAATATAATTAATTAACGTATTTAGTGGCTTAGTGATAGAATATAACTAAAATTAAATATTTTGCTATAAACTTAAAAAAATATTTATACAATATGGTTTTTTTAAATAATATTTATTTAAATAAATAAAATTTTAACCAAAAAATTTATTTATTTTATCTGAATAATAACAAGGTCGAGCTGCCATGAATCATGATATTTTTGGGCTTCACTATTATAAGATCTTGCCACGTTTACACTTTTAGGCACATATATATTATTGCTATCCGGTTATTTATGAAAGGTGTTAGGCAGCAAACCTAAACACGTTCTTCCTATATTAGCCTTTCAATTTGCAAGATTCATTTCCTTTTTCCGTCGTCTCTGTTCATACACGTCTAATTAGGCGTTACTCCTGAAATATTATTTTCTGAGATAATCAAGTACCCTACTACTCTTTGAATACTGAAAATATTTATTTTTCTTTTCTGTTTTTTTATGGCAGAGAATTTTGAATAGAAAAAAAGGGATCTTTACATATGTATATTATATAATAAATCTTATTATAAAAAATATTTATTATTTGGTATTTATCTATCTAGATCATAGTTTGTTTATAAAAATTGTACCAAACCAAAAATATGTGAATTCTACCCCAAAAAGTGCCAATCTTATAGTAATCAGATTTAATGTGATTCTATCACCATAATTTCGAAATTTAAAACAGAAGAAAAACCATTGCAGCGTAATTCTCTCCCTCTCCATATATTTTCTACCATTGATAGCCATTAAAAAGCTTGAAAGCTTTGAATTCAAATTTGGATTTTCAAAAATCATTATTTGTTTGGATTGGGTGTTGTTGTAAATAATTCGAAATATGTTTAGGAGTTTATATCTCAATTTTGAGGGGTTTTGGTGAAGGTTAGATTTGGTTTTGACTGAATTTAAGATTGAAGCTCGTCGAAGAAGAAGAAGACATTTTTTTCAGAAATTGTAGTTAAATTGTAGATAAATTGTAGATAAAATATAGATAAATTGTAGATAATTTGTAGATAAATTGTAGATTGGGAAGACTAAAACTTCTACAAGCCTTCTACAATTACGTTGAAAATGCCAATTATGCTACAATTGAAATGAGAATTGGAATATTAAAATTCAATGTATTCAGTTTGTAGATACAATTTCTACAAATAAATAAAGTACTACAACAATTAGTAAGAAATATATGTTCTTACATGTTTTTAACATATCAGGTTGATTATTTATGAATCAACAAGCAAATTCTTATTTTCCACCGTAACTTTTATATTTCGAAGAAAGAAATTGTTACGACTAATATCCCTCCCAAACAAAAGAAATATAAAAGAAATGTTATTTAGTCCCACAAATGTAATAGTAACAATCCTGTATTTATTTTAGGAGTAGGTTATGAAAGTACAGTAATATGATTTTCTTGATACACATAAGGCGGGGTCTCTCCTTTGTTTTCAAACTCTTTGAATGATTTTGAGAGCCCTTTTCTTTATAGTTTGTTAATAGACTGCGTACTGATATATATAAAAATTGCATTTAACTTGGGGAACCAATACATTGACATAGAGTTGCATAGCCAGTGTAAATTTTATTTTGTCTTTCAAATGATCGTGTTGTTGTTTATCCAGTTGAGATATATTCATTAAATGAAAATATTTGGAAAAAGTATAATGGAATTATACACCTAAAATGAATATATGCTCTTAAAGTCATGCATGGAATAAATGAATCAATAATTATATCCTTAATTTGAATTATGGTACATAAATTGAAATTTAGTATGCTTAAATGTAATAAACACAAAGCTTAAACATGAGAAGTAGTAAGGTTTGCTATATGGTATAGATAGATAAAAATCGCGATTGTCCATGTGTAAAATAGAAAGATTTGGAAGTACAACGTGTAATGCTTTTTGGATATTTATTGTAATTTTAAAACTTGAATATATCATAAAAGTAAATCTTACAGATGGATATATTGTGAAACTTTACCAAAATAATCTCGCGTCACATATTTTTTTACTAGTCTAGCGTATAAACAACAGTGATTCAAATCATTCTTTACTACTGTAATTTTTTTATTGGTTTTTAATTATTATTTTGATGTCTAACCTTTTTACCCTTGTATTTTTTAAATTTATTTTGAAAATATTTTTTAAGCTAAGGATTTATTAAAAATAATATTTTTACTTTTCAAGATAAAAATAAAATATACATATACTTTGTCTTCCTCAAACCCTACGTGTAGAAATACATTAGGTATATATCTATTTTTTTAATTAGCTTTTTATAAGTTGTTTTTTCCTGTTTAACATAGCGTCTGATTATTTTTCTATGGAATATAAGGGCCACGAGAAAGTCTTTACATATACAAATGTTGAGCTAAAAGACTATCTAGCTTCAAAACCTAGACACGTACATTGGTTTTGTATTGTATATTTATTGTATACTGTCTGTATATTGTGTATATTTTGTTTTTGGGCCAGAAGCAAGTATGGGCTCGTTTTCATTTGTTTCACATTTGGCCCAAGTTAGTGATATTAGTGATATAGCTCCTAGAAGCTTCTGTAAAGAGAGAGACAGATACTTTTGATACAATTTTGCTTTTGAGTTCTCGGGGAGCTCTCTGAAAACCGATTCTTCTTCATCTCATCTTCATCTCCATTTTACTATGTTTTTATGGTATCAAAGCCAGGCCCATCCCAATAATTGTTATCGATGTTGGGCCCCCATTTATGTTGTCCACGCTCCAGAGATCTGGGCGTGGGGGGGGGGGGTGTTGAGTTGTCCCACATCGGAGGGATTTGAGGTCCTTGGTCTCCTTATATGGCTTGAGCAATCCTCACCTCATAAGCTAGCTTTTGGGGTTGAGTTAGGCTACGCTTCTCCGTCATTTGTTATTAACTCTGTCAGAGTTGTATTGAAGATTTTTTTTTTGGATATTTGTGAGAGCTTTTGTTGTTGACAAACTCTATGTGTATCGAGCGGTCAATCGGAACTTTTACCGCTATCTGATAGTTCGATCGTCCCTGGGTGGACGTTTTGGGTAGCTTTCCGACGTCCTCGGCCTGATTCCGGTAAGTTTCCAGGTTCTAGGGTTTCTGATTTTCGGAGCTAGGGTTTTCTCTGTCAATCGAAGGCCGTTCTTCTCCGATCGCGAAGAAGGCGGGTAAATCTATTCTTGTTCTAGGTGCTACATGCTTTGCATATGTTTTTTGATACAACTCTAGCTTTCCAAATTGTTTACCGAGACTGTTTTTGATTTCAAACTCATTGTTGTTCATGACTTCTAACATGAGTGTTAATACATCCTCTGTTGACCCTACCAGCCCTCTTTTTGTTTACTCCTCTGATATTCCTGGAGTTTCTCTTGTCTCCACTCCCTTCTCGGGTAGTGGTTATGAGGGTTGGAAGAGGAAAATGATTGTCGCCCTGTTTGTTAAGAATAAAATTGGCTTTGTTGATGGTAATGTCCCCGACCAGCCACTAATGTGGCTGAACAAAAGTTATGGGACAGATGTAACAATATGGTAATCTCCTGGTTAACTGCTTCCTTGTCTCCTCAGATAGCTGAGAGTGTGCAGTATTCTGATGCTGCAAAGAGTATATGGGCACAGCTCGAAGCTAGATATGGTACTGCTAACAGAACCAAAATTTTTGAACTAAAAAGAGAACTCTCTCATGCTTCGCAAGGATCTCTAGATGTAACCTCATATTTTAACAAACTTAAAGGATTGTGGGATGAATTAGGAACAATGTGTACAAATCATGGGCAAAGATGTATTTGTGCTGCCAAAAATGGCATCATACAGGAAGATGATGAGAATAAGGTGTTTCAGTTTCTCATGGGCCTTAATGAAGCATACATGGGGGTAAGAAGTAACTTACTGATTATGCAGCCTCCTCCTACCCTTGACAGTGTCTATAATATAGTCCTCAATGATGAGAAACAGAGACAAGTCCAGTCCATTTCTCAGTTTAATCCAGATTCTATGTTTTTCAATGTCAACACAAACAAACATTCAGTTGGAATCAATCAGGTCGCAGTGCCTAATCCTTCTCCTTTCAGACAAAGAGCTAATTTTGACCCAGCCAGAGGATCTGTATTCTGTAGATACTGCAAAAAATCTAGGCACTTAATTGATAAGTATTAGAAGATTCATGGGTATCCACAAAATATCAAATTAATCAAGGGAAGGAGACCTGATGCTGCTCATATCACTACTGGTGTGGATTTCCCTTCTTCTGAAGGAAATATGTCTGCTCCTCATGGAAATCCTCTTGAAAGCCATCACCCTGTTCCAAACATGGATGGCCAGAGTTCTGTGATACGAGGGTTGAGCAGACAACAATATGACCAATTGATGACCTTGCTACAACAAATTCAGTTAGGGGACTCTACTGCCCAGACTCCTCCTCCCATGTATGATGCCAATTTTGCTGGTACTATGCTAACTGAGAGCCCTGTTTCTGATTCCAAATTTTGCATGCTTACTCACATTGATTCTGCCACCTGGATAATAGACTCAGGGGCATCTAACCATATGACCTCTAATAAAAATTTACTCTTTAACCTTACACCTTTAACTGTGCCCTATCTTGTAACTATTCCTAATGAATATAAAGTGAAAGTGACATGCACAAGATCTTTTGCATTAACTCCATTCATCATTCTTCATGATGTCTTGTTTGTTCCTTCTTTCAAACACAACTTGATTTCTGTCCACAAACTAGTAAAACAGTTGAATTGCATAGTCTTGTTTACTGCAACTTCCTGTTTCCTCCACATGTTACATGCCCCTTCTCTGAAGATGCCTCTGGATCTTGGTAAAGAGGAGGCTGGTCTGTACAAGTTTGCTTGGGTGCCAGCTTCCCCTTCTTCTTTTAATTGTTGTTCATCTGCTTCTGTATGTTCCATTTCTGATTCTTGTAGTCATGACTGTTCTTCTAGCCATTAAGTTGTTGCTTTATCTTCAACTGTAAATAGTTCCATCTGTAACAATGTTGTTTCAACTGACATGAATTACATTTGGCATTTGAGGCTGGCTCATATTTCATTTGCAATCATGAAACACATTTCTGCCTTGTCATTTCCATTTGCTTCTAAACAGCCCTTCCCTTGTTCTATTTATCCTATGGCTAGACAGAATATACTTCCCTTTCCTGATAGCACAATAAGTACATGTAGACCTTTCCAATTGATTCATGTAGATACTTAGTGTCCTTATCGCACTCTCACTTCTTCTGGCTCTAGATACTTTCTTACAATAGTTGATGACTTTTCTAAAGCAACTTGGACACATTTACTGGGGTCTAAATGCAATGCTTTCTGCATGCTTAAGTCTTTTCTGTGTATGGTTAAAACCCAGTTTAATGCTGTTGTTCAAACTATTAGAAGTGACAATGCTTTGGAATTGGAGTCTAGCATTGATGGTGCATCTTTCTTTAGCCAACAAGGCATTATTCATCTAACAACTTGTCCCTATACTCCTCAACAGAATGGTGTTGTTGAAAGGAAACATAGGACTCTTCTTGAGACCTGTAGAGCCTTACTCTTCCAATCTGGTTTACCCATCTCTTTCTAGGGAGACTGTCTGTTGACTGCTACATACCTTATTAACAGGATACCCTCCAGGCTCCTTCAAGGCAAATCCCCTTATGAAATTTTACATGGCAAGGCCCCTACTTACTCTCATTTAAGGGTATTTGGTTGCCTTGCCTATGCTTCTGTTCCAATCCCACAGAGGGATAAGCTGAAACCTAGAGCAATTTCCTGTGTTTTTCTAGGATATCCTTTTTCCAAAAAGGGTTACAAGTTGTATGATCTCAGTTCCAAAAAATGTTTTGTGTCCAGGGATGTTGTATTTCATGAGACTTCATTTCCTTTAAGAACTGCCTCTAACACTTCTATTTCTTCCTCTTCCTTTCCTTTTGTTTCTTCTCCTGAGCAGTCCTTTTCTGAAACTGACCTGTCTATTCCTATCTCTGCCTTTCCTTCTTCTCATTTTGCTACTCCTCCTTCCTCTTCCAGTCCTGTTACTTCCTCTGTTCCTCCATCACTTCCTCCTCCTCCCAACCTTCCTGCTTGCAGTCCTTCTTTTAATCCTGATATTTCTCCTCCTGCTTTACCTCCTTTCACAACACCTAATGTTCACAGAAAATCTGGAAGGCAGCACAACCTTCCCTCTTATCTTATGGATTATGTCTGTCACTTTCCTGCCTTTTCTGGATCTTCTTCTTCTCTTCTGGAATCTGAACCTCTTTATTATTCTCAAGCGGCATCAGTCCCAGTATGGCAGGATGCCATGAGAAAAGAGTTTGATGCATTGGATGCTAACCATACCTGGGATGTTGTTCCCCTTCCTCCTGGTAAGAAACCCATAGGATGCAAGTGGGTTTATAAGATCAAATACAAGGCCGATGGTAGTGTTGAAAGATATAAGGCTAGACTTGTTATTAGAGGGGATACTCAAATTGAAGGGGTTGATTTCACTGACACCTTTCTCCTGTGGTTAAGATGTCCATTGTTAAATATCTTATTGCTGTGGCTGCTAAGAATCATTGGGATCTCTTTCAGCTTGATGTTAATAATGCTTTCTTGCATGGTGATATGGATGAGGAGGTTTATATGAAACTTCCTCCAGGTTTAACAGTTTCTGTCCCTTCTACTGATTCTATTTCCTCTGCATCCCCTGCTCTTGTATGTAAGTTGAAGAAATCTCTTTATGGGTTGAGACAGGCCTCCAGACAATGGTATGCTAAACTGTCTTCTGCCCTCTACTCCAGAGGATACACACATTCTTTGAATGATTATTCTTTGTTTATCAAGGGCCAACCTGGTTGTCTTGTGGTTGTGGCAGTCTATGTGGATGATATTATTATTATTGGGAATGACAATGATGAGATTTCTGCCCTGAAACTTTTTCTGGATGACCAGTTCAGGATTAAAGACCTGGGGTCTTTGCATTATTTCCTGGGCATTGAGATGTCTGTTGTTCCTGATGGAATGCATCTTAATCAGCATAAATATGTCTCTGACCTGCTGTATCAATTTGACTGTATGAATGTTTCTCCTGTTGTTTGTCTTTTGGATCTTAATGTCAAACTCCATGCTGATTCCGGTGACCTCTTCTCCTCCCCTGATCAATATAGGAGCCTCATTGGTAAGCTCTTATTTTTGACCCACACCAGGCCTGACATCTGCTTTGCTGTTCAGCATCTGAGTCAATTTTTGAAGTGTCCCAGAGTTCCTCATATGACTGCTGCCCTACATGTCCTCAGATATCTTAAGGGCACTATGCATTTGTGTCTTTTCTATTCTGCCATTTCTGATTTCTCAGTCCATGCATATTCCGACAGTGATTGGGCAGCCTGTCCAGAAACGTGCAGGTCTGTTACTGGTTTTTGTGTGCTTTTGGGAGGTAGCTTGATTAGTTGAAAGTCCAAATGCAGCCAGTAGTTTCGTTGTCCTCCGCTGAAGCGGAATATATGGCACTTAGTAAGGTGGTTGCTGAATTATCTTGGATTTCTCGACTGCTCATTGACATTGGTGTTTCTGTTTCTCTTCCTTTTTCTTTTTTTGTGACAACCAAGCCGCTACACATTTTGCCAAGAATCCAGTCTTTCATGAGCGAACCAAGCATATTGAGGTCGATTGCCATTTTGTTTGAAATCAGTTGAATGCTGGGATGATTTCTCTCTCTCATGTCTCTACTTCTCATCAACTGGCTGACCTTCTCACCAAGCCCTTACCTGGCACTGTCCTCCATCCTTTGCTTGTCAAGTTGAAGGTGGTCTCCCCCTCCAACTTGAGGGGGGTGTTGAGTTAAAAGACTATCTAGCTTCCAAACCTAGACACATACATTGATTTTGTATTGTATATTTATTGTATACTGTCTGTATATTGTGTATATTTTGTTTTTGGGCCAGAAGCAAGTCTGGGCCCGTTTTCATTTGTTTCACATTTGGCCCAAGTTAGTGATATTAGTGATTTAGCTCCTAGAAGCTTCTGTAAAGAGAGAGAGAGACATATATTTTTGATACAATTTTGCTTTTGAGTTCTCGGGGAGCTCTCTGTAAACCGACTCTTCTTCATCTCATCTTCATCTCCATTTTGCTATGTTTTCAACAAACGCTTGGGCAGCCTAGTTATTAATGAAGCACCATCAGAATCTTTAATGTTGAATTTATTTTAGCAGTTGGATTTACAGCATATGGAATTTGCATGAACAAGCACAAAACGACATAGGTGATGAGACATAATTTCTTAATACTAAAATTACAAATATAACTAGTATCGTACACTTCAATACGATATAAGATTATTGAGTACTCTAAAAAGTTAGCTTATGTTAATACTGTTTATTCGTAAAACAGTACAGTTAAATTTATATATAATTTATTGATAAGGAAATCGATTTGATCCCAAATTAAATAAGAATATAAGATTTAGCATTAAAATTTAGATAAGACGACATATAGCTTAGTTCCTGGAACAGAACTTTCGAAGGCAATAATAAACATCTTAATGAGCAAGAAAATAAAATTTTTATTTAGCTTTGAACAATATATCACATAAGTCTGACAGAAAGTTTTTTTTTAAATTTTTTTACAATAGTGTTGAGCTCACTATTTATAATTGCACATACGTAATAAGGTCCTAATATCAAGCCCATCTTAAATGACAATTATGAAATCTTTGAAGAATGTGTAACCACAGACTATGAATGCCATATTTCGTGTAACAGACTATGTACTTAATGCTATAGAATATTCTCCATTGAGTGTTTCCAAGTGGTAGGCCTTTATGATCAATATGTCATTCAGGGACAACCGAGATTGCTGTCCTCGAATTCGATTTCTATTTTCCTTGTTTTTCATCTGTCTTTGGTTCCACCTGTCGATATATTATGCGAGTATTTAATATGAACATATTTTTATCTTGTACAGATAGTACCGTGCTTTTCGGTGGCACATCCTTATGTCACCGGAAAACTGGTGAAGATACTTTTCTTGGCCAAAAATTCTTTGACCCCCTCTAAAAAGTTTTTGATGGTTGATTTGACGCACATCTCTTCGTACTTAATTCCCGAACACGCATCATCCGATAATTCACCAACCCTTTTGCTAGTTCTCTAGGTAATCATGGTCATGGTTTTAACCGCCTATTCCTTTACTTATACGCATAAATTTTCTTTTTTTAACACTTCATCATTTTACATACTATCTCAAACTTTCTTATTCAACCTACTATCGCTTTCAACCTCCTTCTTCTAAGAAAACCTCCTTTATTAACTGCGGCTTCTTCTTCCAAGAACTATGGTCTTTAAAGAACAACAAAAGTATTGATGATATTGCTCCTCCTACGGTCAGCATCATTATCCATAGAAGTCTTACTACGGCCAAGGACATCGAAGAGAAGTTTCCTTCCACTAACTCCCCCATATGGATTGTTGGTGTATATCCTTTTCTCATCCGTCCATCTAGCATCCTTGTTGTGAATGAAAATTGTGGTTTCCATGACCTGGACATCACCGCTCCCGATCTAGCAGAGCATGTAATATTCCTTAAGTAGGTATTTATGTATGTTTATACGTACCCCTTTACTTTGGACTCGTTTTCATTGAGCGAGGGACTTGACTCCGTAATCTTGGAGTTTTGCTTCCGTTACCAGGTCCGATTGGCACATGTGAGCCTTTTTATGTGGCTGACGGTATCCTATCTTCGGCGGCTATGCTAGGAGACCCAGGAAGCGCTTTACTTGTCTTGACTGATGAATCTTTATTCCTCCAAGATTTTTGTTGGGGAATGATAAACTTCAACAAACGTGGTCACGTGCTTTGCTCACCAACATAGATGATGGCAACGACCGTGGAAAGATGGAGAGGTTTGTTATACCTTCCACAAGGGACATCTTTGGGCCACAACTCCATCATTTCCTGACTCATGAAATCGTACTCGTAAGTTTAACGTCTGTCCTCTCTTCTGGTTAAAGGTTGTCCCATGCTATCACTGATCGTTTCTTTATTTTATCAGAAACTCGATGGACACCACCTAGGGTTGAAGGCTTGGATTAGCAGGTCCAGAAAATTCTGTATATTACCATGCCCGAGACCCACTGAATTGGCCCTTAAATATGAGTAGAAGGTAAAAAATAATGGTAAGTCGACCCTTGGAATAATCTTGCTTCTGCCTAGCATATAAGAAAATTAACTAATTTCGATTTCAGAGGTTTATCCTTGACAAGGAGAGACTCACTTCCCAGCGGGATCAATTGTCAGCTGAGCAAGATCAAATTTCTACTCGCCTCCCGCAACTAGAAACAATATATACCGAGTGTCGTTGAGTTGGAGGCTTGGTTGCAACAGAGTGAGCAAGAAGTAATTACCCTCAGCTAAGAGACCGCCCAACTAAGGGTACAATTTCAAGATGCCAAGACAAAGTGATTAGAGGTCTAGAATGATGTTCGTGCTACTACCAATTGTGAGGCTGCCTCTACTGAAATAATAAATAATTTGAAAGTAGCCTTGAACTCCAAAGGTGGGGAGGCTGCTACCGCAAATCAGAAGCATGCCTCGATGGAGGATAAGTAAGAAGGTCATAGAGAATAAATAAAATTTTAACTCCACTATCCATGATCTTGATGTAGGCCTTCAAGCCGCTAGATCCGAGCTGAAAAACCTTTCGATTGGGGTTGACTAGCTTAAGGAAGAGCTTCATCGCCGAGCGACTTCCCGCATTGTTGAAAAATATATTCATTGTATTATATGAGGAGAAAAACCTTGGAAGAGTGAAAGCGGGTATCATTAACTTTGATGCTGAAATCGCCAAGGCCCGTGAGCTAGAGTCAACTGCCTGAAGAGGTCTCCCAGTCCAATATGATGCTGCTGAATATTCTAGTTTTGGTTTGGAATTCTAGAGAAATGAAGAAAAACTTGAAGGGGATGATGATGGAGGTCAAGACCTCGATCCGGCAACAAATCCACCTACTTCTCCTAGGGGTGCAAATGCCCCCCCAGATTCTAGGGATGCAGTAGTTTAGATTTTTCCTTAGTTTTTTTTTATTTCGTATTTTTGTATTTGTGCCACTTGGAACGTTATTATGTATAATTACTTTTTCGTTTAAGTATTGCATAGGTATTTCTCTTTTCATCGGATTATGCAAGGCGTCGGGTGCATTTTTCTCCTGTAATATTTGGATTCTAGGCATAAGTTCTTCCAGAATCAAGCCTTTATCGTGAGAGTTTCACAAGAGGGGGAACTCTTATGTTTGTGTTGCTCATGAAGAGGACATCTCCTGTTCCTTCCACCATTAGCATTTAAATTATTTCTTTAACTTTTAAGCGATAAAATTTATCATCGTTCAGTAAGAAACAAGATAAAAATAAAAAGACTTTACTTTATTCCTTTCAATTTCAGAAGTACATAAGCAATACATAAGCATTCATTGTGCTAAAAAGAAATTGCCATTACTTGTGGCTAATTTGTACAACTTATTTCTGCAGGGTTGGCCACGTAGTCCCTAGTCCTGATGATACATATTTGTTTCCAGATTTCGAAGTCCCCGCTTGTGCGGTAATCATGTCGATGTATTCTCATATCATTCCCCCCTCTCCAGTGTTTGAATGTGAAGAATGCGAATTTGAACACTGGAAGTCTTGCTTCTTTGAATATCCCACTAATGAATAGTTGGATAATCTTTGATGTGGCAGCAATCTTTTCTTCCCATTAGGAACTTTGCTATAGAGCTAAATACTATCTAACTACCCCTAGTGGTTTTCACTCATGAACATTCGGGTAATCTTTAACCCGTTCATAAACTTTACTTCTCGGTAGGAACTTTGCTACCAAGCAAAAGACTATCTAACCGACCCGTAGAAGTTCTCTGCATTCATGCCTTGTTGTTTAAAGGTCTTATTTTTGCTGAAGATGTTTCCTTCATAGTATGCTTTTCATTATTACCTCAGTGAAAATCTTGCCAGAAAAATTTAATTGGGGCTGTGTGAACGTGATTTTTGCCTCGCTTGAAACGTTCCTATAAATTCGTAGATTAGGATTTTCTTTTATTCTTAGGAGTTAATTATGTGATTTGTGTTTATTTGCTTTTTTAGGAGTTAATTATGTGATTTGTGTTTATTTGCGTCTTTAGGAATTAATTATGTGATTTGTGTTTATTTACATTTTTAGGAATTAATCATGTGATTTATGTTTATTTGCATTTTTCCTTATTAATTATGTGATTTCATTTTCTTCTTTCTTTTATTATTTGAATTTTTGGCAATTTAATTGAATTTGAGTGCATTTTAATTCATTAAAAAGTACAAAAATTACATTTTTATATTTAGGATACCAGTTTAACATTCTTAGGTTCAGTGATTAATTAATAGCACATAAAAACAAATAATGCCAAAATCGTTTCTTTTTGCATTTTTATTTTTGAGATTTCAAATTTTTACTTAGTTTTCTTTTTAAATTAGGATTTAGTTGATTTTAGGAAATTAGTTTGTTTAGTTGAAGTATTAAATCAAGTCTTTATTCTGATTTTGTGTTAAATGAAAATTGAAAAAAAGATAAAAGTAATTTGGTAATAATAAAAAGAAAAGAAAGAGGGATTTGAAAATATGGTCTTGTTTTAAAAGACCAATTTGGGACAATTTTGCAATTTACACCCAGCCCAAAACCATAAACCCAACCCAATGACCCCTACCCAGTCCAAACCCTAGGCACCAAAACGGCGTGGTTTGGCGACGTTCGATCCTGGCCGTTTATCACCTCCGATCCAATGGCCCAGATTGGACTTTGCACATTAAATAAAATTTTCCAAAGCTGTGTAATAGCATCAGAGACCAAATACGTCCTTCTCGTACAGTTCCACCGACAACCATCGAACCACCGTAACACCACCGTCCGCCGCCAGCCGGAAACCGCCGCTGGCGGCAGTGTAATGCCAACACCTCCCAAATTTACACCCTAAAACCCTTTTACCCTCCTCTTCCCAACCCGATAGAGATCACCCCTCGAAACCCTTCCCAGCTTGTCGAATATTCGTCTAAAGTATGGCAGCTCCGCCGTCCACGGCGGTGACCGGTGGCCAACGACCTCCAAATTGACACCATGGGACCCCGCTCACCCTCATTTTTCTAACCTTGCCATTGGCCACCCTCGAATGTCTTTGAAACTCTTCGAATATGTGTTGGAAGAGGGCAGCTCCGCCATGCACGACAGTGGCTGTCGTCCAACACCTCTCAAACACCACACCCACCTCCCTTTAGCCCTCATCTACCCAAAAGCCCACCTAAACCCACTTAAACAACCCCAAAACCCCTCCGATGTCAGCACCAGCCACGACGCTTAAGGCCAAATTTCAAAATCATTCGAGGGCCATTTAGGGATTCAAATGATTCTAACAAGTGATAATTTGAAGGAACTCAGTAAGTCCACCTTTCTCACTTTTGTTTTTTAGTTATTATTTTCCTGCATGTTTTAGTAATTAGGTTTGAGTGTATTTAAATGGCATTTTAATAGATTTCAATCTTGTTATATCTATTCTGATAGCATGAATGTTTGTTAGCTTCATTTGTTAAATTGGACACTAGGTCTTGTTCGTTTTCAAAGTTTCCATAAAACCTATGAATCTGAATATCGGTTTAAGTTTACATGCCATGATTCTGATTATTTGTTTTGTTAGCAAATCCCATGTTTGTTTATTAATGACAGTAATCTCTTGGCTGTTCAAAAGTGTCGATTGATAGCTCGTATGTTGTGAGGTGCTCTGAGTTTGAGTTTTAATGATGACCCTACATGAATCTGAGTATTGAACTTGATTAGCATCTGCTTTGGCTAATTGCTTAATAACAATTTGTGTTGGTTATAGCTGTTAGGATTAGAAAATTGGTTTTAGGAGTTAGTTTGATGCCTAATAAATAACTTAAGGATAATACATGATTGTCCTACTAATTCTTATTAATTCAGGCAAATAGGGTAATATGGAGTTTTCAGGTAGTTTTTGGTAATATTGGCACAAAGAAGGGTAATATAGGCAGTATATAAAGGATAGAAAATGGTAGAAGTCTTTAGACCCTTCTAAAAGGGGTTTTTAATATAAAATCAGTAGTACTACTGCAGTAACTTGGGTATCAAGTCAAGAAATGTGGGTCCAAATAAGTAAAGTCAGAAAAATTAAAGAGGGACTTGAGGATAAAACAAAATAGAAATGATGCACTAGCCTTTGTCTATATAAAGGGGACTAAAAATCACTCAAAGGGGGTTTTTTTTGGTTTTTTTGAACAATCTGAAGAGGATCTATGCGAAATTCTTAGAATTTTAAAACTAAAGTCTCCAAAAATCATTTCTGGAACCCCAACAATCCCATATTCGTTGTTCCATTGAGGGTCTTCTTTGGTTTTCTGATGTTTTGAGTTGGTGAAAGTCCATGGACGCTTTTCTAGGGTTTTAAAAATGTTTGAATCTTAGTTTTGTTCTGAAAGCTTTTGGTTGAAGCCATTTGGGTGTCATAGCTTAGTTGGATTTTGAGTTGAATTTCTAATCCTAATTGCTAAATCTGGGTCATATTTGGCTATTGTTCACTACCTGTATGTTACTACTCCATTCCTCACATTCTCCTTTGCCTTGTCTAGGTACTTTTTCCTAAACCATATTGAGAGGCCAAGTGTGAACTTGTAACACTCGGAATGTGCTGAAAATGAGACTAAGCTCATGTTGGTATATTTGTTCTATTTCTCTCTTGTCTTAGTATCTAGATTTAAATTTACTTATGTTTAATAAGAGACTTTCATAGAATCTTCAAGGTGTATTAAACTGGACTCGGAAACCATGGTTGCTATGGTGTGGTTGCTTGCTTAGAATTTAGCTCTGACACTTCTTATCAGCGTGCGTTAGCGTGCGTAAATTAACATCTATATAGCAATTTGACTAGGATTTAATAGGTAAATTATTTGTTTTGAAAGTATGAGAATCACTGGTAGCAAGCTTTATAAGAGTTTATTTGTTCTCTTTTCCAAGCGTGCATTTCATTACTGTTGTACCATAGTGAATGTTAGCATGACTCCATAGTTATATGGTAATATATGAATAGTGTGGTGGACTGATGTTAAAAGGGATACTAATTTAACTGGGCTTGAATTTGTGCTTAACTTCGAGCCCAGGCATCACCAAACGAATTCGAAGGAGTTCTTTGCTTAATGAGGATCAAAGAATCAGTTCTCAATCCGTTTTGTTTTCTCGTTCATCATGACTTGGTATCCTTGAGTAAGGCCTTAATGAGGCCATTAATCCAAATGAAAGGGCTGTCTCAGGCATCTAAGGACTGGACTGCCGGGCTGGGCTTTGCTTGAGGCCTAGCTGTTACATGAAGTGAGTCCATTTAAATATAGTATTAACAATGCACCCTTATAGATAGTCGTTGGAGGCGTGACAAATAATAAACAGTTCTTTAATTATCTTATTTTTTTCAAAACAGTGAGTTTCAAATATTTGGAATTTGAGATGAGCCGTTTATCGAATTTCCACGGCCTCTTGCAAAGAATATAATGCGCTAGTCTCTTTAGAGTATATCTTTAATAATTCTATCTCCTTAATCACGGGTGCGCATTTATGTGACCCAAATCCCAATCCCGACGAAGTTGAAATGTGTCAAAAACTATTGGTGCATTTATGTGACGTGGTTCGAGACATGTCTCAACGACGTTGCAATTTTCTTTTAAAATGATAATAAAAGTGGCTAAAATATTAAAAAATGCACTAAGGTTCAAAATTGTATAAAAATCAGATAACTTAAGCCAAATATGATAGTTGAGTGACCGTGCTAGAACCACGGAACTCGGGAATGCCTAACACCTTCTCCCGGGTTAACAGAATTCCTTACCCGAATTTCTTATTTGCGGACTGTTAAACAGAGTCATTCTTTCCTCGATTCGAGACTTAAATCGGTGACTTGGGACACCATAATTCTCCCAAGTGGCGAATATGAAAATCTCTTAAATAATTAGATCCTGTTTCGATTGTCCTTTAATAGGAAAAACTCCCTTATTTACGACCATCGCCGGGTTGTAGTAGCCAAAAGGAGGTGTGACAGCTCTGGCGACCTTGTTGGGGAAGGAACCCATAATCACTGGTTCAGGGTTCAAGAATTTGAGCTTAAAATAACATTTTTATTTGGCTTTTTTTATTATCTGATTACATGTTGTCTTAATGTGCAAAATGATGCTTTTACTTTTTTGATATTATCTGAACTGTACATATAAATTGCTACGAAACCCATCGTTTTCACCTCCGGGGATGTGCTTACTTGTTTAGACTCCCTATTGTGTTAGTGTCATACCTGAAAATAAGAAAGAGTCCGGACAAGTTACTAAGCTAGATGGACTTTTGGTTCCCGGTACGCAGCCCCCTCCTCGTCTCGAGTTGTCTTCTCGGGTGCACAGTCTAGACCCTATACCAAGGTTTTTAACTTAGAAGAACTTGAACTCATGCCGGTTCCCTAGGAGGAACGCTTATTTGCATCATGCATTTGACTTAGGGGACTCAATATAGGGGTTTGGTCCATCTAGGACAGGTAACCCGGAATGAGAAGACCCTCCCGATGCATATTACGTGTTACTTGTGCATTTAGCTGCTTGGATTTGCATGTTGACCGGCTTGCAAATAAGGAAAGAAAATTGAGAAAAATAGCAGTATTAGGGTCTGTCGAGATTAGTCATTTGCCTTGTTAAACCAATGCTCAAATATCATCAAAATACTGCCGGATTTTCGTCGGGAGCGAGATACGTCCAACCTCTCTTTTGCAAAAATAACCAAAACAAGAAAAATGAATGTTCGATTTTATTTATTTTTTCAATATAAATCAGGTGATGCCGTTACTCCTAGAAATAGCCAAACGTTACTGAAATGGGCGCTGGAAGGCTGACTCCGCAAAAATGGCCACCTCCGAGTCTTATTTTGGCCAGTGAATGAGCACAACCTTATAATATTCCTTCGGAAGTGCTGCAAGTCCGTATTCGCAAAGCTGGGACCTGATTTTAGAAAATAAATTTCATAAAAGAAAAATGCCGGTTTTAATATTTTGTGGAGTCAAATAGAATTTTTTTTTTGAGAAACTAATTTGCCTTAATAAATGTGCAGAATGAGCATGGATCAGTATTTGTTGATAACATTCATGAGAAAAGTTCCCTTGGAGCTACACATGTGATGGAATGACCTGGGGGAAGCGGGGCAAAATAGGGTCAACACGCATTTGGGAGGACTTACTGGGTTTCTGAAAATTAACCCAAGGGGAGACATCATAAAGGCATTGATCACATTCTGGGACTCGGCTCACAATGTCTTCCACTACTCGAATTTTGAACTCACACCGTCATTGGAGGAAATAACTGGATATATTGGGACCCCTACAATTCCTTTGAGACACCAATACCCGATTGCACCAAGTGCCCTTGCCGTGCACAGGTTCTGGACTTTTTGAAAATCTGTAGGAAGGTTCACAATTCGGACCTGTCAACCGGCTTCTGTACTCTGTAGTTTATATATCAGAGGTACGGACATATAAGTGGATTCAATAACCCGGAAAACTATATTTGTAGCAAAGGGAACCAACTCAAATGGGAGGAGCATCACTGTTTTGCATTCATAGTATTCTTCTTGGGTCTTTTGCTGTTTCCACGGAAGGACGGAAATATTGACATACGGATAGCAAGGGCCGTCAGCACATTAGTGACTCAGGCCAAGAGCACCCTCGCTCCTATGATCTTATCCGATATCTTTCGTACTCTCACCGCCTGTAAAACGGGAGGAGATTTCTTTGAGGGGTGTAACCTATTGTTACAAATATGGATGATTGAGCACTTACGCTATCGGCCTCGGTTCATGAATTATGGGTCACCAACAAAGAGCTACATAGAAGAATTCTACAACAAGGTTGATGGTTTAGGTTGCCTGAGGGTGTCACAGAATGGGTGCCACATCTCCGGGTTGTCACTTCAAATCAGATAGAATGGACATTCGGGTGGTTCCCCGTGGATGAAATTGTGTATATGCCAGCCACCGGACCTCATTTCCTTCTAATGGGTCTCCGAAGTATCTAACCCTATGCGCAATACAGAGTGCTAAAGCAGTTAGGTAGATGCCAAGTGATTCCTAAGGACGAGGATATTAGCTTCCATGCAGTTGAGATTAGCCCCAATGGTCAATTCCCTGAAGCCGTCGTGCGCCAAATTTGGAGCGAATGTCAATATTTGACAGCGGATACCCGAGTATGCGCCATATTTAAGGGCGAGGTTGCACCGGGGTACATTGAGTGGTATAGAAAAGAAACAGAGCCCGAGAGGCATGCTAAAAGACCGCATCTCCAAGAATTTGTTGAAACATCACGGGAACAATAGGATTGGCTAGCCAAGGAAAATGAGTATAGAGCCACCAAAGGAAAATTAGAAAATAAAGTCAAAGAACTTCAATTTGAAAATGGTTTGCAAGCCGCAGCAGATGAGGGAGAAAGGAAAAGATTAACCAAAGAAAACGAGGCATTGCGAGCCCAAATCCAGAAGATGAAAGCACCCATAGAAAATCCTCCCAGGAGCGCGAAGGATGAAAAACTCATAGACAATTTGAGGCAAAAATTGAACGAATATGGGTTTGACTTGAACAAAGCGAAAGGAGAGCTATCCAGGGTTCAGAAACAATTAGCTAAAAGTGCAGAGGAACGAGGCCGCATTGAGCAATTAAAGGAAAAGTATGACGATGAGGTTGCTGGGTTAAAACGGAGAGTCATCATGGTTGAGAACAGAGTAGCCAAGCAAGTCGGGGACCTCAAAACCGAGAGAGAACATTGTTATGCAGCGATAGCAAGGTTGGAGATGGATTTAAGCAATTCCAGAAACTGAATCAGGTAGCCGGGCGAACTGTAGAGGCAAGGGCTGAATAAATTGGGTGTTTATTGCAAGAAAAGGGCGTTATTAGGGAAAGAGTACGGGCAATCGCAGAATACATCACTACATAATGCAACCATTGCGAGGATATGACAAGATCCATGTTCTTTGCCACCGCCATGACCTTTGTTCGACAAGTGATGGAAGACCTCCACCACCTCCACGGGATTTTAGCCCGCAAGGCTGCGGCAAGGCCGAATAATGCCCCGCGAGGCCCAGTAGCACTTGAAGCATTAATGTATTCATAAAGATTGCACTGTCTTTTGTTAGTGGAACATAATTAATGCTAGGAGTCTCAGCTCCAACATCCCTCACAATCACCAAATAGGAAAGACAACCCTTCCCAACCATACGTTGGCCTTCAAGAAAGAAATAACTCCACTAGGGACATAATCAGTCACACCATGCCACTTGATCCGCGGTACACCTTGCATAGCCAAAGTGACTATCTTAGTATGATAGTCTAGAATAGCATGACACGGAGATAACCAATCCATGCCCAAGATAATGTCGAAGTCCACAATGCTCAATAGTAATAAATCAACTCGGGTCTCCAGACCCCCAATAATCGCAACACATGACCGGTACACACGGTCCACAACAATAGTATCGCCAACCAGGGTAGACACATGAATAGGTAAAGATAGGGACTCCTAGGGAAGAAGTCGAGGTATGACCCCTCTACTGATTTTGTATGCCACGAAGTCGAGGGCACTTCCTCCTCAAGTGACCAAACTTTCCGCCCTCATAACAGTTGCCCGATGCTGAAGATGGGGACTGAAGGGAACCCCTCCCACCAGAGTGACTAGCAGATACACTCAGAATAGAAGAACCTTGAGCTGATGGGGAATGAGATGAACTCTGAGCAGGGAGGGCACTGAGTGAAGACTGGCCCTGATGCGACCCATGATGACTACGACCTGAAAATCACCCACGATACTCTGGACGGGCCGACTGAGCAGGCCTGGAAGAATGACCTCTACCATGCTGGAACCGACCCCTCGAAGGAGCACCACTGTAACTGTCTAATCCATGAGGCCTCTTGTCTTCCCTCTCCTCTCGCTCTTTACGGAAAACTGACTCAATCTTACGAGCGATATCCACCACCTCCTAAAACGTAGCACCTAATACTCTCTCTAGTCATCAAAATATGGAGATAGTAGTTAAGGCCATCCACAAATCTCCTAATCCTATCATGATCTGATGGAACCATCTATATAGCATGACGGGCCAACTTTGAAAACCTCATCTCGTACTAAGTCACTGTCATATCTCCCCGTGCCAACCACTTAAATTGCCTATACAGCTCCTCTCTGCGGGACCGAGGTACATACTTTTTCCAAATATGATTGGAGAACTAGTGCCAAGAAAGGGGCGCTGCACCGATAGGGCTACGCCTCTCAAAGTCCTCCCACCAAGTAAGAGCAGCCCCGGTAAACTTAAAGGTAGTAAATGCCACACCACTCAACTCAAGGATCCTTGCTGTCCGGAGCATACACTGACACCTGTCAAGAAAACCTTGGGCTTCCTCGCCCTAAGCACTACTAAATGTTGGAGGCTGGAACCTACCGAACCTCTCAAGATGATGCTGCTCATCGTCTGGCATAGCTGGAACCGCAAGCCTTGAACCGGTGCAACCTACTGAGCTGGAGGTGCCTCTGGTGTCTATAGTCCCTGCACCACCTGCTCAGGTTTGCGAGCAACGGGGGTATGATTGCCTCCCCTGGCCAGTGAAGTAGCTGCTGCTGCTGTGGTAACTGAAACTGCCTGATCCAGGCTAGTGCAGACTGATAATATCTGTGCGAAGGTCTCCTAAAGACCCGAAATCACGATAGGCACTTATGGTGCCTGAAGTGGTGCTGCTGGTGTGTTTGAAGCTGACGCCTGATCCTGATCATCTATGAGAGAATTGAGTAATAGAAGTTTATTTCTCAGTTCAAAAAAGCCGCACGACAAGAATTTCAAGAATGTGAAGTTTTCCTAAAGGTTCTGCAACCTCCTGAGGATAAGCACGAACGTCTCCGTACCGATCCGCAAGACTACTAAAATGGCTCCTGACTCGTGAGACCAAGTAATGTAGGCTCTAATACCAACTTGTCACGACCCCAAACCCCATCGTGATGGCGCCCAACACACTGATAGGCAAGCCCGACCAATTTCATAACCTTAACCATTTTTATACCATTCAGGAGTTAATTAACACAGATAATATACTAAATCATAAAATCGAAAGTCTTAAATAAAACTAAAACATGCGAAATCCCAAGTAATAAAAACAACTACACATCCTGAAGAATTTGGTGTCACAAGATTGAGCCTCTAATACCTGAGTATCAATCTACTACATATCGTTATAAAGAAATGCGGAAACAAAGCAAATAAGGTAGAGGGAAGACCAGGACTGCAGACATCATGCAACTACCTTGATGCTCCGGAATAAACTGCTCGGTAGAGAAATCCTCACTTAGCATCAGATGTACCTGGATCTGCACGCAATGTGCAGGGAGTAATGTGAGTACTCCTACCTAGTGAGTAATAAACATTAATAAAGGTTGAGAATAAGAAATCCTAAATAGGCACAAGTAATTCTATATATACAGCAACCTGAACCAAATATTATTCAATCAGTAAACCAATAACAACAATTATAGAAATGCTACAACAGATAAGTAAGTACGTGACATACAAATATGAAATGCAACACATAGTCCGGTACTCTCTAGTACCCGCTGCGACATGCAACCCGCTCCCTTATAACTCCTTAATTCCTTAGTTTTTCCGTATAAACTCATGTAATGATACCTTAGAATTGTGTTTTAGACTCAGAAATCCTTACCTCAAAGAAGTTCCTTGATTTCTCTCTTCCAACTCACCCAGGTTCTCCAAGTCCGAAGTGAAAATTATGAAACCTTTTAAAATTTTGTGAAGTAGAAATTAAATAGCACTAACCAACCATTTACGCATCTGCGACCTCCACTTCTGCGGACATACCTCCACCTTTGCGGATCTCTATGTGAAATCTCAGATACTGCATCTGCAATCCTCCTACCGCATCTGCGACTCCGCAGATGCGGTCGGCAAATTCGAGTCGCAGATGCGGTCAGCAAATTCGCACCTGCGGTCCCTATCGCTTCTGTGGCTCTTCTCTCACTTCTGCGGTACCTGCTGCTTTTGCAGCTCACATTTTGCTTCTGCGGTCCCATTTGTGTAGGAGCAAAAATTCAAGAAGCAGCTGCAAAAATCTTAAGTTCACAAACTAAAACTTCCCGTTAACTATCCGAAATCACCCTGAGGCCCTCGGGACCTCAACCAAAAGCACTAATGCATCCTAAAATATCATTCAAACTTGTTATAATCATAAAAATACCTCAAACAACACTAAAACCATCATTTCTCATCAAATTCAAGCCTAAGTTCTTTAGAAACTTCCGAAATACGCATTCAATCAAAAACCCAACCAAAACACTTCCGAATAACCCGAAATTTTGGACACACATCCCAAAACACCTAACGAAGATACAGAAACTCTCGAAATTCCATTCCAACCCTCAGATCAAAATTTTACCTACCAACCAAAACTATCCAAAATACTAACTTCGCCAATTCAAGCGTAATTCTGCATCGGACCTCTAAAATCACTTCCGATCACACTTCTAAGTCAAAAATCATCCCCGAAGCTAACCGAATCATCAGAATTCACATCTGAGCCTCCTAGAATATAAGTCAATGTCCAGTTGACTTTTCCAAAACATGCCTTCCTTAAAGAGACTAAGTGTCTCATTTCCTTCTCGATTCAATCCAAATCAGCTCGTTCACACAAAGCACTCATAATGAAGCATAAATAAGCAGAAAATAGGGAAAACTGGGTGGTAACTCATGTGATGACGGGCCGGTCGTCACAAGTTCGATGTAATGTATATATTATTAAAATGAGAGGATAATTCCCTGTCCTTAAGCCAAGTGCCAGCATAAAAAAACCACATGGCATAATTAGTTTTTAGTTAATAATTTGTTATTATATTTGAATTTAAATATCTATAAAAATAATACTTGAGTTGGAGTTTTAAAATTATTTTAAAGTAAAAAAATAAAAACAGTTTTTTAGAATTAGTTATTAATTATTATATTTAAATTTAAATATCTATAAAATGAAAATAATAAAAATAAAAAACTATCATATATATATATATATATATATATATATATATGTATGTATATATATATATATATATGTATGTATATATATATATATATGTATGTATATATATATATATATATGTATGTATATATATATATATATATATATATATATATATATATATATATATATATATATATATATATGTATGTATGTATGTATGTATGTATTAGTTGGTTACTATAGTTTTATTAATAAATATAGATATCTTATAATTAGTTATAATAAAAAAATGAAATATAAATATATAAAAAATAACTACCCATTATAATTGGGTGGGAGTAGTTTCAAGTTGAAATTTTAATATCTATATCCATATCTTCTATGTATCTATATATATTATTAAAAGGAGAGGATAGAGCCCTCACCCTAAGCCAAGTTGCAGTATAAAAAAAGTCACATGGCATAATTAGTTAGTAATTAGTTACTAGTTACTCCCTCCGTTCCAATTTATGTGAACATTATTTGACTGGGCACGGAGTTTAAGAAAAGAGAGAAGACTTTTGAATTTGTGATGTAAAACGAAGCACATATATTTTATATGGCTATAAATCATTGCATAAAGGTAAATTGCTTTCAAATAAGAAAAGATGTCATTCTTTTTGGCATGGACTAAAAAAAATAGGTTCACATAAATTGAAATAGAGGGAGTATTATATATATATATATATATATATATATATATATATATATATATATATATATATATATATATATATATATATATATATATATATATATATATATATATATATATAATATATATTAATTGGTTACTATATTTTTATTAATAAATATAGATATCTCATAATTAATTATAATAAAACAATTTGAAAATATAAATATATAAAAAATAACTAACCATTCTAATTGGGTGGGAGTAGTTTCAAGTTGGAGTTTTAAAAAAAATTTAAAATTTAAAAACAAAAAAAAATAAAAATAAAATTAACTACAATGAAAACGAAAAAAGAAGAAGAAAAATTACCTATTCAAATCATTGAGTAGTATCAAGTTGAAGTTTTAAATTGAAAAATAAAATTAAAAAAATATATATATCTATATCTATATTCTATATATTATTAAAAGGAGAGGATAAAGCTGTCTCCTTAAGCCAAGTGGCGGTATATAAAAAGCCGCATGACATAATTAGTTAATAATTAGTTTTTTAGTTAATAATTTATTATTAGTTAATATATTTTAATTTAAATATCTATAAAAATAAAAATAAAAATAAAAAGCCACATGACATAATTAGTTAAAAATTAAAAAAATTATTTATTGAAAATGAACTACCTAAATTAACTATTGTGACGATCCGACCAGTCGTCTCATGAGTTACTGCCCTGTTTTCTCCATATTCTACTCCTTTATGCTTCATTATCAGTGTCTTGTGTGAACGAGTTGGTTTGGACTAATTTTAGAAGGAAATGAGACACTTAGTTTCTTTAAGGAAAGCTTAGTTTGAAAAAGTCAACAGAATATTGACTTATGCGTTAGAGGGCTCGGATGTGATTTTCGGTAATTCGGTTGGTTTCAGGGGATGATATGTGACTTAGGAGCGTTATCGAAAGTGGTTTTGGAGGTTCGGTGTAGAATTATGCTTGAATTGGCGAAGTTAGTATTTTGTCAAATTTTGGTTGATAGGTGCGGTTTTGATCCGAGATTCAGAATGAAATTCTGAGAGTTGATGTAGCTTCGATAGGTGATTTGGTATGTGTGTGTAAAATTTCATGTCATTTGGAGGTGATTTGGTTGGATTTTTGATCGAATGCGTGTTTCGAAAGTTTTTGAAGAACATATGCTTGAATTTGATGTCATTTGATGGTTTTGGTATTGTTTTGCAGTGCGATATATGGAGCGGGCTACATGCTAAAGTGGTACCGGTACTATTTGATGTGTTTGCATTATCTTATTTGTCTACTATTATCTGTTGCGTTGTGTTACTTCTTGCAATATAGACCTAATACTCTAGTATTCCTAGATAACTGAGTGTTATGCCGTGGGGCGGAAATTCTATGCTTATCTGCACTATTTGTTTTGCATTCGTTTGCCTAACCGCTGAAAAATATCATTTTTATAAAGAGGTTTTAAACTGAGCTAAGGCGTTTCGCTAAAGATTTTCATAGCTTCATTGTTTTTCTAAAAAAAGGTTTACACTGCTTCTATATAGCAAGATGATTTTCCATACGTGTTTCTTACCGCTCAGTTGTTATTTACCTTTATTATTCACTGAGTTGGAGTACTCACTTTACTCCATGTACCTTGTGTGCAGATGCATGTATCTATTCACTCGGTAGCGGATTTTGGCTGATCAGAGGCAGATTTATATGAGTAAGGAGGTGATTGCCAGCATTCGCAACACCATATTTCTCTTTTTGTTCATTATTCCAATTTTTTATACTTTAGACCTTGTAGTGGATTTACAATTTGATAGATGCTCGTGATGTGTGACACCTCGATTAGGGCTGTGTTGGGTTGTATTTTTGCTAATTAATATTATTAGGTCACCTTTAAACTGTTTCCTTATGTTCAAAATATTTTTGAAAAAGACGAGTTGGGTTAGTTGGATGGCCTCGTCTTCACGAGGGGCGCCATCACGACCAGTGCGGGGTTTGGGTCGTGACAAGTTGGTATTAGAGCCTAGGTTACTAGGTCTCACGAGTCATGAGCAGGTTTAGTTGAGTCTCGCGGATCGGTATGGAGACGTCAGTATTTATCCTCGAGAGGCTGCATAACCTTTAGGAAAACTTCACATCCTTTGAATTCTTGTCGTGCGTCCTTGATTCAGCCTGAAACTTAACTATTGAAATTCCTTCCACATATTCATATGCGCGAACGAGCGCTCAGTATCAGATGTGACTTAATGGCTTGTGATTCCTTGATTGAGGGGTGAGATGTAATCTCTGTGAGTTTATGTTGTGCCAGTATGGAGAACTTGAGGCTGGATTTTTGCCTATGGCTTGACCACCAAGGTGCTGATTACGTGTGCTGTGTTTTTGAACTTACACGTTCGGTGTTGCCCCTATTAACCGGAATGACGGTTGTGTAGCTATATGATGAGTATGTTAGTACTGCGAGAGGTATTTATATGACTTGGAAGTGACGAGAACGGTCTGCTGGATGATAGATGAACTAATAAGTGTATGATTTTCATTGTGATTGGATGTGTAGCCTCGAGTTATAAGCGTGTGAAGAATATTTTCCAGACTCCTAATTGGGAGTGAAGTAAGTTGCATATTGCGGTATCAGTTCAGACCCAAGAAGACTAAGTGACTGTGTAATGTGTATGACGGTGGAAGTTATACAGAAATGTTATATTGAGGCGAAACAAGTGGGTTATCTCCTGCGGAGTGTTCTAAAGTGGTATGATCCTTATGTGTATGTTAGAAGATCTCATTTAAAAGTGAAGAAAATATGTTGAAATATAGAGTGGATCGCTTAGAGAGTGAGCATAACTGTTGTGTGAGTGAATGCGAGATTTGCAGAAGAGTAAAAATAAACTCTAGATGATTTGTGCTTCCACAAGCTTATGAAGGATTGAGTTTAATCTCACTATGGTATTAAGGTAGCAATAGAGAATATGCGTTATGAGCTATTGTGCGTTTTGATCTATGGCTTCGAGCCAAGTTGGGGAGGTTGTCATTGATTAGTTGATTGTACGGTTATGTGCTATGTTGGTTTCGATTTAAGACATGCTGGCAAATCAGTTTTGGTTTCCAAAATTGAGCCGAGGATGGCTCGAGTGAAAGAAAATTTTGAAAAAGGTTATGCAGTGCTTCGTAGATGGGTGAGAATCACAGGATGTCTTAAGCCGTTATTAGTCAAAAGTGTTCGGTGCATAGAGTAGGAAGATGCTTGCTTGTATTGTGACGAGGCACGGGTGGTTCTATTTATTGGATCAGGCTAAATGCAGTTAAACAGAGTAAATGACTCTCGAGGATGGTGCTAATGTGTTCGAGATCCTACATATGACAATTGGGTATCTTGAATTTGTATATATGATTCGAACTAAGTCTCTATTGGTAGAGGTCAAGATGTGTAATTTTTCAATATCAATTATGGGCTTCTATGTGACACTATCAGGAAGGTGCAGGTATTGGTTTGGAATTCGTAATATGTTCTATGATGGTTCAACTTGCGAGGTAGCAGTTGGAAGGTACAAAATGGTTCGTGGGATGTGAGACAGCATGGTCTCGTGATTTAAAGTCACTCAGGATGAGTGAGGATGGATGGTGTTATATGTTGAATGTAGTTACTATTATTCCTAGGGCAATCAGAGTAAATCAAAAGAAGATGGATTGGTTAGCCATATATCTGTTGGCACATTTGTGGTAGAGATCAGTTCCTTCAGCATGATCAAGTTACGCGTGTGATTTGTGGCAGTACGGGTGAGGCCTGTCGTCCGTTGTAATTGATGTTACTCAAGAGTATTCCATTGTATGGGCCTATTACGTGTAGGCGGATCCTGGAAGGGTCATGGTGGGTTGGACCATTACTTATAGATTTGCATATTCTACGGTTATGAGAATTCACCTGTGTGTTGCTATGGTTCTCTTGAAGTGAGTTAAGTGGAAAGTTTCATATGATGAAGTGTTATTTTAATAATGGTTCCAAAGCTGTGATGAAGAGCGTGTTTTATTGTATGTTGGCATGTTGGGTGCAATGAGAGGTATGGAATTTTAAGTGAAGATAGAGGTAGCCACTCGATATGGACAAGGATGTCACGAGCTCGGATGAACAGGGAAGAATTCTCGACGTTTAAGGTAAATTGGTATTTTTTTCAGCGTCACCTGAGAACGGTGTTTTGTGAAAAGGCTTTGCACCCTGGTTAATGATTCTTGATCACTTTTCAGCATTAGTGCGGTCGGTGGTTTGGAGGCACGACCCAGTTATTTGTAATAGTAGGTTGTCCCACAGGAGGATTGTATAAGTGTGGCAGTTAGTCACTTGATTGATTGAAGACTAGAACAAAGTATGAAGGTTGTGATATATAGTTGAATTGAAAAAATATTCCCGGAGAGCACTCAGTCTATTGAGTTACGGACTACAAATGATTTCGCTGACTATGATGGACGTTCTTATGTGTTATGAGTGGAGGATGAGTTGTTAGGGACCTTTGAAAGGTTATTAACCTGGTTCAGTGCGATTAGAATCGACTTGAGGTCGGTGGATGGATTCAAATGTGAATATGGGCTCTATGTCAGGCCAAATGGGTTCATTTCAGTGATGCGCTCCTCATGGAGTAAGAGTCAGGGTGTTATTCCGTTGTCAGACATTTTATGCAGTGATACACTGTGTCGTGTGAGTAATGATGTTTATGAGCAAAATGGCTCTCGAGATTTATATTGTATATCGCACCTCAGTTGACCTTAAGTTTTGGTAGCTTATAACGCTATATGTCTCCTCAGGGACGATATTATGCACTTAGCGTGCTTGTGGCCGAAATTCGGTATTTTATATTAATGAGCAATTTAGCCCGATGTGCACCTCTTTAGGTGAGTGTTATGTGTATATCAGGTGGCACGCCGTCATGAGTGTGTTATTTGGACGTGGTCGTGCGCCGCAACAGTGTGATATTGAGCATAGTTTTCTATGTGCTATTTTTGTATGCCTTGCTTCCTATTTTTCAAAGACGAGCACGTATTAGTGCGTAAGTTAGGCAGTTCCTTCCAGAGTTCGTATTCCTTTTGTACCACATTTTAATCGCTAGCCTATCAGCATTTTGTAGCATCATATGAGACTTCTAATTATGTATGGGGTGTCTTATTGCCTAAGCGGTTCGTACCGGACGAGGTCACGCATTGGGGCGAAGTTATGCGGATGTATGATATTGCGAGTTAGATTTGGGTGTTCTGTCTCTATGATGGGAGACGGGTTCTCCGTATTGTGTTGTGGTGGTACTGGAGAGATTGAAGTACAACTCTTTCATTTGAGTCATTTTCATGAATTGAGTATGTTTAGACTATTGCTTATTGGTGCGTGTATTGTGCGAGTTGTGGCTTAGTCCTGTGTTAATGTGTAATGCCACCAGAGTAGTGTGTTGATTAGATGAGATCTCTGGGATCTTTAATGAGTACGAGCAGATTCGATTTCAGTATGTTGGAAGGATAATATCGAGCTTTGACTCGGAAATTCGATGTAGTATTTGCCAAAGGAGAAGTGGTTTCAAGAATGGTTGATCTGAGAAATGGTGATGGCTTAATGCGTGTTTTAGTTATCAGTTGCACTATAGGTAAAAGTATTGGAAAGGAACTTTAGTGGTTAAGAGGTTTTCTACTTGTATTCGGGTGTTGTGTGCAGCTGATGTGAATAGAAGTTATCATTTCGAGTGTTGGTGTTATGTGGTATATCATATAATTGAACTTGAGATTGCAGGTATGGGTTACTACAGCTGGTTCGAGCTTATTCTAAATATAAATGCGAGGTTCTAATCATGTGTATGGTTTTAGAAGTGAAAATGTGGTTCTACGGTTTATGGGCTAGATCGGGCTGTGTAATTTCAGTTAAAAGATGTTGTCAGACCTATATGAGATAGGGTGATGTGGGATCACCCCGGGTATATGCATGGTAAGGTTATTAACCGATTGGTTGGCTTCTAGAACAACTCTGGGTACGCTCAAGGACGAGCTTTTGTTTAAGTTGGGGAGGATGTGATGACCCGACCCAACCCGTCATCTCATGAGTTACCGCTCCGTTTTCTCTATTTTCTACTCCTTTATGCTTCATTATCAGTGTCTTGTGTGATCAAGTTGGTTTGGACTGATTTTAGAAGGAAATGAGACACTTAGTCTCTTTAAGAAAAACTTAGTTTGGAAAAGCCAAACGGATATTGACTTATGCGTTAGATGGCTCAGATGTGATTTCCGGTGATTCGGTTGACTTTGGGGGGGATGATTTGTGACTCAGGAGCGTGATCAGAAGTGGTTTTGGAGGTCCGCTGTAGAATTAGGCTTGAATTGGCGAAGTTAGAATTTTGTCGAATTCCCGTTGATAGGTGCGATTTTGATCCGAGGGTCGGAATGGAATTCTGAGATTTGCTATAGCTTCATTAGGTGATTTGGGATGTGTGTGTAAAATTTCAGGTCACTCGGATGTGATTTGGTTGAGTTTTTTATCAAATGCGTGTTTCAGAAGCTTTTGAAGAACTTAGACTTGAATTTGATGTAAATTGATGGTTTTGGTGTTGTTTGTAGTGCTTTAATGATTGGAGAAAGTTTGAATGATGTTATAGGATGTGTTGGTGCATTTGGTTGATGTCCCGGGGGCCTCGGGGTGATTTCGGATGGTTAACGAGAAGTGTTGGACTTGTGAAATTGGAAAACTAGTGCTGCTTTTGGTATTTTCGCATATGCGGATTTGGGACCGCAGAAGCAGTCTCGTAGATGTGGAGGATAGATCGCAGATGTGAAGTTTGTCTTGGGAGCTGTTTCCGCAGAAGCGGGCAAGGAGATGCATCTGCGATATCGCAGATAAAGCATTGGAATCGCAGAAGCGGAGTTTGGGCCTTAGTGATTTTTTCGCAGATGCGGAGACTGTGACAGCAGAAGCGGATTTTGGACTGCAAATGCAGCTTTACCTTTGAAAAAATATTTAAGTTCATCTTCGCAAATTTTTGAAGGGTTCCATATTTTTGACTCGGACTTGGAGGATTGTGGGCGATTTTGAAGGGATGTTTCAAGGGTTTCCATAAGGTGTGGATTCTTTAATTTAAAACACGATTTTATGGTGTAAATATTTGGATAAGAGCTGACAACTCAAGTAATTAATAGGCAAAAATGGTGGTTTAGGACTTGAAACTTAAGAGAATAAAAATTAGGATTTGTGGAGTCATTTGGGTTCCGATTTTGGTAATCTTTATTTGTATATACTCGTGGCGAGATAAGGAACCCATTGAGAAGTGGGCACGGGGCTCGTGTTTTGCCAATTTCGGAATTTTTAATATTTTTTGATTGTTTTCGATTGGGTATTGTCCTCTTAGCCTATTGTGATGTATTCGTTGTGGTTTTGGATAGATTTGATGCGTGTGGAGGCTGATTTGAGAGGCAAAGGTATCGCGAGGTAGTGATTTCGCCAGTTCGAGGTGAGTAATGATTATAAATGATATTTTGAGGGTTTTAAACCCCGTATTTGCATATTGTAGTGCTATATTGAGGTGACTTGCACGCGGGATAGCAAGCGTGGGGTAGAGCACTGTTGGGGATTGTGACTTGGTTCGTCCCGGTAGATGAATATATTGCGTATTTGACTGAAATTTACTTGTTATCATCATAATTTGGGTTGATTGCCATATTTGGGCTTCGTGCCAACTATTTGGACCCTTCGGGGTTTGTTGTTGATATTTCCTCACCGTTTTAATTCAATACTTGAACTCCGTCATGTATTCTTCATTGTTTTCAAAAACTCAGCCAAGTTCACTCTGCTTTGACATTTGAAATGATATTCTAAATAATATTTTAGGCTAAGCATCATGTTTATTGTAGCCCGAGTGGCTTATGTGATTTTGTTGACTGAGTAAGGCCGAGGGCCTGTATTGTGAGGTACTTTTGGATCGGGTTGCATGCCGCAATAATGTCATACTAATATTGATATGAGGCCGAGGGCCTAGTTGATGCCACGAGATGGCTTATTATTGTGGTTGGGCCTTAAGGGGCCCCTCCCGGAGTTTGCACACCCCTAGTGAGCGCCGACAACGATAAATGGAGCAGGCTGCACTCCGCAACGATATCTGGAGCGGGCTGCATGCTACAACGGTTCCGGTACTATTTGATGTGTTATGCATTATCTTATTTGTCTGCTATTATCTGTTACGTTGTGCTACTTCTTGCAATATAGAACTGATATTCTGGTATTCCTTGATAATTGAGCATTATGCCCGCGAGGCAAAAATTCTGTGCTTATCTGCACTATTTGTTTTGCATTCGTTTCTGTAACCATTGAAAAAGGTCATTTTTAAATGAGGTTTTAAACTGAGCTAAGGTTCTTCACTAAAGATTTTCATAGCTTCACTATTTTTCTAAAAAAAAGGTTTACACTGCTTCTATATAGCATGATGATTTTCTATACGCGTTTTATTATTGCTCAGTTGTTATTTACCTTCATCACTCACTGAGTTGGAGTACTCTCTTACTCCCTGCACCTCGTATACAGATGCAGGTATTTATTCACCCAGAAGCGGGTTTTGGCCGATCAGAGGCAGAGTTATATGAGTAAGGAGGTGATTGCCAGCGTTCGCAACACCATATTTCTCTTTTTGTTTATTATTCTGATTTTGTATATTTTAAGCCTTGTAGTGGAATTACATTCTGATAGATACTCGTGACTTGTGACACCCCGATTAGGACTGTGTTGGGTTGTATTTTTGCTAATTAATATTATTAAGTCACCTTTAAACTGTTTACTTATGTTTAAAATATTTTTGAAAAAGACGAGTTTGGTTAGTTAGCTGGCCTCGTCTTCACGAGAGGCGCCATCACGATCAGTGCGGGGTTTGGGTCGTGACAACTACTCAAGTATCGGTGAGGGTTGGGTATATCGTATTGGCAATTGAAATTTATTAAAGTATACGGTCTAATAAGATCATCCATATATTATTAAAAGGATGGGATAAAGCCATCTCCTTAAGTCAAGTGGCAGTATAAAAAAAATCACACGGCATAATTAGTTACTAATTAGTTGATTACTTAATAATTAGTTATTATGTACTCCCTCCATTTCAATATATGTGAACCCATTTGACTGGGCATCGAGTTTAAGAAAAGAGAGAAGACTTTTGAATTTGTTGTGTAAAATAAAGTACTATATTTTGTATGGCTATAAATTTATTGCACAAAGGTAAATTGTTTCCAAATAAGGAAAAATGTCATTCTTTTTGGCTTGAACTAAAAAGGAAATAGGTTCACATAAATTGAAACGGAGGGAATATATATATATATATATATATATATATATATATATATATATATATATATATATATATATATATATATATATATATATATATTGGTTACTATATTTTTATTAATAAATATAGATATCTCACAATTAGTTATAATAAAAAATTTGAAAATATAAATATATAAACTACCCATTCTAATTGGGTGGGAGTAGTTTCAGGTTGGAGTTTTAAAATAATTTATAATTAAAAAAAATGAAAATAAAATTAACTATAATAAAAAAATAAAAAAAGAAGAAGAAAATCTACCCATTCAAATTAGTGAGTAGTATCAAGTTGGAATTTTTAAATGAAAAATAAAATTAAAAAAATCTATATCTATATCTATAAAAATAAAAAAATAAAAAATAAAAAGCCACATGACATAATTAGTCAAGAACAACAAAATTATATATTGAAAATTAACTAGTCAAATATCAGTAAGGGGCGGGTATATCGTATTGACAACTAAAATTTATTAAAGTAATACGGTCTAATAAGATCAAATATACGTGATTATAATTTAATAATATATTTTTAATAATGACCACACCCCACGCGGATACGACTACTAGTTGTAATAACGAACAACATGTATTGGGTGGCTCGGCGCTGCCATGCAAATACATGTCAAGTAGTATAGATTCAAGTTTTTTTTTGGGGTGTAAACTTAAATAAATTAACTATCTCACACCTTTTAATTTCATCTTTCATGAAAATTTCTAGTAGATTATTTGATCTTGATCGTATTCATATTCCAATCTATCTAAATTTAGTGTTCAAACTCGTCTTAGTTCTTATTATTAACCAAAAAAAGAAAAATCTTTAAGCTAATAGAAAACTACGGGGTGTATAATAACCTCTTAAGTCTATTAAAAGAAAATAGAGTATCAAAAAGAAGAAAAGAACGTCATTCCTTCACGAGTAGCTGAATATAAAATTCAAGGTTTGTATAATTAAAGGTTTGAAAGCTTTACAATGGCTGCTATCTGCTATTGAAATGACTTTTTTTTGGCATAATTCGATGAGAAACCCGCTAATTTCAACAAATATAATTTCTTTAAAATATAACAAAAAAAATATGTTTAATTATTTGTGTTTTTTAGTAATAACTGTGAATATTACCATTGATAACTAAAATTTTCAATACATCTAAAGAGCACTTAAGACTAGGAAGGGTGTTATAACTTGCTAAGCCTCAGACAGTAAATACTAGTAGTATATCAACAATAATAATAACATATTCAATTTAATTTTATAAGTGCAATCTGAGAAATATAATGTGTACGCATATTTTATCCTTACCAGTAGAGGTAGAGTTATAATGTATATCTTTTACTCTAATTTTTGTTTCCTTTTGTAATTGTTCTATTATAAGAATTGTATGTATATCTATACTAGTTTCTGGATACGTGCGTTGCACGTATATTCTATACTGAGTAGTACACATATTTTGAAATAATATATATTTTAAGAATAAACGTAAAATGAGTTACAAGAAATTTAAAAGAGAAAAATATAAGCTCAAATTAATGAATGATGAGCATATCATATTTCAACAACATACAGTTGATACATAAATATGAGTAGTGGCTGCGGCGACAAGTTTGCGCCTTGTGTTCACGATTTAAAGCTAGTCCAAGAAATTGTAACCTTCTTTTTACGAACACTTATATATTAAGAAGTTGTTACCCAATAAAGTAATATTTTATAGAAGTCATGCAGAAATTTGATCACCAGTTGTCTTCCTAGGATGTCTAGTGAATTATTATCAATTATAGTATAAACCTGCATAGAAATGCTAGTTAATTGTGATAAAAATACATACGTAATTACTAAAATCGGTAAATCTGATTCGTGTATAATCACAATTGCATATGGAACTTACCCTTCGTCTGATTCAAAATTATACATCCTTTTTTCTGTGAATTAACTTGGCAGAAGAATATTAGTTAAATTATGTAAATATCTTATAACAAAATATCACACGACAATCGCGTATTAGATGTTAATAATTTAATTGATGCTTTGGTGTATTCCATAAAAAATTTAACACTATAAAAAATTAGAGAATGATTGTCACAAATTAGTTTTTTGACCAAAATTTGAATATGAATCTCTTAAGTCTTGGATGACAAATGCAATTAATCCAAGATACTTGATAGGAAGGGTCCCTGTAGTAAATGCTGTTCTAACTTGTATTTGTTCTTGTGTAGTAGCATCAATTCCTGCCAGATAGATATTAGTCTTCTCAACATTTACAACTAAACCTGTGGTATTGCTATTTGCTAAAATGTCTCAAGGCCTCCATCACTCTATTAATGGACTTAATTCACCTTCATAGAAAACTATCAATTCATCTGCAAAGATAAGATGAGTCACTACTAGAATTTCGGAAAAAAGCGATTAAAAAATAGCGATTAAAGTTGATCGCTAAATAAAGGGTAAGCAGATAGCGATCAATTTTCGAATTTTGGTCGCTAATCTGGGATCCAGTTCTAATGTTTAACAATTATATTATTATTTTAAATATTATATAAAATATAAATAAATTTAATTTAAATTTAGCGGCCAACTTTGGTCACTAATTTAAATTTATGTGTAATTAGCGACCAAAGTTGGTCTCTTTTCAGGTCAACAATGGTCAAAATTAAAAATCACTTTTGTATTTACTATGTAAATAATATAAAACTAAGCCATTAATATTTTTGTAATACAAGGGATGAATAGACTAAAATATACTCGAACATGCAATATATGCAGTTAAGTAGTACTATGAAGCGTACGTGTGTGTGTGTGTGTATAATTTTAAATTGAATCAAAAGTAATTTAATTTTTTTAGAAATAGCGACCAAATTTGATCGCTATTTTGGTCAAAATAGTCAAGTTTGCTACAAAAATAACGACCAAAGTTGGTTGCTATTTCTAAAACCAATGTGTAAAACGGGTTTCCCCTCCTATTCTCTTATTTTATTCAAAAAAATTTCCCAAACTCTCTCTTTTCTCTCCCACACTCAAACCCCTCCCCCCTCCGACTCCCAATAGCAGCGGCGTTACCAGCTCCACCGCCCCTCACCGAGGGCAGCAGCTCCACCGCCGGCGCTCTACTGCCCAGGTAGGTTTCTCTCTCCTTTCTTTATTTTTTTCGAAATACACTGATTTTGTTTAGTTCCTCCTAGTTTGATTTGTAAAAATGAGTTGTTCTTAGCTAAATTGTATCTATGATAACTGTTAGTAGCTAAAATATTTAGTTTTATCTACTAATTTGGAAAGAAATAGTTTGAAGAGAAGAAACCCTAAACCCTACTAATTCCTATTAAATTTGTTATGTGTTTTCTTGAATTTTGCTAGTTCTAATCTAGGATTTATGACTTGTTCTTGTGAATCGAACTTTTAAGGTATGTGTTGAATTTTTCAGATATAATCCTAACTTTTAAGTTTGAATTATAACCTTGAATCTTTGTTATTTCTAGTTTTTGTTTCAATTATACTTTGAATTGATATGAATTGAACCTTTAGGATATGAATTGGACATTTAGTTTATGAATTAGACTTATAGTTTATAAATTGTAATTTTAGGATATGATTTGAACTTTTAATTTATGAATTGGACTTTTAGTGTATAAATTAAAATTTTAGGATATAATTGAACATTTAGAATATGAATTGAATTTTAGTTTATAAATTGAACTTTTAGTTTGTAAATCAAATTTTTTGGATATGAATTGAACTTTTAGTTTATAAATTGAGTATTTTAGGATATGAATTGGAATTTTAGTTAATTGGACTTGTTGTTTATAAATTGTAATTTTAGGATATGATTTGAACTTTTAATTTATGAATTAGACTTTTAGTTTATAAATTAAAATTTTAGGATATGAATTGAACATTTGGAATATGAATTGAAATTTTAGTTTATAAATTGAACTTTTAGTTTGTAAATTTAAAAAAAGATTAGAATATGAATTAAGTAAATTAATTTGTACTTGTTTTATTTATATAGATAGAACATCATACTTGGATGTACAATAGGAATTATGATAATCGACAGGGATTGTGGGAGGATTTTGTAGAAGGGGCTAATGACTTTATTAGACATGCAATGTCACTTCCGCCATACCGAAATGAAAGAGTAATTAGGTTCCCTTGTGTTAGGTGTGGCTGTATGAAGTTTGGAAAATTAGAGAAAGTTAATCTTCATCTTTATAGTAAGGGGTTTATAGAGAATTACTTTGTATGGACTAATCATGAATAGGTTAATGGTAGTCATGGGATATTTCATAACATGGTTGTTAGTGAAAGGAGTAGGTCGGTAGTGAATACAAATCGTGATTCCAGAATTCATGATATGGTTGTGGGTGCTTTTGGAATGCACTTAGGGGTGAGCCCAATGAAAATATTGAACAAACTCCTAATTATGATGCAAAATGTTTTTATAAACAGTTAGAGGAAGCTAGTCGTCCACTACGTAAAGGAAGTTTGCACTCTGAGTTGTCTGTTGCAGTTAGATTACTAAGTATCAAATCTTATTGGAATATTTCTCAAGTAGCCATGGACTCTTTCATTGACCTTATGCGTGAACTAGTTGACCCTGATATCGAATTACGTTGTGATTTCTATAAGGCAAAGAGATTAGTTTCTAAGTTGGACTTTTGTTAATGAGAATTGATTGTTGTCAAGATGGTTGCATGTTATATTATAAAGATAATGCAAATTTAAGCAGTTATAAATTTTGCAAAAAACCTCGTTTCAAGAGGCTTTCCAGCGGGAAGATGGTCGCTATCAAGGCGATGTATTATTTACCTCTTATACCTAGGCTAAAGAGGTTATATACGTCGATGAGTTCAACTCCTCATATGAGCTGGCACTTTGAAAATAGAAGACCACCTGGTGTTATATGTCATCCTTCAGATGGAGAAGCTTAGAAGCACATTGATAGGACATATCCAAATTTTGCTAGTGAACCAAGGAACATTCAGTTAGGTCTGTGTACGGATGGCTTCACGCCTTTTTCTGTATTTGCCACACTGTATTAATGTTGGCCTGCCTTTCTTAGGCCTTATAATCTACTGCCCAAGTTGTGCAGAACTAGTCAATATATATTCTTAAATTGTATTATCCCCGGTCCACGTAATCCAAAAAGTTTGATAGATGTATATTTGCAGCCTTTGGTTGATGAGCTGAAACAATTGTAGTACGATGATGTTGAAACATATGACATATCAACCAAGTAAAATTTTAATTTGTGTGCTAATTAAATGTGGAAAATTAACGATTTTCCTGTATATGGAATGTTGTCTGGGTGGATGACTGCTGGGAAGCTAGCTTGTCCTTATTGCATGGAAAATAGTAAAGCGTTCACTTTGAAAAATGGTCGAATGTAATCATGGTTTGATTTTCATTATCAATTCTTGCCTCCTAATCATTAGTTTAGAAGGATGAAAAATGCATTCAAAAAGAATAAAATGGAGTATGATTTTCCCTCCTATACTTTCAGGTGAGGAAATTTGGGAGAGGGTCCAGAACTCAGTAAAGTTACTGAAGCTCTACCTTATTGATTCCCCGGATGTGGTGTTACTCATAATTGGACGAAACAAAGTATATTTTGGGAGTTGCCTTATTGGAAAGATAATCTTCTCTATCACAACCTTGATGTCATGCATATTGAGAAGAATTATTTTGACAATTTGTTCAACATAGTGATGGATGCTAAAGGTAAGACAAGGGATAACCCAAAGGCTATAATAGACTTACAAGAATATTGCAGGCGGCCTGAATTATACTTGTAGATAGCAAACAATGGTGAGATATTCAAGCTCAAAGCAGGCTACACATTCACTTTGGAGGAAAAACGGTAAATTTGTGATTAGGTAATGAAATTGAAGATGCCTGAGGGTTATGCATTGAATTTTTAAAAAAAAGTTGATATGGAGGTAGGGAAGTTAAGCCATTTGAAAAGTCATGACTGTCATGTTTTCATGGAGACCTTAGTGTCTATTGTATTTTGTGATTTGCCTGAAAGAATCTGGAAACTCATCACGAAGATTAGTTTGTTTTTCAAAGACTTGTGTTCTTCCATATTAAGGTTGGCCATATAAGAAAATGATACTCTTTAGATGTTAGTGGTTTGACCCAAATCTAACAAGAGGTACAAGAGTACACAATCAATACAACATAATTGAGGTTAATCGTACGAAGGAGTATGATCGCCATGATCCTTTCATAATTGCACATAATGTTAGGCAACTGTATTATGTTCCTTATCCATTGCGGCGGAATAAGTCCATTTGGTGGGTTGTAATAGAAACTAAGCCTGTAGGTAGGGTCGGAGTCGAGAATGTGTTAGATATTGTATATCAAAATGATATCTCCAGTGTTCACCGAATAGTGGACGAACTTTTAAAAAATAATTTGGAACATCCTGAACACATATTGGAAGAAGTTGATATAAATGAAGTAAGAATTATATAAAACGAGGTAGAAGAATCAACTGATGAAGCTCAAACTAGTGAGGAAGAAGAATTCTTTGACGAGGAACAATACGTCGATGAGCTTTAAAAAGTTTGTTTCTTCAATAACTCGCGTTTATATCTGGTTTCTTTATATGTTTCAATCTAAGTATATATTATATTATGCAGATAACAGGCAAGGGTCGAGGTAACAATGACCCTAGTGGTTCTTGAGGTCGAGAAAAGGCTAGGAACCAAAGAGGAGGGTGGAAGATAATACTCAGTCTTTTCCACCCTATTCTGATGTGCCTATGCCTATGTCTTTGCCTCCACCCCAAGGCTATTCTGAGCTTCCACAACATCACACGCCCTACACCTTCGAGCAAATCCTAGGTCTTTCGTGATAGGGCCATAGGACTATACGTCCGACATATAATCCACCTGTCTCACTACCACGTGGATACACCCATCAACATCACATGGATCGCATTGATCCATCTCACATCCATATGGATCACAACCATCAGTATCACAGCCACTCGGGTCACAACAATCAGTATCACAACCACTTGCGGTCCATCCACCTATGTTGCAGTCACAGGGATTGCATCTATCTTCATCAAGGAATCCATCTATTTTAGCCCTTCGCCTGCTAGATACTAGCTCTGACCCCCCTACACCTTCAACACATGCCTCTGATATACATATTTCGGACGGTGATGCTGATGTTGACGAGAGGTGCATTATGATCAATATGGAAAGATCATCACAGTCCCTGAGGGTGATGGATAAGATTTATTTGTTATTTTTATGTTTATTGTTTTGTACAGTATTTACTAAGATATTAGTTTGTTTTTTATTAAATTGCAGGTTTATCCCAAGTAATATTACTACGAGGATAATCACCAAAGCAACCAGTTTATGATGGCCCTTATGTGTCTTGGTGTGAATTTCCATTCTCGTTGAAAGAGCAAATTCTCAATGAATTTAAGATATAATGTTCTTTTAAGCAGTGTGCTTATATATATTTATGATATTTCCATATAATATTTAACTTTTGAAATACATAGCAAGTGTGTATGGGAACACGCTATAGCGCGGATATGGCTGCAAATTTTTATCTCAAAGCTCGCAAACGGTTGTCACATACTTTCTCCAAAGCTAGGAAGTTGAACCGGAAGCCTGACTGGTTGCTTCAGAATTTATAGGAGGATTTGCAAAAGCAATGGCTTACTGCAGAGTTCTTAGAGAAGAGCGAAAAAGGAAAGAAAGCTAGCGCATGTGAGAAAGGAGGATCCTTGCACACTGGAGGTGCGATCAGCCTAGGGACGATAAAAAGAAGTATGATACGTGATTGCTTAATTTAATTTAATTTTCAAAGTATATCTATTCTATTTATTGACTAAAATTTATGAGTTTTTAGGAAAAGAAGTTGGGGTATCCGATGAACCAATATGAGTTATTCAAGGAGACTTATATTATGAAGAAGAAGAAAGACACGGATCAAGAGAGGCAGGTCGAGGGACGAGACTCAATTGTACATGTAAGTTTTCACTTTACATTAAATATTTTCATTTACTTTTATATACATTTTGAAATACTAATTCAATTTACTTTTTCTTATAGGGTCGCTTCACAGCTGAAGTGGAGGAATTCATATGCATTAATCCACCTAATGATTTACGCGAGCCAATCCAACCTTCGGGTGAGGATGCTGAAAGAATGTGGATGGAGGCTGCAGGTGGTCCAAAATGGGGGAAGGTATACGGCTTCCTACTAAGAAATTCCATCGATATAAGTGTGAAATGCAAGGAATATAGGCTTCCTCACAAGCCGAGCAACTTGATGGGGAGAGCCTCTCTACTATGGGGGAGACTGTGATAAAGCTCACATCCGAGCTAGAAGCGGCCAAGGAAAGAGATAAACTTAGAGATGCTTAGTACATTGGCATGCAAGCTCAGTACCAGGGCATGCAAGAGCAACTCAAATCTCTCCTAGACTTTGGAGCTTTACCGATTCCCGGATATCATGAGTCATCGCCAGAGGCTCACTTTCCTTCTGCTCGTTCCTCCTATCCTCCAAGTGCTCGTTCCTCCCGTCCTCATCGTGATCATTCTTCCCATCCTCGACAAGTAGACCCTTCTGAATACCATCATGGTGATGAAAATTCATCAGATGGTGATGATAATGATGTATACAACACTCATTGACTTTTAGACAATTTGAACCAGACAAATATAATCGGTTTTCAAATGGACTTGTAATAAGAGTTAACTTAGTTTGGTTAACTTAATATGGTAGTTTTATTGAAATTAAAACTTTGTTGGTTTTAATGTTATTAATGTATTGTTGTTTTTGTTGTTGTTGTTGTTGTTGTTGTTGTATTGTTGTTTTGTTGTTGTGGAATTGTAGTTGTTGTTGTTACTTGTAATAGGGTATTGGTATGATTCTCAGGTAGTGTAGCTAAAATAGGCAGTTTCTTCCAAAATAATACACATAAACGCAACGAACTTTGGTCTCTTTTCATTTTAAAAAAATAATTTTATGAGAAATAGCGACCAATGTTGGTCGCTTTTTACCCAGATTTCTAAAAATCGACCAATCTTGGTCGATATTCTATTAAAAAGAATAATTTCTGGAAATATAGCGACCAACTTTGGTCGCTTATATTTAAAAAAAATAAATTCTTGAATTTGGCGACCAACTTTGGTCACTTATCTTTTAAATAAACAAATAATAAGAGACCAACCTTGGTTTCTGTTTTCCAAATTTTAAAATATAATATTTGGATTAGAGACTACAGTTGGTCGCTTTTTAATGATTAATAATAAATAAATAAAAACGTATTTTACATTTAGAGACCAACATTGGTCGTCAATATTATATTATTAAATTAATAAAGCGACCAAAGTTGGTTGCTAGGTCCCTAAAATAAAGGGACAAACTTAATATCGACCAGGCCTGTTTGTTCGTTTTTTGGCCAGTAAGCGACCAACTTTGGTAAGTTTTTTCCGGATTACTAGTATTGAGTTAACTTGAGTGCCTTACACATTGGGTGATATTTAAAATCAAGAAGCTCACTCATTTTCTTAAGTGTGCTGGATAAGTACTCCATGACCCAGACAAATAGTAGAGAGGATATTGGGCCCCCTTGCCTCAAACCTCTCATCCCTTCAAAATATTCAAAGCCTTCTTCATTAACCTTTAATGTAAATTTAGTGGTGCTAACACATGTCATAACTAGCTGAATTAAAGTCTCAGGGATCCCGTATCCTATCAGTGCTTCTGCTATGAACTTCCAGCTTACCATGTCGTATGCGTTCCTTAAAGTATTTTTTATTCAACACATTTGTGAGGTTTTCTTATTATACTACCTTAAAAGGTCATGAAAAATAAGTACATTATGTATCAAGGATCTCCCTTCCACAAATGTTGCTTGATTTTGTTCCACCAGATGGTTCAAAACCTATTTCAATATCTTGCATATTACTCTTGGATATACACTTCTAGATGATATTGCAACATGATATCGGTTAAAATTGACTGGCATACTAAGGAATCGGTACCTTGGGTATCAAGGTTATTATTGTTGAATTCAACTGTGCCAATTCTACAGTGGTTACATCTTTTCCTACAATTCTCCATGCCTTTTTGAAAAAAATCACTTCCATATCCTTCAGGGCATGGGCTCTTGTTGCTGTCAATACTAAATATGGTATCCCTCACATCTTTGTCTGGGTATGGTTGCGTCATGCCCAATCGTTGTGCTGTTGAGAGCATATGTCCATTCCTCGGAATTCTTCTTGCTGCTCTTGTTCTGTCTACTGCTTTCATTACCATTAATTATTTATAATGTTCAACAATGATCTTGGCAATCTCTTCTGGTTTTGTGTGTATTACATCATTGACATCCCTTAACTGTGTAACAACCTCTTGAAGTTTCTTGTGTTTAATTACAAAGAAAAAAATATTTTGAGTTGTAATCTCCAACTTATTAATGTTGCTTTACTTTTATGCTTGCATGAAGCTTTTTCCCAAATAAGAAGACCATATAAACTTTGATATTATGTTTTTTCCTTACCATGTAGGCAATGGTAGGTTATAATCTTGTGTTTTAGTCGCTTATTACACTTTAATTCACAGTACTTTAATTGTGTTTGGGCTATAATTGCTAGTGTTTTGCAATTATTATGTATTTTATGCCTTGTAGGAGTTATTTCAAGTTGTGTAGATATTATTGATCTAATTCGAGCTATTTGAAGCTTTGAAATCTGAGTAAAAGCCCAAAGAATTAAGTCGGAATCTCGTTCAGAGGTCTATAACCACGCCTG
Organism: Nicotiana benthamiana; assembly: GCA_034376525.1. NCBI lineage: Eukaryota > Viridiplantae > Streptophyta > Magnoliopsida > Solanales > Solanaceae > Nicotiana > Nicotiana benthamiana. The sequence goes on along the minus strand of CM067330.1, from coordinate 57,547,837 downwards.
GACTTCAAAAATCAAGAAAAAAGCCAAGCTCTAAGGATTTTACACATACACGGCACGTGGGGCGGTGCGTGGGGCATTGTGGCTGTGCAATTTTGCTTCCCGTTGACTTTTACATGCTCTTTGATGATCCTCACTAAGACTCTGTGTGGCGTGTTGCCCCATGCACCACGCCTGTGTAATTTATCCAAAGCTAATGTTCTATTTCGTCTAACAGAAGTCGGTTTCATTTAGGCCTGATCCTACTTGGTATAAACACATGAAAAATGTTATTTTCTATAATTTTGACACATATTCAACCTATGGAGGCTAAGAATAGTTGGAGGAGCAAAAGCACAAGGATTTCATCATTCTTTACTCACCCAAGACCTGAGTTTGGATTGAATTTATGTTTTCCTATCTAATTATATTGTGATGAACTACTCCATATCTATGGAGTAGTTCCCTTTAGGGTTTGATGGATTTGGTGTATTGATATTAGTTTGTGCATTATAACTTTAGTTTTATGCATTGAAGCATTTTTGGATGATTTAATTGTTGCATCTATAATCACTTGTTCATGTGATCGAGAGATGCATAACTTGTGATATACTTGCATTATATTGGTGGTGGAGTTCATTAATTTTTCTTAGTAACCGAAAGAGTCTATTTGAATCACTGATTAAACCTAGTTAGGAGGATAATCGAGAGAGGTTCTCCTAAAGGCCAATCTACTATGCATTCATGCATATCTTCACTGAGCTTAAATTAGTTCATCTCGTGGGGTTGAGACTTAATTGGAGAGGAGTTTCTACTAAACGTTTGAAATAATAATCAAGTGAATTCGAGAGACTCACTTGAACATTAGAAATGAGTTATCTAGAGTTAGATCCGGAATAATTATCTTACACATATCCTATCAAAACCCTATCTTCTCCTATTGATTACCTTCCTTACTTATTCCTTGTTGTGATTGTCATTAGTCAATAGCTTTAGATTCTTAGTTAATTTTAGTATTTATCACACAAATGTCAACTATTAATTGTGATGACCCGACCCGTCGTCACGTGAGTTACCACCTAGTTTCCCCCATTATCTGCTTCTTTATGCTTCAATATGAATGTTTCGGGTGAACGAGTTGATTTGGATTGACACTTAGTCTCTTTAAGGAAGGCTTATTTTAGAAAAGTCAACCGAACGTTAACTTGTGTGCTAGCAGGCTCGGATGTGAATTCTGATGATTTGGTTAGCTTCGGGGGATGATTTGTGACTTAGGAGTGTGATCGAAAGTGATTTTGGAGGTCCGGTGTAGAATTAGGCTTGAATTGGTGAAATTAATATTTCGACGACTTCCGGTTGATAGGTGAGATTTCGATCCGAGGGTCGGAATGGACTTCCAAGAGATTTGGTAGCTTTTTTAGGTAATTTTGGATGTGTGTGCAAAATTTCAGGTCATTCCGAAGTGTTTTGGTAGCTGCATGATGTCCACAGTCCTAATATTCCTCCTACCTTATTTTCTTTATTTCTGCATTTCATTAGAACGATATGTAATAGATTGATACTCAGATATTAGAGGCTCAGACTTGTGACACCAGATTCTTCGGGTTGTGTTGTTGTTTTTTTTACTTGGGATTCCGCATGCTTTAACTTTATCTCAGTTATTCAGTGTTATGACATAGTAATTTATCTGTGTTAATTAAATCATGAACTGTATAAAATGGTTAAGGATATTAAATTGGCCGGGCTTGCCTAGCAGTGTGTTGGGCGCCATCACGACTAGGGTTGGGTTGTAACATCTTGGATAGCAATCAAGTTATGAACTACAAACATACTATTTAACTCCAGTGTCACGACCCAAAATCTATTAAGGATCGTGATGGCACCGGACACATCTGTTAGGCAAGACACTAAATCGTTAATTAAATTCTCATTTTAATATTTTTAAACCATAAATTTTGTTTAATTTAACTAGTAAAAGATAAATTTTGCAGAACAATTCATAACCTTTTCAAATACTAATACTGAATATCCTATAATCATCCCAGAGCCTGGTGTGACAAGTGCATGAGCATTTACTAGGAATTAAAATACAATACAATAACTGTTACAAGATCGGACAGAAGAGGAAATTCAAATACCCTTATGGAGATTCTGCTGGTTGCGGATCGTTACATAATATGTAGCTCACCTAAGTCTCTGTATAAATGGTGTCGCTGCGCCCATATAGCCACTTAACACACATGTGCCTGTACAACAAAATGTACATCAAGAGTAGTATGAGTACGAAAACAATGCGTACCCAGTAAGTATCCAGTGTAACCTCGAAGAAGTAATGACGAGGGTCTACTTCGATACTTACTAGTGATCCAATAATATCAGGTACAGTAAAGAAGTGAATAAATATGACACAGAGTAAGTGTATGAAACAAATGAGTATAAAATACGTGGTACAATTTCCTTCTTTACAATTTTATTCAAACTCTCTACTAGTAAATTCCCTCCGTAACCGGATCATATATATATATATATATATATATATATATATATATATATATATATATATATATATATATAATACAGTGAATTTCATCAAAGAAGTTGTCATGATTCAAACAGGGAGAATCCCTTAGATATACTGGCTTATTGCAAAATATTACGCATGGTTCCATGAGGATAATTTATATATAGAGAGAGGAAATGCCGAGGAGTATGGCTCGATCCAACATAAAAGTAAATTGTCCAGTGTCGAGGTCCTTGCGGCGTGAACCATAGATTTATCTATTAACCTTCCAAGGCGATCGACCCGCTCCCATGAGAGGAGTATAAGGTAATACCCCTCGCAAATTATATGCGCGACCCGACAAAATATAATTTAAGGAATTTCCTCGCTTGCAAATCATACATGCGATACAGTCAAAAATAGATTTATGAATAAATCATAATCTTTTTTCTTAATTCTTTTCAAATTAAAAACAATTCAACGTGAAGCTTTCAAGAAAAATTTTCCCGCTCGCGAAACATACATGCGATGCGATTACAGATAGATTCCTTAAAATATTGAAATATTAATCAATTCTTTTCGAAAATAAGAAATTTAGTGGAACTCTTAAAATCTTAAATTCCTCAATTTAAATTCCTTTCAACAGAATTATTACGCAACCTCAATCTTGTTTCTTCTCAAGGCAAACAACAACCATAAATCAAATAGCAAGGACATTGAGGCATGATGTACACCTAAAACTACCCGGACATAGTCATAGTTAGTAGCTACGAACATGTCACGACCCAATTCCTGAACCCGATCGTGATGTCGCTTTTCGTGAAGACAAGACCAACCAGACCAAAACCGAACACTTCTGATAAGCAGTCAAATACCAAATAACAGTTCTAAAACATGATGTAATAGGAAAGATGTGCGGAGATAGCGATAACAAAAGAAGAGAACCATCCTGACACAGCCCAAATCGGGGTGTCACAAGTCATGAGCAACTAACAAATTCTGATACAAGTCTACTAAATACGAAATGTGATACAATATTCTGAAAGACATAGAATAATAATATAAGGGAAGCACGGGGCTGCGGACGCCAACAGCTACCTCGTAGTCTCCTAAACACTTCCTGGACTGGGAGGACCAACACTCAGAAGCGGAATCTGCTATGCCTGAAACTGCACACATAGTGCAGGGAGTAACGTGAGTACTCTGACCTAGTGAGTAATAATTATAAATAATGACTGAATGCAAGAAAACACGTAAAGGCACAAAACAATTCTATATCAAGCAGTAAAATCACTTAAAGCGGTAAATCAGTGAAGAAGTCAAATGAAATCCCTTTAAAGCAAGTAAAACAGGTAATTTAGTAGGTAAGGAACAAGTAGGAATCGCCCCTCGGGCACAGTATCAATCACTCAGAACAGTATCAGCTCCTCGGGCACAATATCAATTACTTTGAACAGTATCATCCCCTCGGGCTCTATCTCTTAGAACATGATGGGTACCCGCGCTCACTATAGGTGTGCAGATTCCAGAGGGGCACCATACGGCCCAAGCTCTATATCAAGCCATCTCGTGGGATCAAACTCTCGGCACTCGGCCTCACATCACTTGGCACTCGGCCTCACATCACTCAAGCCACCTCGTGTCATATAAATGTACCTCAGACCCTCGGCCTCATATCACTCACCGTATCCTTACATATGGCCCTCGGCCGCACTCAGTCAGGAAAATCATAACAAGCCCCTCGGGCATAAGTAAAACACTAGTGCTGAGCCCAAAACATTATTTAGAAGTATCATTTAAGCCTCAAGTGGGGTAAAAGTGGCTGAGTTAAGCAAACAGTGATAAAATATAGGAAAGAGTTCAAGCAATATGTCAAGTCAATGAGGAAACAGTGATAAAATCCCCGAAGGCTTCAAATATTTGGCAATCAGCCCAAATCATGATGATAACAATAAATTTCAGTTAAATACGTGGTAAGAACCATCAATTGGGACGGACCAAGTCATAATCCACAGTAATAAACGACCGCATGCTCATCATCAAGCGCGTATCTCACCTCAATATAGCAGTACGTTCTGCAATACAGGGTTTCAAACCCTCAGGACATCATTACAATCACTACTCACCTCGAACCGACTAAAGCACTAGCTCGCTATGCCTTTCCCTCTCAAATCATCCTTCTCGCGCGTCAAGTCTGACCAAAACCAGAGTTCATACATCACAATATGCTAAGGGAACAAAACCCAAGCGAAAATAATCGAAAAATATCAAAAATCCTGAAATTAGAAAAACCTGAACCCCCGGCCCTTTTCTCAAAACTTAAATTTTTTTACATCAATTATCTCCCCACGAGTTCATATATACCTAAAGTTCTCAAATCTGACCCCAAATGGTCCTTCAAATTCTCAAATCAATTTTGATAATCCAAGCCCTAGTTTTTCAATTATTAGTTCAATTTCCATGAATTTCTAGGTTAATATCTCAGTAAAAAAATGTTTTTGGTTCATAGAGCTTACCTCCAATCACTTCGCCTTGAATCCCTCTTCAATTCCCCTCAAAGAGCTCTAAAATACTCAACTATGGTGGAAAAATGGCTAAAACTCGCGGATGAAATGTTTATAAACTTTCTGCCTAGCTCATGCAATTCCTTCATCGTGATCGCAGCCCAAGCCTCGTGATCGCGAAGAGAAAAATTCCAAGGCTTCAAAAATGTGCTATGTGAGCACGACTCCACTGCTGCGAACGCGATGCTTCGCTTCTTCAAACTACGCGAACGCGAGCTTCCAGCCGCGAACGCGAAGGGCAATGGCCCCTAACGCTCAAATCTTTCTGTGCGAACGCGAAGGGTCTTATGCGAACGTGAAGCTATACCATTTAACCTTTCGCGAATGCAATTCCCTAGACGCGAACATGATGAATAAATTACCTGTCTTCCAATTTTTCTTCTACGCTATCACGACACCTCCCTAACAATCGCGAAGGCCATAAACTCTGCAACATAAGAACTGAAAATCTGCAATGAAACTTAGAAAATGGTCCGTTTGACCATCCGAAACTCACCCGAGGCCCCCGGGACCTCAACAAAAGGCTCCAACACATCCTAAAACTCCCTTCAAACTTGTTCCAATCCTCAAAACACCTCAAATAATACCAAAACCATTATTTCACATCGAATTCAAGCCTAAGTTTTCTAAAAATTTTTGAAACACACTTTTGATAAAAATTCCAACCAAACCTCCTCCGAATGACCCGAAAATTTACACATACATCCCAAATTACATAACAAAGCTATAGCAACTCTCGAAATCCTATTCTGATCCTCGTATCAAATTCTCACCTTCCAACCGAATATTGCTAATATACGAACTTCTCCAATTCAAGCCTAATTCTACACCGGACCTCCAAAACCGCCTTCGATCATACTCCTAAGTCACAAGTCAACTCCCGAAGCTAACCGGACCATTGAAATTTGCATAGGAGCCCTCTAACACATAAGTCAACATCTAGTTGACTTTTCCAACTTAAACCTTCTTAAAAGAGACTAAGTGTCTCATTTCTTAACAAAACCACTCCGAACGCAAACTAATCAACTTGATCACATAAAACACGGATACTAAAGCATAAAGAAGTAGAAATGGAGGAAATGGAGCGGTAAATCATAAGACGTTCGTCCGGGTCATCACATCCTCCCCAACTTAAAGAGACGTTCGTCCTTGAACGAGTCAAGAAACATACCTGAAGCCTCAAACAGGTGAGGATATCTGCTCCGCATCTCCCGCTCGGTCTCTCAGGCAAACTTCTCTATGGGCCGACCTCTCCACTGCACCTCACTGAAGCTACATCCTTCGACCTCAACTTCCGAACTTGATACTCTAAAATGGCTGCTGGCTCTACATCATAAGTCAAGTCACCCTCCAGCTGAACCGTGCTAAAATCTAGAATATAGGATGGGTCCCTAATATACTTCTTGAGCATAGGTAGCAACGCAAGCTCATAATCCACCTCATCGATCCTCCGAAGTACCTGGAAAGGCCCAATGAACCACAGACTCAACTTCCCCTACTTTCCGAATCTCATCACGTCCTTTGTGGGCGAAACCTTCAACAAGCCTTCTCACCCACCATGTAGGACATATCTCAAACCTTTTGCTCTGTATAGCTCTTCTGCCTCGACTGCGCGACTGCGTCGTACAAAGTCTCTCATATATAACCTTCACCTTATCTAAAGAATCTTGAACCAAATAGGTCCCCAATAGCCTAGCCTCATCGGGCTCGAACCAACCAATTAGAGATCTACATCGCCTCCTGTACAAAGCCTCATATGGAGCCATCTGAATGATCGACCAGTAGCTGTTGTTGTAGGAGAACTCTGCAAGAAGTAAGAACCAATCCCATGAACCTCCGAAATCAATTACACAGGTGCATAACATATCCTCCAATATCTGAATGGTGCGCTCGGACTGCCCGTCCGTCTAAGGGTGAAAGGTTGTGCTCAACTGTACCTGAGTACCAAACCCTCGCTGAACAGATTGCCAAAACTGGGAAGTAAATTGAGTACCCCGATTTGAGATAATAGAAACTAGGGCACCATACAACCGAACAATCTCCTGAATATGTATCTCTGCCAGTCGCTCTGAAGAGTAAGCGGTACAAATAGGAATGAAGTGTGTGGACTTGGTCAGCCTATCCACGATCACCCAAATAGAATCAAAGTTATTCAATGTCCGTAGAAGTCCAACAACAAGGTCCATATGACCATCTGCCACTTCCACTAAGGAATAACCATCTGCTGAACCAAGCCAACTGGTCTCTGATGCTCACATTTTACCTATTGACAGTTGAGACATCGAGCCACAAATCCCACGATATCTTTCTTCATTCTTATCCACCAGTAGTGATGCCTCAAGTTCTGATACATCTTCACGGCACTAGGATGAATAGAGTACTGCGAGCTATGGGCCTCCTCCAAAATCAATTCCCGAAGCCCATCCACATTAGGCACACAGATCCAGCCCTGCATCCTCAATATCCCATCGGCAACGATGGTCATATCTCTAGCGTCATCATGCTAAACTCTATCTCTAAAGACAAGCAAATGTGGATCACCATACTGACACTCTCTAATGCCATCATACAATGAAGACCGAGAAATCACACATGCCAACATCCGACTGGGCTCCGAATATCCAATCTCACGGACCGATTGGCGAAGCCTGAACATCACTGCCAGGGGCCTCTCTCCAACTGGAATGTATGCCAAACTCCCCATGCTTACTGCCTTGCGGCTCAAAGCATCTGCCAACAAATTGGTCTTTCCCGGATGGTACATTATGGTGATACCATAATCCTTAAGCAACTCTAACCATCTCTGTTGCCTCAAATTAAGGTCCTTTTGTTAAAACAGATGCTGAAGACTGCGATTGTCACACCTCCTTTTTTTCCTACATCCCGCGAAGGGCGTAGATAAGGGAGTTTTTCCAACTAAAGGACAATCAAAACGAGATTTATTTATTTAAAGAATTCAGAGTCACCACTTGGGATAATTTATAGTGTCCCAAGTCACCCATCAAAATCCTGAATCGAAAAAACATTGACTCTGTTTATGTCAGCAAACACAGAAATTCGGGTAAGGAATTCTGTTAACCCGAGAGAAGGTGTTAGGCATTCCCGGATTCCGTGGTTCTAGCACGGTCACTCAACTGTTATAAATGGCCTATTATCTGATTTTGGTACATGTTTTAGCCTATAGCACAAGCTTAAACTTTTAACCTCTTTATTTTATTTTTAAAGAAAATTGCAACAAAATTTAAAATATGTCTTGAACCACGTCACATAAATGCACCCGCAGTTCGCGACACATTTTATCTAACGTTGAGATTTGAATTTCGGTTATATAAATGTGGACCCGAATTTAAGAAGGTAATTTATTAAAATAATGCGTCTAAAGTAACTAGACATTTTCGATGGATTATTTTCTCAAATTAATTTGAAATATTACGAGGCCAAGAATTACGGATATAAAATTGTTAAAAACTAATCTAGTGAACATCATCTACTTGGCCCAAACTAGTTCAAGGCTTCAACTCAATTATCATAGTGTCTTGACCGTACGGCCCAAATGAATTAAAAAATAATGTTCTCAATTAAATAACAAATGATAGGTATGATTAGGGATTTTTACCTATTTATACCATATAGCAAACATTATTACTGGAAACAGCCTCTCTGCCCTTTCGGGTAGGGGTAAGGCTCGTCTACATATTACCCTCCTCAGACCCCACCTGGTGGGAATAGACTGGGTAGTTGCTGTTGTTGTATACCATATAGCAAACCTTATTACCCCCATGTTTAAGGTTTGTGTTTATTACGTTTAAGCATACCAAATTTTAATTTATGTACCATAATTCAAATTAAGGGTATAATTATTGCTTCATTTAGTCTAGGCATGATTTTAGGAGCATATATTCCTTTTCCCTTTTTTTCCTCCTCTTCTCTTTAAAAATCCCATGTAAAAATTCCTCCCCTCCCCAGAACATTCTCACCGTACCATTAAAGAAATCTCAGAATCTTTTCATAGCCAAAAGTTTTATTAAAGAAATTAATTTGTAAGAAATACTTTTCTGGGGACTCCAATTATTGTTTTTGACCCTATATTTCAATTGGTTTAAGTAAATAATCTTTACTAAAATCCTGTATTGTATTTAGCCAAATGGCAACCTATTAAAAATACACATGGCAACTTAATTTAATAAAACTTAATTTAATAAATATTTATAAATATGTGACTAAGAATCCAATTGTTATTATAGAAATCAAATTGAAGGCATTGTAGAAACTCATACACTTCAAACTCATACAATACTTCTTCAAGTATTATATTTAAAGAAGTTTTTTTCAAAATTGAAATTTTGAATATTAAGAATTGATTAAATTTGGTATGCTTAAATTTTTTTGGCACAAGATTGTAGTTTAATTGTAGTATAAATGTAACAATAAAATTTAACTACAATTTACAATTTATCTACAAATTATATATAATTCTACAATTTAACTACAATTTCTGGAAAAATATGTCATCTTCTTCTTCGACGAGTTTCAATCTGAAATTCAGTCAAAAACAAGTCTAATCTTCACCAAAACCCCTCAAAATTGAGATATAATCTCCTAAATATATTTCGAATTATTTACAACAACACCCAATCCAAGTGATTTTCAATTGTAGCATAATTGGCATTTTCGGCATAATTGTAGAAGACTTGTAGAAGTATTAGTCTTCCCAATCTACAATTTATCTACAACTTATCTATAATTTATCTATAAATTATCTACGTTTTATCTACAATCCTACAATTTAACTACAATTTCTGGAAAAATATGTCTTCTTCTTCTTCGACGAGTTGCAATCTGAAAATCAGTCAAAACCAAGTCTAATCTTCACCAAAACCCGTCAAAATTGAGATATAAACTCCTAAACATATTTCGAATTATTTACAACAACACCCAATCCAAACAAATAATGATTTTTGAAAATTCAAATTTGAATTCAAAGCTTTCAAGCTTTTTAATGGCTATCAATGGTGGAAAATATATGGAGAAGGAGAGAATTACGCTGTAATAGATTATCTTCCGTTATTTTTAAATTTCGAAATTAATGGTGATAGAATCACCATTAAATGTGATTCCTATAAATTTGGAGCATTTTTAGGGTAGAATCTATCTATTTTTAGTTTGGTACAATTTTTGTAAGCAAAACATGGTATAGACGGGTAAATACCAAACCATACACAATTTTGATAATAAGGTTTGCTATAAGGTATATATATATATATATATATATATATATATATATATATATATGTTATAAAATAATAAAAGAAGAAGAATAATATTGCAGAGAAAGAGAGAGAAAATTCTTATTGAATTTTGGGGTGGTTTACAATGGGGTAAGACCCCTCTATTTATAGGAGGAAAAATAACTTAGCCTCAAAGTAAAACTCTCTACAAAATAGACATTCACTCTAAATAGAATTCTATTCTTAACACTCCCCCTTGAATGTCTACTCAGTAAATAATGTGCCTCGTTAAAACCTTAACTAAAACAAAACCCAATGGGAAAAAAATTCTAGAAAAGGAAAAAGAGTACACATATTTAGAAATGCGCCTATTGGTTGCCTCGTTAAAAACCTTGGAAGGAAAACCCAGTGGGACAAAACCTTGTAAGGGAAAAAGAGTGCAACGCGCATTAACTCCCCCTGAAGAGAGCATCAATTCACATCCTTGAGCCTTCACATTCCAATTTTGTGCACCATCTTCAAGAGATCGTTGGTAGAGATTTGATAAATAAATCAGCCATATTAACTATAATAAATATTTGCAACTTGAAGTTATAACTCGTGATAGATATATAATGTCTTCACAAATATCGTGGAATGACTCTTCAATTTCTCCATAAAGGCATCCTCGCTATCACATTATCATGCTTATAGTTATAGCAAGATACATTTGTGCATAAATTGCACTGAGGAAGTGGTACCTCAAGATCAAGAATTGTAGATGCTTCAAGCAACTTAAATCCTTCATGGATTGTCATATAAGTTAAGTCATATAAGCCATATTAAAGACTTTAGATGCATATCAAGATTTCATGTCATGCTAGACAAATAAGATATCGAAAACTGATTGCACATACCATTGACTTTATACTTTTAAGTATTTGAATTACATGTCTAAAACTACATGTCATTAATATGGAATCAATTATACTTGAATTGTATCTCTTCCATTTGGCTAATACTTTTGTGTCTATATTCGATAGACTTAAGATCATCATCTAAACTTAGCGCTATGATAGATGTCGTCGACAAACATGTTATATCAATTCCAATAAATTTTCATAAAGACATAACATATAGATCTTTTCATTCATATATTCAGGTACCTGAATCTCTCATGAGATTGTATGAAATGTTATGTCATGTGACCTTCTAGATCACTTGCCTCCTTTATTATGATCACTTTGATCATTTGCTCATCTTCTTTATCAAGAAGTTCTATTTGAAACCGATTTGTCTATACGCTTTAAGCATACCATAGATTTTGTCCTTCTAGGACTTAATATGAGCATTTGCAATGAGAATATAGTTACTTTATTTGTGTCAATAAATGCGTATGGCATGCTTTGCAATATGTTGCAAATGAATTATCATTTTATGAACTTCAAGTTCATGTTATCCTATTTGAGGATCTAGATATACAAATGATAATTCATTCCACGTAACTTTTTCTCAATTGTTTATCATGTCCCCCCCCTCATGTTAGAAAAACTAACTTGTTTCCTCAACTTTGAGAATCCATCTTTGTGCATTATGGTGTTAATGAAAATATACACCGCACATCAATAATAATAAGATGGAGTTATTTGGTTCCTGACCCTGAACCACTTTGTGAGGGGAGAATATAATATACTTTCGTCTATAACATATATCAAACGGATATAGATAACTATGTTCTCATAAGAAATAGTTTAGCTATTAAGTGGAGACACTCAATAAATTATCTTGCTAAACCCGCTGTGATGTAAACGAACTTGTCAAGATAAACTATCTTGAATAGAAAATCTGGAAATTGTGCTCTAAATTGAATTATTGAGCAAGTTACCTCGCAAAACACCATGTTGCGGGTTAATAATAATCGCACATGTAACTATCTCATAGATGCATCGCATATGGTTTACATGGCAGATGAATGGGCCCATATTCACCTTTGATATTTCCAACATTCATGGGATTCAATCCCAATTTTAATTGGTCTATCAATTAACGAGAACAAGCAACCTAAGATAATTCGTAAAGATCTTTCTAGTTCTTTAATATTTACCCATATAGATTCTCGTTTATTTTTGCACATCACACTTTACATTGATATGGCTAAAATGATTATGCCAACTGAATAAATTATCAATATTGATAAGTTCATGTTTACACCATGACATGTGCATTTCTCAATAAACTCCATGTTTATTATGATATGGGGTTTTATATCAATAAACATCCACTTTATTGTGGTATTCTTTTGTTTGTGTAGTACAAACTGGAGAATAAAGCGGGTAGCTTTTCACATACAGATTATCCTGCTACAAGTTGTAGTAATAGAAGATATCAAATCTTTCCTTTATTTATAGTCTCAATATAATCAATCGCTTTCGCATATACTTTGGAAACTGAATAAGTTTCTTTGAGACTTACTACAACACAATACCTTATTGGTAATCAATTGTGTTCCTTCAAAATAGTATAATTGGCTCTTGCAGAGTTCTCAATTAATTTGGTACTACCACATATTCATCAATATCCATATGGTAAATATCTTTTTCAAAGAGAAAGTTATACCATTATGGTCATGGTCAAAATTATATGCAAGATATGTTTCTTGCATTATATTGTTCTTTAATAATCACATTACCAAAATATTTTGGCGTACAATAGGTACGTGATCAATGACCATTCATGCCATAATAATGACATTATTTTCTTATATCATCTCAAACCTCCTTCTAGAGGCGAGTGTGGTATATTCACTACCACTAGCACGTTCATATTCTTTCAAGAATGAATATGTATTCATAAGTCAGATGACATCACATTCAAATCATGAATGGACCATAATTATCTATATGTGCTTTATAAAATCTGATGTCAAATCGATGACAAATATTACTTTCATTAAGTGAAAGATTATTTTGAGAATCATTATTATTCTCATTATCACAATGTTGACGATTATAATTTCGTAGATTATCACGTCCGCATCCATTGATACCTTTACGGTAATAATTTTGTCTTCTTTAAGACTTATCACATACTGCTATCACATTCTCTAAAGGGAATGAGAATAGAGAAAATTCAATGGGGCGGGTTTTCAATTCTTTGCCCACAATCATACATGAATTTGATCATGGAAAGATATAGAAATTTTACCACTTCATGTGGTGTAATTTCTTACAAACTGCATTAGAGTTATAATCAAACTTTGTTTTTTTTTTTTACTTGTAAAATGAAAGCAATTTAGTAAAACATGAACAAGAAATATAAACAACTTAGTGAAACATGAACAAGAAATGTAGATAGAGAGAAGGAATAGATTTTCTTCTTCAATTGTGTGTACATTTCAATTGCAATAACATGGCCTTTTATAGGCATAAAAAGTAAAAGATGATGAACATAAAATAGGAAATTTAATCTTTAAGATATTCACAATATGGGCATCCAATGTAGTATCCAATGTAGCATCCAATGTAGTATCCAATGTACAAATTATTCATAACAATTACATATTTATGTGTCATCTTCATTATTAACCACTTAGTAGATAATTATTTTATATTTTACACATAAAATTCTCTTTCCAGTATATTTCCATTTTATATACACTGCATCAATATTAGTTTTCCATAGCAAGATTTTACTTCCACCAAACATTAGCTTATTATTACTATCAATCATGACATCACGATTCCTATATTTTCATTCTTAAATATAGTAGTAAGGATTTCAAGTAGCAGTAGTTTCATATTGTTTATGCAAAATTTCGTGAAGGCATTGACAGAACGGAGTCGGCGTCCAGTTTACAATCCCAATTAATCTTTACAATTATCAATCCTTATATAATCACCTACCTTTCTATTATTATATAGTAATTATTATGCCTATTATTCATGGCATAATCATAACTTCATATCTCCTGCACTACCATAATTATCAATTAACCAAAATTAACTGAACAAAAATACACTGAGATCTTGTAATACCTGAGCAAACCAACTTCCCTAGATCGCGTAGTTTTTCTCCCGATGCTAAAGCGTCTTAGCCCGTTTTCTCAAAAGTGCTACCGTCTATGCTTGTATTGAAAATCAAATTATAGAATTACAAGAATTTGAAAGAGAAAAGTAAAATACTTACCTTAAATCCAGAATTAATCTTGAAGGAAGTTCATAGAACGATTAACAAACATTATGCTCAATCTCAAAGCTTCTACTCAATTGATTAGAGTCTCGTGCTGATAACGTGTTATAAAACAATAAAAGAAGAAGAATAATATTGCAGAGAAAGAGAGAGAAAATTCTTATTGAATTTTGGGGTGGTTTACAATGGGGTAAGACCCCTTTATTTATAGGAGAAAAAATAACTTAGCCTCAAAGTAAAACTCTCTACAAAATAGACATTCACTCTAAATAGAATTCTATTCTTAACCATATATGTAAAAATCCCATGATTAAAGCCCAAAATTTTACCAACTCCTATAAACCCGTTTACTTACAAAGTTCACATGGCTCATCATTCTCAAACTCCAATAATTCAAAATAATTAAGTTCTAATTAGAGACAAATCAGGGGAGATAAAGAATAACTAAACATTAAGAGCCAATTTATGATTTTTAAATCCAATAAAAATAACATGTTTTGAAACTAAGAATAAATTAATTCACGTAATACACTTTTGTCATTGTCATAGTTATTCTAAAACTCTACAAAAGTTTAGCAAAACCATTTTACAAAAAAAAAAAAAAAAACAAAGAACAAAAGCTTGCAATAAGAGAAAATTAATTTTCATACAACACAAACAAATCAAGAATAGAATCTTGCACAAAAGAAAGAAAAGACAACAACAAAAAAAATGAATTAAAACAAGAACATGAAAACTATTATCAAAACAATGAATGAGGTAAAGTAACAGACCCTCCCTCAAAAAGCTTTCCTCATTAAAATGATCCTTCTGCAAAATCTTTACAGCATTGGTTATTTGACGTGAACAAGGACAGAAATCGACGCTGGAAACCTCACACACAACCTCGACCACAAAACGATGAGATAGCACTGAAAAGAAAAATCCACGAACAGCAAATCGCTTGAGGGGCTGGATTTCGCGGAGCTTCTGTTCACCTTGTGCTTTGAGTGGTGTTCATGATGTTTGAAAATAGTTTCAGTGGAAGAAATGAGTCTCCTATTACTTAGAGATTCAAGATACATTAACAGTAAGGTTTCGACCTACATGGCATACATCATCACGCCATATTCAACAAATAAACCTTAGATTAGGGGATTGGTTTTGGTTGAGGGTGGAGAGAGGTTCGTTGTTCTCTATTCGTTCCGGTGATGGAGATAGCCGATCCTTTTTAGCAAAATGAGAGTCTGCTGTTCTCTGTTGGAGATGACACGGCAGGGAGGGTCAAGTTCCAAAATGGCGGATCCCTCTCTTGTGAGCTTTTTTTAGGCGTTCTTTTTTTTTTCCCTTAGCTGATAGGTGTTAGTCGTCCTATATAGGTCTAGGTCTAAGTTTATTACTTGTGTATTTTGTCAACTAGTCTCTAGGTCTTTTTGTGTTATGTCCTTAGGGTCTTTTTATTTATTTTTATTCCAAATAGGAGTCTAGAAGGGCCACTAGACTACACAATACCTTTTAAAATACGATATAAATACTATATAATGCCAAAGATACTTCTAATTAATTAAACTAAACGTGAAACTATTTTTGTGTTTTCGAGATTGTATAAAGACAAAAATAAGGTACTATTTTTTATATTTTTTTCAAATTAATGAATATACATAAACTAAGATATATATATTTTTATTTTTTATTATTATTTTTGATTTTTAATTTTCATTTTTATGATGAAAATGAAGTAAAGAAGTCAAAAATAGTTGAAATAGCTATATTACGCCTAAATTAAATATTGATGTGCTAAAATATGAAAAATCTTGGGTATATCACATGTCTACAACGATGATCAGTAAATACCTCACAGGATACGCCATACAAATAATGCCTCCAAATCTTCAATGTATGAACTATAACAACCAACTCTAAATCATGAACGGACTAGTTCTTCTCATGGGGCTTCAACTTGGGTCCCAAGACTATACCATCTTGTACCATGAAATGGCATTTTCTCCAATTAAGTACAAGGTTCATCTCCATATACCTTTTCAGCACTTGGGTAAGGTTTGTAAGGCACTCGTCGAATGAGTTTCTTACCGCTGAGAAATCATCCATGAATAACATTATATCTTCAACCATGTCAGTGAATATGTCCTTCGTGCACCTTTGGAATGTGGTAGGTGCATTGCATAGGGCAAAAAGCATCCTCCGAAAGGCATACATTCCATAAGGACATGTGAAGGAGGTCTTCTCTCTGTCCTCTGGTGCAATGGAAATTTGGTTGTACCCTGAGTACCCATCCAGAAAATAGAACTGGATCCCTCTACCAGTTTGTCAAGCCTCTGATCAATAAAGGGAAGTTGGTAGTGGGCTTTCGGGGTGTCCAGATTCAACTTCCTATAGTCCATACAAATTCTCCAGCCGGTGACGGTTCTTGTAGAGATCAACTCATTGTTATAATTTTTCACTACTCTCATACCACCCTTTTTAGCAACATATTGCACTAGGCTAACCCAGTTCCTGACAGAGATGGGGAAAATGATTCATGCATCCAACCACTTAATAACCTCCTTCTTCATCACTTCCTTCATGTTGAGGTTCAACCTTATTTGGTGCTCCCTAGAATTTGTGCCCCTCTTCCAGCAGAATTTTATGCATACAGTATGACGTGATGATCACCTTAATGTCTGCCATGGTCCACCCAATAGCAGTCTTTTACTCCATGAATACCTGCAAAACCTGTTGTGCCAGCACATCTAACAAAATAGATGAGATAATAACATGTAATGTGGAGTTAGGTCCTAGGAACGCATACCTGAGATGGGCTGGTAGTGTCTTCTACTCCAGCTTTGGTGGTCATTCTATGAATGGTTTGGCTAGAGGAGTTTCTCTTTTTTCGAAGTATAGGGGCTCAAATTCAAGTGTTATCTCCCAAAACCCTCGGGACTCTAGAGCCAACACCCATTCTGCCAATTCTTCCCTATTTACCTCATCTAAATTCACAAGGCCTACAAAGAGAGGATCTTCAATAGTCAATATCTTATCATCCTCTTCCACGATTACATCCACGACATCAATTAGAGAACAAATGGTGAATTCACTTGGTTGCCTCATAGATTTCTGCATGTTAAATGTTATCTCATCATCGTTCAACCTCTTCTTGAGCTCCCTAATTTCACAATAAATGAGGGCTCGCTCTGTGGCCATGAACGAACTTCCCAAAATTATGGGAATTTCTTCATCAACTTTACAATCCAGAATCACAAAATTCGCAGGAAACACAAATTTTCCTACCTGTATCAACACATTATCCAAAATCCTGAGGGTCTTTTCGTAGTTCTATCATCCATCTGCAACAACATAAACGTGGGTATAGCTCTTCCAATCCCCAACCTCTTATAGATCGCCATGGGCATAAGATTTATGCTAGCCACCAAATCACAGAGTGCCTTGGCAAAGGCAAAGTTACCAATGGTGCAGGGAATTGTGAAACTCCCTGGATTCGACAACTTCTCAGCAACTGGTCTAGTCACCGCAACACTACACGTCTGAGTTAGAGTCACTGTGGCCAAGTCTTGGAAGTCAAATTTTTGGGATATCAAGTCCTTCATCATTTTTGCATAACCAGGCATCTCCTTGAAAGAATCAATTAATGAAGTATTTACTTGGATTTGTTTCAACATCTCCAAGAATTTCTTGTATTGTTCCTCTTTATGGTATTTGGCCAGCTTCTGTGGGAATGGTGCTGGAGGTCTCTTCTTCCCAGTGATTTAGGTTTTCTTTTTTTTTTAGACACCACCTCAACAACCGGTTCTTGGGTTGTCTCAACTTCTTTCTTAGTCTCACTCTGTGCGTTAGTTTGTTCTTGAACAGGCTGTACTATCACCCCTGTCAGTTTTGCTGAATCATCTAACTCAATGGGAACTGGTACAAGTGTCTCAGCCTGTCTTCTTTCTCGAGTCCTCTCTTGCTCCAAGTCTAAATCTTTGCCATTACGTAGACTCACTTCCATCATCTGCTTCAAGCCTTGATCTTTTCAATTTACTTGAGTGTCTATAGACAATGTTCCATGAGGACGATTATTTAAAGACATTGAGATTTGGCCCATTTGCACTTCGATATTCTCTATAGCTGACTCATGTGCATCTAGTCTTTCACTCATTTTTTTCATTTGACCTATAACCTGCTACATCATTTCCTCGAGTCTAGCAAACCCATATTCCTGTCTCCCTCCTTGTTGCTGCTGAGGAGGATGATAACTCTACTGATGATTTTGGTTGTTGTCTCCTTGTGGCCTTTGGTAGGTCGCTATATTATTATGAGGTCGCATGGCTTCCATATTTCCATTGTTGTGTTGTGGCTAGACTGGCCTGTATGCCTGATTCTGTTGGCCCCAATTCTGACCACTATGTCTTGCCCCCCATAATTAGACACATAATTGATGTCATCAGGGTAATGATGATGATCACTCTCTGCATTCCATTGGATACCAATTGGCTGACTAATGCAAGATGTGCATAGGCCTCCTTTGGTTATATCTACAATGTGCACCTAATGCTTCTGCACTGACTCTTCTACCTTTTTGGTGAGTATACTCATTTGTGTCATTAAGGTGGCCATGTTTTCAGCAAGAGTGTTGGATGGATCTAAGGGCACTGAGTGAACTACTGGAGTGATAGGTGTAGTCCTGGTTGTCCACCCCGAATTCTGTGCCATCTTGTCAAGTAGGATCTGGCTTTTTCTCCATGATTTGCTTAAGAATGCTCCACTAGTTGAAGCATCAACATTAGCCTTCACGCTATCTATTAGACGCATGTAAAACCACTGCCCCAACATCTACTCTGGAATACCGTGGTGCGGAAATATAACCAACATCCCTTTGAATTGTTCGCATATTTCTTGTAGTGTTTCCGTTGGTTTCTATTTGAAGCTTAAAATTTCATCACTTTGCTGAGCAGTATTGTTGGGTGGATGAAACTTATTCACAATTTGCTTGACTAACTCCTCCTAAGTCGTGATGGATTTAATTTGGAGTAAATTCAGCCAAGTCTGGGCAGCTCCTGTCACTAAGAATGGAAACAACAACAACTTTATTGCTTTCTGAGTCACGTTGGGTTTCATTTGAGTTTTGCAGACTGACAGGAAATTCTTCAAGTGATGTTGAGGATCTTCAATGTATGACCCCGAAAATAGTCTCTTGTTCTGCAACAAGTGCAGCATGTTGTTTATGATTTGAAAAGATTCGGCCTGTATCAACGGGACTAATATTAAGGAGCGTCTAACACAAGAGGTGCTACTACTGCCGCAGCCGGGTTTACCTCACAATCCCCCATGTCTGGTTCTAGTTGTTTAGTTGATTGTTGTTGTTTGTTTTCCAGTTGGCCCAATTCAAGGACTTGAAAACTTTTTCGGGTTCTGATAATGCTTATAATAGTTCACTAGTTCTCGATGTCTTTCTAGGCATGCACATGTACAACCAAGTTAACAAACGTTAAAATTTCAATGCATGGACTGAAAATAAAGAAAACTGACTATACTAAGAATTTTTGTATTTCTTTCAACTGTAATTGATAACATCATTAACTTCCCGGCAGCGGCACCAAAATTTGATCTCGCCCAACTATGCCTTATAAAAAGGAAAGGCGGTCGTCGCAAATATAATCCAAGTATTTATCCTAGAGTCGAATCCCACAGGGAATTAACTTACCAATTACTTTTTTCAGACTCATTGAATTCTTCGTAATTAACTTTAAGATATTTTGGATAACAATTGATGATATTCTTACTAACTACAACTGAATAAAGTAAAGTAAACTAAAGGCTAACTATGACTGAGTTGTAAATAAATAAGAGAAGTATCTAAGGTTATGATTTCCCTATTGATGGAATCCCTTCTTGTTATATTCCATATAGCTTTACCTAATCATATCTACCGATCAAGAGCACTATTACTACCGCAAATCACTCTCGAGTAAATACGAGAACTTACTAGACACACTCTCCCGAGTTACACTAGCTAGCTTTTATTATAGCTCACTTAGATTGCACCCAAGGTTACGTTAAATCTAATCTCACTTTTAAACCCTCGATTATTAATTTTCTCATATACTTTGGAAGTGGTGTTGTTCAACAAGTACCTAAATATACACTCTCTCCTAAATAATACGTACTAAATAGGTACAACTAATTGAGGATCCTATCAATCAACTACAACAAGAACGTAGCTGAATAAATAGAGATTAGACCGGCAAACTATATTAACACAACAAGAAGTTCATGCCTTAACAAGTTCCATCAAAGCCCTAGACTAAATAATTAGCTACATACAGCAAAGCAAGATAAAACCATAAAATTATCCATAATTCGCAAATGATGATAACAAGAAGAAGATTGAAAAACTGTAATGGTGTCTTGATATTCTCACACTTGTTCTTGCCTCCAATTCAGTCTAAAAATAAGCTTAACCTTTGCTTGGGCGAGTTTGTTGAGTTTATATAGGGTTAGGATAAGTTTTCCACGATTTAAACTTAAGTCCCTAAATTTTTGGGCAATTCCAAAGTCGACCGCGGCCGCGGCAGAATGCGGAACGACCGCGATGAAATTCTTTAGTTCTACCTCACTCGTTTTGCCTACCGCGTTCTAGCCTGGTCGACCGCAGTCACGGTAGCCTCTTGTCCAGTCATCCTTTGCATTTTTATTGCTTATTTTCATTTAGTTTCGTCCTGATTGGCCTTATATCCACATCATTGACTCCAAAATACTCCATAATCTCTTTCTAATTTGGATTAGTTCCTACAAAGCAAAAGAATACTAATTAGAGTACTTTGTTATCATTTTGCATTTAAACCACAATAAAGTATGGTTCTTTTAGAGTGTAAATAGTGTCGATATTGCTTACTATCACCTTCACTCTGTGAAAGTAATGTTTGTCCTCCATTTAACATAAGATTTTATAAAGTACATATAGATGATTAAGGTCAGTTCATAATATGAATGTGGAAACATGTGATTTATGAATATATATTTTATTCTTGGAAGAATGTGAACGTGCTAGTGGTAGTAAATATAATACACTCACCTTTAGAGGGAGATTTGAGATGAAATAAGAAATATATTTTATTATTATGGCATGAATGGTCATTGACCATGTATCTATTGTGATTATGCCAAAATATTATGACAATGTGACTATTACAGGGTAAAAGTACAACAACAACATTAAAATCCTACTAGTTGGGTTTGGGAGGATAGTGTGTACGCGAAACTTATCCCTATCTCTAAAGAGTAGAGAGACTATTTCCGAAAGACCCTCGGCTCAAGAGAATAAAAAGACAAAAGACAACAATATCAGTAATAACAAAAAAATAAAAGGAAAAATATTAAATCCAGAAGAAAGATACCAAGCAAAAGCGAAATAGTATCCCTACCAAACTAGCCATACAAAGTTATGACATAAGGCAACACTCAACTACCTCCTAACCTACAACCCTAATACTCGACCTTTACATGTTCCTATTACAGGGTAAAAGTAATGGAAGCAAAATATTTTGCCTATAATGATTTTAAGTATGACCATAATGGTATAACTTTCTCCTTGAAAGAGATATTCGCCTAATGGATGCTGATGAATATGTGGTAGTACAAAATTAGTTGAAAACTCTAGAAGAGTCAATTATACTATTTTTAAAAATAAAATTGATTATCACTAAGTTATTATGTCGTAGTAAGTCTCAAAAAAACTTATTGAGTTTATAAAGTATTCACGAAAACGGTTGGTTATATTGAGACTATTAATAATGAGAAGACTTAATATCTTCTATTAATACAACTTGTCATGGCGTAATATGTATATAAAAATCTACCCGCTTTATTCTCCAGTTTGTACAACACAAATAAAAGAATGCAACAACAAAATAAAAATTTATTGATATAAAAATTCATATCATAATAAACTTGAAGTTTATTGATAATTGCACACATGATGGTATAAACCTGAAGTTTATCAATATTAATGATTTATTCAATTGGCATAATTGGGTTTAGCCATGTTAATTTAAATATGACGTGCAAAAATAAAAGAGAATCATATAGGTAAATATTAAAGAACTAGAAAATTATGCACGTATCTCTTATGTTGCTTGTTCTCGTTAATTAATAGACCAATTACAATTGGGATTGAATCTCATGAATAATGAAAATATCAAAGGTCAATATGAGCCCAGTCACCCGCCATGTATACCACATAAGATGTATCTATGAGATGGTTACATGTAAAATTATTATTAACTCGCAACTTGGTGTTTGCGAGGTAAGTTGCTCAATAATTAAATTTAGAGCATAATTTTCAGATTTTCTATTCAAGAACTTATCTCTCATAGTTGATTTAGCAAAATAGTTTATTGAGTGCATTCTCTTAGTAGCTAAACTATTATTTATGGGAACAAAGTTATTTACATATAAGTTTGATATATGTTATACATGAAAGTATATTACATTCTCTCCCCACAAGTGCTTCACGGCTAGGAACCAAATAATTCCATATTATTATTATTTTTAATATGTGGTGTATATTTTGATTAACACTACAACACATAAAAATTAAGAAAGGAAGTTAGTTTTTCTAACACGAAGGAGAGATGTGATAAATAGTTGAAAAAAAGTTACGTGGAACGAATTATCAGTTGTACATCCAGATCCTCGGATAAGATAATATGAACTTAAAGTTCAAAAAAAAATAATTCATCTGAAAGCATGCTAGACACATTTGCTAACCCCAAAGAAAGTAATTCTATTTTCATAAAAAATGCTCCTATTAGAATAAGTCCTACAAGGACAAAGTCTATGGTATATTTAAAGCGTATAGATAAATCAGTTTCAAATAACATTTTTGATAAAGAAGATGAGTAAAATGATCATAATAAGGAGGCAAATGATTTAGAAGATCACATGACATAATACTTCATAAAATCTCAAGAGAGTTTCAAGAACCTAAAAATATGAATGAAGAAATCTCTATTTTATGTCTTCATGAAAATAAAGGAGGTTGGAATGGATATAAAATATCCGTCGACATTATTTATGATAGCGCTAAATATAGATGAAGATCTTAAGTCTGTCGAATATAGACACAAAAATATTGGCCAAATAGAAGAGACACAGCTCGAATAGAATGGATTTCATATGAAAGACGTGTAGTTTTGGCTATATAATTGAAACGCTCGAAAATATAAAGTCAATGTTGACTGCAACCATTTTCACGTATTTTATGTGTCTAGCATGACATAAAAACTTGATATGCATCTAAAGTCCATCCATATGACTTATATGATTTAACTTATATGAAAATTCATGAAAGATTTAAATTGCTTAAAGCATATAGAATTCTCGGTCTACATTCTAAATGCAATTTGTGCACATTTGTATCTTGTTATAGCTATAAGCATGATAATGTGATAACGAGAATTTTCTAGGTGCTATATATTCATTAGAGTTAATATGGTTTTATTTGCCAAATCTCTAACAATGTTAACCTTCAAGAAGCTAGTGCACAAGACTGGGATGCGAAGGCTTAAAGATGTGAATTGATGCTCTCATAAGAGAGAGTTAATACGCGTTGTACTCTTTTTTCCTCACAAGGTTTTGTCCCACTGGGTTTTCCTCGCAAGGTTTTTATTGAGGCAACCAAAATGCATATTGTTAGATATCTGTACTCTTTTTCCTTCACTGAATATTTTTTTCTTACTGAATTTTATTTTAGTTAAGATTTTAGCGAGACACATTATATGTTGAATAGATATTCAAGGAGGTGGGGATATTATAATAATATTTTATTTATGATAAATGTCTATATTTTAGAGAGATTTTAAGGCTTATTACTTTGTGGCTAAAACTCTTTTCCTATAAATAGAAGAATTCTATTCAATTCCATTATAAATTCATCCCAAATCAATACAAATTTTCGCTTCATACTTTTCTCAATACCGTTCTTCTGTTATAATAGAGGCCGAATAAACAAAAAAGAACCAGAAATAAAAATAAACAAAAAGAAAAACCCTTTCCAAAATATGGAAAATTCTTCTCATCTGCTTACATTTAATGAAGTTAATCAGTCAAAGTACATATTAATATTAGCAAAGAATCCATTCTTAACAAATTTCCAAAATTGGTAAGACGAGAAAAAATAGTATACCTAATTCCCCACCAAAACCAAATTATTATTTTTTTTAAATTACTACATATGAAAAGAAAACAGAAAATCAAATATTTCCACTTGGCTGCCTCGTAGATACAGTATAGTCCTACGTAAAATCTCCTCACACAGATTCCTCCGGAAACGTACAGAGAGAGAAACAAAAGGAGAGAGACCTTACACAAAAATTCCCATTTTCTCTCTTTTGGTCCCTCTCTCTTTTTTCTCTTTCTGTATATAATTCTTTGGCAATTTTATAATCACCCATTTAATTCAAGTAAGTTCTTTTTCCTATCTCATGAATCACATCACTGTTTCTTGAATCTTTGATTCTTATTCGGATTCTGCAAATTTTTATTCTTTTTTATCTTGTTTTGATGGTGACTAAATTTGAAGATTGGATTTTTGTGAGATTTGTGGGTTTATTATGCCTTGAAATTATTGTAACTTTTGAGATAAATCCATTTCTTGGTTTGAATTATTGTGGGTATTTTGTGATTGATTCAATGCTATTGATCTGCCAAATATAGTGCGATAAGAATGACCTTGGGGCCTAACTCAAACCAAAAGCTAGCTTATGAGGCGAGGATTGCCCAAGCCATATAAGGAGACCAAGGACCTCAAATTCCTCCGATGTGGGACAACTCAACACCCCTCACGCCCAGATCTCTGGAGCGTGGACAACATAAATGAGGGCCCAACATCGGTAACGATAATTGGGACGGGCCTGGCTCTGATACCATGATAAGAATGGACCTTGGGCTTAACTCAACCCCAAAAGCTAAAGCTAGCTTATGAGGTGAGGATTGCCCAAGCCATATAAGGAGATCAAGGACCTCAAATCCCTCCGATGTGGGACAACTCAACATAGTGGAATTCAAATTCTAGCTCTCACCCTTTTTGGGTTTTGAGCTTCTTGATTCTTTTTGTTGTCCTGTTTCTGTATTTAATTTTAGTTTGAGAAGAAAGAGTTAAAAGAAAGTTTAGATTTTGAAAATTTGCTGATGAATCTGCATTGGTATGCATTTGTTAATGAATCTTTGACTCAGTTCTTGTCATTGGATTAGTAAACTTTTAAAACTGTAAAATGAAGTAGAGTGGTCTAAGGTGTTGGATTTAGGCTTTGGTTCGAGAGGGCATGGGTTCAGTCCCAGAGCTGTGATATTTTGCAAAATTAATGTGCATTAGTACAAAATTAGACAAGATTAGCAATGATCACATTCGGAAGAATATGCTAATAGCAAACATAAAGAATACATATAAGAGAAGGTCGGTTGACTTGATTTAGTCATGTCATGCGTCGAACTCTCAATGCTCCAATTTATAGGTGTGAAACAATAGTGATGGATGTGTTAAAGGGGATGAGGTATTAGGACGTTGTCTAGAAAAACCAACAATCTCTTGAAATACATCCAGATAGCACAAAAAGTGTGCAATGGAAGAAAAGATAGATATAGGCTATAGTCTTGTTAGAGATCTGTATGCGTGTAGAAATGGTAGAGAACCTCTAGTGCTAGAGAATCTACATCTTTATATTGCACTGATCCGGGTCGGGATGGAGTTTACATAGTTATGAGGATTCATATAGTCGACTCGACCCCGACTAACTTGGGAGTTGGGATTAAGACCTTGTCATTACAACTACAACAACAACCCAGTATAATCGCACTTTAGTGGGGTCTGGGGAGGGTAGTATGTACGCAGACCTTACCCCTACCCTTGGGTAGAGAGGCTGTTTCCAAATAGACCCCCGGCATCCTTCCCTCCAAGAACTTCCCACCTTGCTCTTGGGGAGACTCGAACTCACAACCTCTCGGTTAAGACCTTATCATTGTTGTAATAAAATGATCTATAGCAGTTAAGGTCATATTTTCGCCTTTAAGAGTGTTTATTACGAGACTGGAATGGTTGAAGGAGTAACCAAGGGCTGAGTCTTTTACTTGTTAAGAATCTTAAGATATCTCCTTTTGAGCATTACCTGTTCTCAGAGCATAATTTTGTAATGAAGGAATTAGTCTAACTACCATTAGAGGTAGATTGATGCATGCATACCTGACAGATTTCAATAATATGTTGCAACAATTGAGAAATTAGAATGTGAGCTATGATTACAAATTATAAGGTAAAAGCTTTAAAGGATGACGTCACTCGTTTCTTAGATGAAGACTTAATATGTAGAATTAAAATAGGGTGATTGAATGGAGGCTTGCTATAGGAGTGTTATGCGAAAGAAGATACCAACCAAAATGAAAGGCAAGTTCTATAAAAATGTTGTGAGACAACGATGTGTTATAGGAGCGAAGCACCAGAATATCCATAGGATGATTGTTGTAAAGATTTGAATGTTAGGATGGATGTGTAGTTATTTAAAATTGAGCGAGTAGCACAACTGGATGATGACATAAAAAAGATAGCCTAAAATGACTTGTTCCTATTCTGGCCTTCAAATGCACTAGTGGATATCTTTGATGTGACGCATGAAGCTATTTCAAGAAGACAAGATAGACTTACAAAAACTTGTTGTATGAGCAGAAAGGTAGAGGGGTGGGTCCATCATCTACCGAGTTTCAAACCATGCGCCAATTGAACCTCAGAGATTTCTCCGTGATAAGAAAAGAGGACCTTATCTTATCCACACCCCAAAAAAGAGGACTAGATAGACTTAAAATCTTATGGAAGAGAGTTGTTTCAAAGACTTAGAATCTCTTGGAATTCACGTAGATTTAGCTAAAAGGAGAACACACTGGAAGCAAAGGATCCATATAGGATACCAAGTAGTTGAGACTAAGTTTTAGTTGTTCTTGTTAAACTTATATTCGAGTGTTGGTGTTTCCGAACAGCTTTTTCAGTTTGGTTAGAAATTTTTTAAATAAGGATAATGGTGAGATTAGACAATAGTTTTAGAGGACTCCTAATTTGTCTTGAATAACAAGTTATTGGGCATTCAAATGATTAGGAAACGCGAAAACCCAAATAGACGATTCCATAGCCCTCATGGTGTTGTGAGTTGAAATAGAGTTGATGAGCTCCTGTGCTGCACGGGTGTGAGCTATGCCTAGAAGCAGTCATGATACTTTTGTTATTTAGTACATGGACTTCGATTTTCATGCCTCAATATTTGGTGGTATGTCGGGAAACTTTCATGCAACTTCTCTCATATCAGTGTCGTTCTTCAAGCTATTGGTAGCCATAAACTAGAGCTCCTTCTGACAAGGTTTCTTTTCTGTCTTGTAATTGCATTCTCTTTATCAGCATATAAAAAGTATGATTTACAACTAGAGCTCCTTCTTTTTGTTGAGAATTTGACATTTTTTCTTTAATGGCACATTATTTTTTCATTGGTTGTATCTGAAACATCAATAGCAAGCGATTTACAACCTTCATCAACGCGTGATTGCAGTTTTATGAGGCGTGTAAACATCATCAATTCTCTTTCTCCATAATTGTTTGCTTAGAGATGGCTGATAAATGCTGCTGCTCTTTTTTACTCTATATTTCAGGTTCAAAAGAGCACCAAAAGAGGTGCTTTACATTCAACAGGTTCTTCCTGTCAGATCCTTATAGCACTTGTTGTATTGTGCTATGTGGAAATCCATTTCAAATGCCATTATAAACTTTGGTCAGAAGAAGGATACAGCTGCCCCGAGTCAAACCTGTCATGAATATTCGGATGACGATGATATCTGTTCTAATGACAGCACTGAGGAAGGACTAGAATGCCCAATATGTTGGGAATCATTTAACATTGTCGAGAATGTTCCCTATGTATTATGGTGTGGCCACTCTCTTTGCAAGAATTGTCTATTGGGACTTAAACCGGCTTCTGTGAAGATATCCACTCAACAAGTCCAGATTCCATTGTTCATTTCCTGCCCATGGTGCAATTTGCTGACACTTTGGTTGTCTTACCAGGGAAATCTCAAGTTTCCTAGCAAGAACTTCTTCCTCCTCTGGATGGTGGAAAGCAGAAATGGCGACAGGGTGAAGTCGCCATCTGCCATTTACAGGGATCAAACTACAGTTACTGGAATCCAGACTTCTGTCACGAACTGCAGGCGGACTCATCGTCTAGGCTCTTCTGCGTCTAGCGCTACTGGTCCTAGAACTAGCAATACAAGTGGTATCACCACAATGCAAAGGTCCCAGTTTTCTCTTCAGAAGTCCCTTGACTTCTTTTTCCGGTTGACATCCAAGTTTCCGTTGGTTATTGTACTTCTTCTGGTTGTTATATTTGTGATACCTTCCAGTGTGGGAATCCTACTTCTATACCTGCTGATCACAATTCTTTTTGGACTTCCATCTTTGCTAGTGCTATACTTCGCTTACCCTGCTCTGGATTGGTTGGTGAGAGAGATTACTGCTTGAAATGTAGCCCGTTCAATTTGTTTGAGAATTGTTTCTTAGAGTTCCGAGTCTGTAATACAAAGTACTGCTTGCACTAGTAAACAATGTCTCATCAGTTTGATCTTAGTTTTCATATCAAGAGATGGTGTAAATATTTGTTGGTTTTTTGTGGAAGTTAATGTTAATTTTCCTTGAAAGTTTGAATCTTCTGTTTTTGTTGGATTTAGGATATCGCGATTCACAGCCTGATCCTTTCACATTCAATTTTTTCTACTATAACAGGGGTAGGGGTGAGGCTGCATACATCTCACCCTCCCTAGACCCTACTTGTGGGAAACTACTGGTTTTTTTGTTGTTATAGCTGTATTGACTTTTGATGATATTATGAACGCTTATATATGGCGAGTGTTGTGCCTCAGTATATATATACATGTTTTGCATTATAGAAAAGCTATCTTTAAACTTTTTACAGCTTTATTATGAAAGGTAGTATTTAAAAGCATGAACATGTTGCTGGCATTTTCCCAGTTGATCTGATCTTATTTGCCTTCTCTTTAACCTTAAGCTCTTCGTTTTCGCGATTTTGATTTGCTTGTTCTTTGGCTCCTTCTGCAATGCTTTCAATCCTTCCAACTTCATTGTTGAAATGTCGCATGGCTTTCGTCCTACGCCTGTCTAATTCGGCCTGTAATTTCATATTGTTTTTATTTGACAATATTTCAGCCTGTAATTTCATTCAGTCTGTTGGTAAATAAATGAATTCCAGCAGATCAACTACAATAACAATTTAAGATGGAGTTTACCTCAATTCTCTCCAAATTTCTCTTTGCCTTTTTCTTCTTCTTAGTTTGCCATTCCACAATTTCTGTTATGAGCTTCGTGTACCTGAAACCTCTTCTTAATAAAAGGCTAAAGAAGTAGGTCATACATAATATATGTAAAAAAAAAAAGGGCGGATAGGTGCACTAAGTTCTCGCTATGCGGGGTCCGGGGAAATAGCGGGGTCCGGGAAAGACCACAAGGTCTATTGTACGCAACCTTATCTGCATTATTGGAAGTGACTGTTTCTATGTCTCGAATCCGTGATCTCCTAGTCACGTGACAGTAATTTTACCAATTACGCCAAGGTTCCCTTCAGCTCGTACATAATAACATAATAGAATAACCAAAACCAAACCATTTCCTGTGTAAGGTTAGGGAGTAGTATTGTTGTGAACTCCTTGACTATGTTTATGTTGCAGCTAGAGGTGGCAAAATCAACCCATTCTCTAATAACCTAGCCAACTCGTCTAGGTTTAAATCGATTGGGTCATGATTCACTTGTTGACTTGACTCAACAGTTTGAACCCAAACCATCAAATTATTGGGTAAAAATTGGTCAAAGTAGCTTAAACCGACATGTCAAAATGCAATGCAAATCGAAAACTACAAAGCCAAATTTGGGGATTGAAAATTCTGCAAATTTGAAAGAACTTAAGCTAATAATTTATGAAAATAAATTAGCTTTCACTTCTTTTTTTCCGAAAAGCAAAGTAAGGAAGGAGGGAAAGTTGAGTCGTGTTAGACGGATTGGATAACGACCCGTTACTTGACCCATGCAAACTTTGGACGGGTTTGATCATGATCAGTTTATGATTTGACCTATTTGATCTGCCGGCCAAGTTTGATCCAACCCGCCTACTTGCCCACCTCTAGCTGCAGAAAAAAGAATCTTGCATGGGGCATGTCTTTGACCTCATGATTTTGGAAGACTAGTTTCATGCAAGAACTCTTTTAGTGAAAATGGTATGAGTGAGAGTTTTTAGCGTACAACATAACAAACCCAGTAAATTTCGACAAGTAGGATTTGGGGAGCGAAAGATATACGCAGCCTTACTCCTATTCTGGAAGGGCAAAGAGGTTGTTTCTTATGGACCCTAGACTAAAATGAAAGTTTTTAGTGTGATGTCAATTATAAGGCATCAGTTCATAACTAGGTACCTTTCTCTGATCTTCTCCATCTCTTCTTTCTCCCAAATATCTGCCTTAGAATTTCCACTTCCAGGCTTCATTATATTTGTCCCTTTACCCATGCCTATTTGAGATGAAGATTGTCTCATTGACCGAACAGCAGCGTCGGAAATGGGAACCTCAGGAGCTTTGGGAGCATTGATATCAATGCTTTGATCCGGAAATGTTGAAGTTTTCTTCATTGATGGAACTCTTTTGGCCTTTTCAGTAACTTCACTTTCAGGTTTGGTATCTCCAAAAGTTGGGTTCTTCTTAATAGATGGCACAGTATTAAGTGGATCTGGATTGATTGTTGCTGTCCTTATTGGCACACTTTTATCTGGAAGTTTTGGTCTTGGTTTTGAAACTTCATCTAATATAATTCAATGTTAAGAAGAAAGTTAGTATGTTTCAAAGTTGAAATAAAAAGACTAAGAATTTTAACCATGTGACAGCACTGATCAAATTCCTACAAAGATAAAAATGTTAGGTGATTTCTTCGCAGCTGCCTAACAACCTAAGTTTTGGTGGGTAGAATTACTCAATATCCGTGCTGGTTGGAGGTAACATGTTTACCTGAAGTATTAGAGGTTCGTACAAGTAACCTGCACACCACCACTATACCAAAAAAAAAAGGCCGGCCGCACGAAGTATCCGTGTTTATGTAGGGTCCAGGGAAGGGTCGTACCTAATGGGGTGTGATGTAGGCAGCCTACCATAATACAAGCTTTATTGGCTGATTCCACGACTCGAATCCGTGATTTATAAGTCCCAAGGATACAACTTTACGCTGCTCCAAGGCTCTCCTTACAAAAAAAAAAAAAAAAAGGAATGGAAAATTTGCAAGATTTCTTCCTACCTGAGAACTTGTCAGGTTTCTTAGGGATAGTGTCATCTGCTTTACTTTTGATCTTGGTAAAAGGTTTATCAGCTCCTCCACTATTTGTCCTTCTGTGGTCTTTTTCGCCCTTGTCTTCGATTGATTTTACAGCAAATGCAGCTGCAGCCACTGCTGCTGGATAGTCAACACTATCGCTGGATTCATAATCGCGACTCATTGTTCTTATGAACTGTCTATGCAACCAGCTAGGTGCTCTTTTTGTCTCTGCCAAAAACACAAACCAAACTTTTTGTTATTAGAAGTTTTACTATTACAATGTTCTTGTTTTCCTAAGATTGAAATTTTGAGTCTTAAGTTACTACCTTTAAAAGGTTGAGTTTTCTGTGGCGGTATTGTTCTATCTCTTGTGCTGCTGCTGCTTCCTTTCTCTTCTTCTCCTATACCGGAGAATCTCACCCTAGAGGAGTATATTAATTGTAATGCGAAAAAGCTATATCTTTATGCTAGAATTTGAAGTTGACGTATTACGTTACGTCATTTGCTTAAGCATATCGATTGTTTCTTTGTGATGAAGACCTTATTTTGATATCTCAAAGATTTG
Source organism: Nicotiana benthamiana (assembly GCA_034376525.1). NCBI lineage: Eukaryota > Viridiplantae > Streptophyta > Magnoliopsida > Solanales > Solanaceae > Nicotiana > Nicotiana benthamiana. The sequence goes on along the minus strand of CM067330.1, from coordinate 57,515,465 downwards.
ATAATAGTGAAATTTGAAGGAGAAGCACAGGAGAAAAAAACGAAACTTTCTTTTTCAGTTTGATAAAGCTGTGTTCTGCTTTTTGATTTCTTTTGCATGTACTTATTAAAGAAGATATCTTTGCATGTAAGTCTTGGTTTTGGATCTTGAGAAAAAGACATCAAGCATTCTTTTCTTCTGTTAAATGGTTTGCTTTTTGTTGAAGTGATTCAGATTCCTTTTATATAGATGAAAATTCCTGTATCAGAATCCTATAGAAGAAAGAAAGAAAACAAAACTGAGAATGTAATATAAAGCAAATTACTATAAGAATTGAACAAAGTATTAAGTTTGATCTGAAACTTCTCTAAACATGTTAATGAAAAGGATCTAATGTCTTTATCCTAATCTAAGACTAAACTATATTTGTAAATTATCTATGCACAAGCAGGAGCTTGGAACCCTCTCAAGGGGGCAAAGACGATAGAACGAGGAGCAACTGAGATAGGCAACGTTGGATCAACGAGCTGAGGATTCATTTCTGGGATGTCGAATGAGGCAGTAAGCTTCAATGGAGTGCCATTTAGCAACAGAACATCACTTTGAATGTTGCCATCTTTTGGTGTCAAATGGTACGCTTCCCTTTGATGTACAGGCTCAATCCTACTAGGATACATGTTCAAGTCATCTACCACAGATATTTCAAATGTTGAGTAGAATTGTAACACCCTGCGAGACAAAAACAAAGATTATTCAGACATCTTTAGAATCATGTTACACTTAATATGATCATTCTATTCTTGATAATGTTGTATCTTACACTTGTCTTTGAGCAATGAGCGTAGGTTCACAAGTAAGGAGAGCCCTCATGAGTAACAGAAAGCACATTCTTTCCCATGAGCTTATGCCACAAAAGAGCACTGCAAAAGTTATCAGAAAAAAACCTTGTAAAACAGCTAGACTTAAGAGAAAAGGCGATTTGAGATCATGAGAATCGCGTAAAATACCCATAGTAATCTGGATTTGGGATGAAACTTGTAGTGTTGAGCAGACCATAGTTTCCACTAATTAAGGATTGTCTGCAGCATACCTTATGGTTGAAAGTTGATGTCATTCCGAGTTGATCCAAATACCTGCAACAACAAGACTAACTTAAGACATTCTAGCCAACGAAGGCGAAAAGTTATTACTACATTTTTATATCAGACTTGCTGTGAAGAGTTACCAGAAGCCGTTGACGAAGGTATGTCAAGTGGTTTTGCCACCACTATTGTAAGCTCCACCAGATTCACCAACCCAAGGTCCAGAAGATGGTGAAAACAATTTAGCAGTATTTGAAACATCATTAAATGTTTGAGCTACTTGAATGAAGGTAAAATGGATTCTGAAGTTTGTCAATCAAAGTTGGATCAACACCTGCGGTTTAAAATATTCTTAGTCCAAAAACAACTCAAACTCAAACCATAAGGGGAAATCAAGGAGACAATACAACATTACAAGGAGCATAGATCTTTATATGTGAGATAATTGCGATGACTTCAGTAGTAGGAAAATAAAGTCTGAACACGTCAAGTTGAAATCCTGGATCACCCTCTGGATGCAAAAACATTGTTATTTACCTGCTCCAAGATTGATGTGTCAATCCGTCGATGACGTCTGGACCAGTAGTTTGAAGGAAGATTTTGAACCATTCTTCATCATAAAATCTACCTGGGGCCAAGATTTTTGGTCTAGTAGCAGGGTCAGGGTACATATGTGTTATAAGTTTCTTTAATTTCTTGACATCTTTGCCATATTGTTGAGCCTTTATTTTTGCAGCAACCCCTCCTGCACAAAGCTCATTACCTACAAAAGATTTATGTTAAGTAGTTTTATAAGCAAGAAAATTTAATTCATTGGGCTTAGGATTATAGTTTGTATTTTTACCTAATTCATATGAGTCAATCTTGTATCCTTTTCTAATAGTGTATTTCATTAACGATTTTGCATTAAACTGATTCCAATCTCCTTCCAGAAGAGTATCATCTTCATCTGATTGTATTCTTCCAAGTAAGGCATTCAATGAAAATGTTAATGCAGCCCTGCATAAATTCACAAAGAAGATAAAAATGTTAACATAGGAGCCGTGGCGAACCCATGCTTTTTATGTACGAGATTCAGATTATTAATATTTATGCATCAAAATAATTTTAATATATACAATGTAGTTTTTCAGGGAAGTCCGTCCCCTAGCAATCTCACCATAAAAAGTTATATAAGTAAATTCTTTATATTATACTTTATGTGACATTATTTCCTTATTAGTATGTTCTAAAAAATCACACCATTTAATTTTATCAAACAATTTAACTTTATATTTCTCAATTTACCTTTAATAACATGCTTTTAGTGATTTATTCAAACCGCAGAGTTTCAATTTTTTTCTTTATAGAAGTATTAAAGATACATAAATAACAATAATCAAGACAAAAAGACTCTTAAAGTATCAACTCACACATAATAACACCTATTATATTATTCCGCACATAAATTATAATCTCCACATAATTAGTCCATAAATCAACCCCATATTGTACTACCAACTAATTAAGATCCATTTACACTCACCGTCTCACTCGTGACCATGTACATTTATGTATAAAAGTAAAAGAATATTGAATATTAATATCAAAATTAAGTGGTACAATATATTTAAGAGGAAATAAATTAAAGGAGAATAAAATAATGATCTTACCCTGTTTTGTTAAATAAATCATGCAATTCATCCCAATGGAGACAGCCTTCAGCAAATCCAAAAAGGCCATCTGATTTTTTCTCAAAGTTTAAGCATTGCTTTGGGAATTTTCCAACTCTGTAGTAAACTTGATCTTGTAGTGAACCTCCTATTCTGATTCTTAGTGGGTTGAATGCTGTAAATTTTCGAAAATAATTATTAAAAATGCAAATTTTTAACGTCTTTTTTATTTTGGGTTCAAATGTTTTGGAATAAAAACAAGATTGGGTCATGAAAACCATGAGAACATTTAAAGAAAAAAAAAAACAAGTTCCATAATTAAACTCTGTTTAAAGCAAAAGGTTCTTTTGTCTGCATTATGTTATCTACTATTTTCCGTTTCTATTATATTCTCTCTCTTTTCCATTTCGTTCTTGCATTCTATGAAGCTGCACAATGTTAGTTTTTAAAAATTCTATTTGTTATGTATAAATTATTAATATAAAATATAACTTAAAATTGAAGAATTCTAAACCTATAAATTTTAAATTTTGGCTTTGCCTCAATTTTTAAGTGACAGCATAAGACTGCGGGAGTTTTAAGATTGTACTTTTAGTCGCAAAGTATATATTTCCTTTGTCTTATTTTCGAATGTTATCGACCAATGTATACATATAGTTTTAGCAAAATATCATTTACACAACAACAATCCAATATAATCTCACTTAGTGGGGTCTGGGGATGATAGTGTGTACGCAGACCTTACCCCTACCCTTGGGTAACTTCCCTCCAAGAACTTCCCACCTTGCTCTTGGGGAGATTCGAACTCACAACCTCTCGGTTGGAGCTTACCATCATTTACACAACAACAACAACCCAGTATAATCCTACTTAGTAGGGTTTGAGGAGATAGTGTGTACGCAGACCTTACCCCTGCCCTTGGGTAGAGAGGCTGTTTCCAAATAGAAACCCGGCATACTTCCCTCCAAGAACTTCTCACCTTGCTCTTGGAGAGACTCGAACTCACAACCTCTCGGTTGAAAGTGGAGGTTGCTTACCATCAGAGAAACCACTCTTGTCTCATCATTTACACACATATGATATAATTAAAAAGCAATGAACTGTAATACCAACCTTTAACGGCGTTTGTAAGAATCTTGTTCTTCAAATCCTGCATGATGTTTTTCACAATCAATCAATAAAACCTTGATTTAAACTCTCCTAATTTTCCTATTTTTATTCATGAATATCTCATATATAAAATAAAATAAAATAAGAATTACAAAACTTGGTGAGATATAATTTTTTTTTTTAAAAAATTACTAGATTAAGAATACCAGCTTTTCCCCATGGACATTAATTATAATCACACTTGTTTTCTGGCCACCAATCTAAAGTTGCACATATGAAATTATCATCTGTTTTAGCTATAGATGTCACTCCTTTTACCATTACCTTCACTTCATCTGCCTTTGACAAACAAAAACATGATAAAACTAAAAGAACCAAACAAAACAACCTAGTTCTTGAATCCATTGTTTAATGATCAAAGAAAGAACAAAAAAAAAGAGAAAAAAAGAAGAAGGATATATAAAATTATAATAACTTGGAAATGTTATAAAATATTCTATTTAAGGTGAATGCCCATATTTAGAGAGATCCTAGGGTTTACTACTTGGTGGCTAAGTCACCACCTCCCTATAAATAAAGGGGTTCTCTCCCATTGTAAATCATCCCAAAGTATCAATAAGAATACTCCTCTCTCTACTTTTCTCTATATTGTTCTTGTTCTTGTATTATTGTTCTTGTTCTTATATTATTTCATATCACGTTATCAGCACGAGTCTCTAACCAATTGAATTTGATTTCTTCCTTCTTCCAGAATTTCTATACAGAAAAATAGAAGAGGAAAGACAACGAAAAAAAAAGAAAAAAAAGGAAACGGAAAAGAAGAATAGAAGGAAAAGAGAGGAGAAAAAAGAAAGAAAAGAAGAACAGAAGGAAAGAAGCCAGAAGACAAGCCGCTGTATTTCTGTTCAAGTTCAGGCGGGTTTTCATTATTGGGGTCCATCTGGCGCCGATTCAGCCGTTGTAATTTCATTGGAGAATTTCTATACGGAAAAATAGAAGAGATGGTATCATCATAAAGTAATGCAACGGGATGGAAACTCAAGAGGTATATTTAATATCACAACATTTATTGGTATACCTTAAAGGTAAGTAATTTAATTTTCTCTTTCAAATTCTTGAAATTCTACGATTTGATTTCATATACAAACATAGACAACAAAGTTTGATTATAACTCTAATGGAGTTCGTAAGAAATTATAAACACGTGAAGTGGTAAAATTTCTATGTCTTGCCATGATTAAATTCATGTATGGTTGTGGGCAAAGAATTGAAAATCCGTCCCGTTGAATTTGCTTCATTCTCAATCCCTTTAGAGAATGTGATAGCAGTATGTGATAAGTCTGAAAGAAGACAAAATTATTACCGTGAAGGTATCAATGGATGTGGACGTGGCAATAGACGGAATTATAATCGTTGTGATAATGAGAATAATAAAGATTCTCAAAATAATCTTTCACTTTATGAAAGTAATATTTGACATGAGATTATATATAGCACATACAGATGATTATGATCCATTCCCTGAAGTGAATGTGATAATTGTAATAAAGCCCGTAAGTATGAACACGCTCTTGATGTACTTTTGTTTTATGTCTGGCATTATGAAAAGAAAGTTCGTTGCCCTTGAAATTTCGGGCAAGAACTATATGACATGGGTGTTGGATGCTGAAATCCATTTGGATGCAATGGGTCTTGGAGACGCCATTAAAGATAGAAATAATGCATCCACCCAAGACTATGCTAAGGCCTTGATTTTCTTGTGCCATCACCTTGATGAAGGTTTGAAACTGTGCTAAGGCCTTGATTTTCTTGCGCCATCACCTTGATGAAGGTTTGAAAATTGAATATATCACAGTCAAAGATCCACCTATCTTGTGGAATGGCTTAAAGGAGAGATATGACAACCTGAAGTTGGTCACTCTGCCACAAGCACGATGCGATGAGAATCCAAAAGCAAATAGTTCTCAACTATATATGTACCAAGACATTTGGTTGATCTTTATCAAGCATCTCTAAAGAATAAAGGCCCTGAAACAAATTTTGTCTCTGACGGCAATTTTGACATCACCCACCTGGATGTGGCAGACTTCTTTGAGCAACCCGAGGGGAAAATAGACCACTTAATCGGTGATGGATCTGTGATGAAGGAAGATGGAATTGTTTGATTTTATTTTACTTATTTGTATTAGTTAGTGAATAAACTAATAGTCATTAGTATCAGCTCGTATTAGTTAGCTTATGATATAATGTTAGTATTAGTTCTTTAGAATGTTTCAATATGCTTAAATTTCAAAGATATTTTTATTTTCCAGTAGAGTTAATTGACTAACCTAACAGTTAGTCGATTATCTAATATTTCGCATTAAAACTGGATTTTTCCGCAAGCTAAGTTAGTCGACTATCTGATTTAGATAGTCAACTAACCTGATGACTGTTTACTAAGTTAGTCGACTATCTGATTTAGATAGTCGACTAACCTGATGACTGTTGACTAAGTTAGTCGACTATCAATTTAGTTAGTCAACTAACTAATATTTCGCATTAAAACTGGACTTTTCCGCAAGGCAAGATAGTCGACTATCTGATTTAGTTAGTCGACTAACCAAATGACTGCTTCCCAAGTTAGTCGACTATTAACTAAGTTAATCTACTAACCTCAGCAGATTTTGAAAATATTGTTTAATTATGAAGCAACAGATTAAATTTGTTTATTCTCATGTTCGTATATCTCTTTTGATTAATTGATTCATGTACCACACATACGATATTCAAAGAGAAGAAATATTACTCTCATTTAAGTATGTGTAAGGCAGATGTTACTACAATTCTGGCAGTAGTAAATTGATTAAAGGCTCCGTAAGAGCAACTATAACTCTGCCTAAAGGAACAACATTTTAGAGAATGCAATGTTCTCCTCCAAGTCTAAAAGGAACTTGTTGAGTTTTAAAGATATCATTCAAAATGGATATCATATTGAGACAATAGATGAGAATAATCTTGAATTCCTCATTTACTCATGAAAACGAGGCTGCCCACTTCGGTTTGGGGTCACGCCATTTTGCATGCAGCAATGCTAGTTCGTCTCAGAACGACGAATTATCACAAATATTCCCCGTTGCAATGAGTTTTGGGTCATGAACCTAATATATCCCACTTAAGAATTTTCGGATGTGCAGTATATGTGCCTGTAGCACTGCCATATTGCACCAAAATGGGTCTGCAAAGAAGGTTAGGAATATATGTTGAGTTTGAATCACCCTCCATTATTCGCTACCTCGATACATTGACAGGGGATTTGTTCACTGCACGATTTGCAGACTGTCAATTCGATGAGACACTTTTCCCAAAATTAGGGGGAGAAGTTGGTGAAACCAAACAGGAAATTTTGTGGAAAAATGCATCATTATCTCATCTTGATCCACATACCTCTATTTGTGAAAAAGAGGTTCAAATATTATCCATTTGCAAAGAATAGCAAATCGAATGCCAGACGTATTTACAGATTTGAAAAGGATAACAAAATCACATATCCCCGCAGTGAATCTGACAACATCTGATTCACGAATACATATTCATTATTGGAAGAATATGAACATGAAATTGGTATTGAATATACCACACTCACCCCTAGAAGGAGGTTTGAGATGATATATGAAAATAATATCATTGTTATGGCATGAATAGTCATTGGTCACGTACCTATTGTACGCCAAAATAATTTGTCAATGTGATTATTAAAGGACAATAATAATGCAAGAAACATATCTTGCATATAATTTTGACATGACCATAATGGTATAACTTTCTCATTAAAAGAGATATTCACCACATGGATGTTGATGAATTTGTGGTAGTACAAAATTAATTGAGAGCTCTAGAAGAGCCAATGATTACTATGTTGGAGAAACACAATTGATTACCAATAAGGTATTGTGTTGTAGTAAGTCTCAAAGAAACTTATTCAGTTTCCAAAGTATATGCGAAAGCGATTGATTATATTGAGACTATAAATAAAGGAAAGATTTGATATCTTCTATTACTACAACTTGTAGCGGGATAATCTGTATGTGAAACTACCCGCTTTTTCTCCAGTTTATACTACACAAGAATACCATAATAAAGTGGACGTTTATTGATATAAAAACCCATATCATAATAAAGTTGAAGTTTATTGATAATTGCACATGTCATGGTGTAAATTTGAAGTTTATCAATATTGATAATTTATTTAGTTGGCATTCGGGTTAGCCATATCATTTTAAGTATGATGTGCAGTAATAGAGAATTCACATGGGTAAATATTAAAGAACTAGAAAGTTCTTTACGAATTCTCTTGTATTACTTGTTCTCATTAATTAATTGATCAACTAAAGAGTTCGGGTTGAATCCCATAAATTCTGGAAATATCAAAGGTGAATATGGGCCCATTCCCCTGCCATGTATACCATATATGATGCATCTATGATATGGTTACATGTGCGATTGTTATTAACCCGCAGCCTGGCCGGTGCTTGCGAGGTAAATTGTTCAGTAATATAACTTCGAGCATAATTTCCAGATTTTCTATTCAAGATAGTTCATCTTGATAAGTTGGTTTATATCATAGTTGGTTTAGCAAGATAATTATTGAGTGCCTCCACTTAATAGCTAAACTGTTTCTTATGAGAACAAAGTTATATATCAGTTTGATATACGTTGTATACGAGAGTATATTATATTCTCCCCTCACAAGTGGTTCAGGGTCAGGAACCAAATAATTTCATCTCATTATTATTGATGTGCGGTGTATATTTTCATTAATACCATAATGCACAAAGATGGACTCTCAAAGTTGAGGAAATAAGTTAGCTTTTCTAACATGAGGGGGAGACATGATAAACACTTGAGAAAAGGTTACATGGGATGAGTTATCATTTGTATATATTGATCCTCGAATATCATAATATGAACCTGAAGTTCATAAAAGGATAATTCAATTGCAACATATTGCAAAGCATGCTATACGCATTTGCTGACCCAAAGAAAGTAACTATATTCTCACTGCAAATGCTCATATTAAGTCCCAGAAGGACAAAGTCTTTGATACGCTTAAAGCGTATAGACAAATTGGTTTCAAAATAACTTCTTAATAAAGAAGATGAGCAAATGATCAAAGTGATCATAATGGGGAGGCAAGTGATCTAGAAGATCACATGACATAACACTTCATAAAATCTCATGAGAGATTCAGGTACCTGAATATATGAATAAAGAGATCTCCATGTTATGTCTTTATGAAAATTTACTGGAACCGATATAAAATGTTCGTCGACGACATCTATAATAGCGCTAAATATCGATGAGGATCTTATGTTTGTCAAAAATATTGGCTAAATGGAAGAGATACAATTCAAGCAGAATTGATTCCATATGAAAGACATGTAGTTTTGGACATGTAGTTCAAATACTTGAAAGTATAAAGTCAATGATTGAAGTTGCTTGAAGCATATACAATTCTTGGTCCTGAAGTACCACATCCTAAGTGCAACTTGTGTACATATATATCTTGCTATAACTATAAGCATGGTGGCATCGAGAATACCTCTATGGAGATATTGAAGAGTCATTCCACGACATTATATGAAGATGTTCATATCTATCAAGAATGATAATTTCAAGGTGCGGAATAGTTATTCAAATCAATATGGCTGATTTATTTACCAAATCTCTACAAAAGATCGTTTTGAAGATGGTGCACAAGATTGGAATGCAAATGCTCAAGGATATGAATTGATGCTCTTTTCAGGGGGAGTTAATGCGCGTTACACTCTTTTTCCCTTACAAGGTTTTGTCCCACTGGGTTTTCCTTGCAAGGTTTTTAACGAGGCAACCAATAGGCGCATATTCAAACATGTGTACTCTTTTTCCTTTTCTATAATTTTTTCCCATTGGGTTTTGTTTTAGTTAAGGTTTTAACGAGGCACATTATTGAATAGACATTCAAGGGGGAGTGTTATAAAATATTCTATTTAAGGTGAATGTCCATATTTAAAGAGATCCTAGGGTTTATTACTTGGTGGCTAAGTCACCACCTCCCTATAAATAAAGGAGTTCTCTCCCATTGTAAATCATCCCAAAGTATCAATAAGAATACTCCTCTCTCTACTTTTCTCTATATTGTTCTTGTTCTTGTATTATTGTTCTTGTTCATATATTATTTCATAACAGGAAAGTATTTATAGAGACATAATATAGCTAAGGACTTTAAATCCTCGTTGGCTACTGCTACACAAGTGCACTACTTAAACTAGGATCCTATTCAAAAAAAAAAAAAACTTATCCACTAATTATCCTCTTTAATTTAAAATTCTTATGCTCGAGATTCAGTAGGATTCAAGTAGGATTAATTTTTATATACACAATGAGATCTTTGTTATGAAATAATATAAAGACAAGAACAATAATGCAAGAATAGAGAGAATAGAGAGAGAGAGAAGTATTCTTATTGATACTTAGAGATTGTTAGGGATGGTTTACAATGGTAGAAGACCCCTTTATTTATAGGGAGGTAGTGACTTAGCTATAATAGAAAGTAAAGGGACTCTATTATGATCTTACGAATCTAAAGATCTCAAAATGGAAGAACGAGCTCTTTTGCTCGCCCCTATCTCTAAAGGGGCGTAAGCACTTCACTCGCTAGGGGATGGGATTCATTCACTTGCATTCCTGCTAGCACTACAAAAAGCTCCGGTCTTAACGCCCCGCTCTCTAGCCGACTGATCCCGTTGATCATATAACTCGGAGGGAACGTGTCACATTAGAGGTGAACGATCAGAGGTGTCCTCTAATCACCACGACGAGGCTGGTCCCTCTTTTAGTAGACTCAGCTATGAATATTCATGAAGAAATGAATGCCGGGCTCTTTCTTTCACTGCTAACCCCAAGAAGTTTCAGCATTAGAATAAAAGTCTAGAATCTCTCTAATTATAGACATTCACCTTAAATAGAAGTCTATTTATAACACTCCCCCTTGAATGTCTATTCAACAATGTGCCTCGTTAAAACCTTAAAACCAAAACCCAATGGGAAAAATTAAAGAGAAGGAAAAAGAGTACACATGTTTGAATATGCGCCTATTGGTTGCCTCGTTAAAAACCTCGCAAGGAAAACCCAGTGGGACAAAACCTTGTAAGGGAAAAAGAGTGCAACGCGCATTAACTCCCCCTAATAAGAACATCAATTTATATCCTTGAGCATCTGCATTCCAATCTTGTGCATCATCTTCAAAACGATCTTTGGTAGACGTTTGACAAATCAACCATATTGACTTGAATAAATATTCCGCACCTTGAAATCATCATTCTTGATAGATATGAACATCTTCATATAATGTAGTGAAATGACTCTTCAATATCTCCATAGATGCATTCTCAATGCCATCATGCTTATAGTTATAGCAAGATACATATGTACACAAATTGTACTTAGGATGTGGTACTTCAGGACCAAGAATTGCATATGCTTCAAGCAACTTAAATCTTTCAAGTTAAGTCATATAAGCCATATAATAGACTTTAGATGCATATCAAGTTTTCCATGTCATGCTAGACAAATAAGATATCGAAAACTGATTATACATACCTTTGACTTTATACTTTCAAGCATTTGAACTATAGGTTCAAAACTACATGTCTTTCATATGGAATCAATTCTTCTTGAATTGTATCTCTTCCATTTAGTTACTTTCTTTGGGTCAGCAAATGCGTATAGCATGCTTTGCAATATGTTGCAATTGAATTATCCCTTTTATGAACTTCAGGTTCATATTATGATATTCGGGGATATACATATACAAATGATAATTCATCCCATGTAACCTTTTCTCAAGTGTTTATCATGTCTCCCCCTCATGTTAGTAAAGCTAACTTGTTTCCTCAACTTTGGGAAATCATTTTTGTGCATTATTATGTCAATATACACGGCACATTAATAATAAGATGAAATTATTTGGTTCCTGACCCTGAACCACTTGTGAGGGGAGAATATAATATACTCTCGTATACAACGTATATCAAACTGATATATATAACTTTATTCTCATAAGAAACAGTTTAGCTATTAAGTGGACGCACTCAATAATTATCTTGCTAAACCAACTATGATGTAAACCAACTTATCAAGATGAACTATCTTGAATAGAAAATCTGGAAATTATGCTCGAAGTTATATTACTGAGCAATTTACCTCGCAAGCACCGGCCAGGCTGCGGGTTAATAACAATTGCGCATGTAACCATATCATAGATGCATCATATGTGGTATACATGGCAGGTGAATGGGCCCATATTCACCTTTGATATTTCCAGAATTTATGGGCTTCAACCCGAACTCTTTAGTTGGTCAGTTCATTAATGAGAACAAGTGATACAAGAGAATTCGTAAAGAACTTTCTAGTTCTTTGATATTCACCTGTGTGAATTTGCACATCATGCTTAAATTGAGATGGCTAACACGAATGCCAACTGAATAAATTATCAATATTGGTAAACTTAAAATTTACACCATGACATGTGCACTTATCAATAAACTTCAGGTTTATTATGACATGGGTTTTTATACCAATAGATATCCACTTTATTGTGGCATTCTTTCGTTTGTGTAGTACAAACTGGAGAACAAAGCGGGTAGCTTTTCATATGCAAATTACCCCGCTACAAGTTGTAGTGATAGGAGATATCAAAGCCTTCCTTTATTTATAGTCTCAATATAATCAATCGCTTTCGCGTGTACTTTGGAAACTGAATAAGTTTCGTTGAGACTTACTACAGCACAATACTCAATTGTGTTTCTCCAACATAGTAATAATTGGCTCTTCTAGAGCTCTCAATTAATTTTGTACTACCACAGATTCATCAACATCCATGTGGTGAATATCTTTCTTAAAGAGAAAGTTATACCATTATGGTCATGTCAAACTTATATGCAAGATATGTTTCTTGTATTATCGTTGTCCTTTAATAGTCATATTTCCAAAATACTTTGGCGTACAATAGGTACGTGACCAACGATCATTCATGCCATATATCATCTCAAACCTCCTTCTAGGGGTGAGTGTGGTATCATCTCAAACCTCCTTCTAGGGGTGAGCGTGGTATATTTAATACCAATTTCATGTTCATATTCTTCCAATAATGAATATGTATTCGTGAATCAGATGTTGTCACATTCACTTCGGGGATATGTGATTTTGTTATCCTTTTCAAATCTATAAATGCGTCAGGCATTTGATTTGTATTCTTTGCTAATGGATAATCTTTTGTGCCTCTTTCACAAATAGAGGTATGTGGATCAAGATGAGATAATGATGCATTTTTCCACAAAATTTCCCGTTTGGTTTCACCAACTTCTCCCCCTAATTTTGGGAAAAGTGTCTTATCAAATTGACAGTCTGCAAATCGTGCAGTGAACAAATCTCCTGTCAATGTTTCGAGGTAGCGAATAATGGAGGGCGATTCAACCTCAACATATATTCCTAACTTTCTTTGCAGATCCATTTTGGTGCGGGATGGCGGTGCTACAGGCACATATACTGCGCATCCAAAAATTCTTAAATGGGATATATTAGGTTCATGACCCAAAACCAATTGCAACGGGGAATATTTGTGTCAATTCGTCAGTCAGAGACGAACTAGCATTGCTGTATGCAAAATGGCGTGTCCCCAAACCGAAGTGGGCAGCCGACGAACTAGTATTGCTGCATGCAAAATGGCGTGACCCCAAACCAAAGTGGGCAGCCGACGAACTAGCATTGCTGCATGCAAAATGGCGTGACCCCAAACCGAAGTGGGCAGCCGACGAACTAGTATTGCTGCATGCAAAATGGCGTGACCCCAAAATCGAAGTGGGCAGCCGACGAACTAGTATTGCTGCATGCAAAATGGCGTGAACCCAAAACGAAATGGGCAGCCTCGTTTTCATGAAGAATTCAAGATTATTCTCATCTATTGTCTCAATCTGATATCCATTTTGAATGATATCTTTAAAACTCAACAAGTTCCTTTTAGACTTGGAGGAGAACATTGCGATTGATATCATTAAAACTCAACAAGTTCTTCTTAGACTTGGAGGAGAATATTGCATTCTCTAAGATAAACGTCGTGCCTTTGGGCAGAGTTACAGTTGCTCTTCCGGAGCCTTCAATCAATTTACTTCCCATGGTTTGACATATAAAAGAAAATATACGAATCATGAGAATAAACAACTTCAATCCGTTTGTGTCACATAATATTTTCAAAATCTGCTGCTAACAGTTGACTAACAAAATCAGATATGTTATCCATAATCAATTACTATGCAGCTTGGAAATTTTTTAGTTTAAGCATTTTTCACAAAACAATCGATTGTTAAACACACACAATCGATTTTTGAGCATTGACAATCGATTGTTAAATATAGACAATCGATTGTTGGCCATTTTGAAAAATTCCAGATTACACTGTCTAACGACAATCGATTGTTAGACATAGACAATCGATTGTTGACTATTTTGAAAAATTCCAGAGCACACTGTCTTAAGACAATCGATTGTTAAGTATAGACAATCGATTGTTGGCTATTTTGAAAAATTCCAGAACACACTGTTTTAAGACAATCGATTGTTATGCATAGACAATCGATTGTGGATGATTTTTGAAAAATTCCAGATTACACTGTCTTAACGACAATCGATTGTTAGACAAAGACAATCGATTGTGGATGATTTTTGAAACATTCCAGATTACACTGTCTCAACGACAATCGATTGTTAGACAAAGACAATCGATTGTTGATCAATTATTTTTTCAGCTTTAATACGAAAATAGTAGATAATCGACTAGTTTTTCAGGCTAGTCGATTACCCCTGCTGGAAAATAAAAATATTATTGATATTTGAGCATATTGAAGATATTCTAAAGAACTACTGCTAACATTGCATCATGAACTAACTAATACGAGCTAATACTAATGACTATTAGTTTATTCACTAACTAATACAAATAGGTAGAATAAAATCAAATAACTCCATCTTCTTTCATCACGGACCTATCGCCGATTAGGTGGTCTATTTTCCCTTCGGGTTGCTCAAAGAAGTCTGCCACATCCAGGTGGGTGATGTCCTCATTGTCGTCATAGACAAAATTTGTTTCAGGGCCTTTTCTCTTTCGAGATGCTTGATAAAGGTCAACCAAGTGTCTTGGTATACGGCAAGTCTTTGACCAGTGCCCTTTCCCACCGCAATGATAACATATAATTTCTGAACCATTTGCCTTAGGATCTTCATGACCCCGTTTCTGCTTTCGGCGGTTATCTCTCCTTGGGGGTTGACGGACTTCATTGGAATTTCTTCCTTGTCTACGTCCCTGGCTATGACCCCGTTTACGACCATGACCATGGCCCTTTTCATGTTTGGCATAATGAGAGTGCACCTTATCTGCTTCAGGCAGTGGTGTAGACCCAGTGGGTCGATTTTCATGATTTCTCATGAGCAGGTCATTATTTCGCTCAGCCACTAGTAGAAGAGAAATCAGTTCAGAGTACTTTGTAAAGCCTTTCTCTCTGTACTGTTGTTGCAGTACCATATTGGAGGCATGAAACGTTGTAAACGTTTTCTCAAGCATATCATAATCGGAGATATTATCCCCGCATAGCTTCAATTTAGAAGTAATTCTGAACATTGCAGAATTATATTCAGAAACGGACTTAAAGTCCTGGAGCCTCAGATGAGCCCAATCATATCGTGCTTGTGGCAGAGTGACCAACTTCAGGTTGTCATATCTCTCCTTTAAGCCGTTCCACAAGATGAGTGGATCCTTGACGGTGAGATATTCAATCTTCAAACCTTCATCAAGGTGATGGCGCAAGAAAATCAAGGCCTTCGCACATTCTTGGGTGGATGCTTTTTCTCTATCTTTGATGGTGTCCCCGAGACCCATAACATCTAAGTGGATTTCAGCTTCCAACACCCATGTCATATAGTTCTTGCCCGAAATTTCAAGGGCAACGAACTTTCTTTTCGTAATGTCAGACATAATCGAAAATTAAATTAGGAAGAGGGAAATACCTTAGATTTTTCGAGAATGGTTCTTGAGACGGTAGAGTCTCGTGCTGATAACGTGTTATGAAATAATATAAAGACAAGAACAATAATGCAAGAATAGAGAGAATAGAGAGAGAAGTATTCTTATTGATACTTAGAGATTGTTAGAGATGGTTTACAATGGTAGAAGACCCCTTTATTTATAGGGAGGTAGTGACTTAGCTACCAAGAATAGAACTCTAGAATCTCTCTAATTATAGACATTCACCTTAAATAGAAGTCTATTTATAACAATCTTTATATATTATTAGTGTGTACTTTAACTTGTTGAAACAATAATTTATTTATTTATTTAGGCTACTAATCTCGCCTTTTGTTTTTTGGTGTACGGACAGTTACCAATAGAGTTCAAGTCACCCCTTGTTGACTACAAATTAAGCTGTTTACTTTAACTAGGAAAATTAATTTATACGTAGTTTGTAGTCTAAAATTCGAACTTTATGTTATTCAAATAGGTTGTTGAAGGAGATGTTAAGATTCAGTAGAATTTAAGACAAACACAATTTATGATATACTATTGAGATACCGAAATCAACGTAAAAATTTACTCTTATTAAGTATTTGCATCAAACTGATAAATACATAATACATATTTATATGTGTACTTTTTCATTTAACCATAGTTAAATATTGCATATTTTCATCTCTATTAATCAACTTAACTATGGTAAGAAAATATAATTTGATGTAAATACGTGTTTTTATCATACCAGAAAGTTTTTCCACTTTAACGTTTGATAAGATAATTGCCTATCGATGATAGCAATCAAAATTGAAAAATATCATAAAATGTACTAAACCATGACCTAATATAATAATGATGAAACGAGAGGTCTGGCTCTATTGGTCATGAAATACTTGTGCACGATATTAACAGTCATGCTAGGTTTCAAGAAAAGAGAGTAATATCATGATCGTAGTTTATAACGTATCTAACATGTGAACGGATTTTGGCTTCTGTCCATTTCCTCAAGTAATATTTACATCTTAAGCGTCTAGATAAAAATAATCTAATAAGCATTCTAACCATAATTAAGAGGCAAGTTTTAGGAAAGAAGATCAGAAAAGATTAAGAAATACAGCATTTGTCAGACGGTGCAAATATTATACATGAGCATAAAATGAGAGAAGATCGTTTGAGATGGTTTAGTCATTATCATGCGGTGCAAATATTAAATACAGCATTCCATATAGGTAATAGGTTTTAGACCTTTTTTTTTATTTGAAAGATAATTTTGCATTAACTAAAGCATATGCGTACTGAGATGATAGTGCTCAGGATGCACCATAGTACAAACTAGACTATTACTAGTAGTAGCTACATTGTTTGTGGTGTTCCTAATGGAACTATCATCACAACACCAAAAGTTTGTAGGTAGTGGTCGTGGTACACCACTGTTTCCAGAGTTTGATGCCCGGTTGCTCTGCAAAACTGGTACTGCATAATGGTCTTCTACTGCCTGTCTTGCTGTAGTTGGGATTCAGCGTGTAAGAGTTGTCCCTAGGTGTGCATTCGATTCGATTCGATTTTGACGCTTAATTACTTATCGATTATCGATTTGTACATATGCTTATCGTTATTGTTTTAATAAGGTTTTAATTTTTTCAATTTCGACTTATCGATTTTCGGAGCTTATCAATTCGGTTATCGATTACACTAATAAGAACATTTGTGGGATTCCATAAAAGTATATCACTATAAATATGCCTAACTAATATGGACAAAAAGAAGCTAAAATAAGACGAACATCGTTTATAACATAAAAATTGTGTTAACAAGCACATACAACAAAACTAAAGTAAGTGATCAAATGTATACCACCAACATTCCAACGGTATAAAAAAAACATCATCATGGCTCTGTTTTCCATTAATTTGAACTTTATTCCCTTGAGCTTTAGATATGATCAATCCTTAAATGTGATAAAGGAAATAATAGGGTTAGAGACTTAGTGTAAAGAAAAGGATATTATAGAATAAGGGTAAAAAAATTATCTTTTTAGTATATTTTATCGGTGTATCGACAAAATCGATAAGCGAAGAGAACAAAATCAAAATCAAAATCGGTAACTTGATAAGGAAAATTTTGAAATCGAAATTGAAACAAATAATCGATTCAATTTATCGATAAACCGATTCAAATGCATACCCCTAGTTGTCCCTTGTTTATCTCCTTCAAATGTTGGATCACGAAAAGTGGCTGTACTTCAAAAAGTTGTAGAGTAATATTACTTTCCAAACTACTGTATGCTTTGGCTAGTTGATCTTCTACCCTATTTTGTTCTCTGCACGCATGTTACACTGTTGGATTATGTAGTTGCTGGAGAAGGTGCCTGCAGTCAAGAAGCAAGTTAGCGTACATAGTGTCACACCTCCTTTTACACGCCTACCCCCGAAGGGTAATGTATAAGGGAGTTTTTCCAATTAAAGTGAAATTATTCGAAATGGGGTTATTTATTTATTTAGAGTTGCCACTTGGGATAGATTTGGCTTTTGGTGTCCCAAGTCACCGGTTTATTTAAAATCCCAAATCGAAGAAATTTCGACTACCCAATTGGAGTCTGCGAACCAGAAATTCTTGAGTAAGGAATTCTGTTGACCCGGCAGGGATCTCGTGGTTCTAGAATGGTCGCTGAAACTTAATATAAGTGGCTAGAGGTCTGATTTGCTATACCTGTTTAAACCTATAATGCAATTTAAAATATTAACCGCTTTTAATATCTTTTAGGACGTTTGCAATGTCGTTAAATACGTCGCGAATCATGTCACATAATTGCGCACGTAATTTTAGACATATTCGAACTCCATTGAGATTTGGATTTGGGTCGCATAAATGCGCACATGAGTTTAGGAAGGTATTTTATTAGCAAACTCGCGCCTACAGCAACTGCGTCTTCAAAATTCATGGAAAGCCGTGAATTTTTGTAGACGACACTTCTGATTTTCTAAATGTTTTTCTATCAATTTATGGAGAATTGTGGTGTTTGATTAGATGAACGCGACTCATTTTATTTTATTAGGGAATCATAAAGCGTATTAAATTCTCTATCATGCTTGTGCCTAAGTACCTTAATCATTTATACATGAGCCACATATTTGAAAAATTAGTACTTGCGTTTCAGCCTCATTCATGGCTAATTACACATGCCGGGCCTCAAATTTTGGCCAGCCTAGAAACATTCATCATATATGGCCACTGCTGGGCCTTTCAATTAAGCCCAGTGATAATTTGGACGGAGGAGCCCATTATGAATAGATCTCGGTGATTTTTCTTTTGGTTTGAAATTATACACAAGACTAACTACTAAATATATCTACAATATTCACACGGAAGTTACTAGTGATTATTTTACATCAGTTTCAGCCTTAAAACTGAACTAAATGATTCATATACTCGTCAGTCGGAGTATACGAATCCAGTTTTCAAAATTCAATTATGATTCTGATTACAACATGTTAAATAAATCTGAAACTAATCAGTACTAATGTATTGAAACTTAAATGAATTAAAATGCTACACTGTGTTTTGGTCTCTGAATGATTACCAAAGCTAATATTTCCTAAATCCAGTATTTCTACGTAGAAACAGGAACAACATTTGAACCGGCCATACCAATAGCTAACCTTACTATCAATTATACATATAAAAGAAAAACTCAGTCACATGTCCAATAATTACAAAGTAAATCAGTCCAAATGTTCAGTTATTACAAAAATGAACCAATCCAAATGTCTAATTACAACGAGGTGATTATCTTATCATTAGGTATAGTGGAACTAAAAAAGGAGAAAACAGGGTGAGGATTCAAAACAAAATAATAGATGCAGATCTTCATACTTAGGAATACATTCTACTTCAGATTCATGCATCAATGAGCATCGGATGTACTTGTAATTCAGCAGAGAAATGAAGCCTATGAGTAAATGAAGTTAATCAACAAGCAAAACAGCAGCCAATCGAACAATACACCCAGGAACTCTGCAGATTTTTTTGAGAGAATTAAAATCTCAAAGGAATAAGAACAACATTGATCGTTTATCACATATATAGGAAGAACTAATATGTATTTTTCTCTCTAGAATTCAAAAAAAGGTTCAGGATCCTCAAAAATGTTCAGGTGGTTTCTTTTTATAGTGGAGCCTTAGGGCTCCATTTTTCCCTTGTTTTTCCTTTTAGTCCCTGAGTTAGATTTCAACTTTTCCTAAATGGTCCTTCATTTCCTGACTTGTGCCTCAAGTTTGAGGCTGAAATTATGTTTTAGTCCCTCTAGAATGTTCTAGAGGGTTACTACCAGATTTGTAAAGCTCAAATACCCCTTGTACCCCTATGTATTTTTTGAATTAACCAACCTGAACTTTTAACCTTAGTTTGTCATCTGGTCTGGTTATAATTGACCCAGGTCAATTATGTTCAAGTTTGGGTCAAATTTGGACTTGCACTAACAGGCTTATTAAAGTTCAAAATTAGCCAAAACTAATCAGGCTTTAAAACTTGAGAATGAGAAGCACATAGCAGGCATTGGACGCTTAGTTCATGAATCAAATCAAAAAAGTAAAAGCTGGTCTCACCAATTAAAGATTTAGCAAAACAGATAAGCCTAATCCATGCAAGTATTGAAGATGGAAACAATTACTTAGTAACATAAACATGATCCAAAATACCTACCAAAACTAATTAGGGTAGCAGGGAATGAAAATCAGGAGATGAATATCAACAAACATTACTGAAGAATCATCAAACCAGGATTTCAGAATCAGGGGGCTCATATTAACATGATATCAAACCAACTCCAGAGATTTTATACCAGTGACAACCAAAGGCATATGACTATTTAACCTATTTCAGACAAAATTGTGGAAAACAAACAATCATTTAAAAGAAACAACTATCAATTAACAGAAATGAAGTAAATATATACAGGCGAAGATAGAACACTTAGCTTTTATACATGCAAATCTAACTGAAGATCTTTCCATTGGTTTCTGACATCTTTAGTATAGGTTTTTAACCTTCCAGGGAAACTGGCATTGTGGATAACAAGTTCAAGAGTTCAGGATGGGGAACTGGTGATTCTGAGATCCTGTGAGGTCTCAGATCTGAGTTTTCTTGGTGATTGGTGGTATATGGGGTTGTGGGTGGCACGGTTGGGGAAGGGAATGGACAGGTACTGTTTGAGATGAGCTTGACCGGAATCTGGTGAGGTTTGAGTTTTAGGGTTAGTCTTCCGATCAATATTCGAGACGTTTCGAATGGATTCGAAGGGTGTAACATACATGGTTGAGAAGAGGAGGGTGAGTTTATTAAGGGGTATAATTTTGGAGGGGTTTGGAGTTGGGTTGCCGGAGATGGGGGTTCCGACGGTCTTCTTCTGAAGATTCGAGACGATGGAGGGTCGTTTGAAGGGGATGGATTGCAGGACGGGGAAGGGGAGGTCCTGGTGGTCATATGGTGTAAAGCTGGGGAGGTTTGGAACAAGGTCGCCAAAGGCGGTGGTTTCAGTGACTCTGATTTTGAATATTCGAGAAGCTAGGGTCTTGTTTGACGAAAACCAAACACAGGACCGGAAAGAAGGGGTTGTGGTGGTTTGATGGTGTAAATTTGAGGAGGTTTGGTGACCGGCTGGCGCCGTGAGGTGATTTCCAGCGGCGGCGTTAAGGTGGTAGACGGGTGGCCAACAGTGTTCAAGGGGTGGTCAAGGGTGGTTGATACACTAGAGTGTATGTACGAGGAAGGCAACTTGTTTGGTCTTTGAGTGTATTAGGCACGTTTGAACATATATGTATTATTTTGGTTGGAGTTCCATGGTTGTTGGATGATCAAGTGATCAATGTCTGTGATGAACCTTCTTGAAACGACTGGACCGGGGTTGGTTGTTTGGGATGGGTCTGTGTATTTTAAAGGGAAAAAGGGTATAGGCAACCGAGGTTTGGCCCAATTGTGGCCAGCAAGGGTGGCTGTATGTATACATGTATATTTTTTGTGCTTTGTTTTCTTCTTCTTGTTCTTTTTTATTTTTTTATTTTTTTAATTAATTTCCTATTTTTTTAAAACAAAAAATCCTAATTAACACAAATAAAAAATGTAACAAGTGGAAACTAAACCAAAATAATTAAACATGCCAGAAATACTACTTGCACCTATTTTTTTTTATTTTTTATTTGTAAAAATGACCCTAATTAACAATTATTTCGGCAAAAACACGAACTTAAATCCTAAATGATTTTAAAGCACGCATTGATAAAAACACTCTGGCACACAATTAAATTCTAAAATAAAATTCTTAAAATAAATATTTAAAGAAAATCCTAAACTTTGAGAGTCATGTAGGAGCCGTTTCAAAAGAGTAAAAATCATATGCTCACAGTTGCCCCTCTTTGCGAGGGAACACGAATAGTTTTCGTGCAAAGATAAGTGAGAAAATATGAGCGATTTTCGTCCGATTGAATACTCCATGTGAAGCATTTTGAAAAATTTCTAACCGAACCTTGCGTCAATTGTTGCCTACATATCCTTGGCGATAAAGGAATCATG
The DNA here is from genome assembly GCA_034376525.1 of Nicotiana benthamiana. Taxonomy (NCBI): domain Eukaryota; kingdom Viridiplantae; phylum Streptophyta; class Magnoliopsida; order Solanales; family Solanaceae; genus Nicotiana; species Nicotiana benthamiana. The sequence continues at coordinate 57,492,996 of CM067330.1, read as the reverse complement.
TCAGTGTAGTTCTGGAAGTTTTGGTAGCTGGGACTACCGGGAAACTGTGATTGGCTGCTGTTGCTGTTGTTTCTGCTTGCTGAGCTCCTTATTACACCAAAGGAAAATCAAAAGCTAAGCTAGCTAAGCCTATCAACTACAAGTTAGAAGATTCCTATCTATGAGTCTCTTGAAGCTTGATCTTGAGTCTTGGCTAGCTTTTGCGGCAGACTCCGATCAGAATCTTGATACTCGTTAGCTGCAACTGCTGGCTCAATCCTCAAATTTGAAATAAAGCAGGACGTGCGGAGCTTGTGACTTCTGTTGGAAACACGTTCCAATGCAATATACTAAAACATGTGTTCTTTTGTATAGGTTTTGATGAAGGACAAACGAAGCGAAAATTGATATATGACGAAGTTCAAGAAACAAGCGCACAATTGATATACATCGAGATTCAAGCTCAAGACAAAGTTTTATAGTTTAATTGAGTCATTCTTAATTGTGTTCTTGATCCTACAACTTGACTCGTAACATGGCTTCTCTCATAAAACTATTTTCCAAAATCATGCATATTTAATTTAATGCTAAATGATTTTAAATCATGCATATTTTCATTAGTCAAAATGATTTTTAAATGCCTCTGAAAACTGGACTAAGATAATCGATTATGTACTAATGATAATCGATTGTTTTAAGCCAAGACTGCATGACAATCGATTGTGAACTAATGACAATCGATTGTGTTAAGGCAGTGAACATCAGGTTTCTTCAAACCTGCATGACAATCGATTGTGATGAGGCAGTGTCCATCAAAGTTTTTCAAAACTCAGAATAATCGATTGTGAAGCTAATGACAATCGATTGTAAAGAGACAGTGTCCTTCAGATTTTTCAAAGTCACAAAATAATCGATTGTGAACTAATGACAATCGATTGTGTTGAGGCAGTGACTTCCAGTGATTTTCAAATTTATTAAATAATCGATTGTGAGTATATAACAATCGATTGTCAAGAGGCAGTGTCTAAAATGATTTTTAAAAAACTGATAAGTAATCGATTGTTGACTTTGTGCAATCGATTGTGAAGCTGACCGTTGTCGTAAAGTTTTCAAATACCGTCAGGTAATTGATTATAGATTATGTATAATCGATTGTTGTGATTAAAATCCGGAAAAGATTTTATGAACGTTATTGGGTAATCGATTATTGATTTTGTATAATCGATTGTTTTGATTAAAATCCGGAAAAGATTTTTTGAACGTTGCTGAGTAATCGATTGTTAATTCTGGACAATCGATTGTTTGTGGTAAAATCCGGAAAAGATTTTTTGAATATTGCCAGTAATCGATTATGGATTGTAAGTAATCGATTATCATGCGTAAAATCTGGGATTGATTTTTGATCTGACTGGCAGACAATCGATTGTTGGGGTTTGACAATCGATTGTCAGTGAGTAAAATAAGCAACTCTTAATTGGCAACTAGGCAATGGTAATGCCAAGTTTTTCAACTATAAATACAGCTTCATTTCAGTGCTTTAAACACAACAACATACTACAACTGATCATTACATTGCTATAAGCTTGCATACTTTTGTTTATCATTTTATATTCAATTTCATAAAGCTTTTGAGAGCCATATTCTTGTCCAAAGTTGTTGTGATCCAGAGCTTACTTCTTTTACTCATATCTACTCATTAAGGAGTATTTTGTTTGAGTGCTTTAGTGTTGTATACACTTGTAAGAGAATTGTAATTCTCTTGTTGTAAGGAACTTGTGTTTCCTTGGTTGAAGTCTTGGAGTGTGGTATCTCCGAGCAAAAGTGTTGAGGCTTGTGTCCTCAAGTTGTAACGGTTTGTTAAGCACCCGGAAGCTTAACAGAGTTAGTGGAAAATCTCAAGAGAGTCTCTCGGGGACTGGACTAGCCACGTGTTGTGGTGAACCAGAATATATCGGTGCGTTCTTTCCTTTTATTTATTTAACGCACTTAATTATTTCCTGCAAGTTTTAATTTCCGCAAGTTTACGCTAAATTTTATTATTACGCTATTCACCCCCCTCTTGGGTTAAGCTTATTTTCTAACAATTGGTATCAGAGCCCAACTCTCTGAAAACTTAACAGTTTGAGAGAACCATCCATGGCTTCTACTCGTGATTCTTTTGCAGGAATTGAAGAAGGACAGTGCTCCACACGACCACCTCTATTCAACGGTACAAATTACACGTACTGGAAGGAGAGGATGAAGATCTTCGTTCAGTCCAACATCTTTCACCTTTGGAAGGTGATAATGAAGGGAAACCAAATTCCAACAAAGAAGGTGGAAAACGAATGGGTTCCCAAGTCCGAGGATGAGTATGACGCGGATGACATCCGAAAGGTTCAAAATAATGCTAAAGCAATAAATTTATTATATTGTGCTGTTAATGCTGACGATTACAGGAAAATATCGTGTTGTACAACGGCAAAGGAGATGTGGGACAAGCTAGAAGTCACGTATGAAGGTACGGACCAGGTAAGGGAAGCAAAAATTGATTTCCTAACCCATTCTGATGAATTATTTCACATGAAGGAAGGTGAAAAGGTGGACGAAATGTTTGAGCGATTTTCAATAATCGCAAATGACTTACATGCTCTCAAGAAAACATTCACGGATAGAGAGCTCGTTCGAAAAATTCTTAGAAGTCTCACACCGGCATGGAGATCAAAGGCCGATGCAATTCAAGAATCCATTGGCGTTTCAAACGTCACCATCGACGCACTAAGAGGTAACCTTAAAACCTATGAATCTACTATTCTTAACCCTTTTGTTGATGATCAAAGGAGGCAAAGAATAGCTCTAAAGGCGAGCACAAGCCAACCGCAAATTGATGAGGAAGGAGACAACGAGTTTGGACTCGTTATCAAAAGATTTCAAAAGTTCATGCGCAAGGAGTATGAACGCAAGGGCAAAAAGCAAGGCGAACAAATCAAGTGCTATGAATGTGGTGAAACCGGGCACATCAAATCAAATTGCCCAAACATCAAAAAGGAGAAGAAACCTTTTAAAAAGCAACGTGCATACATTTCTTGGGGAGGCGACTCCGGAGATGAGTCAAGCGAAGGAGAAGAAGACGAAGCAGCAAATCTTTGCCTTATGGCACAAGAAGACAACAAAGATGAGGTATGTCAAATTTTGTCTAAAAACTTCTTTACTCTTGAAGAAATGCAAACTGCTTTTGATGAATTATATGCTGAGTTTATTAAGGCTTCAAAAACTGTTAAGGGCATAAAAGAAAATGCTTCATTAAAAGAAAAGGATTTTCAAAAACAGCTTTCCTTGAAAGAAAAGGATTTAGAAAAACTGGTTTTAGAAAATGAAAAGCTGAAAGAGGAAAACAAGTTTTTTGGAAAAAGAAGTTCCGATAAGCCCGAAAGCTCTACTAGAAATTGCTCTTCTTGTTTGCTTCTTAAGAATGAAGAAAGTAGGCTTAAAGGCACATTAGATAAGTTTAATTCTTCGCACAAAAACTTGAATGATGTTCTTGTTAACTTGAAATCAACCAAGCATGGAATAGGCTTTAAGAATGAAGAAAAGGTTGACGCTAAACCCCAACAACCTAAAGCTCAACCTAGGATTAACAATAGAAATGCTTATCCTAGAAACAACAACTCTAGAGCCAATATGCATGCTAGACAAAATGCTGAACATTTTAGAAGACCTAGGAATGACTTACCACCTAGAAATAGTCACCCTAGAAATGATGCATATTTTAGGCCAATTTTTGAACCCCTTAGAAGACCTAGCAATGGCCCTCAACCGAGAAACATTCACTCTAGAAATGCTGCCCATCCTAGAGCTCATAGTAGGAGAAATAATTCTCATGAAATGCGAAATAGTCATAGTGTTCAAAACAGAGTAAGAAATTTTCATCCGTCTAGTTACTATGAACCTAGAAGGATGCATAACCCAAATGTGACTTGTCATTATTGTAGACGTATTGGTCATATTGCTCCTGCATGCTTTACACGTCATAGACATGTTACTCAATCGCATCATTATAATATGCCTAACCCCCAAGGACCCAAGATGGCATGGGTACCTAAAGAACATTAATTTGTTTTGTAGGTGTGCTTGAAGGGATCAAGTGTACTATGGTACCTTGATAGTGGATGCTCCAAGCATATGACGGGAGATGAATCCAAATTCCTTCAATTAGAGCACAAAGAAGGAGGAAGTGTTATCTTCGGTGATAACAATAAAGGAAAGATCATCGGCATCGGCTCGGTCGGTAAGGATGAAAAATCCTCTATTAAGCATATATTACTTGTTAAAGGATTAAAGCATAATCTCTTGAGCATAAGCCAATTGTGTGACAAGGGAAATCTTGCTTTATTTGATTCGGATGAATGCCTAGTATTTAGACGTAGTGATTTCAAAATCATACTTCGTGGTTTTAGAGTTGATAATATTTATATGGTTGATCTTGCTAATTCCTCACCCGAATTTGTTGATTGTCTAATGAGTAAAGAGGATGATACTTGGCTATGGCATCGTAGAGTAGCACATATCAATATGCATCTTTTGAACAAATTGATTTCTCAAAACTTAGTTGTTGGTCTTCCCAATTTAAAATTTGAAAATGACTCTATTTGTGACTCGTGTCAAAAGGGGAAGCAAACAAAAGCATCTTTCAAATCTAAAAACATTGTTTCAACTTCTAGACCATTGCAATTGCTTCATATGGATTTATTTGGTCCTTTCGCATTGAAAGTCTAGGAAGAAATAGATATGCTTTTGTGATTGTTGATGATTACTCGAGATTTACTTGGACTTTATTTCTTGCCAATAAAAGTGATGCTTTTCAAAATTTTAAATATTTTCTTAAGCGTGTTCAAAATGAGAAAGAAACTACCGTCACTTCAATTAGAAGTGACCATGGGGGAGAGTTTGATCGCAATCTCTTTGCGGACTTTTGTGACGAACTCGGAATCGAGCATACCTTTTCCGCTCCACGTACACCACAACAAAATGGGGTGGTGGAAAGGAAAAATAGGTGTCTCGAAGAGATGGCTAGAACCATGATCGACGAAGCTAAGATACCCAAACATTTTTGGGCGGACGCCGTGAGTACCGCTTGCTACGTTCTAAATAGAGTAGTAATTCGGCCGATACTCATGAAAACCCCCTATGAACTTTATAAGGGAAGAAAACCAAATATTTCCTATTTTAGAGTTTTTGGTTGCAAATGTTTTGTTCATAACAATGGCAAAGACCAATTGGGTAAATTCGATGCTAAGTCGGATGAAGGTATTTTCATTGAATATTCCTCACGTAGTAAAGCATATAGGGTCTTTAATAAAAGAACCCAAATTGTGGAGGAATCCCCTCATGTTGTATTTTCCGAAAATAATGCTCGCTTGGCGAGAAAGGATTCCGGTTTTGATCTTGCAGGTATCTTAGACAGCTTGAAAGACAAAATACAAGAGGAACCACCCAAGGAAAATAAAGATGAAACTAAGGAACAACCAACGGAAGAAGCGCCACAATTGGAAAAACAAACACAAGTGCCAAATGAGTGGAGGACGATCAAAGATCACCCTCTTGAACAGGTAATTGGAGACGTCGGAGGAAAGGTAAGTACCCGAAACTCTCTTAAGAACACTTTAGGACACACTTCTTAAGATCTCACGTTCTCACTTGGCAACACTAGTTTAAGTTATTAATTCTTTACAAATTACTGACTTGAGCGTCGGAGACGTTTAATTCTATTTTGCAGGTATCGCCCTAAAAGATAGGGGGAATTATAAAGTTTTGTCACAGAACAATCGATTGTTCAAGCAAATAATCGATTATCTTACTGTGCTAAAAATAGATTAGCAGTATCACTAATCGATTGTTTATAGTTTATGTTTATTATGCAGTTTTGTTTAATAATTGATTCATTAAACTGCAAAATCGATTTCCGTCTCAATCATTCAGCAATGCTTTTCCAAAACAATCGATTGTTTCAAAATATAATCGATTATCTTCAAAATCAGAAAATTTCTGTGCTCACTGTAACATAACAATCGATTACCATACTTTGACAATTGATTATTTCATGTCAGTAATTCAAAATTTGTTACCTTTTGGCTCCGCAATCGATTTGTGTCAGTTCCAAGTCAGGTCATAACTCTTCAACAATCAATTATTGTATCTCAACAATCGATTGTCTAACGGTCAGTGAATTTATTTTACCGTTTCTGACTGATTTGTCTTTAAATTCTCAGCAGATTTCTTCCATAAATGACAAGCCACTCTCCCCTCTATAAATAGGCAATATATGTTCATATTCATTCACTCAAGCATCAATTCTAGCTTTCAAAATATCAAATTCTCTCTAATCCTTTGCAAAATCCAGCAGCTTTCATTAAAAATGTCGGGCCGTCACTCAAAACGTTCCCGCTCTACTAGGCACGGCGCATCCACCTCTGTTGCCCCTCCTCGTCCAAACTATCCCTATCAAGATGGTTCCGTTCTATATTTTAATTCCGACATCGAGCTTACTCAATTCTTAACCAAATTTGAAAAGCGCTACATTCTTCCCCCCCCCCCCCCCCGCTTTTCAACCCACAAGTATCTTGAATCATTTGGGCCTGCTGCAAATATGCTCAAAAATTCTCAACTTCTTGACTTTTTACTCCTTACCCATCCTTACATAAATACTACATTGGTTCAAGCCTTTTATTCCAACCTCCATGAGGATGATGATGGTGAGCTTGTCACCAACATTAATGGTGTTCAAATTCTCCTTTCCGATGAAAATCTTCATACCATTGCCCGTCTTCCTCATAATGGTGAAGACATTTTTCGGTACACCGGAGAGGCCGGAGCCCTTTTTGATGAAACAGCCCTCTTACACCAAATCAGTCTTACTTTTTATGATCCAAATCTCTCCTCCCGTCATCCTACAATTACGGGAATGGATCCTAATTATCGGTTGATTTTCTATTTCATCACCCGAGTCCTCAAGCCTCGTAAGCATAACCATACTACCATTTCTCAAGAGGACACTAAGCTCATGCATGCCATAATAACCGGAGCTAACATCAATTGGTGTCGGCTTATCAAAATTCACATGCGTGACACTATCGGAGATGATAGGCCTCTTCCTTATGCTCTCCTCATCATGAACTTTCTTGAAGCCACCGGATTCGTCACTGGAAATGGTCCTCTCAAAAAGAGTACCAAAAAGTGGGAAATTTCGGAATCCTCCTTTCATCATGACGGTGATCATATAGCGCCTGCTCCTCCTCCATCCCGTCGTGCTCCCCCGCCTCAAGAGCCTACCCTCCGATCGATTTCCGACCAAATTGCTTCGTTGACCTCTTCTCTTGGTCAACTATCTCATGAGATCCATGGATATTTTGACTATGTTCATTATCGTTATGCGGGTCTTGTTCCATATAAAGCAGCGCCGGATGATGAGGCAGGAGATGATGGAAATGAATAATTTCTCTGTTTGTTATTTTTGTTTTTATATGTCGCATTGTTTTCCCTATTGCTGTATTTTTCTTTCAATAAATAAATAAGGTTTATTTCATCTTTGGCATCTTATTATTATTTTTTTGCTAATGGCAAAAGGGGGAAGATAACGGGTATGCACTCTCAATATCTATAAGCTTAAATTAAGGGGGAATTCATATATTGAGGGGGAACAAATTGCATACTTGTTGCATGTATACACTTGTCTTGAATCGTCAATATAAATTGCTTGCATTGCATATCCCGCTTAATGTTTGCCATTATCAAAAAGGGGGAAATTGTTGGAAACACGTTCTCAATGCAATATACTAAAACGTGTGTTCTTTTGTATAGGTTTTGATGAATGACAAACGAAGCGAAAATTGATATATGACGAAGTTCAAGAAACAAGTGCACAATTGATATACATCGAGATTCAAGCTCAAGACAAAGTTTTATAGTTTAATTGAGTCATTCTTAATTGTGTTCTTGATCCTACAACTTGACTCGTAACATGGCTTCTCTTATAAAACTATTTTCCAAAATCATGCATATTTAATTTAATGCTAAATGATTTTAAATCATGCATATTTTCATTAGTCAAAATGATTTTTAAATGCCTCGAAAACTGCACTAAGATAATCGATTATGTACTAATGATAATCGATTGTTTTAAGCCAAGACTGCATGACAATCGATTGTGAACTAATGACAATCGATTGTGTTAAGGCAGTGAACATCAGGTTTCTTCAAACCTGCATGACAATCGATTGTGAACCTTATGACAATCGATTGTGATGTGGCAGTGTCCATCAAAGTTTTTCAAAACTCAAAATAATCGATTGTGAAGCTAATGACAATCGATTGTGAAGAGACAGTGTCCTTCAGATTTTTCAAAGTCACAAAATAATCGATTGTGAACTAATGACAATCGATTGTGTTGAGGCAGTGACTTCCAGTGATTTTCAAATTTATTAAATAATCGATTGTGAGTATATAACAATCGATTGTCAAGAGGTAGTGTCTAAAATGATTTTTAAAAACTGATAAGTAATCGATTGTTGACTTTGTGCAATCGATTGTGAAGCTGACCGTTGTCGTAAAGTTTTCAAATACCGTCAGGTAATCGATTATTGATTATGTATAATCGATTATTGTGATTAAAATCCGGAAAAGATTTTTTGAACGTTATTGGGTAATCGATTATTGATTTTGTATAATCGATTGTTTTGATTAAAATCCGGAAAAGATTTTTGAAACGTTGCTGAGTAATCGATTGTTAATTCTGGACAATCGATTGTTTGTGGTAAAATCCGAAAAAGATTTTTTGAACGTTGCCAGTAATCGATTATGGATTGTAAGTAATCGATTATCATCCGTAAAATCTGGGATTGATTTTTGATCTGACTGGTAGACAATCGATTGTTGGGGTTTGACAATCGATTGTCAGTGAGTAAAATCAGCAACTCTTAATTGGCAACTAGGCAACGGTAACGCCAAGTTTTTCAACTATAAATACAGCTTCATTTCAGTGTTTTAAACACAACAACATACTACAACTGATCATTACTTTGCTATAATCTTGCATACTTTTGTTTATCATTTTATATTCAATTTCATAAAGCTTTTGAGAGCCATATTCTTGTCCAAAGTTGTTGTGATCCAAAGCTTACTTCTTTTACTCATATCTACTCATTAAGGAGTATTTTGTTTGAGTGCTTTAGTGTTGTATACACTTGTAAGAGAATTGTAATTCTCTTGTTGTAAGGAACTTGTGTTTCCTTGGTTGAAATCTTGGAGTCTGGTATCTCCGAGCAAAAGTGTTGAGGCTTGTGTCCTCAAGTTGTAACGGTTTGTTAAGCACCCGGAAGCTTAACAGAGTTAGTGGAAAATCTTGAGAGAGTCTCTCGGGGATTGGACTAGCCACGTGTTGTGGTGTACCAGAATATATCGGTGCGTTCTTTCTTTTTATTTATTTAACGCACTTAATTATTTCCTGCAAGTTTTAATTTTCGCAAGTTTACGCTAAATTTTATTATAAGGCTATTCACCCACCCTCTAGCGTTAAGCGTATTTTCTAACAACTTCAATTATATTTTGAGCAGTCCGTGTCTTTGTCCGCTTCATCTTTTTGAGTTCACTTCTTTTTTTGTATTTTTTCTTTTCTTCTATTCTGAATTGAGACTCATGCTTTCATTCATTCCGAATCTTGCGCCTTAAGGTAAAACCTGCTTAGACACAACCAAACGAGCGAAATTTTTCTGCCCCAGTTTTCACTAGAAAATTTTGTGAGTTATTTGTAACAAATGTCTAAACTATTCTTTATTGAAACAAATAAAATCGGGGTTATGTATCTCTTGGAAAAATCGCCAGGTTATGCTGGGAAAGAGAAAGGGTTACTGCTGGGGATAAGATGAAAATCCATGGGTTATGCCGGTATAGGAATGAAATGGGGTCTCTGTGGGGATGGAAAGAAAATATCTGCAGGTTATGCCGGGATAGGAAAGTTCCTGCTAAGGATGGAAGGAGGGTCATGGTTTTATGAAGAAATTCCTGTGTTATGCCAGGGGATCCGTGGGTTATGCCAGGATGAATGAAAAATTCCTAGGTTATGCTAGGGAGATCCGCGGGTTATGCTAGGATGAATGAAAACATTCCTAGGTTATGCTAGGGGAATCCGCGGGTTACGCCGGGATGAATGAAAATTTCTAGGTTATGCTAGGGAGATCCACGGGTTATGCCGGGATGAATGAGATCCTGGGTTATGCCAGGGGAAACTACGGGTTATGAATGAAAATCCTAGGTTATGCTAGGGTGATCCACGGGTTATGCCGGGATGAATGAAAAATCCTAGGTTATGCTAGGGAGATCCGCGTGTTATGCCGGGATGGATGAAAAATCTTAGGTTATGCTAGGTAGATCCGCGGGTTATTCCGGGACAAATGAGATCCTGGGATATGCTAGGGGAATCCGTAGGTTATGCCGGGATGGATGAAAAAATCCTAGGTTATGCTAGGGAGATCCGCGGGTTATGCCAGGACGAATGAGATCCTGGGTTATGCATGGGGAATCCGCGCGTTATGCCGGGATGGATGAAAAAATCCTAGGTTATGCTAGGGAGATCCACAGGTTATGCCGGGATTGAAAGAGATCCTGGGTTATCCTAGGGGAATCCGCGGGTTATGCCGGGATGAATGAAAAAATCCTAGGTTATGCTAGGGAGATCCACGGGTTATGCCGGGATGAATGAGATCCTGGGTTATGCCAGAGGAATCCGCGGGTTATGCCGGGATGAATGAAATCCTCTAGGTTATGCTAGGGGAAAGAAAAGCAGTGGAGGACCATAGAGATCGTTTTGATTGTGCTGGGGATGGAGGAGGAAAGGAACAACCCTTAGGTTATGCTAAGGGTAGGGGAGCGTTAACTCCTAGACTATGCTGGGGAGTAGAAATTGTATGGAGGGAACCCTCAGGTTATGCTGGGGATGTGTAGGGAAACCTCCCAGGTTATGCCAGGATGTGGAGAAAGGAGACTTCTTGGTTTATGCTGGAGGAGGTGGAATGCAATCCTTAGGTAATTCCTAGGAAATCCACAAGCTGCATATGGGGAAATTAAGGATTTGAATCCCGTGCTATCATGTTTATTTACGAGTTTACAGAAAAATGAAAAGAAAACTTCCTTTTTGTTATTGACGCAACACCAACTTTGTTCCCTGTGCCAATCCTTTGGTTGTGTTCTTTTGCCCCATGTTCCTTCTGCTTTTCTCGGTTGCACCTACGTCTATTGTAGTTCAGAAACAAAACAAACTGTTAGTTTGAATAGTGATTGGTTTTGCGGCCTTGTCACGTTTGATTTCAACTTCCTTTGTGTTCAAAAGCAAACCCTTGACTTTCAATCCTTGCTTTGTTGATTGGTCAGGGGGTCCTCATTTCAGATTGGTCTTTATTTCTCGGGCCTTGGGTTGTGAGTTTTGTCCCGACTTTGATTTTGGGCTTACTTCGGGACATCCTGTCTGGCCTAAAACATTCTGATTTTGCTTTACCTTCATAGGCCTTTGACTATGAATTTTCTTTCTTATATTTCTCTGCTTCTGAGGCATTGACCTTCATGATCAACCGGGATTGGCTAAGCGCATTTGACGATGTCGGGCATTCCCTTAGTTCTTGGCAGGAGAAACCTGCGAGGACGACCGTACTACCTCTCTTAAGGAATGGTCAAGACATCAAAATTGAAGTGCAAAAGAGTGAAGCATGAACGTAGGGAGGTATGTTCTTTCGAAGGAAAAAGAGGGAACTTATCTTGAAATATAAGTCGGCTTTAAATGGCGATGACATGCTTTTTGGACTAGATACCTGGCCCAAATCCATTTATGCTTTCTGACTCCAACTTTTCCAAATCCAAAGAAACTTATTCATACCTGGGCAGCAATATTTCCCCTCTTCGGCCGACGGCGCCCTTTTCGGGTTTTCGCCAATCGGCCTCTCTCATTTCTCTTCTCCCCGCCGCCCGATAGCGCTCTTTGCGAGTTTTCTGTAAGCGGATTCACTCATTTTGTTTTTCTCTGCTTGCCGTTGCCTTATGGTGCCCGGAGGTTTTCACCGTTAAGACTCTCTCATTTATTTCTCTCAAAAATTTGATTGGTGTCGAATTCGAACAACGGTATTTTTACATCCCCGAGGATCTATAACTTTATAACCATTCGGACTGATTTGTAACAGAACCAATACATTTCTTCCTCAATTTTGATTTTCTTGGGTTAATGGGGTTTTTATTTTGATATGACTGAACCTCAGGGAGAGACTGCCTACGTATCCTTTTGGAATCAAGTGAGACGTAGTTCAGGAAATTTTCCTAAACTAATTTTGTTTATATTCTTCTTTCTTTTTCTTTTTGAATTTTTCTTTTCTTTTCTTTTGAATTTTCTTTCTCTTCTTCTTTTTTTTGATTCATTTCTGGGTTACAAAGAGGGTGAGGGTAGCGGGAAATCAAAGCCTTTGTCATTTCAATCCACCGGGGTTATTGCATCAGGGGATTCACACATAATACTTCTTTACTGCATCTGCGTTTACCTCTGCCTCGGGCTCATCTCCTTCAACGTCGCCCAGGTACAATGCTCCTCTAGCAATATCTTTCTGATGATGTATGGGCCTTTCCAGTTTGGAGCGAATTTTCCTTTGGCTTCCATAAAATGAGGAAGTATTCGTCTCAACACCAACTGCCCGACTTCGAAATTCTTGGGGCGCACTTTCTTGTTGTAAGCATGGGCCATTCTTTGTTGGTAATACTGCCCGTGGCATACCGCGACCATTCATTTTTTATCGATTAATGCAAGCTGCTCCAAACGGGTTTTGACCCATTTACTATCCTCAATTTATGCTTCGACAATCGCTCGGAGCGAAGGAATTTCTATCTCTGTGGGTATAACAGCCTTAGTTCCATAAACCAACAAGTAGGGGGTTTCTCCTACCGATGTATGCACTCTGGTGCGATATCCCATCAGTGTGAAAGGCAGCTTTTTGTGCCATTGCCTGGAGCCTTGAATCATTTCCCTCAAGATCTTCTTGATGTTCTTGTTGGTTGCTTCGACCACGCCATTAGCTTTGGTCTGGTAGGGAGTGGAGTTTCTATGTGTTATCATGAATTGTTCACACATCTCTCCCATCAGCTGATTGTCTAGATTAGCTGCATTGTCAGTAATGATGGCAGCAGGAATCCCGAAGCGGAAAATGATGTTGAAATGCACAAAATCCACTACCGCTTTCTTGGTAACAGACTTGAAAGTGATGGACTCAACCCATTTTGTGAAATAACCAATGGCGACCAATATTAATCTGTGCCCATTTGAGGCTTTTGGCTTGATCGGCCCAATGACGTCCATACCCCAGGCGACAAATGGCCAGGGTGCTGATATAGGGTGCAGTCCATTTGGTGGTGCATGAATCAATTCGCCGTGCACTGGCATTGATGACATTTCCGGACAAAGCTGAAACAGTCTTTCACCATGGTCATCCAATAATAACCAGTTTGGAGTATCTTCTTTGCTAGTACATAGCCGTTCATATGGGGCCCACACACGCCCGCATGTACTTCGTGCATAATTCTCCTGGCTTCTTCGACATCCACACATCTCAACAGATTAAGATCTGGAGTCCTTTTATACAAAGTGTCACCACTTAGGAAGAACTTGCTTGCATGCTATCGAATGGTTTTCTTTTGTTCTCCGGTGGATTGCTCAGGGTACTCCTGTGTTTTCAGGAATCTCAAGATGTCGTAACACCAAGGCTATGGGCTGGGCTCTGCTTCGGTCGCATTACAATACCCATGTCTTTCTTTGATTTGGATTTGTAAAGGATCAACATATGCATTCCCAGGGTAAGACAACATGGAGGCCAAGGTTGCAAGTGTATCTGCTAACTCATTGTGGCAACGGGGAATACATTTGAATTGTACCGACCTGAACCGTTTGTTGATGTCTTCCACATGCTATCTGTATGGTAGTATTTTAATTTCCCTTGTCTCCCATTCTCCTTGAGCTTGTCGGATAATCAGATCAGAGTCTCTCGTGATTAGCAACTCTTCGACATCTTGGTTAATAGCCATGTTCATGCCCATAATACAAGCCTCATATTCGGCTGTATTATTGGTGCAGAAGAGCCAAAGTCTGGCCGTAGCTGGATAATGCAGGCCTGTGGGTGAGATTAAAATCGCCCCAATCCGTACGACCTTTGCGTTTGCTGCTCCGTCGAAGAACATTTTCCAGACGGGGGTGTCCTCAGATGCTATTTCCAATGAGTTTACTTCTTCGTCAGGGAAGTAAGTGTTTAAGGATGATATTCGTTATCAACGAGGTTCTCTGCAGATGATCTACCAATGCTTGAGCTTTCATCGCAGTACGAGTGACATAAACAATGTCAAACTCGGTAAGCAAGATCTGCCATTTAGCCAGTCGCCTTGTGGGCATTGGTTTTTGGAATATGTACCTTAGTGGATACAGCCTAGCTATGAGGTACGTGGTATGAGTTGCAGATAATGCCTTATTTCTTGAGCTACCCATGTCAAGGCGCAACTCGTTCCTTCTAACAATGTGTACTCGTAACTGGTAAACATTTTGCTCAGATAATAGATGGCCTACTCTTTATTTCCCGTGGCGTCATGCTGCCCGAGAATACAACCGAAAGAGCCTTCCAAGACCGTCAGATAGAGAAACAGTGGCCTTCCTAGTTTTGGCGGAACTAAAACTGCTGGATTGGACAAATATTGTTTGATTCTATTAAAAGCTTCTTGACACTCGACTGTCCACTTAACTGCCGCATCTTTCTTAAGTAGCTTGAATATAGGCTCACATGTTGAAGTCAACTGTGTAATGAACTGGGTGATGTAATTCAATCTTCCCAATAGACTCATTACATCCTTTTTGGTCTTTGGCAGGGGCAGCTCTCGAATGGATTTGATCTTTGTTGGATCTAATTCGATGCCTCTTCGGCTGACGATGAACCCCAACAGTTTGCCCGATGGAACTCCAAATACGCATTTTGCCGGATTTAGTTTCAAATCATATTTGCGGAGCCTTTCGAAGAACTTCCTCAGGTCCTTTACATGATCGCCTGAGTCTTAGATTTGATAATCACGTCATCCACATACACCTCTATTTCTCGATGCATCGTATCGTGGAAGATGGTGGTCATAGCCCTTATGTATGTTGCCCCGGTGTTTTTCAATCCAAAAGGTATAACTCTGTAACAGTAGGTTCCTCAAGGTGTGGTAAAGGTGGTTTTCTCAGCATCTTCTTCATCCATCAACACTTGGTGATACCCTGCGTAGTAGTCTACAAATGATTGAATCTCATGCTTGGCACAATTATCGACAAGGATGTGGATGTTGGGCAGAGGGAAGTTATCCTTGGGACTCGCCTTATTCAAACCTCTGTAATCCACACACAATTGAGTTTTCCCGTCCTTCTTTGGCACCGGGACCACATTGGCCAGCCATGTGGTGTACCGCACTACCCAGATTACCCCCGCTTCAAGCTGTTTTGTAATCTCCTCTTTGATTTTTTCGCTGACATCAGGCTTGAACTTTCTTTTCTTTTGTTGGGCTGGGGGGCATTCGGGGTATGTGGGCAACTTATGAACCATCAAATCCATACTCAAACCAGGCATGTCGTCATAGGACCACGCAAATACGTCTTTGAATTCCAACAGGAATTGAACCAATGAATCCCGTATTTCTTTATTCACGTGGATGCTTATTTTAGTTTCTTTTATTTCATCGAGATTGCCCAAGTTAACCGGTTTAGTATCATTTAAGTTAGGCTTAGGTTTGTTTTCGAAGTGTTCCAAATCTCGGTTGATTTCCCTAAAAGCCTCTTCTTCATCGTATTCCAGTTCTTGGTTCATTATTTCACAAATAGGCAGCAAGTTTGGGTCGTGGCATGAAGTCCGCGAGCATGTCATTTTATTTAAAGCCGCATTATTGGAACTGAAAGAAAAGATAAAAATGAAGAAAGACAAAAATCAGAGAAAGACAAAGAGGTGTGAAATGATAAAATATTGGTTTTATTTTTTTGAACTTATAATATAACAGGGTTTACAATTGAGATTTAAAGTACTAAGAGGAAAACAAATAACCGAGCTACACCCTGAAATAGCTCGTGATATGGGAAGAGGTAGCAAGGCGAGACTACCGGGTCTCTCGCCTGACCGGAAAAGGTGGCGCCTTCAGTTTTGAAGTTTGACATGTGGCCCCATATTAATCACTTAAGCGGCGCTTGAACCTTCTCCCGGTTGGACCATGTTTACTTTGTAGAGCAATTCTCTCATAGCTCCACAGATCTCATCAATTTCTTCTGCCGTGAAGGTTTCTTCTTCCTCCTCCTCATTGTACTTTGGTTTTACGAAGGATTTGTACAAGTGGGGTAGGGGTCGTGGTAAGGCCCATCCCTGGCGCTTTCTGCGATTGGCCCAGGTGATGTCTTCTGAGGTGGGATGAAAGCCCAGTCCAAAGAACTTTTCTGCGACAGGCAAGGCGACCGGTTCAGTTATGCCTTGTAGGGAGCTTCCGAGTCCCTTGCCTGGTTTGAAACCTTGACGCATCATTTCCTTCGCTACCATAGTTGAAGCATTTGATAAGAAAGACGGAGGAGCAGCTTGCCCTCTTCATGTTGATCAGCTATAACGACTTCAAAAGCCTGATAGATTATGTGTTCACTCCCTTCATTGGCTTATAGAAAGGGAACAGAGAGGTCCTGGTAAATCGATTGATCGTCCTCTCAATGAACTACAATTTCTTGGTTTTCATACTCAAATTTCAGCATTTGGTGCAGAGTAGAAGGCACTGCCCCTGCAGCATAAATCCATGGCCTTCCTAGGAGGTAGTTGTAGGAGGTGTCCATGTCCAACACATAAAATGTTACTTCGAAGTCGACTGGATCGATAGTGAGCACCAAATCAATTTCACCTATAGTGTCCCTTTTGATTCCATCGAAGGCTCGAACACATACGTTGTTAGGACGGATCCTCCATGTCCCGATATCCATTCTCTATAAGGTAGAAAGTGGGCATATGTCTACTCCGGAACCTCCATCGACCATCACTCCCTTGAAATAATATCCCTCACATTTGACATTGAGGTGCAAAGCCTTGTTGTGAGCAGCTCTCTCCGGGGGTAAGTCATTCTTACTGAGTGATATCTGGTTAATAGCGAAGAATCTCTCCGCCATTTTCTCTAGTTGCTCTACAGAGGTCTCAGCTGGTACATAAGCTTCGTTCAGAGTTTTGTCCAACACCAAATGTTGCTCAGGATATTTCATCAAGAGTGACAATAGAGAAATCTCCTCAGGGAATTTTCGGAGCTGATCCACCACTTCGTACTCCGGCATTTTCATTTTCTAGAAGAAAGCTTCTGCCTCCTCAGCATTCACTAGCCTCTTTGGCGGAAATCGCCATTTGGTAGCGGCGTTCACCTCTTCCATGTCTGAGTATTTCTTTGTGGGACACCCCTTTTGGGCTTCTCCGAGGACTTCTTTTCCCTTGTATGTAATGATGGTTTCCTGATAATTCCAAGGGATGGCTGAGGGGTTGGTCATAGGCTTCTATGGCGCCGGACCGATAACCACATGCTCATTCAGCATCGGTGGTTTAATCGATCCCCGTACCACATAGGCTTTCTTGGGCATATACATGGTTTTGTTCTGCTCGAACCTTTTTGGGGGGCTTAAAGTGGGCTATTTTTCTTACGTCCTCGTGGGATGTAGAGTATTGTTTCCTTGGTAGGGGTTGTCCCAGCTTCGTCCTCATCCTTCTTTTCTGCTTCGGGGCTTTTGGCTTCATTCATTTTCTTTTCTTCCATCTTCTTTGGGGTGACTTTTGGTTTTCTATCTGCCTCGGCGATGGCTATGATGGCTTTCAGAGCAGGATCAAATTCTTTGTCCTCGCAAATCATTCCGGTGACCGGGCCATTATTGTGAGCCGGTAACGGGTTATCAGTTACATTTGGGGCCTCGTCATCTCTTAGTACTATCTTCTTTTGATCTATTAAGTCCTCCACTGCTCGTTTTAAGGTCCAACAATTCTCAGTATCATGTCCCTCTGCCACAGAGTGGTAAGTACAATGCACGCCCCTTTGGTAAAAAGGTGATTCGGGGTTCTGTCTGTTTGGGGGTACAGGGTGGAGGAGACCCATGTGGACCAACTTTGGGAACAGGCTGGTGTAGGATTCTCCAATGGGATTGAAGTTCTGTCTCTTGGGTGGCTCCTTAGGATGATAACTATTTTGTGGAGGGCGGGGATTGTAGTGATTCCGAGGGGGATGATTTCTTGGGGCTTGTTTTCTATTGTTCTGCTGTTCAGGTCGAATGAAGGGCTAAGTGTTCATAATTGCATAGGGTTGACGGACATAGTGCATATCTCTATGAGGATAGTAATGTTGAGATGCTCTTTCAGAGAAAGCATGCCTGTGAGTATGCTGTTTCCTCATCCCGGAGGCTGTCATGGATGCTTCCTCTTTTTTCTTGTTCCTTGGGATTTCTCTCGCCCCTCCTTGTATGACCTGGGAAGTGGCTCTTATGGCGGATTGACTCAGAATTCTCCCTTTTTTGAGGCAATTCTTTACCATCTCCCCAATCTTAATTTTCTCTGCAAAAAGTTTATGCATGGCTGACATCATATTCTGAAAGTAATCTGCCTCTTGTGCTTGCAGAAAGACGATGACCATCTCTGTTTCGTTCATCAGAGGCTTTACTCTCTATGCTTGTTCTCGCCATTTAATAGCGTATTCTCTGAAGTTTTCAGCAAGTTTCTTCATCAAGTGGCATGGAATTGCCTCACAATGTCCCTGGCGAGGTCATCCCAGATGTGCCACCGGGTAATGTCCTGGTCTATTTACCATTCGGATGCAATTCCCACTAAGCTCTCCCCAAAGTACGCCATCACGAGTTCTTCCTTCCCGCTGGCTCCACGTAGTTGATTGCAATACTTTTTCAAATGGGCGATGGAGTCGCCGTGGCCATCGTATTTTTCGAATTTCGGCCTTTTAAACCCCAAAAGAAGATGTATGCGGGGGAACAGGCATAGGTCTGAGTAAGATACGCTTTTCTGTACACTTAGTCCTTGCATGTTCTTCAGGATTTGCTCAAGACTCCTCATTCTCCTTGTGATTTCATCTTGCTCGGGCGTTTTGAAAGTTTTGTCCTGCACCGGGGTAAGTTCATATTCTGGCTGAGGGTAGTTGTATGCAGGGTACGGGGAGGCTCATTTTTGTGGTTAGGAGTTTGGAATGTAAAGGCTGTGGGGTCAAACACGGGCCTCAGTACCGTAGGCTGTGTGGTAGATGCGCACGGAGGGGCCGTAAATATTTTGGGAACTGGCCCAGATGTAAACATCGGAGGGCGGGTTTTAGAAGGTGCCCTAACAAAATTGGTTGATATGGTGGGCTGCCCTAGGAGAATACTAGGGTG
Organism: Nicotiana benthamiana; assembly: GCA_034376525.1. NCBI lineage: Eukaryota > Viridiplantae > Streptophyta > Magnoliopsida > Solanales > Solanaceae > Nicotiana > Nicotiana benthamiana. The sequence continues at coordinate 57,473,582 of CM067330.1, read as the reverse complement.
ACTGATAGGGATGGTGGAGGTACCCCCTGACCTTAGAAATAGCTCGGGAAATCCAGGGATAGCACTGGTAGGTTCTTTCCCATTGGTCCATGCATCCCACATTTCCATGACTCGGAGCCGCAGGATCCTGTTCTCTTCAGCCGCTGCAGATTCAGAGGCTGGTACACCTATAATTGGGTTGTCCTCTGGAATAGGGACAGCTGGTAGAGTCATTTCAGTCGGCATCTCTGTACTTCCCTTTTACTTAGTGAAGTATCCGTGTAAAGCCAGCTTACCGAAAACCAATCACTGTCCTTAAAACACCTGTACTGGATGCTAGAATATGCAGTTAGTTTGGGGTAGATAACAAACAGGAAATCACACGTTGGGCATGATGCACCTATGCAGATAACGGGTTTCTATATGCTTGCCATGGTCGCATGTATCATCCCGACATTTATTCCACTTTGCCTTTTGTTTCTTTCATCTTATTTCCTCTTCTTTTTATTATATATATATATATATATATATATATATATATATATATATATATATATAAGAATACGGTCGAACCCTAGGGATTGCCTACGTATCATGACATTGCATGAATCAGACCGAGAGTAGTTCATGGAAACAAAAGGTTAAATACACAGCAAAATATGTTTGGGCTTATCAATTTAAATAAAGACATAAACTTTGATTACAAAGGCTAAAAGAATGAAAAGAACCTATCAGACTGGGATTTAATAACCTTACAGACTCGAAAGAACATGCAGACAGACTCTTTTTAAGAAAAATACAAATTTATGAGTACATTAAAACTTCAAATGTCTTTGGAGCTTGCGCGGCATCGTTTGGCCTTGCCGTAGGTTTGTGCGCTAGACTTCCCTGGATATAGTGGAGATCTTCCATCAGTTGACGGACAAATGTCATAGGAGCGACGAAAAACATAGATTTTGTCATGTCCTTACAATGATTGCATTTAGTGGTAATATATTCTGCAATTGCCCGCACCTTCTCCCTGATAACCCCTTTTTCTTGTAGTAGACTCCTATTTATTTGGCCCGTGCTTCTAAACTCCGTTCAGCTACCTGATTCAGCTTTTGAAACTGCTGTAAATCTCTTTCCAATCCCCCTATTACCACATAGCAATGCTCTCTCTCGGCTTTGAAATCTTTGGCTTGTTTGGACATTTTGTTTTCAGCTACGACAACCCTCTGTTTTAAAATAGCACTTTCATTGCCGCTTCCTTCTTTTAAATGCTCCAGTATGCAGGCCTTTTCTTCTGCACTTTTAATTAATTGCTTGCGAGATCTAGACAGTTCACCCTCTACCTTATTCAGGTCGAACCCGTATTCAGTTACTTTTCGACGCAGGTTCTCTATGAGTAATTCATCTTTTGTACTCCTCGGAAGATTTTCAGTGGCCATCTTCATTTTATGAATCTGGGTTCGCAGGGCTTCATTTTCTTTAACCAATACCTTTTCTCTACTTCGCTGGCTGCGGTTTGCAGACAGTTTTCGAATTGCAATTCTTGAATTTTCTTTTCCAGCCTTCCAATAGTAGCCCGGTATTCATTTTCTTTTGCTAACCAACCCCACTGTTCTTGTGATGTCTCAGTAAATTCCTGGAGATGGGGTCTCTTTTCCGGCCTCCCAGGCTCTATATCCCTCTTGTACCAAGTAACATACCCCGGTGCAACCTCACCCTTATATACGTCACGTACTCGAGTATCGGCTGTCAAGTATTGGCATTCGCTCCACATTTGGCGTACCATAGCTTCGGAGAATTGACCATTTGGGCTTATCTCAACTACATGGCGGCTGATATACTCGTCTCTGGGAATCATTTGGCATCTACCCAATTGCTTGAGTACTCTATACGGCGCATACGGATTGATGCTTCAGATGATCATCAAAAGGAAATGGGGTCCAGTGGCGGGTATATACACAATTTTGTCCATAGAGAGCCAACGGAATGTCCATTCTATTTGGCTTGTGGTAATAATCCGTAGATGCGACACCCACTCTGCGACACCCTCTGGTAATTTAAACCCACTCACCCTGTTGTCAAATTCTTGTATGCAACCTTTTGTTGGCAGCCGGTAATTCATGAACTAAGGCTTATGAAATAAATGCTCAATCATCCAGATTTGCAACAGCAAGTTACAGCCTTCAAAGAAATTCCCTCCTTCTTTATAGATGGTAAGGGCTTGAAAGATATCATACAGGATCAATGGAGCAAGAGTACTCTTTGCCTGGGTTACCAAAGTACTAACCACCCCTGCTATCCATATGTCGATGTTCCCCTCCTTTCACGGGAATGCTAGAAGACCCAAGAAAGACACCATGAACGCAAAGCATCGATGCTCCTCCCACTTGAGCCGATTACCCTTACTACAAATAAGATTTTCAGGGTTGTAGAATCCTCCAATGTGGCCATATCTTTGGTATATAAACTGGAGGGTGCAAAAGGCAGCCGATAAGTTGGGGTTGTGAACTTTTCTGCTGATTTTTAAATAATCTAGGAATTTATGCACAGCGAGGGCCCTGGATGCAATCAAGTGTTGATGTCTCAAAGGGATTGTATGGGTCACAATATATCCGGTCATTTCTTCTAGAGTCGGGGTTATCTAAAAATCCGAGAAGTGGAAGACGTTATGGGCCGGGTCCCAGAAGGTGATTAAGTCCTTTATGATGTCTCCCCTGGGGTTAATTTTCAATAAACTAGTGAGGCCTCCTAGATGTGCGTTGACCTTTTTCTGTCCTGCTTCCCCGAGGTCATTCCACCACAGCCGTAGCTCCAAGGGAATTTTTTTCATTATCGTGCTCATTTTGCACATTTATTAGGGAGAATTAGTATTCTCAAAATATTAAAACTTACATTTTATGAAATTTACTTTTTAAACTAAGACCGGCTTTGTGAATACGACCTTTCGACACTTCAGCGACAAGGTTTTTCAGGTTGTGCTTGATTATCCATCAGAATAAAATTCAGGGGTCGCCATTTGCGCAAGGTCAGCCTTCTGGCGTTCCTTGTAGCAACATTCAGCTATTATCGCAACAATGGCACCATTCGACTTATTTCAAAACAAGTGACTAAACTCGGGCATTTTTGATAGTTTTGAAAATGGGGTTGGACCTGGCTAAAATGACTTATCAAAACCTGCAGACAAAACTCCAAAATTTGGTGCCTTTTCTTGTTTGTTTATTTGTTTGTTTTTCTTTTTTTTTTTTAAAACTCCGGCAGCATTTCGACGCTATTTGAGCATTGGTTTTACAAGTAATCACTCACTGCTATTTTCCTCAAATTATTCTCTTTGTTTACAGGCTGGTCAACATGCGAGTCCAATGCAAATAAATGCGCAAGTAGCATGTAAAAATGCATCAGCATGGTCTTTTATTTCAGGGCACCTGTCCTAGACGGATCCAACCTCTATGTTGAGCCCGCTAAGTCAAAAATGCATGATGCAGATAAATGTTCCTACTAGGGATCCTGCATGAGGTTTTGTTATACTAAGTTTAAAACCTCGGTACAGGGTCTAGACTATGTACCCGAGCGGACAACTCGAGCTGAGGATGGGGCTACGTATCTAGAACTAAAAGGCCATCCGGCTTAGTAACTTGTCCCGACACTTTCTTATTTTAGGGTATTGACACTAACAGAATAGGGAGTCTCAACCAGTAAGCACATCCCCCGAGGTGAGAAATGAAGAGTTTCGTAGCAGTTCATATATACAATTCAGATAATATCAAAAGCGGTAAAACATGTGGCATTTAGCACAGAACAAGTAAGCAAATCAGAAGAAGCCAACATAACAGTTATTTTAAGCTCGAATTCTTGAATCCTAAACCAGAGTTTCTGGGTTCTATCCCAGCAGAGTAGCTAGAGCTGTCACACCTCCTTTTACAAGCCTACCCCCGAAGGGTAATGTATAAGGGAGTTTTTCCAATTAAAGTGACATTATTCGAAATGAGATTATTTATTTATTTAGAGTTGCCACTTGGGATAGGTTTGGCTTTTAGTTTCCCAAGTCACCGATTTATTTAAAATCCCAAATTGATGAAATTCGACTACATCTGCGAACCAGAAATTCTTGAGTATGGAATTCTGTTGACCCGAGGGAAGGTGTTTGGCACCCTCGGATCCTGTGGTTCTAGCCCGCTCGCTCAAACATATTAAAAGTGGCTAGAGGTCTAAATTACAATGCCTGTTTAAACATATAATGCAATTTTAAAATATTAACCGCTTTTAATATCTATTAGGAAGTTTGCAATGACGTTAAAATACATCGCGAATCATGTCACATAAATGCGCACGCAATTTTAGACATATTCTAACTCCATTGAGATTTGAATTTGGGTCGCATAAATGTGCACCCGAGCTTAGGAAGGTATTTTATTAGCAAGCTCGCGCCTATAGCAACTACGTCTTCAAAATTCATGGAAGGCCGTGAAATGTTCTAGACGGCACTTCCGATTTTCTAAATGTTTTTTATCAACTTATGGAGACTCGTGGTGTTTTATTAGATGAACACGGCTCATTTTATTTTATAAGGGCATCATAAAGCGTATTAAATTCTCTATCATGCTTGTGCCTAAGTACCTTAATAATTTATACATGAGCCACACATTTGGAAAATTAGTACTTGCATTTCAGCCTCATTCATGGCTAATTACACATGCCGGGCCTCAAATTTTGGCCAGCCCAGAAACATTCATCATATCTGGCCTCTGCCGGGCCTTTCAATTAGGCCCAGTGATATTTTGGACGGAGGAGTCCATTATAAATAGATCTCAGTGATGTTTCTTTTGGTTTGAAATTATACACAAGACTAACTACTAAATATATCTACAATATTCACATGGAAGTTACTACTTATTATTTTACATCAGTTTCAACCTTAAATATGTACTAAATGATTCATATACTCGTCAGTCGGAGTATACGAATCCAGCTTTCAAAATTCAATTATGATTTTGATTACAACATGTTAAATAAATCTGAACGAATCATTGCTAATGTATTGAAACTTAAATAATTTAAAATGCTACACAGTGTTTTGATCTTTGAATGATTACCAAAGCTAATATTTCCTAAATCCAGTATTTCTAGGTAAAAACAGGAACAACATCTGAACCGACCATATAAATGAAAAACTCAGTCAAATGTACAATTAATACAAAGTAAATCAGTCCAAATGTTCAGTTTTACAAAAATGAACCAATCAAAATGTTTAATTACAACGAGGTGATTATCTTATCATTAGGTATAGTGGAACTAAAGAAGGGGAAAACAGGGTGAGGATTCAAAACAAAATAATAGATGCAGATCTTCATACTTAGGAATACATTCTACTTGAGCTTCATGCATCAATGAACATCGAATGTACCTGTAATTCAGCAAAGAAATGAAACCTATGAGTAAATGAAGTTAATCAACAAGCAAAAAAACGGCCAATCGAACAGTACACCCAGGATCTCAGCAGATTTTTTGAGATAATTAAAATCTCAAAGGAATAAGAACAGCACTGATCGTTTATCATAGATATAGGAAGAACTAATATGTATTTTTCTCTCTAGAATTCAAAAGAAGGTTCAGGATCCTCAAATATGTTCAGATGGTTTCTTTTTATAGTGGAGCTTGAGGGCTCCATTTTTTCATTTTAGTCCCTGAGTTAGATTTCAACTTTTCCTAAATGGTCCTTCATTTCCTGACTTGTGCCTCAAGTTTGAGGCTGAAATTGTGTTTAGCCCCTCACTAGACTGTTCTAGAGGGTTACTACAAGATTTGTAAAGCTCAAATACCCCTTGTATCCCTATGTCTTTTCCTAATTAACAAACCTGAAGTTTTAACCTTAGTTTGTCATCTGGTCTGGTTATAATTGACCCAAGTCAATTATGTTCAAGTTTAGGTCAAATTTGTTCTTGGACTAACATGCTTATTAAAGTTCAAAATTAGCTAAAACTAATCAGGTTTTAAAACTTGAGAATGAGAAGCACATAGCAGACATTGGACACTTAGTTCATGAATCAAATCAAAAAGTAAAAGCTGATATCAGCAATTAAAGCTTTAGCAAAACAGATCAGCCTAATCCATGCAAGTATTGAAGATGGAAACAATTACTTAGTAACATAAACATGATCCAAAATACCAACCGAAACTAATTAGGGTAGCATGAAATGAAAATCAGGTGAAGAATATCAACAAACATTACTGAAGAATCATCAAAACAAGATTTCTGAATCAGGGGGCTCATTTTAACATGATATCAAACCAACTCCAGAGATTTTATACCAGTGACAACCAAAGGCATATGACTATTTAACCTATTTCAGACGAAATTGTGGAAAACAAAAAATCATTCAAAAGAAACAACTATAAATTAACAGAAATGAAGTAAATATATACAGGCGATGATAGAACACTTAGCTTTTATACATGCAAATCTAACTGAAGATCTTTCCATTGGTTTCTGACCTCTTTTGTAGAGGTTTTTAACCTTCGATGGCAACTGGCCTTGTGGATAACAAGTTTAGGAGTTCAGGACGGGGAACTGGTGATTCTGAGATCCCGTGAGGTCTCATATCTTAGTTTTCTCGGTGATTAGTGGTATTTGGGGGTTGTAGGTGGCATGGTTGGGGAAGGGAATGGACAGGGGCTATTTGAGATGAGCTTGACCAGAATCCGGTGAGGTTTGAGTTTTAGGGTTAGTCATCCGATCAACATTCGAGACATTTCGAATGTATTCGAAGGGTGTAACACACATGGTTGGGAAGGGGAGGGTGAGTTGTTTTAGGGGTGTAATTTTTGAGGGGTTTAGAGTTGGGTTGCCGGAGATGGGGGTTCTGATGGTCTTCTTTTAAAATTCGAGACGATGGGGGGTCGTTTGAAGGGGATGGATTGCAGAACGGGGAAGGGGAGGTCCTGGTGGTCTTATGGTGTAAAGCTGGGGAGGTTTGGAACAAGGTCGTCGGAGGCGGTGGTTCCGGCGACTCTGATTTTGAATATTTGAAAAGCTAGGGTCTTGTTCGATCAAAACCAAACCTAGGACGGGAAAGAGGGGGCTGTTGTGGTTTGATAGTGTAAATTTGAGGAGGTTTGGTGACTGGCTGCCGCCGTGAGTCGATTTCCGGCGGCGGCGTTAAGGTGGTAGACGGGTGGTCAAGGGGTGGTCGATACACCGGAGTGTATGTACGAGGAAGGGGACTTGTTTGGTCTCTGAGTGTATTAGGCACGTTTGGACATATATGTATTATTTTGGTGGGAGTTCCATGACCGTTGGATGATCAACTGATCAATGGCTGTGATGAACCTTCTTGAAACACCGTCGTTTTGGGTTGGTCATTGTGTGGACTGGACCGGGGTTGGTTGTTTGGGTTGGGTCTGTGTGTTTTAAAGGGAAAAAGGGTTTGGGCCACCCAGGTCTGGCCCAATTTTGGCCAGCCTGGGTGGCTGTATGTATTCATGTATATTTTTTGTGCTTTCTTTTCTTCTTCTTTTTTTATAATTAATTCCCTATTTTATTTAAAACAAAAATTCCTATTAACACAAATAAAAAATGTAACAAGTGGAATTTGAACCAAAATAATTAAACATGCCAGAAATACTACTTGCACCTATTTTTTGTATTATCTATTTGTTAAAAATGACCCTAATTAACAATTATTTCGGCAAAAATATGAACTTAAATCCTAAATGATTTTAAAGCACGTATTGATGAAAGCACTCTGGCACACAATTAAATTCTAAAAATAAAATCCTAAAAATAAATATTTAAAAAAAATCCTAAACTTTGAGAGTCCTGTATGAGCCGTTTCAACAGGGTAAAAATCATATGCTCACACATAGTATTATCACAATCTAGTAGAGTGATTACCTCCTTGGCATCTATTTCCACTTGAAGTGGTGATATATTTAGTTGAGTAGCTATTTTAAGCCTTAGATCAATGCCTGGAGTTCTGTTGCAATAGGAGTTATGTGTGGTGTGTTCCCAGAAAAACCCACGATCTAGTCTATGAGGTGATTACGAACTACTCTCTCAATGCCATCTATATTTGATGTGGAAGAATGGGCTCCATCCATATATATATATATATATATATATATATATATATATATATATATATATATATATATATATATATATATATATATATATATATATATATAGTTATAGTTTTGAAAATATCCATTTAAGAGCGATCTTAACTCGCATAGGCTTTGTATGAGATGAAGCCGGCAGATAAGAAAACTCAATGGCTTGTTGTATTGTATAAGTGATGCTAATAGTGGCATGAACTTGTTCGTAAAGATTTCGATAGTGAGTTAGTCAAATATTCCAAAGGTTTAATGGGAGAAAAGTAAAAGGACTAATCATATATGGTAGATGAAGGAAAACGTTAATTTAAACACATTATATTTAGCGCATAAATCATAAAACGAGAACTTATTTGTTCTTCGTGAAGCGGAAGCAAAAATGAATTGAACATCGGCTGGAATCACTGGTCTCTAGTAGTTGTCACGTTGTGACGGAGCAACCCCCAATTCCACAGTCTAAATCCTTATTTCTAATTGAGAGAGAAAAAAGAGCGTGAAGAAATACTACAGAAAAGTATATTTAATGTACACACTAAGTGTACTTATATAGGGAATATTAAGGTTAACTAATAACCCTATTTGGCCATAAAGCACCCCTTATGGATGGACCCAATTTTCCTACATCTCCCACTCACACATAATGGGAGTGCTCATCTAATATGAGAAACATATTCTCATCTCCTCAATCATTCATACAGGGAAGTAGACCGTGCGACCAGCATACTGTGAGAGATAAGTGCTAAATATCTATTAGGAGTATATAGCCTCTCGTCGAGTGCAAACCTGCAAGTATATCATAAAGTATGCAGTACCCTAGATCATCTAAATCACATTTGATATAGTCTCAAAATCTCATATATCATCATTTCTTGTATTCACAATCATAACTCATAACTCATAATTCGTGCACCAATGAATACAAATAAATGAGATTCCATCAATGATCTGCCTCTTCTCATGATTCCCTTAACATTGGTATGTTTGTTTTTCTAGTTATGCTCCGCTAGACCGTATCTGTGTTCATGGTCTTTTGGAAACACACTAAGATAGCTAACATCACACTAAGTCTCAAGCATCTGATCAGAGTCTCTAAGGATACAAAATCTTGAGCTGTCATCAAGCTCTGGGTCTCACACAACAATAAGTTGAGAATGGACTTATGTTAACCCTATTGGTCGACATTAACACAATTGGTATGAAACATGAGCTACAACATTTTTTCCCTTTTTCCAAGGAACGTATGTCTTTAACTCATAAAGAATGATGTACGGATGATATTTAGACACCATAAGTATCTAAATTTGAGTTCTTTGATCTACAATATTATTTTTAACTCACATCTAGCTTACAAAGTAGACTAGGTGAACATTTTTCACCCTAATGACCTTATGTCATTGTTTAAGCGACATTTTATTTTTAAGCGAATAGCTCTCAAATTATCCTTATGATAATTTTGCTTAAAATAATGTCTCATCTCCTCACATCACTAAGATAAGGAGGCAGATTCTTGTGTGAGAAGGCCAACCTTATGTATACTAGACATACTTAATAAAATGAATAAAGAATGTACATAACACTCAACAGTAAAAATATGTATGTATGTAAATCAACTTTATTGATAATCAAAGAACATCGGTTTGAGAATACAGGAAAATAAATAACAAAATAAAGTATCTAGGAGTCTACGCAAGCCTTGAGACTTGTGTCTCACAAATGCATTTGTAGACAAATGCTTGGTCAATAGATCTGCTAACATATCTTTTGTAGACACATGCTTCACATTCACTACCTTGTGGCTAACCATGTCTCTCGCATAGTTATACTTGATATCCATATGTTTGGTTTTACAATGAAACTTTGGATCCTTGGTGGAGGATATTGCAGCCTCACTATCACAATAGACTAATACTAGTTCCGTATTTTCAGCAATATCCAACAAGTGCTCTAAGAATTTTTTTAACCAAACAGCTTCTTGTGCTGTTGATGCGAGAACCACGTATTCGGCTTCCATTGTAGATAGTGATACACATGATTGTTTCTTACTACTCCATGATATTTCCCCATCACTTAGTAAGAATACATATCCTAAGGTAGACTTCCTCTCGTCTAGATCTCCTCCATGGTCAGCATCACTGTATTCAATTCATCGCAGATCCTTGCCGCCTTGATAACAAAGGGAATAATCAGCAGTTCCCTTCAGATATCTCATGATCCTCTTTACTGCTTGCCAATGTGCTAAACCTGGGTCGGTCTGATATCTACTTACCAAGCCAATTGCTTGACAGACATTAATTCTAGTGCACAACATATATTAGACTTCTGACTGTGCCCCTATAAGGAACTTAGCTCATTCTTTCTGTCTCTTCAGTATTCTTAGGACACATCTGAGTTCCCAAGGTATGGCCTTTACTGATAGGAGTTTCAACTGGGCTACTATTTTACATATTAAATCGTTCAAGAACTTTTCTAATGTAATTCTCTTGTGAGAGATACGATAGTTTCTTTAGACGATCTCTTGAAATGTTAACTCCAAGAATATATGCAGCTTCACCCATATCCATCATCTAAAATTGGGATGAAAAGCATGACTTTATCTCGGTTATAAACTCCTTATTATTTCCAGCTATAAGTATGTCATCTATATACAATGTTAAAATCACAAGCTTGTTTCTTGATCTCTTGGTATAAACGCAATGGTCTTCATCCATAATGATAAAACCATTGGATACAAGAATATTTTGAAAGCGTATATACCACTGCCTTGAAGATTGTTTGAGGCCATAAATATACTTCAAAAGTCTATATACCTTTTGTTCATGGCCCTTTTCAATGAAACACTCAGGTTGTTCCATATAGTTTTTTTCATCTAGTTCTCTATTGAGAAAGATAGTCTTTACATCAATATGATGTAATTTAAGATCCAGGATTGCAACAATAGCTAATAGAAATCGAACTGAGGTAACATACAACAAACAAGAAAGTCTCTTCGTAGTCTATTCCTTTCTGCTATGTATACCCTTCCACCAGTCGAGCCTTAATTCTCTCAACTAAGCCATCAACCTTGAGCTTAATTTTGTGGAACCATTTTCTCCCAATTGCTTTGCGTCCTTCACGGAGGTCAACTAGTTCCAGAACTTTGTTGACTCTCGCAGACTCCAATTCATCTTCCATTGATTTTGTCCATTTATTCTTAGAAGGGGTAATTACAGATGATCTTATTTACAATAACTGGTAAGTAACCTACTATAATACTTTAAGTTATACCGTGTAAAATGTGTAGAAATACTGAAGGTAAATATGATGCAATTGGAAATGACTTCAGCTTGCAGAGCAGCACAGGAAGCTTAAAAAGGTGTATCTAGACATTAGGACTACTACTACTACTACTACATTGTACCCCTACTTAAAATACTACTATAGGAGTAAATTGGACCTCTCCTGGACCTTCGAATCAAACACAGTTGAACCCTAGCTTGCAGAAGCCCAACTCATCAATGAGAACACAGCTTTACCAGCTCTCTCTTATCCTCCCCCTAAAGTTAACATAAGTCATTATGCTCAACCTTATCATTATTATAACACCCCTAGTCGAGTTCAATATCCTTACAACCCATGTAACCAACTATCACAATACCCCTTAGCCTACCAAGTATCAAACACTCATGTAATCTCACCTATATACCACCAAGTTCCTCATGAGCCATTCCCTAAATTACCTCAAATACACCCAGAAACAACCCATGACAAGCTGCTACTCACCAACCAAATGCTCCCATATCAACAATTCTATTAACTAAGTGTGCTAAGGCTAAATTCCCAATGTTCAATGGTGAGGATCTAATAATATGGATATATAAAGTGGATCAATTTTTCTCTGAGGAAGATATTATTATCCAGCAGAAGTTGAAACTAGTGTCTATGCACTTTGAAGGTGATGCCCTACAATGGCATTTTGGGTACATGAGAAGCAGAGGTCAAATGCCCCTTCCTACATAGGATGAATACATTTGGGTCGGCTTTGGTGCGAAGAATACTTACCCTATGATTGAAATAATGAATGTTAAGCATACAGAAACTGTGAAGGTGTACCAACAAACATTCAATAGTGTAATGACTAGGTTATACATATTAACATTTCATGCCATTAGTATCTTCCTTAATAACCTCAAACTAGAACTGAGCACTGTTGTCAGAGTGGGGAACCCAAGTACCTTTACTCAGGCTTACTACTTGGCTAGATAACATGAAGCAAACTTTGCAGCTCAGAGTAGGGCCATTGGGAATTTAAACACAGGTTCTTCCATGTGTAGAGGGTCAAGTGGACTCAATTCTAAAATTGGGAAAAGACAGATCTTCTGGGTTCAAGAAACCTCCTACTGCTAGAATGGTTAACAGCAGAATGAGGAGATTGATGAGATGGATGAGAAAACGACGAGAGGCCTATGCTTTTGTTATGATGAGAAGTTTACTCTTGGCCATAAATGCAAGTCCAAGAGACATATTTATCCTTGAAGTTGGGTCCTATAGAGGAACTGGAGGAGAAAGAAGCAGGTGAAGAAGAGGACTTGAAACCAGAAGAAGTCAATGAAGAAGTGGTGAAAGAGACAATTGAGAATTGTGACATCTCATTGCGAACACTCAAATGGCACACCAAGATACCAAACACTCAGGCTTAGGAGATTCCGTGAACAGAAGTCATTAGAGATTTTCATTGATTGTTGATCCAGCCACAATTTCATTGATGAAGATACAGCAAAAACATTGGGTTGCAAATCAGCAGGATCAAGCCACCATTGGTGTAGGTAGTTGATAGTATAGAGGTACCTACAGAGAAAAATATGTAAGGGATTTCAGTGGCTTATGAAAGGTGGAGTGTTCCAAGGTAATTTCCTAGTTTTCCCTATTGGCAGCAGTGACATTGTATTAGGCATTCAATTTTTGTATCCGTTGGAGGACATCAAGTTCAACTTCAAATAGCTAATAATGGATTTTTAGCATGAGGGAAAACTACTGACTTTACAAGGAATCCAACCCAAACTCAAGGTTGTTCAGTCCAAGGCTTTAGAGAAGGTTGACATGAATGATTCAAAGTTCTTTATGTTAAAGGTAAGAGGTGTCAGGGAAGAAGAACTAAGTGCTACAGGAGCTGAAGCAATATGACATGGTGTTTGGAGAACTAACTCAACTACCTCCCTTTAGGGGTGTGCTTGATCATCACATACCATTGTTGGAGGTTACCTCTCCAACCAATGCCAGACCTTATTACAGAAAGATATCATAGAGAAGTTGATGCAAGAGATGTTTGATCAAGGAATAATTCAACATGGTTCTAGCCCATATGCTCCACCTATTGTCATGGTAGGAAAGAAGAATGGGACATGGAGGATGTGTGTAGATTATAGAGCCTTGAATAAAATAATTTTCAAGGACAAATTCCTTATCCCTATTATTGAGAAGTTGTTGGATGAATTAGGAGGTTCTCAGATATAAGCTAAAATAGACCTCGGAGCAGAACACCAATGGCACTTGAAAATGTGTCCAAAACTGCCTTCAGAACACATTCTGGGCATTATGTATACTTGGTTATGCCCCTTAGGTTGACCAATGCTCCTTCAAGCTTTCAGGGGCTAATGAATAACATCTTTTAAGCATACTTGAAGAAGTTCATTCTTGTATTCTTTGCTGATATTTTAATCTACACCAAGAGCTTGGAGGAGCATTTTCAGCACCTTAAGATTGCCTTTGATCTACTGGTGCAACATCAGTTATTATCAAAGAAGAGTAAATGTTTGTTTGGGACAGGAAGAGTAGACTACTTGGGGAACTACATATCCTCACAAGGAGTGTCAACTGATCCTAGAAAGGTGGAGGCTATGAAGACTTGGCCTAAACCTAAAATAGTTACCCACCTTAGGGCATTTTTAGGATTAGTTGGGTATTATAGAAGGTTTATACAAGGGTATGGCATCATTTGTAAACCTCTTACTGATCTTCTTAATAGGATAGATTTTGTTGGACTAAGAATATTGAGGAAACCTTTGACAAGCTGAAGTTAGCTCTAACTACAACACCGGTACTAGCCGTGCCTAATTTCTCCTCCTGTAATGTAGACACTAGAGCTGTGCTGTAGACACTAGAGCTGTGTTAATGCAATAAGGCTAACCAATTGCTTATCTCTGTAAAAGGTTGTCCACTCAATACCAGTCACTATCTGTCTATGATAAAGAGTTGTTAGCATTGGTCATGGCACTAAACAAATAGTCTCAATACTTAACACTGAAACCGTTCATTGTTAAAATAGACCAAAAGGCTCTTAAGTTCTTACTATAATAGAAATTACACACTAGCAACCAGCTGAAGTGGATAACCAAATTGATGCAATATGACTTGAATACCAAAACATTAAAGTGAATAAGGATGTATATGCACTCTCTATATTTCCATTGATAGATCTGTCATCCATGACACTCTCAACTGTGAAGACTAACCTGCTAGAAGCAATTATGAAAAGATGGGAGTTAGATGCTAAACTAAAGGCAAAAATCCAGATTCTCAAGAATAAGGGCTCCAATGATAAGGGATACACCTTCATACATGAACAAATAAGAAAGAATGGTAAATTGGTGTAGGCCCTGACCTACAACTAAGGAAGGAGATCTTACAACAATTGCATAATTCCACTATTTGGGGGGGGGGGGGGCATTCAGGGATGAAAATACTTACATGATGGTATCCTCCTTATTTTATTGGAAGGGAATAAATGAGGAAATTCAAGACTTTGTGAAGAATTGTGTTACTTGCCAGAGGCTTAAGTATGATAATGCCCCTTACCCAGGTTGCTACAACCTCTTATAATACATGCTGCAATATGGAGTAGCATAATAATGGATTTCATAGAAGGACTGCCAAAGTCTCAAGGGAAATCAGTTATTTGGGTGGTAGTGGATAGTCTTACAAAGTATACTCATTTTATAGGCCTATATCGTCCTTCTGCAAATGAATTGGCCAAGTTTTTATGAAGAAGATTTATAAGTTGCATGGGCTTCCAGAGGATATCACAGTGATAGAGATCTATTTTTACAAGTAAGCTTTGGCAAGAATTATTTGTCATGTTAGGAGTAAATCGCAATACTTCCACAGCCTACAACCCCCAAACAGTTGGCCAAATTAAGGTAGTTAATAAGTGTGTGGAAACTTATTTGAGATGCTTTTGTTCAAACTCTCAAAAGGATTGAATACACTACTTAAGAGCAGTTGAGTGGTGGTACAATACCACCTTTCATTCTTCCATTTAGTGTACACCATATAAAGCTCTATATGGTAAACCCCCTCACTTGCAAATGCCTTATGATTCTAGAGACTCGTGTATGGAGGAAGTAGATAGAAGCTTGCTCTCGAGGGAGTTCAAAGTACAACTTTTTAAGATTACCTTATGATGGCTTAACAGAGGATGGAGAACCAAGAAAATAAATATAGGTAGGACAGACAATTTAAAGAGGGTGACTGGGTGTATGTTATGAGCCAACCATATAAACAAATCACTATGTCAGGAGGGCAATGTTCTAAGATCTCAGCTAGGTATTATGGTCCTTAGCAGATACTACAAAAGATTGGAACTGTTGCCTACAAACTCTACTTTCCTCCTCAGCTATTGTTGCATCAAACTTTTCATGTGTCCCAACTCAATAAATGCCATGAGCTGTCATGAACAACTTTTCATCCCCTATAGTTGAGTTGTCAAACCCTTAGTATCCTCAACCACACAAAATCCTAGAAAGGCGTATGGTTTAAAAGGGAAACAAGGTTGCGACTCAGGTTCTAGTGCAATGGGACCAACTACCACCCGATCGAGCTACATAGGAGGATTATTTAGCTTTAAAGACTCGTTTCCCTCTTTTCCTTACTTGAGGACAACAAAGCACTGAGAATTTGTAAGAACCTGGGTTTAAATTCCCAATGGCCCTACTATGAGCTCCAAAGTTTGCTTCATGTTATCGAGCCAAGTAGTAAGCCTGAGGCAAGGTACTTGGGTTCCCCACTCTGACAACAGTGCTCAGTTCTAGTTTGAGGTTGTTAAGGAAGATACTAATGGCATGACATGTTAATTTGCGTAACCTAGTCATTACACTATTGAATGTTTGTTGGTACACCTTCACAGTTCCTGTATGCAACTAAACATAGCACTGAGAATTTTGATGTAATTCACTGCTGCAATCAAGCATGATATTGAAAATTAGACTGTAGTTATATTATGCCAAATATGTCATCAAACGCTTAGCAGTATCATTCTCATCTTCCAACTCAATTAAATCACTTAATGTCCAAACAAAATAGTCAATGAAAAATGGAGGAAAATGGTATTTTGAGTGAAATTTTAAGTTCCTCCCCCCCCCCCCCCCAAATGGATATTGTTCCATATTGGAAGAGGAAGAAGTTTTTTATGGGTATATAAGCAATTGATCTTCTTTTAGCTCTTAAGGAGTTGAAAAGAAGGCAAGCGTCACTCCTTTGTCATCGCTCACTCGCTCGGCGGCTCGGCTTCGGCTTCAGCTTCGGATTTGGTAAAATAATTGATCGATTAATTTTTTGAAAAAAATTTATTTGTTAATAGTAAAATATTAACAAAAATATTATTAAATATTTATTTTAATAATAGAATATTAATATTAAAATAAATATTAATATTAAATCTTAATCAGTTATCTAAATTTCAGTTTTGTATTTTTGTAACAGAAAATTAATTACCCTTCAATTTTTTCTCTTTATTTTCCCTGTTAATTAAATAGCCATTTATGTAATGGCATTTATGATGGCATAAACAGCCATTCTGAAGAGTTGCACCTCTTTAGATTTCAGCCCAACTTTAGTTATAAATACAACATTGTGCTTCTCAGAATTTCACTCTAATTTTCTGAGTTTCTCCTCATTCTTCTGCATAGATTAAACATCAAATAAATCAACAGTAAGTGTGATTTGCTAGCGAACTTTGTGTTCGCTGAAACACTAGGGTTAGAAGTACCACTATACCAGTGCGTAATTCGTTCTATCCTAGATGAAATAATCCATAACATTGGGTACTAGGATGAGGATTAAATTCCTTAAGAAAACACTGTGGATTAAGTAGGCTCGAATTGATTTTATGATATTTCGTTGTTCATTTCTATTTTATATTCATTTATATTTTCAGAATTATTTTATAAATATAGCATAATAACAAGCTTAAGAAATTTAACATATCTTCTGTATTTATGCTCATTGTTTTTGGAGAGTAAAACCTTTGTGATTTTGTAGTCTATTAAAATCTACGTGATTTTAACGTTTGTGTCATTCTTTTACAGAAATGACTAATAATAATGTGAACCACGTTGTTCCCATGTTGAATGCCAATGCCTCAACGATCCAAACAACACCGGCAGTATTGGCACCGACATAGAAACCCGAAAAAAATTTCGGGATTGATTTCAAGCGCTGGCAACAAAAGATGTTCTTCTATTTGACTACTCTAAGTATCTAGAAGTTCATCAAGGAAGATGTTTCTATGTTGTCTGATGAAACTCCAGAAACTGAATGCTTTCTCGTGATTGAGGCGTGAAAGTATTCAGATTTTTTGTGCAAGAATTATATTCTAAACATGCTAGAGGATGCTTTGTATAACAACTGTGGTGGCGTGGAAACATCAAAAGAACTTTGGACTGCACTTGAAAAGAAATACAAAACGGAAGATGCCAAGTTGAAGAAGTTCGTTGCTGCAAAGTTTTTGGACTACAAAATGATAGATAGCAAGTCTGTTATTATCCAAGTCGAGGAATTGCAAGTGATTATTTATGATCTCTTTGTTGAAGGTATAATTAAATTAATATTAATGTTAAAAGTAGTAATCTTAGTATTTTTACTAACAGAAATCTCATTGAAGGTCTTTTCATGAATGAATCATTTCAAGTAGCAGCAATGATTGAAAAGTTGCCTACTTTGTGGAAGGACTTCAAAAATTACTTGAAACACAAACGTAAGGAGATGTCCCTTCAAGATCTCATTGTTCGATTGAGAATCGAAGAGGACAACAAAGATGCCGAAAAGAGAGGCCGTAGAAACTCAACAATAATGGGAGCAAATATTGTTTAAGAGAACAAAAAGAGGAAAAAGGCTTCACCCAAGCAAGAAGTGGTTCAGTAAAAACTGCTACAACTGTGAAAAAACTGGACACTTATCTATGGAGTGTCGTGCTCCAAAGAAGGACAAGAAGAAGGGTCAAGCAAACATGGTTTAAAAGCATGATGATGTTGATGAATTATGTGTCATGCTTTCCAAATGCAACTTGGTAGGCAATCCTAAAGAGTGGTGGATTGGTTCTAGAGCCATTCACCATGTTTGTACTGTTAAAGAAGCTTTTGCTACTTATGCTCATGTTGGACCCGATGAGACGATTTCTATAGGAAATGCTGCAAAGGCCAAGATTGAAAGATGTAGGAAAATATTTCTCAAAATGACGTCCGGCAAAGTGGTGACTTTGAACGACGTCCATCATGTTCTCGAGATTAGGAAGAATTTAGTCTCTATTGGACTTCTTGTAAAGAATGGCTTTAAATGTGTTTTTGTTTCCGATAAGGTTATAATAAGTAATAATGAAATATTTGTAGGAAAAGGTTACCTCACTTAGGGCCTTTTCAAGCTGAATGTAATAGTTGTTGAAAATAATAATAAAATTTCAGCTGCGACTTTACTTACTTGAGTCAAATGAATTGTGGCATATACGTTCGGGTCATGTCAATTATAAAACCTTACGGAAAATAATTAATTTGGAAGTATTGCCTATGTTTGAATGTGACAAATTAAAATGTCAATTATGTGTGCAATCTATGTATGTTAAACATCTTTATAAGTCGATTGAAAGGAATTCAAATCCTTTAGACTTAATTCACACATATATTTGTGACATGAAATCAATACTATCTCGCTGTGGAAAGAAGTATTTCATAACTTTTAATGACGATAGTACTCGATATTGCTACGTTTACCTACTTAATAGTAAAGACGAAGCAATAGAAGCATTCAAGTAATACAAAAATGACGTTGAAACGTAACTTAACAAGAAAATCAAAATGATAAGAAGTGATAGGGGTGGTGAATATAAATATCCTTTTGAACAAATATGTTTAGAATATGGAATTATTCATCAAACAATAGCCCCTTACATGCCTCAATCCAACGGGATTCCAATAAAAAAGAATCGTTCATTAAAGGAGATGATGAACGCATTATTGATAAGTTCTGGTTTGCCACAGAACTTGTGGGAGGAAGAAGTTCTTACGGCTAGCCGAATACTAAATCGAGCACCCCATAACAAGTTCCATATGAAAAATTGAAAGGAAGGAAGCCCAACTTGCATTATTTTAAAGTGTGGGGGTCTTTGGCAAAATTGAAAGTTCCTAAATCCAAAAGGGTAAAGATAGGACTGAAAATCGTTGATTGTATTTTCTTAGGATATGCGACTAATAGTAAAGCATATCGATTTCCGTTTCATAAATCAAAGAATCCTGACATTCATAATAATACGGTTATAAAATCAAATAATGTTGAGTTCTTTGAAAATATATATCTACATAAAAAGGAATGTGAGTCAATTGGTGAAGGATCTAAACGACCTCGGGAAGAAACAAAAAGAGTAAACTTAACCAGGAGGATCCAAAACGTAGTAAACGTCAAAGAACATCTACTTCACTTGGACTAGAGTTTATGACTTTCTTACAGGAAGATAAGCCTCAAACGTTTAAAGAAGCTATGTCTTCTTCGAAATTATTGTTATGGAAAGAGGCAGTCAATAGTGAAATAGAATCCATATTGAACAACCATACATGGGAATTGGTTGATTTTCCTACTGGAAATAAACCATTGGGTTCTAAATGGATCTTTAAGAGAAAAATGAAAGATGATGGCACTATTGACAAATATAAGGCAAGACTTGTGGTCAAAGGGTATAGACAACGAGAAGGTCTTGACTATTTTGATACATACTCTCCAATTACAAGAATTACGTCCATACGGACGTTAATAGCATTAGCTGTAGTTTATGGTCTTGAAAGTCATCAAATGGATGTTAATATGGCCTTCATAAATGGAGATTTGAAGGAAGAAATATACATGGAACAATCTAAAGGGTTTATGGTTCCAGGTAAGAAAAAAAAGAAGGTCTGTAGACATGTTTAGTCCTTTTTACGAATTATAACAAGCACCCAAACAATGGCATGCTAAATTTAACCAAACAATGTTGTCAAATGGATTTAAGATAAATGAATGTGATAAATGTGTGTACATTAAAAATATTCCAAATCACATAGTCATTGTTTGCTTATATGTGGATGATACATTCATAATGAGTAATGATATTGCCACATAAATGCTACTAAACATATGATAACTAGCAAGTTTGATATGAAAGACTTGGGAGTTGCTGATTTAATTTTAGGAATTAAGATCCATAAGACTTCTCAAGGTTTGGCATTGTCACAATCTCATTATATTAAGATAATAATTGAAAAATTCAAGCACTTGGATTTTAAAGTTGCAAAGACTTCAATTGACGCGAATCTTGCATTAGCAAAGAACAAAGGCCAAAGCATATCACAATTGGATTATGCTCGTGTGTTGGGTTGCTTAATGTACATCATGAATTGTACACAACCAAATATAGCTGTTGCTATAAGTAATTGAGTCGATATACGAGCAATCTAGGTAAATCTCATTAGATGGCCATGAAACGAGCTTTAGGGTATTTAGTACATACCCCAGGACTTTGCTTTGCACTACAGTAAATATCCTGCGGTCATTGAGGGATATTATGATGCAATTGGATCACCGGATCAATTGATTCCAAGTTCACAAGTGGATATGTATTTAATATTGGTGGAGGAGCGGTATCTTAGAAGTCATCCAAACAAACTTGTATTGTCCGCTCTACAAATGGAGTCTAAATTCATAGCCTTAGATAAAACTGGTGAAGAAGTCGAATGGCTCCGAAACTTCTTGGAAGATATTCCATTTTGGCCCATATCGTTGGCACCAATATGCATACATTATGATAGTCAAGTGGCAATTGGAAGGGCTAGGAGCGTTATGTATAATGATAAATCTCATCATATACGATGAATACCAAAACAGTTGGAAATTACTCTCTAGAGGAAGTCAAGTGATAATGTGTTGGATCCACTTACAAAAGGCCTAACTAGAGAGGTAGTTGAGAAGTCATCAGGGGGAATGGGACTATGGCCAAGAACAAGTCATAGTGACGGTAACTCTACCTAAAAGATTGGAGATCCCAATATCTAGATTCAAGGAGATCAAACAAAATCATTAATGAGGGTTCAACATTTTCAACTAAACTTTTAGTCCATTCTCGTGATGAGACAATGTTCAGTACCAAGGATAAAGCATTAAGGCTTTTTAATGATTTTTAAATTTGATACGAGGTATATCAAATAGTGTATCTACGGGATGACACGTTTAGCAATCACCTATGTAAGTGTGAATTGTTAGCCGCTTCAAGGAGAACTTTATAAGGCCAGTTCTCTACGCACTTATGAAACCATGTGGTGTTCATGGCTGAAACGAACACAACAATGAGAACCAAATAAGGTAAAGGGTTGATTGTGTGACTTGTGTTTGTCTAGGTATACACCAAAGTTCGACGATTTAAAGATATCAACAACAACAACTACCCAGTACATTCCCACCAGGTGGGGTCTGGTTTATCAAATCTACACGGTTATTTATGCATACTTCCATGATATATTCATTCCCCATTCATGTAGGAAATTGTTAGGTTTTTTATATTTAATATATTAAATACATAAAAAAGGGTGAAAGCGAAATGGAGGGAAATAAAATTTTGAGTGAAACTTTAAGTCCCCCCCCCCCCCCCAAAAAAAGGGCATTGTTCCATATTAGAAGAGGAATAGATTTTTTTATGGGTATATAAGCAATTGATCTTCTTCTAGATCTTAAAGAGTTGAGAAGAAGGCAAGCCTCGCGTCATTGTCGTCATCGCTCGCTCGGCTTGGCTTGGGATTCAGATTCAGATTCGGATTCGAATTTGGATTTGGTTTTGGTCAATTGATTGATTAATTTTTTTGGACCAAATTTATTTATTAATAGCAAAATATTAAAAAAAATGTTATTCAATATTTGTTTTAATAACAGAATATTAATATTAAATCCAATTCAGCTATCCAAATTTTAGTTTTCTGTTTTGCAACAGAAAATTAACTACCCTTCAGTTTTTCCTCTTTATTTTCTCTCTTTATTGTTGATTAAATAGCCATTTATCTAATGATATTTATGATGTGGCCATTTTGCATAAGCAACCATTCTGAAGAATTGCACCTCTTTAGATTTCAGCCCAACTTTGGCTATAAATACAATACTATTCTGCTCAGAATTTCACTATAATTTTTTTAGTTTCTCCTCTTTCTTCTGCATAGTAAACATCAAACAATGCAACATCAAGTGTTATTTGCTACCGAACTTTGTGTTCGCTGAAAAACTGGGATTTGAAGTACCACTACACCAGTGTATAATTCGTTCTATCATGGGAGGAAATAATCCATAACCTTGGGTACTATGAGGGGATTAAATTAAAGAAATATTATGAATTCAGTAGGCTCGAATTGATTTTCTGATATTTTATTCTTCATTTCTTTTTATGTTCCTTTACATTTCCAGAATTATTTTACAAGCAAAGTATAATAACATTAAGCATTACATAAGTAAACATTCACTATTATTGGTATCACCGCTTAGCGCCACCACCATTTTCGAGCACTTACTTTGAAAATGGACAGCTTTAACAAATTTTGGCCAGAGGATTCTCCGGCGAGCCTCCATTTTGTCAGATTAATCTTCAACCACTTTCATTCACCTTTCGTATTCTTTATAGCCAACTTGGCCAAACTTTTCCGTATCTAAAAGAATTTTTTTTAAAAATAAAATATTAACTTCTCCATATCTAGAAAAAAATATTTCAAAAAGAAAATATTTTTTTTAAAGTCGAATTGTTTGGTCAATCTTTTAGAAGAAAAAAAAATTTTCCCATATTTGGAGAAATAGGAAAAAGTAGCTTCTTTCCAAGTACTTTTAAGAAAAATATTAGAAACACTTTTTAAAAGTTTGGCCAAACAATGATTGGTGCTTGTTCGAAAAAATAATACCCCGCCCAGGAATAATATTCACGGTAAATAACAATAACACAAGAGTGTAACAATGACACCAAATATTCTACATGGATAAAATAAAATATCCCAAAGAAGCAATATCATCACTATAATGCTATAATTTATTGGTATCATGAGACTACTAGAACATTAAAAAAAATAACACTCTTTATTTTAAACACATCATTACAATATTACTCTTACTCACTATTTATCTCACAGACTACAATATATAGATCACTCTCTAACTGTTTGTTGCTTCTCTCGATTTGATGTGCACTCAATGAGGCAGAAATAGTTCCTTTTATAGTCAAATTTGTCGTCCAAGTGAACCAATCAGATTTGATTCTTGCAAGTTGCAAGATTGGTAACAACTAAAAATCAAAACCGATTTGTTAGGGTTTGTGTTTCTACAGCGCCTACCATGGCCTTCTTTTCCACCAATCCTATTTTCTCTTTTTTTTTTCTTTTTCTTTTATTCAGTATAGACCCCAGAAAACTCTCCCTTAATTTTGATTGTTCTTTATTCCAAGTCTCGATCTCAATTTCTAAAAATATTTAAATATGAGCGGCTTTGTAAAATTATTTGCAAGTTGATCATGATATTTCATATATTTGTGCTCTAATTTCTTCTTGGCATCGCACTACCTTTGCTTGTAGACTTTATCTACAAGTCTTATTTTGTATCTCTCCACTTCTCCATCAACATTCTTCTTTATCTTGTATATCGATTCTACTTCAATTTCTCGATCACTCTTGAAAAGAGTTGTTAACTCCCTGGTGTTATTCTTCTATGTTGATTCGATCTCCTCCTCTATGGTCTGTCTCCACCTTTTGTCCATAATAACTTCATTAAAGTTCATTGGTTCAGTGTCAGCAAAGAGACAATACAAAAAATTAAAATTAGTAACTTCTTTTGTGCTATCATAGAGCTCTTGATTACTCCTTGCCCTTTGCGGCTATTCATTTGAACTTTCTCGAGAAGAGGGAGATGCAACATTGGGCGGAGAAGGATGTGGAGTTGTATCCTGCATAGGTTCCACGGTCTCTTATTCTTCTTCATCACCAAAGTATGGAAGAAAATCATATGAAGTTTCTACTTGGGCTTCACAATCCCATGCCAATTCTTCATCAAATTAAACATCGTGACTTACCACCACCTTATCGCTACTTATGTTGTATAACTTGTATTATATGAACTCATATCATAGCTAAGAAACACATACTTGACACTTTAATCGTCAAGATTCTCTCTCTCTTGCTGTGGCACATGAGCATATGCTATGCTCCCAAAGATTCTCAACTACTTGACACTTGGCTTTCTTCCACTCCATGCTTCTTGAGGGGTTTGATCTCTAACATTTCTTGTTGGAGAACTATTGTTCAAATATATTACAAAAGAAACAGCTTCGGCCCGAAATTCCTTGGGCATACTTTTAGCTTTCAACATTACATCTAGCCATATTAAGAATCACTCGGTTCTTGATCTCTGCAATTTCATTTTGTTGGGGTGAAACTGACAAAAGTCATTAAATTCATTTGAAGTGAATTTGCCTCCTCTATCGGACCTTAGAGCTTTAATTTCATAGCTAGTTTCTTTCTCCACAAGTACTTTGAAATTTTTAAAAGAAGCAAAAGTTTCAGATTTTTTGTTTAAGAAATAAACTCAAGTCTTTCTACTAAAGTCATCAATAAAAAGCAGAAAGTATCTACTTTTACCAAAAGAAGGTGGATTGATTGGTCCACACACATCAGTTTGAACAAGCTGGAGCGGCTTGGTTGATCGCGGCTTGGTTGATCTTGGCATGGCCTCCTTTGAAAAACTCCTCCTTGCATATTTTCTTAGAGGACAGGCTCCACACAATTGATTAGGATGGTTGATTAATGGTATCCCGTGCACCATGTTCTTTTCTCCCATTGATTTAAGTGCTTCAAAATTCAAGTGCCTAAACTGCATGTGCCAATACCATGATTCATCTTGCACATTAGCCTTCAAATACTTTGCATCAATTGCTTTAATATTCAGAGAAAATAATTTATTCTTTTCCATATGCACTTTAACAATTAGAATTTTACTTGAATCTCTAAGCCAAAGATGCATATTTTTCATGTGGATGTCATATTCCTTTTCAAAAAGTTGGCCCAAACTCAAAATATTACTTTTAATTTTGGAACATAATAAACATCTTAAATTAGCTTGTGACTACCATCTTTAGAGGAGATCAGAATTGTACATATCCCTTCCATCTGAATCTTTGAGGTATCTTCTAAGGACACATTACCTCTCACCGTTTTATTGATCTCCACAAACGTTGTTTTCCATCCACACGTATTATTTCTTGCTCCATTGTCCAAATACCGCAAGCTACAATCATCCTTATTTTTTTCCTTGAGTGCAAGTAATAATGTTGACTCATCTTCTTCTTTCTTGTCATCAACAAGGTTAGCTTTCTCTTCAACATTGCTACAATATTCCCAAGAGTAATGTCCAAATTTATGACAACTATAGCACTCAGTTTTTGATTTTTCATACATTTTTTTCATTATTTTCTTGATAGTAGCCACGTCCTCTTCCTCCTCTATGTCCCCGACAACCACCTCTGAATGTTTGGTGGATTTTAGCTTCATAGTTGAAGTTGTTACTATTAGTTCTTCCTCTTCCATGACCGCCATGGCCTCGTCCTGGTCCATTCCCTCGATAGCTTTTTTCACCTCCATAATCCTTGAAAGATTCCTGAGTTTTAAGAAGTTCCTCCAATTGGTCTAGCATCAGAGAGTCTGAATATCCAATGGCATTTCTTGTCTCCTCTTGATCTTTTCTTCATGGGCTAGTAAAGAACCATCCAATTGGTCAACCATCATAGAGTCTAAATATTTAGACTCCTCAATAGCACATACCACAAAATCAAATTTAGGTGTTAAAGTGCGAAGGATATTTTCTACAATACGAACATCTTCTATGTCTTCCCCGTATTTTCTTAATTGATTCACAACAGTTTTCACTTTTGAACAAAACTTCAAAATGCATTCGGATTCTTTTATTTTTAAAACTTCAAAATCAGCCCTTAGAGTTTGAAGTTTTACTTTCCTCACCTTTTCAACTCCAAGGAGAGAATTTTGTAAAATCTCTCAAACTTCCTTTGGGGCGGTAGCATCTGCCACCTTTTCAAACATGGTTCATACATTGGTGGATAAGCGTAAGGGCTTGCTGATCCTTCTTCTTTATCTTTGTGAAGACATCTTTTTCATTTTGAGGCAGAGCTTTCTCATTATCGGGTTTTGCATACCCTCTATCTACAATTTCCCACACATCCTGGTAGCCAAGAATGACTTTTGTACATAGATATCATTTCTCATTATTATCTTTTGTGAGATAGGGGTACTAAAAAGACAACGAACCATTGGTCTTCATGGCTCTGATACCACGTTGTTGGAAAAAAATAACATCCCACCCATCACGGTAAATAAAAATAACATAAGAGAGTAACAATGACACCAAATATTTTAATGGGATAAAATACAATACCCAGAAAGACCAATATTACCACTATAATTGGAACGACCCAACTAGTCATTTTGAATTTTAGAACCACGTTCCCTTAAATAAACTTCCCGCGCTTGCTTCAGCTAATTTATAACCTGCGAGGGCGGTTGGTTCGAAAGTTGAATGAGTTTTGAGTAAGAATATGTCCATTTGCTTCTTTAAGATTTCTTATAAAGGCCAAGTTTGACTTCGATCAACTACTTGGGAAAACGGACCCAGATTCGTGATTTGACGGCTTCAAATGATTTGTGGGAAAATATTGGACCTGGGAGTATGCCCAAAATCGAATTCTGAGGTCCCAAGCCCGAGTAATGAATTTTTATGTGAAATTGTTAAAATGAAGTTTTATAGAATTTAAAAAAATTAAGTATTAATTGATTTTCTAGGTATTGGGCTCGGATTTTGGTTCTGAAACTTAGTACAGGCCTGAAATATCAAATAAGACTTACCCGTAAAATTTGATGTCAATCCGAGTAGTTTAGGGGCGTTTTGACCCGTTAGAAGAGAATTAAGAACTTAAAGTTCAATAGTTTGATTCATTGGATTTTAGGAGGTGATTCATAGATTTAGCATTGTTCTGAGTGTTCCGAGGATTCGAGTAGGTCACCCTCGTTATTCCGGACTTGTCGGTATGTTCTAGCAGGGCTCGGGAGCCCCGAGCGCCAATCAGTCGAGGCTCGAGTGAACTTAGAATTTTAAGAAAGGGTTGAGTTGTTACTTCTGTCATAACCGCATCTGCGATTTTAAGACCGCAGGTGCGGTCATGATCCCGCAGATGCTGCCAGTGCCCAGGCCAGAGGAAACCGCAAAAGCGATATGAAACCACAGAAGTGGTTTGTTCCGCAGAAGCAGTACTCGGACCGCAGAAGTGGTCCAGTCGCTTTAGCCTAGAGACGCAGATGCGGC
The DNA here is from genome assembly GCA_034376525.1 of Nicotiana benthamiana. Taxonomy (NCBI): domain Eukaryota; kingdom Viridiplantae; phylum Streptophyta; class Magnoliopsida; order Solanales; family Solanaceae; genus Nicotiana; species Nicotiana benthamiana. The sequence continues at coordinate 57,445,850 of CM067330.1, read as the reverse complement.
CTCTTTTCTGCAGATGCGGTCCCCAGATCGCATAAGCGAAAATCGCTGGGCAGTGGGTTTATTTAATTCGAACTCAAGGCCATTTATTTCATTCACAACTCCACACTTGGACTATTTGGGTGCTTCCAAAGAGAGGGTTTCAACATAACATTGTAAGGTAAGTAATCTCCATCAATCCTTAGTTTTATCACATGAACATTAGGTAGATTAAACACTAAAAACTAAGTAAAAATCAAGGGTTAGATCTAGACCTAGGGTTTTAATAAAACTAAGATTTAATCATGAAATTTACTATGTAATGAACTAGAAATGATATATTATTGATCCTTAGGTTATGGAGAACAACTTCCTCCGAAAAATCTCGAAATCCGAGCACGTGAGCCTGGGGTCAGAATTTAGGAAACTCGTGAAAAAGGTTTAGAAATGGTTAGAATAGTTAGGATTTGACCTTGTAAACCTATATTGACTAGCTCTTACTTCCTTTAACTAGTTTGGGATTGTTCGACTTCGAAGTAAGGATTTGGGCTCAATCTTGGTAATTGGAGGTGCACTTTGGAGCGAGGTGGGTCTCTTTTCTAACCTTGTAAGAGAAAATTGTCCCCATAGGTAAATTAACTGGTTATGTGCTCCTATTTGTGGGGGCTACGTACACGCGAGATGACGAGAGTCTGTGCGTAGCTACTATTATGCTATTGTCCGGGTAGTTTAGGACCCACACCATGCTTATTTTACATCAATCTCTATGTTATATTGTTAATACAAGCACCTAGGATATGCTAGACACTTAAAAAGGGAATAAGAATGAACTTGTATAGTTGTTGAAGTCTTGCTTGGCATTAATGACTATTGAGGTGCCTTCTGTGTATACTTGATATTTCTTATTATTTATGGATCGGGTCGATTGCCTCGGTATGAATAGATGCATCTATAGGCGTGCCGACGACCCTCGGCAAGTGCACAGTTTATTTCTGTTGGATCGAATCGTCGCCTCGGCATATTTGCGCATGCTATTACTGCTTACCTGAGAGTTTTTTTTAATATTGATATCGCCTTTTTATGACCCGACATAAATTGATAAATATAACAAAAATAAATGGTTAGCTGGAGATATAGTGGAGAGTAGGACTTTTATGTCTTGTTATGAATTGTTGCTTATTGTGATTCTTCATGATTGCATAATTACCTCGTTATATTATTCGACTCTAGTAAGCATAAAGTTGACCTCTCGTCTCTACTTCTTCGAGATTAGACGGGATACTCACTGGTACATATTATTTACGTACTCATACTACAGTTCTATATTTAAATGTACAGGATCAGAGGCCGGTAGATCTGGTTATCATTCTGGTATGCATCCGTGAGCGGACTTGGGACTTATACGGTGAGTTGCTTTTCCTCTATGCCGACCCGCAACCGAGGAAGTCTTTCCTTGTACTTTTATTTTCTGTCTACCATGATTCAGACAGTAGGATAGTATGATATTTTTTTGTGTATATTCTACTAGTTGCTCGTAACTTATGACATCGGGTCTTGGCACACACTTTGATAGACTAGTTTGTTTGGGGGGTTATATTATTATGTCATTTATTTCATCTATCACTTTTGGTTTCGGATCCAAATTCGGGTAATTATTCCACTTAAATTCTACAAAAATTAACATAGAAAGTTGGGAATTTTCCATATTGGCTTGTCTGGCAACGGTGTCGGACACCATTATAACCTATTTTAAAAATGGGTCGTGACAATAATATTATAACTTAGTAGTGTCAAGAGACTACTATAATATCGCAAGAAATAATACTCTTTATTTTTAATACCTCATTACAATATTACTCCTACTCATTTTTTATCTTACATACAACAATCTATGAATTACTCTCTCTGACTCTCTGTTGCTTCTATCGATTTGATGTGCATTCAACGAGGAACAAATAGTTCTTTTTATATGCATAACTGCCATCCAAATGAACCAATCAGATTTGGTTCTTGCAAGTTGCAAGATTGGTAACAACTAAAAACCAAAACCAATTTGTAATGGTTATGTGTTTCTGCAGCGCCTACCATGGCCTTCATTTCCTCCAATACTATTTTTTCTTTTTTTTCTTTTTCTTTTATTCAATATAGACCCCACAAACATAAATTATTTTTCGCCACACTTTTGAAAAAAAGTACTTTTTTAAATAATGTAATTTTAGAAATTTGTCCAAACAAATTATTAGTCGAGTAAAAAATTATATGAGGAGTTTTATTTATTTTTTCTTAATCACTTTTATTGGTGTCTGCGATTACGTTACTTTCACACTGTAAAAAATATTAGACATGTTGTTATTGTTTTTTCTCGTAAGTTTTTTTGCTTGGGAAGAAGAACGGGAGTGGTGAGTGAGGATGAGGAAGAAGGTGCAAATATGAAATTTTTGTGAATATTTTTCTAAAGGTTTTTCTTACATGGAAACTAGATTGGATTTGGTCAAGAGAGGTATTAATTCCACTCTAAATAAAGTTATTAGAGGTATATGTGACAGACTGAAATTTAAAGTGCGCAATTGACATTTGATACAAAAGCTTAGGAGTAAATATAGATATATTTTTTCATATCAAATGTTAATGTGCTTGTGATCCCACGGGCCACTGTGATCATCCAAAAGGTCATCATATATTTTAGAATTTAATTTTGTATTCTGAGGCCTGCAAAACTCATTTTTTTTCTTTCGATTTGCGTAAGCAGTCTCAACATGTTTTCAGAAAATTTTTATATTGAAAGACGATAAAAATAATAGTTTTTATCTTTAAAAGTTGATTTGGTTGACTTCGGTCAACATTTTGTGTATACAGACCTGGACTCGTATTTTGACAATTCTGGTGGGTTCATATCGAAATATGAGACTTGATGTATTCTCGGAATCAAATTCGAGGTCCCAAGTTCGAGAAATAAATTTTTGATAAAATGTTGAAAGGCTAGAATTAAATGGTTTTAAGAATTCAAATAATATTTGATCATGTTGGAATCATGCCCGTATTTTGATTCCAGAGCCCCGTAGCAGTCAAAAATAATATTTATACCTTATCTATGGAATTTGGTTGGAAACGGGACTGATTTGATGTGATTCGGACGTCCGGTTGTGAAAATAAAAATTTCAATGTATTCTTAATATAAACATGTGATTTTTGACCTTCCCAAGATTTTTTATATCTTAGCATATACATATTTAATTTAGGGAAAATATCGATATTTTAGCTAGTTTTGACCCTTTTACTTTATTTTATCAAAAAAAATTACAAAAATATTTTCTTTTTTAGCTAATATAGTTACTTTTAATTTATCTACTTTACATAAAATTCAAAAAAAAAATAGTTTGACTTTAATTTTAGGAATATTATTTTAATTTTACAATGATTTTTAAATTTTTTATCTTTTAGTATGATATTTAAAAAATACAAAAAATAAGTTTGTTTTAACGAGTAGTTTTATTTTAATAGTTGTTTTACTTAAATTGGTTTAATTAATAAATGGTGTAACATTTTTTATCTTGTTTTTGAAGAAAGGGTATAAAAGTTGGGCTAGTTTTGTTTGGTATGAATCCTCTGCTATCACCTTCACTTCCATAGCGTTTTCGTCTCTTTTAGCATAAGAGATTTACTCTTTAATTGTGAGAAACAAAATTTCATTATAATAGCTCTTCTTCCATTCACTCCGGCTAAAATCAATCGAGTACTCGACTTCCGTCAAAAGGTCCGATAAGCCGATTTCTGTCAACGGTTTTGATTTTTAAGTCCAATTTTGGGTTTGAATTTCGTTAGTGAGATGGAGCTGGTTTAAGTCGATGTTCCATGTCCGATTCGTGTTTCTGTTGATTTTTTTGGTTGATACTCGATTTTTATTGCTGAATGTTGTCGCTCTTCATTTGAATAAACTGTAAGCCCGAAGATCCTCTAATCTGGAAGAAACTCTCGCCATTGAGGTTCATTTCTCTTTGTTTTACTATGTTGGATTAATTTCACGATTTTGTTAATCTGTTGAATATATTTTGCTCTGTGTTGGTCGAATATTGTATTAATTCTCTTTACCTCATCCCTAGTTTATTTGTTTGTGCTGTATGAAAACTCTTTTTTTTTTTTTTGTATCTTAAGCTTTTGTTCTTTATTTTCTGTAAGATGATTTTGCTAGACTGTTATTGAGCTTTAGAATAATTGTGGCTGCAACCAAAATAAATTAGGTGAATTAATTTTTTCTTGGTTCCAAATCATGGTACTTTTATTGGATTGTAAAATCATAATTTGGCTCTTACTGTTTAGTGATTCTTTATCTAACCTGATTCGTCTCTACTTAGAGCTTAACTATTTTGGATTAACGAAGTTAGAATGACGAGTCATGTGAACTTTGTAAGTTAATGGGTTATAGGAATTGGTACAATTTTGGACTTTAGATCACACGTATCCTTTGTTATTTAATTGGAAGCGTTATTTGTTAGCTCATTTGGGTCGTATGGTCACAGCACTTAGATAATTGAGTTGAAGTTTTGAACTATTTTGGGCATGTTAACTAGGTTAATTTTTGTTTTTACAATTTTATATTCATAATTCTTGGCATTACAATAATCTCAAAGTGGTTTAAGGTTTGAAAATTCGTAATTGTTTTGGTTGAGTAAAACCCTTTGGTATAATTTGAGGTGTGCCATGCCAAATAAAATCCCAAAATTCATGGCCCTCACTTAATTAATTGTAATCCATAAGAAATCGAGGTGTGTCATTTAGTTGAATTTTCCATGGCCTTCGCAAACTTAAAAATGCCTAAACTCGGTTGTGCATTTGATGTGAACCAAATCTGAATCCTTATAATATTGAATAAAATGTGTTTCGGATTATGGGTGCATTTCATATGGCGTGATCCAAAGACATATTATAGACGACGTTAAATCTTCTTTAAAAAAAAAGAATAAAAGCGGTTACAAGTTAAAATTCACATAAGTTCAAAATGTTCTTAAATTAGATAATTAAGCCGAATATAACAGTTAAGCGACCGTGCTAGAACTATGGAACTCGGGAATGCCTAACACCTTCTTCCGGGTTAACAGAATTCCTTACCTGGATTTCTGGTTCGCAGACTGTAATACAAAGTCAACCCTTTCCTCAATTCGGAATTTGCACCAGTGACTTGGGACACCATTAATTATTTCGAGGGTCGACTCTAAAATTTTAATAAATAAATAATCTCGTTTCGATTGTTCTTTAATTGGAAAAACTCCCTTATCTACGCCCTTCGATGGTGTAGTGAAAAAGGAGGTGTGACAGCTCTGGCGACTCTGCTGGGGATAGAACCCAGAATCTCTTGTTCAGGGTTCAAGAATTCGAGCTTAGAATAATTATTGCATTTGGCTTTATTTATTATCTGACTTTATTACATGTTAGGGCCTAATATGCTAAATGTTGCTTTTACTACTTCGATATAGTTGAATTGTATATAAATTGCTATGAATCCCTCCTCTCTCTGAGTCTTCTAAATTATATGGGAAGTGTGCACTTCATGTGACTTCTTTTTTTTTAAAGTCATTCCAATTTTAACGAGGTTCGGACAAGTTGCAAAGCCGGTGAAATTTTTGTATTCCTGGTATGCTGCCCCCTTCGGCTCGAACTGTTCGCTCGGGTAAGCCAGGTCTAGAACAGTAAACCCAGGTTTTAATCCTAGTATAACAAAACCTCATGCCGGATCCCTAGTACTAGCACTTGCTTGCATCATGTGCATTTGACATAGGGGACTCAACACAGGGGTTTGGTCCGTCTAGGACTGATGTACCCAAAATAACAGACCATCCTGATGCATCATATGTGTTACATGTTGCATTTCTTCAAGTGTAAAAGGGTCGTTTGGCGGATTGATAATAGTTGAGGGCAAAAAAATGAAAAAAGAAAAAGAGAGAGGATGAAGTGTGAACATAAAGCGAGTGAGAACAATTATGGTTTTTGTCACATTTGGTTCAGAAAAAAGGAGGTTGAAAATTCAACAAAATAAGATTTTGCACTTTTTCATCATTTTTCAAATATCAGAAAATCAAAAAAAATCCAAAAAGATTTTGCATGTTTCATCATTTTCAAGAAGACAAAAAATATGTTTTCTCTAAATTAGCTGTGTTTTTTTAATTCTCACCCGTATTCAATCTGCCCGAACTATGCAAACCTGATTCTCGTATTTCAGGGCGTAATACGTAGGCAACTCACATAGGGTCCGGTCTTCCTAGTAAATCGTAGGTTCTTGGCTTTGCTAGGTCTTAGCCAAATTTTGTACTTCTAACTATTTTTTGGCCAAATAAGCCATGTTTACAAAAAAAGCCTAAATCATGTTTTACATGTTTCTAACAGGAAGGATTATTGGAGTTTTACCTATTTGATTTTAATTTTCTCATATAGGTGTGGATTTATTTATTGAAGTTTGAGCATGACGGAGCCCCAGGACATCCAGTCAGGATCGCTCATTCAGGAGTGGATTAAAAGAAGATTTTCCTTTCTTTTGTTTATGTTTTGAGTCTGTTTTTCTTTTTATGTTTTCTTTTACCTTTTAGTTTTGTATAGTAATGTCGAGTTTTATTATTATTATTGTACTTTCTATTTTGCATTTGGAAAAGTGTGTAATAAATCAAAAATCCAAAAAATATATTGTGCGTCTTAGGACCAAAAATTTTAAAAAGAAATTGTCTTTAGTACCTCTTAAATATTTTCTTTAAGATACTAATTCCAAAAATCCAAAAAAAATTCTTTGGAGGTTTTTCTTTGTGAAATCAATGAAAATGAAAAAAAAATCTTTTCTTTCTATTAGAACTTTAGGACATTGTACATAGAGGAAAAAGAGATATACTTTATCTTTGGTTTATCATTAAGATTTCTCCCTAGGCAATCAAATGGAAATCCAAAAATATTTTTTTTTTAGCTTTTTCATTTCTTGTTTCGAAATCTTGCATCATGATATCAAATGCAAATTTAAAATATTTTTTAATGGTTTATTCAATAGATGTTCTTCCTAAAAAAAAAGAGAATAAATAATATATCAAGCCTCAAAAATTCCAAAAAATAGATTAGCTTCATTTATTTCTCTTTTCTCATCGGAGTGGTCTTTAAGATAATAAAAAAAGAAAAAGAAAAAGAAAAGAGAGCGTTTGTTTATTTATTTCCGATCTTCCAGAACTATGCAAAGATTTGAGTCATACGGCGTCATGATACGTATGCAACCTACATAGGGTTCGATCGAATTATTTTTTATAATTAAAAGAAAAAAAGGGTGAAATTATAGGACGTGAGAAATGAGAGGGAAGAAAAGAGTAGTAATCAGAAAGGAAAAAAAAGAAAGGAAAATGAGCAAGACAAAAAGTGCGAGAAAAGAAAAGAAAAGAGAAGATTCAAATGGACAAATTGGGATGATGCCATGTGACCTTGTGACCCTCGAAGGCATTCTTGAACCGTTACGTGTTGCTAGGTATATTGCACGACATATTTTTAGCTGTTAAATGCCCAAACACTAACATGATGACTTCATTTTGTTCCTCTTTGTTCTCCTTATTATAGTAGAAGGTTGGTTGGCTTGTGGTTCTTAAGGTAACTCGTCCGTACAACACAGGGTCAAAGGGCAAGGTAGCCAAGGCTGGCAAAAACTTGTGTACAAGAACTGTTGACCCATCAAGGGAGTTTGCGGAGTCGAAGTCTGAATTGAAAGAGGAGGTCCAAAGGGTGAAACAGCAGATGGTTGGATCAGGGGCATCCTCCACCTTCATTCCTTGCTAACTACCTTGAAAACCCTGCAACTATCTCACCCTTATCCCAAGTCCAGATTCCCACTGTTGTTGATGTCACCCCACAACCTTTTCACATTCTACCCGCCAAAGCTACCTCGTATCCTGCTCTTTTGGCTACTCATGCTCTTGTAGCTCCTCCCCCAGCTAATTTTCCTCGGTCCTCTAACGAGGCTGTTTTCAAAGTCCCCGATGCCCCTCAATATGCTCTAGAACCAACTTTCAAAGTTTCGAATCCATACTCTCGCGCTCATCATTTTGAGTCTCCTGTGAAACTGAAAAGCCTGCTAAGACAGCATGGCAAGATGAGATATCCAGGAAGGCGAAAATCTTAGAGAAGTCTTTAAGAAACATGCAAGAGATATGGAGCCAAATGAGCGTGTCTTACAAAGACTTGTGTTTGTTTCCTGATGTCTAACTACCTGCTGGGTTTAAGATGCCAAAGTTTAATTTGTATGACAGGCACAAAGATCCCGTGGACCATATGAGAGGTTAATGCAGTAAGATGAGAGGCGTCGGTGGGAAAGACAAATTATTGATGGTATATTTTAGTCAGAGTCTAGGTGGGGCAGCTTTAAAGTGGTTCACCGGCAATGACGTTAACAAGTGATACACATGGGATGAAATGGCTCAGGCTTTTGCCCAAAACTTTTAGTGCAACATAGGAATTGTCCCAGATCGCATGTCCCTTACGGGCTCAGATGGAGAGAACAAGTTGCTAGAGTTTATCCCCCGATGGGAGAAAAAGAGACGGTCGAGTACTTTCTTCAAGCTAAAGAGCCAACTTACTTTGGGTATTTGATCACGGCTGTGGGTAGGCCTTTTAATGATGTGATGAAAATGGGAGAAATGGTAGAAGATGGACTGAAGTCATGCAAGATCGTGAGCTATTCTACTTTAAAAAGCCACAACACAAGCAACTCAGAACGACACAGGAAGCTTGCTGGGTCAGAAGGAGTACGATGATGTTGCCATGGTTGTTTCAGAGTCACGTTTGGTTCCACTTCACCAATATACCCAGCCTCAAATACAACCCCAAATCTATTCCTGAGCTCCACATAATCCACATCAGTATTATCCTCCGAACAATGTCCAGTCATCTGTCCAACCACTAAGTCACTCCCTACGGTAAGCATTAACACCACATAATGCATTTTTTCCTTCACAAAATTTTTGAGCACACAAAAATCCTAGAAAACAGGGGCATGGAAGAGAACAAAGGAAAAGAAATAGTTTCACGCTAATTGGGGAGTCCCACACAAGCTTATTTGTAAAGTTAAAGCATTCTGGTATGACTCAGCCACTCCTCGGCTATACTCCAGACCCATATGCAAAAGGCTTTGATCCTACTGTACAATACATGTGCCACTCTAATGTCCAAGGGCACAACACTAAAGATTGTCGCTCTTTGAAAAGATAATAAAAAGAATGATTCAAGATGGGGTAACTGTGATCAAAGAAAGTAACAAGGAGCATGCAAATCCTTTTAGGAACCTGCTGACTGAAGTTAATGATAATGAAGTTGTTAATGGTTTTGGAAATGTAGATGTGGAACTCAATGGCTAAGATTCTGTGCTTGGAAATTTGAAAGACACTCCATTTCTTGGTTAGCCGGATAGGACTTTTGGTGGTTTATTTTGTTGTCATTTCTGTTGTCTGAGTTATTTTTAGGATTGTAATTCGGATATTGTCTTGTGACTCAAACCCTTCTATCCTTTTATTTTTCCTAGTTTGTTTAGTTGTAGTAGTTCGTTTAGTGTTGTCTAGGTTTGTTCCAAGGTTGTAGCCCCAATTTGGTTTGCTTGATTTGTTGTTCAAACCCTTTCACCATCTGTCTAATGTAATTTTCCATTTTCTGTTAGTTGTAGTCATTTTTGTATAGTTCTCTTTTCATTTTATAGTTCCTTTCCTGTTGACTCTAGTGACATGATATGCATGCATAATTCTCAGCCTGGTCTTAAAAAGTTAGTTTGGTCATGAAGCAATGAAATAAGTTTAAAGATGCAGGGATATTTGAGGGAAATAAGTGAAGGAATTTTGAGATCGCTTCATGCCCAGATTATGTGAAACTGGGGCAGATAGAACATAAAGAAACCCTATTGAAAATGCACCATGCCCCGTCGGGTTGAAGTTAAAGTCAAGTTTGCCCCTAATTGGCATGTGCCGTTCCTGGTAATGAGAGTGTTGTCCAATAGTTCTTTGTATTTAACAGAGGTAGAAGGAAAGTGTGTGGATATGGCTATCAATTCTGATGCAGTCAAAAGATATTACATGTGATTCATTTGATTTGTTTAATTGTATTGTTTGTACTTGGCATGTTTTGAAGGTTGGAATGATAAAGGTATTTTGTTCTGCTATCTAAACATTTTATCCTTTGTTACCCCTTTGAGCCTTATTTATTTCCTTTTGTATCCTCTTTTGGAATCAGTAGCAAAGATCAGAAATGCAAGCGCAAAAGATAAGTGAAGGAAAAAAAAGAGGAAAAAGTAAGTAAAGAAAAGGAGAACAACAAAACAACAAAAAGAGAAAAAGGAAGAGAAAAATAAAGAAGAGAAGGAAAAAAAAGAAAAAAAAAGAAAAAGAAGGAAAAAACAACAAAGCAACAAAACAACAAAGGAAGAAGAAAAGAAGAGAAAGAAAAGAAAGAGAACAGAGAAAATCACAACAAAACGAAGCAATTCTTATGTCACGAACTACGTTCGACCTGATTCCTTTTAAGGATACATAGGCAGCGTCATGGTTCAACCCTATCAAAATAAAAATCCAAAAGCCCCCAGACAAATAAACTGGGGCAGAAGTTGTGGTTATATAAACGATCTGATTCCAAAGGTTGTATTTTTGAACCCATTCAAGTTGTTTTGAGCCTTCATGATACCCTTTCTTTCTAACCCTATCCAAAAGCACACATTGTGGTCCATAGAAAGACCTTTCGACTAGTCTTTGAGATATGCCAAGTCGAGCAACTAGAGGTGATTCATATCAGGGGAAACACTCCATTCTGAACAAAGAGAAGAACAAAATGAGAGAGTCTTATTGGTGAAAACCTTCACATGCACCATAAGGAGACGGTGCGTTGAGAGAAAGAACAAAATGAGAAATGCTTAATGGTGAAAACCCTTTGGATACTACAAGTCGAATAAGGATCATAAATCAGATTGGAAAATCAGAGCATTGAAGCCCAGTTTCATGGAGAAGAGGTGCAATAAAAGTTGAACATTAGACTTTCTTGCTAATCCAAAGGTGCATGTCATGGTCATTAGAGTTGGTATCCACATATGATAAGTGTGTAGTTCTCATGTTAGGGATCATCTATTTTCATTATCATTTATACTGTTCCCTTTATCTTATTTACTTCCTCTTCCTCAGTCTGTTTGGTCAGAACAAGTGAGAAAAGACTTCAAATTTGCAACCGGCTTTCCAATTGCACAACACTGGATCTGTCTAGAGCATCAAAGTGGCATAAGTTAGGAAAGAACAACGTACGCACTGAATTGGTAAAAATTGACATGCTTTGAAGTTCATGTGAGATACAAAGGTTTGGTATATATTAATCCATGAACAATGCCACAGATAGAGGATGTTGGGTGAACAGATCAAAGGTATTCTCCGTGAGGAAGGTGACAGAGAAAGTGGCTAACCAAATGACAAGCAAGGTCTTCCAAGCAGGAATCAAAATTATCATGGAAAGTGAAGGAGCAATAGACCTCAAGGCCAAGGCCATTGGTTTAAGTCAATAAAGAACAGCATACGCACTAAGTGGGTGTCAATTGACGTGCTTTGGGATTTATGTGACACAAAAAGGTTTGGTAAATGTCAGTTCATGAAGGGTATTGGGTTTGAATAGAGAAGAGGTATTTTCTATGATAAGGGTGACAGAGAAATTAGTTAGTCAATAAGCAAGCCATGTCTTTCAAGGTGAAATCAAAGTTACCATGGCAAGTGAAGGAGCAATCGCCGCAATGTCAGGGCTACAAACCAACAACCATGTTTAAACTCACAAGTTCTCTTTGTCTGAAACAGAGACAGAAGTTGTGTTCATATCAAAGCTTGGAAGCTTGAAATTTTCAAGTGTAATGGACAAATTCGACTTACGCAAAGGCTATTGAGAAGATCTCACACCACCTCCAGGAGATGCACTTCCTAGTTTGGGTAGTTCAGGTTATATTTTTGTTTTAGGAGAAGCACTTCCTAAATCGAGAGTTTCACCCTTAGGAGTCGCACTTCCTAAGTTAAGTTTCACCCATAGGACACGCACTGCCTAAATTGAGAGTTCACTCATAGGAGACGCACTTCCTATTTTGAGTCATCCCAGTTTCACCTATAGGAGATGCACTTCCTAAATTGAGAGTTCATTCATAGGAGACACATTTTTTTGTTTGAGTTATTGAAGTTACACCTATAGGAGACGCACTTCTTAAAATGAGAGTTCGTTCATAGGAGAGACACTTCCTAGTTTGAGTCATTGAAGTTCCACCCATAGGAGACGCACTTCCTAAATTGAGAGTTCATTCATCGGATACACACTTCTTGGTTTTGTTCATTCAAGTTTCACCCCTAGGAGATGCACTTCCTAAGTTGATTTTCACTCATAGGAGACACACTTCCTAAATTGAGAGTTCACTCATAGGATACGCACTTCCTAGTTTGAGTCATTGAAGTTACACCTATAGGAGACACATTTCCTAAATTGAGAGTTCACTCATAGGAGACGCACTTCCTAGTTTGAGTCATTGAAGTTTCACCCATATGAGCCACACTTCCTAAATTAAGAGTTCATTCATAGGAAACGCACTTCCTAGTGTGAGTCGTTGAAGTTATACCTATAGGAGACGCACTTCCTAAATTGAGAGTTCACTCATAGGAGACGCACTTCCTAGTTTGAGTCATTTAAATTCGACCCTAGGAGACGCGCTTCCTAGTATGGTTCATTGAAGTTTTACCCATAGGAGACGCACTTCCTAAATTGAGAGTTCATCCATAGGAGACGCACTTCCTAGTTTGAATCACTGAAGTTTAACCCCTAAGAGATGCACTTCTTAGTCTGGGTCTTTCAGGATACACCTGTAGGAGACGCACTTCCTAAATTGAAAGTTCATTCATAGGAGACGCACTTTCTAGTTTGAGTCACCGAAGTTTTCACCCCTAGGAGACGCATTTCCGAGTCTTGGCCATTTAAATTCACCCTTAGGAGATGCACTTCCTAATTTGGTTCATTCAGGTTTTATTTTAGTAAACGCATTTCTAATCAAAGTTTCTTGGTTTTACTCGTAGGAGACGCGCATCCTAATATGGTCTTTAGTTTACTCTCATCATTGCATCAATAATATAAGTGGTATACAATTTTGCTAACAGCTCACAAATCTTCCTAGTACAAACTAGGGCAGAAAATTTTGTTTGTTTTGTTTGTTTTTTATTTCAGGAGCCTCCTGGAAAATGGGACCTAGTATAAAAATCAAAACAATCATAAGTAGCCAAACGTAGCATAAATGTATCCCTAGGAATATATGTTGGCTCCAGAGTTTTCATGTTTAAAATAAGACTTAGTTTAAAAGTTCTCAGGACCCTCCTGGATAATGGGACATAGTTTAAAAGTTCTCAGGACCGTCCTGGATAATGGGATTTAATTTAAAATTTTTAGGACCCTCCTGGATAATGGAATTTAGTTTTGACATTCTCAGGACCCTCCTAGATGATGGGATTTAATTTAAAATTTTCAGGACCCTCATGGATAATGGGATTTAGTTTTAAAATATTTCAGGACTCTCCTGGATAATGGGATTTAGTTTTAAGTTTTCAGGACCCTCCTGGATAATGGATCTAGTTTTAAGTTTTAGCGTAAGTTCTCCTTTTAGAAAATATAATTTAGCTTTAAATTTATCACCCTTGAGATGAGATTTAATTTGAAGTATTCAGGGCCCTTCTGAATAATGAGATTTGGCTTTTAATTCTTAGAGCTCTGTAGGTAACATGATCCGATCAACACTCACAAGCATGCCCAGATCCCAAACTGGGGCAGAAAATTTTCTTTTGTTTTGTCTGTTTTGTTGAAATGTCAGGCGACCACATGGACAACAAGGGAATATAGTTTCAAGTTCTAGAAATCAGGAGCACACCTGGATAACAAGGGAATACAATTTCAATTTTGGCAATCAGGCCTCCACCTGGATAACAAGGGAACACAATTCAAGTTTTGGAAATCAGGCACCCACCTGGAGAAACGAGGGAATATAATTCAAGTTTTGTTAGTCAGGCACCCACCTAAAGAACGAGAGAATATAATTCAAGTTTCAGCAATCAGGTACCCACCTGGAGAACAAGGGAATATAATTCAAGTTTTGGAAATCAGGAGCCCACTTGGAGAACAAGGGAATATAGTTCAAGTTTTGGCAATTAGGAGCCTGCTTGGAGAACAATGGAATACAGTTCAAGTTTTGGCAGTCAGGAGCCCACCTGGAGAACAAGAGAAAACAATTCAAGTTTTGGTAATCGGGAGCCTACCTATAGAACAAGGGAATACAATTCAAGTTTCAGCAGTCATGCACCCACCTAGAAAACAAGGGAATACGATTCAAGTTTGGTAATCAGGCATCCATCTGGAGAATAAGGGAATACAATTCAAGTTTTGGCATTCAGCAGACCACCTGGAGAATAAGGGAATACAACTAAAAGTTCTGGCAATCAGGCGCCCACCTGGAGAACAAGGGAATATAGTTCAAGTTTTTGGCAATCAGGCACCCACCTGGAGAACAAGGGAATATAGCTCAAGTTCTCGGCAATCAGGCACCCGCCTGAAAAATAGGGGAATACGGTTCAAATGTTACCAATTAGGCGCCACCTATAGAATAAGGGAAGTCATTTCAGAGTTCAATCCAAGTTAGAAGTAAAAAAGCTCGCGTCAAAAATCCGAGTCGGTAGTCCGAGATGATCAACAGAAGTTAGTCACAATCCATGATAAAAAAACAAAAAGAAAGACAATAAGTGAATCCAAATGTATGAGCTAATGAAAGATGTGAACTTCTCAAGACAGGGTTGAGGTCACAAGTTCTGCATGTCCCCTCTTGGTTTGAAAAGCTGAAGAAGATTGAACCAACACCTACAGCTAACAAGCATCAAGATTTAGATAAGGGTCCGCATGAAGAACCAACCAAGACTCAAGATCAAGCTTAAGAAGACTCATAAATAGGAATCTTGTAACTCGTAGCTAATAGGCTTAGTCTTTTTCATTTTTAATTTTGATGTAATAAGGGGATCTCGACCGGCTCTCCGGCTCAATATACTCTATCACTGCCTCTATTTCTAAACTACACGTAGTCTGATTCCTTTATAGACAAGGATATGTAGGCATCTCAGATACCACGGCTCGGTGACAATCTCCTCTCTCTTAGCTTTTGGCATCTCTAGATAAGGGTCAGGTGAAAAAATCTGTCTAGTCATTCTTTGTCTGAAAACTCTTCGCGTTTCCAGTCAAAGAGGGGCAGCTATAGACATGTGATTTTTGACCATCCCCAAAAAATTTTATATCTTAGTATATGAATATTTAATTTAGGGATAATATCGATATTTTAGCTAGTTTTGACCCTATTGCTTTATTTTATCACAAAAATAAAAATTATAAAAATGTTTTCTTTTTTAGCTTATCTAGTTGCTTTTAATTTATCTACTTTACATAAAATTCAAATAAAAATGCAAAAAACAAATAGTTTGACTTTAATTTTAGGAATATTATTTTAATTTTACAATAATTTTTTAATTTTTAATCTATTAGTATGATATTCGAAAAATACAAAAAATAGATTTGTTTTAACGGGTAGTTTTATTTTAATAGTTATTTTACTTAAGTAAGATTAATTAATAAATTGTGTAGTATTCTTGGTCTTATTTTTGAAGAAAAAGTATGAAATTTGGGGCTAATTTTATTTGATCTTAATTGAAAATGTCCAATTTAAAATAAAATCCAAAGCATGAAGCTCATGCTCCATTACCCATTTGACCTAGTCTCTACCACTACATAATAATACCTACACTTGAACACTAAAAAAAAGAGAAACGAAGAACA
Source organism: Nicotiana benthamiana (assembly GCA_034376525.1). NCBI lineage: Eukaryota > Viridiplantae > Streptophyta > Magnoliopsida > Solanales > Solanaceae > Nicotiana > Nicotiana benthamiana. The sequence continues at coordinate 57,430,019 of CM067330.1, read as the reverse complement.
GTAGCAACTAAGCACAAAGAGAATTTGACCTTCTCCTTCAAGTTGGCCACGAAAAGGAACAAAAAAGGCTCTATCAATCCTCAGCTATCACCTTCACTTCCATAGCTTTTTCGCCTCTTTTAGCATCAGAGCTTTACACTTTAATTGTGAGAAACAAACTTCCATTATAATAGCTCTTCCTCTCCAGCGAAATAGCTATCTGAACCACCCTCAATCTATCCGATCTCTCGTTCACTCCGGCTAAAATTAGTCGAGTACACTTCACTTCCGTCAAAAGGTCCGATGAGCCAATTTCTGTCAACGGTTCCGATTTTTAAGTCCAATTTCATGCCTGAATTTTGCTGGTGAGATGAAGCTGGTTTAAGTCGATGTTCCGTGTCCGATTCGCATTTCTGTTGATTTTTTTCAGTTGATGCTCGATTTTTATTACTGAATGTTGTCGCTCTTCATTTGGATAAACTGTAAGCCCGAAGTTCCTCTAATCTGGAAGAAACTCTCGCCATTGAGGTTCATTTCTCTTTGTTTTACTATGTTGGCTTAGTTTCACGGTTTTGGTAATCTGGTGAATATGTTTTGCTCTGTTTTGGTTGAATGTTGTGTTAATTCTCTTGACCTAATCTCCGGTTTATTTGTTTGTACTGTATGAAAACTCTTTTTTTTTTTCTATCTTAAGCTCTTGTTCTTTATTTTTGTATGATGATTTTTCTAGACTATTATTGATCTTTAGAATAACTGTGGCAGTAACCAAAATGTATTAGGTGAATTAATTTTTTCTTGGTTCCAAATCATGGTATTTTTATTGGATTGTAAAATCATAATTTGGCTCATACTGTTTAGTAAGGCTGTATCCGGTTCCGATTCTGGGTCTATTTGGATCTGCGGTTCCGGTTCTGGCGGTTCTGGCGGTTCCGGAGCCGGAACCGCTACCATACGGTTCCGGGTACCATCCGGTTCCGGTTCCGGCGGTTCTGGCGGTTCCCGGCGGTTCTGAAATTTTTTTTTTTTTTAAAATCAATATCTTGTATAGTAGTCATTAGTATATTGTAGAATATATTTTATATGGTGTACTATGTTATTAGTATAGTATATATTGTGTTTGGTAATTAGTATATATTGTGTATAAGTAGTGTATATTTTGTATATAAGTAGTATATATTGTATTTAAGTAGTATATATTGTATATAAGTAGTGTATATTGTGTTGTAGTTAGTAATTAGTATAAATTGTATATAAGTAGTATATATTAATAAAAGAATGTTGTCATTAGTATATTGTGTTGTATGTTATATATTGTATGTTATGTAAATATTCAAGGATTGATATAGAAGTAAAGACAAAGAAATATTGAGACAAAAGATATTCAAGGATATGATAAAGAGCATATTTATTGACCAAAATGGCATATCTTTCTTAGTCTTCCTTCCCCCAATGAAAAAAAAACTAAAAGAAAACATGCCAATGTACAAGCTACATCATAATTTATGCATTATTCCCCGAACATGACTTAACTCAGTTATCCCCTGTGGTGAACGCTTCTTCTTGTTCCTTGGGGTTAATTCTATTGACAGTTGCACCCACATCATCGGCCACTTCAGTTTTTTCGAGATCTTTTGGAGTTCCTGGAGCCGAGCCATATGCTTCTTCCCTGTCCGAGCCATATGCTTCTTCCCTGTCCTATGTGCCTCCATTGATTTCTCAGACAAAGCCCCTACAATAATAATGCAATAAAATCCAGATAACAAAAAAGGTCTTTTAACTTTTCAGTCATGTTATATCACTCACAATAATAGAGAAATACATATACTGAGCCATGTCGAATACAATGTCAAGGTCCATCAAAAGATAAGTTACTAAGGATTCAAATTGTTCTGGTATTAGAGAATTGAATTACAGCAGATGTCACATCCTGTAGATAATGTACTGGACTTACCTTAAAAGTTGATGCCATAAGTAGATCTTGAAGCTTAGGGACTATGTCGTACGATACAATGTTGAACACACCATCAAGGTGAACGGACTTCTTAGTGTTTGAAGGCACTACTTTAAATCCTGCCTTATTTGAACCACCCCATTGAGATAAAACCACCTCTTCCATTGCACCTTTTTCCAAGCCATCAGCATGGTGTTGCAAAGATGGTATGACGTTGTCCTTTGTACCTTCTTTCTCCAAAATCTCTAGAGATGTTCCCTCCACCAATTTATTACCAGGCAAGAATTCAACTTTCGGTTTTATGTTGAGATTGTCATCAACCGGGGGAGGGGTAGTATTTTGGCCACTACTTTCACCGGTTTTAGCTTTTTATTTACCGAACATATTTTTCAACGAAAATGCCATAATAATTAGCACGTAAGAGTTGAAACGAGTTTATCGGATTGACGAACAACTTCTTGAAAATTGAAAATCGTTGAAATTGAACACTTGAAAATTTCAATTCAACAACTTTACAATGTTTCACGAATTTGCAACAATAAATTAAGCACTTGCACTAGAAAGATTGAAAGACAGCTTGAGAGATATTGAGAGATATTGATGAATTGGTGAATAAAAATGAAAGAATGAAGGGGTATTTATAATTGAGAAATGGGAAATAGTGTAATTATATAAAGTTTGGGGTTAAATTAAAGTTTGGGGACCAAATGACTATTTTTTAAACTTCCAAACGGCTAGTTTTGAAAAAGAGCTGTTTGGAAATTATTTTTAAAAAAAAAAAATTTAAAAATTACCGTTACAGAACCGTTTGGAACCGCCAGAACCAGTCCGGTTCCGGTTCTGGCGGTTCCAACGGGTAGAACTGCCCCGCCACGGTTCTCGGGAACCGTCGGAACCGGAACCGCCAGAACCGGGCCGCCGGAACCGCCAGAATTACCAGGGCCGCGGTTCCGATCCGATTTCGGTTCGGAACCGCCAGATTTGCAGCCTTACTGTTTAGTGATTCTCTATCTAACTCGATTCGTCTCTACTTAGAGCTTAACTATTTTGGATTACTGAAGCTTGAGCATGACGAGTCATGTGAACTTTGTATGTTAATGGGCTATAGGAATTGGTATAATTTTAGACTTTATATCACACATATCTTTGTTATTAATTGGAAACGTTATTTGTTAGCTCATTTGGGTCGTATGGTCACAACACTTGGATAATTAAGTTGAAGTTTTTAACTATTTTGGGCATGTTAACTAGGTTAGTATTTTTATAATTTTATATTCATAATTCTTGGCATTACAAATAATCTCAAAGTAGTTGAGGAGACAATTTTAAAAATCCGTAGTTTATTTTGGTTGAGTAAAACCCTTTGGAATAATTTGAGGTGCGCCATGCCAAATAATATCCCAAAATCCATGGTCCTTACTTAATTAATTGAAGTCCATTAGAAATCGAAGCGTGTAATTTAGTTGAATTTTCCATGGCCCTCGCAAACTTAAAAATACCTAAATTCGGATGTGCATTTCATGTGACCCAAATCTGAATAATAATAACGTTGAATAAAATGTGTTTCGGATTACGGGTGCATTTCATGTGACATGATCCAAAAACATATTTTAAAGTCGTTAAATCTTCTTTTAAAAAGATCAATAAACGCAGTTACAAGTTAAAATACACATAGGTTCAAAATATTCTTTAAATCAGATAATTAAGCGACTATGCTAGAACCACGGTACTCGGAAATGCCTAACACCTTATCCTGGGTTAAAAAAATTCCTTACCTAGAATTTTGGTTCGCAGACTGTAATGAAGAGTTAACCCTTTCCTCGATTCGGAATTTGCACCAATGACTTGGGAAACCATTAATTATCCAAAGTGGCGACTCTGAAATTTTAATAAATAAATAAATAATCCCGATTGTCTTTTAATTGCAAAAACTCCCTTATTTACGCCCTTCGTGGTTGTAGTGAAAAAAGGAGGTGTAGCACTTAAGAATTTCATGAGATTTGGTGCTAAATTCGTAACTATAAGTGTTATTTCAGCGATTTGATCACGCGATCAAGTTCTTATGATATTTTAAGACATGTATGCATGTTTGTTTTGGAGCCCCGAGGGCTCAGGTGAGTTTTGAATAGGCTACGGAGTATTTTGAACTTAGAAAATTTTGTTGTTATGCTTCAGATCTGCAAACTTCGCAATTGCGTGGTATGGCTGGCAAACGCGAGCCTCGCATTTGCGAAGAGTCCATCGCAATTGCGAGCAATTGGGTTGTGGGTCGACTTCGCATTTACGAAGATTAGGATCGCAATTGCGATCACCTAAGGTCGTATTTGCGAACACTAGTTCACATTTTGGGAAGGCACCAGAAATGCGAGGAGTTCGCATTTGCGAGCTTCACAATCGGGCCACAAATGTGACGTCTGCAGCTGTTCAAAACGTATTAGACGGTGCTTTATCATATTCTCCACATTTTACAAATCCTAGAATGCTAGAGGCGATTTCCCCAAGACCAATTCTTTCCCCAAAACTTATGTAAGTGATCCTAACTCACATTTTTTCAATTTTCCATCACATTTCATGAATTTCCAACCAAAACTCTAGGATGTTCATGGTAAAAATTGGGGGTTTGGATAGAATTAGAAATTTTAGCAAATTAGGGATTTAGACCTTGATTTGGAATCGGATCCTGCAACTAATTACATATTTGGGCTTGGGAGTGAATGGATGTGTAATGACTCGACCGATCATTTCGAGCTTTTACACTTTGATCGCCAGTTCTCGGGCATGAATTTCCCCGTGTAATGTGTTATGACTGATGTAGATTGTTGGTTTTGGTTATTAGGAAAATTTGGAATAAATTTGAAAGAGCAGTCTCAGCTGAAAGCTTTGAATTTGAAATGTTCGACCAAGTGTCGACTTACTTGTATATGAGCTTGGATCAAAATTTTTATAATTTGGTTAGCTTCGTTGGGTAGTTTATGACTTAGGGGTGTGATCAGAATTGGTTTTGGAGGTTTGGAGTAGAATTAGGCTTGAATTGGCGAAGTTAGTATTTTGACAAATTTCGGTTGGTAGGTGAGATTTTTATCTGAGAGTCAAAATGGAATTCCGAGAGTTGCAGTAGCTCCGTTATATCATTTGGGATGTGTGTGAAAAATTTCAGATCATTTGGACTTCGTTTGGTCGAGTTTTTGATCGAAAGTATATTTCGGAAGTTTTTGAAAACTTAGGCTTGGATTCGATATAATTTGATAGTTTTGGTGTTGTTTGAGGTATTTTGGTGGTTGGAACCTTTAGATAATGTTTTAGGATGCATTGGTGCTTTTGGTTTATGTCCCTGGAGCCTCGGAGTGATTTCTGATGGCTAATGGGAAGTTCGAAGTTGAAAAATATAGCAGCAGTGCGGAGTCCGCGTTCGCATAGTACAAGTTGAGGTCCAGCTAAGTTATTCATAGCGTTCGCATATATAGTGTCGCGTTCGAGTAGGTTCTGAGTTCTAATGCTTCACGTTTGCAGGTGTGCCGACTCATTTGCGAAGGGTTAATTAAGCCAAGGAAGTATTGTTCATCGCGAACGCGGGGGTTTGACCGCGTTCGCATAGAAGAAAATCACAACTGGGCAGAAAGGTTTTTAAAATATTTCATCCACGAGCCTAAGTCATTTTTCCACCATTGTTGAACATTTTGAGAGATCTTTGGGAGAAATTGAATAGGGATTCGAAGATGATTTATTGGAGGTAAGTTCTATGAGCCAAAAACATAATTATATTGTGAAATTAACCTAAAAATTCATGAAAATTTAACTAAAAATGGAAGAACTAGGAATTGGGTTTTAAGATTTCTAAATTTGAATTTGAAGGGCCATTTGAGGTCGGATTTGAGAGTTTTTGGTATGTATGGACTCGTGGCAAGATAAGGAACCCGTTGATGTAAAAGAAATTGAGTTTTGAGAAGTGGGACCGGGGCTCGAGTTTTGTTAATTTCGGAATTTTTGATATTTTTTTATTGTTTTCAATTGGGTTTTGTTTCTTTAGCATATTGTGATGTATTCGTTCTGATTTTCGATAGATTCGACATGTGTAGAGGCTGATTAGAGGGGCAAAGGCATCGCGAGCTAGAGATTTTGTCGGTTCGAGGTGAGTAATGATTGTAAATAATTTTCTGAGATTTTGAAACCCCGGATGTGCACATCATAGTGCTATATTGAGGTGAGACACGCGTCTAAGGATGAGCGTGGATTCGTTACTATTGGTGATTCTGACTTGGTCCGACCCCATTGATGCTTTTACCACGTATTTGATTGAAACTTATGTGCTATCATCATTATTTGTACTGATTGCCTTGATTGGACTTCGTGCCAACTATTTGAACCCTCCGTAAATTTTTATTACTATTTCCTCACTATTTGACTTACTACTTGAACTCAGTCGTACAATTTTCTTCTATTTTACAACTCAGCCATTTTTACTCAGATTTTTGAAACTAAAAGATATATTAAATGATGTTTTGGGATGAAACTACTATTTCATTATTGCCTGAGGGCTATATGATTTTTGGACTGAGTATGAGATCGGGCTGGGTGTCGCAGTGGTATTATATAGATGTTTGTATGAGGCAGAGGGACTAGTTAATGCCACGAGATGGTTTCATATTGAGCTTGGGCCTTAAAGGGCCCCTTCGGGGTCTGCACACCCCCAGTGAGCGCCATCAATGATAAATGGATCGGGCTGCATGCCGCAGCGAGATATGATTCGGTATGCACGCCTCAGTGGTACCGGTACTATTTTATGTGTTTACTTGTTTATTTGTCTGCCAATATCTGTTATTGTTCTATTTCATGTGATATCTACCTGATTACTTGGTATTTTCTGTAGAGTGAGTGTTGTGCCCGAGGGGCGGATTTCTATGCTTATCAGTACAAATTGTTTGCACTCATTTGCATAATTGTTTGAAAATGTCATTTTTAAAAGAGGATTAAACTGGGTTAAGAAATTTTCTAAAGATTTCATAGCTTCATTGCTTTTCCCAAGGGGTTTTATATTGCTTCTATACAGCATGATGATTTGCCTTACGTGATTTCCTTACTGCTCAGCTATTATTTACCTTTATTACTCAGCAAACAGTACCCATTAACTCACTAGTGTCCCAATCAAATGCACTTCCGTCAACCCTTTTCTTGCATGTTCTGAATCGAATTCCTCATCTAGATGCCCCCGAAGCTAACAAAAGGCTAAAGAGACCATAGAGATGCTGCTGGTGATTTTTTATGTGCCGCTACCCAATTTTTGGTTGTTCAAACGGCAAGCCCACGTCGCTTTCGTCTCCCATTGTTGTCGCCTTCTTCATATGGTAAGCTTTACCTGCCGCTTGCACTACATTGTCTGACGATAACCTTCTCTGACTGTTTCCGCTCTGACTAAACTAACCGTCACACATTACTTGTATATCCCATTATCAGACTCAAGCGACCAGCTCGGTGAAAACGAACCTCGCATTCCATGTGAGTCACTTGACTTCGATTAGACCAGACTCTAAAAATTTAAAGTTGAAGTTTCCATTCTAGAAGCTACCGCTTCCCCCCTCCCTCGGGTGAGAAGTTAACTGCAATTAGATGGAATTAGATTAGCACTCACCATAAGCAACCGCAGAGAAAGAAATTGACTGGAAAGAAACACATCCATCCCCCCTCTTTAGGAAACAAAACACTCATACAAATGAAAGAGTAAAGCGACATCCAATTCGATGTGTTACGCACAGTGGAGATTTTACAAAGAATAGGAATCGAGTGAAGAGAGAAAGAATTTTAATTCCGAGTCAACCTACTCGGAATCAACCATAATCCGATCGAAAGCCTTCGTAATCATCAAACTCCGACTCCCATTCCAGCTTGAGTTGGAGTACGCTTTTTACTCCCTGCACCTCGCGTGCAAATCCAGGTATTCGTTCTCCCAGTAACGGATCTTGAGCTGATCGGCAGCTAAGTTATCAGAGTTTAGCAAGGTGACTGTCAGCGTTTGCAGCATCGCATTTTCTTCTCTTGTTATCAGTCCTATTTTGTATATTGCAGACTTTGTAGTTGTATTCAAATTCTAATAGATGCTCGTGATTTGTGAATCCCCGATTTGGGTTGTGTTGGGTTGTACTTCCATTAATTAATAGCATTAAATTATATTTAATCTGCTTATGAACTGTTTAACTGCTTAAAAGAGATATTCTGTAGTGATCTGGCTGGCCTTGTCTTCACGAGAGGCACCATCACGACCGGAGCGGGGTTTAGGTCATGACAGGATGAATGAGTTTTGGTTCGAACCTCGAGTTTTGACCAAGCGGGCCTAGGGTCTATTTTTGACTTTTTGGGAGAAATGTTGGGAAACCTATATTTATATATTGAAATTGATGTCTTTAGTACTATTTGATGTTATTAAGTTAATTATGGTTAGATACAGGTGAATTTGAGGTGAAATAGTGGAAAAGCGGTAATTGAGCATTGATTGGCCTGTGAATCGAGGTAAGCATTGTATCTAACTTTGACTCGAGGGATTAGGAATCTTTGACTTAATTTATATGTGAAAATCGATGTGAGTGGCGTATAGGTGAAGTGACGAGTACCTATTTATCTGTTTTGCATGTTTTCTTCTCGTTCTTATTATATTGTCTTCCCTGCATTAATTGTTACATGCTTTACTGATATTTGCATGTTTAATTGTTACTTGTCAGATATTTTTTCTTGTTGTTGAAGGTATTAGATATCTCGTAGTTTTATTGTCTTATATTATTGGTTTAAGCTGGTTTATCAGTGTTTTATGGTATATTTTCGATTGGTTTCGTTGAGTAGTATTATTTGTATGAAGTTTCATTATGTACAAGCTTTCTGTTTGATTTGGTTAGAGGTTTATATACTGTGAAGAGTTTTGAGTAAATCATGAAATTTTTGTTCTTATTGAGTAACGGGTAATGGTATGGTGGGATCGGATTACACACCGCAATATGAGGAATAATGGTGATATATTGAGGAGGAATAAGAGTGAATTGCTATTATATGGTGGAATCGGGTTGCCCACCGCAACAGAAGAAATAAAGGTGATATATTAAGGAGGAATAAGGGTGAACTACTATTATAGTGGGGTCGGGTTGTACGTCGCAACAGAAAAAAAAGGTTGATTGATATGGAGAATAAGGGTGTATATTCAATTAATATTGGCTATGGTGGGACTGGGATGCGCGCCGCATCAGTTTATGTGTTTATATATCTTTCTTCTATTGTGTACGTTATTCTCTAGCTTTGTATTTCACTTAAGTATTGGTTATAGATGGATACTGATAAGATACTTGAGTTCTATATTCATTCCTTGCAAGTTATTGTTTATTTTGTTCCGTTCTTCTTTCTGCTTTTATTATACAATGTATGCAGGTTATGTTATAATTGCCCGCCATAGCCTCGTCACTACTCGTCAAGGTTAGGCTCGGCACTTACCAGTACATGGGGTCGGTAGTACTGATACTATACTTTATACTTTCTATGCAGATTTTGGAGCAGGTAGTGGCTGATCGAGAGGTCGGTTGGAGATATATTCGACTAGGAGACCAAAGGTAGTCCTGCCGGCATCCGCAAGCCCTGACGTCTCCTTCTATATTTCTATATTACTGTTTTACTTTATTTCCAAAATAGGTGTACTTTCTTTTGGATTGATGTTTGTAGAAAATCCTAGTGTGTTCGTGGATTGTGACACCGAATTTTGGGTGGTAATAGCAACAATAATGGTAATAGTATCTAAACAAAGAGGCTATTTATTTACTTCCGCAATTATTTCTACTTATTTTAGTTAGTTTGCTTTTAATCATTAAAACGTAAAGAAAAAAGTTTAATAATACGCTAACATTAACTTGCCTAGAAAATGTGATATTAGGCGTCATCACAATCTCTATTGGGGAAATTTCTGGTTGAGACAGTCACGTCCCAATAATACGGTTGAAAGAAATAATATTATCAACCAAGAGATCACCACCACCATTACTCTAATTCAAATATATTAACTTGCATATCGTGTTTATATCAAATCAAAAAATTTAATTTTATTAATTATAAATTAAAATAGAGGATATATAATAATACTTAACCATTGATGTAACAGATGCATATAGTCCCGATCTTTTTGAAATATGATGATTAAATTGATTAATTTTAGGTGTAAATTAAGACATATTTTAAAATTTACATAATTAGAACCACATAAAAAGCACTATAATAATAATTTAAAATATTTAAGAATTATTTATAAAATATGATCAAAGGAAATTTTGTTTGACGCTCAAAATATGTTTATTCTTTTTTTGAATTTAAAGGAGTATAGAAATTACATGTACTGCAGAATTGTCAATTGATTAAGCAGCTTATATTTGTTAAACAAAAACTAGAAATACAGATTACTTGTTTGACTATACTTTTCTTGTTGCCTTTCCTACAAGTTGATTAACTCTAGAAAATCAACAAACTTATTCAAAATAAGAAATAACAATGATCACAATATCAAAAAATGTAGCATCTGACAACTAATTCATAAATACCAATACCTAGGAAATCCCATGCAGTGCATGACTTCTTTCACTGACACATTGATTAGTTTCTCTACACATTTGTTCCTCTCTTTTCTGTTTTGCCACCTAAACATAGGAGAAAATTAAATAACCAATCAAACATCATAATTTTTTTGGTTTTCTACTCGTCTTATATCAGTATTAGAACATTACTAAATTCGAATTTGCGTTGTAAAATTTCATATTAGTATACGCTCTCTGATAAAGATAATTTCATAATTAAATAAATTTTTTTTGTTTCCCACCCATTATGTATCTGTACTGAAACCTGACCAAGTACGAATTCGCACTATAAAATCTCGTATTAAAGGTAAAACGCTCTTCAACAAAGATGACTTTATAATCAAACATCACAATTTGTTTGGTTTTCCACGAATTGTATACCAATATTAAAGCCCGACTAAATTCGAAATTCACACCAAAAAATTTCGCTCTCTACCAAAAACGATTCCATAATCAAACATCATATGAAAATAGAGAAAGTGAACTCATAATGGTAAAACTTTGAACTAAGATTAGAAATTCAAGTTGAATAATACAGGTCAAGAAACTATATATACATGACTCTATTTAATGTACTAGTAGCAGTACTACTACTAACTAATCCATTAAATTGACACCACTAGATACCCTTTTCAAACAGCTACCTCAAATTTAATGTAACTCATGGACTTCTCTTGAATAAACTATTGAAACTTCACCTCCAATTTCACAGAAGCTACACTACTTTGATTTCTTGACCATACTTCAAATAGTAATAATTCCACTATTTCCAGACTTGTTTTTGCCATTAATGTGCCATAAAATGCAGGTCTAAAAACAAAAATGGAAATAGCTATAGTACTGAATACAAACAAAACAAGAACACTCTGACTTACTATATATATTAATGGCAAAGAATAAACCTCTGATGACATAACTGAATCGGTTTCTTCTTCAACTTTTGTGACTTTGGACTTCAGTGTAAAATTCAACTAAGTAATATTTATGCATTAAACTGAAAAGGGTATCTAAATAATCCAAGAAAAGTTAAGTAAATGATCAAGAAATTACGTAATAAGAACTTTCTTGAAATTTAGTTGTGTAGAGGATTAGGACCAGAAGGGACTAATCTTTTTTCAACACCATATCTTGGGTCAATTTCATCTAGTGATGAAGACGACGGTGGCGACGGCGGCGACGGTGGCGATGGCAACGGTGAAAATGGTGGACAGTGGCGAATTCTTTGGAGTTGATAGCATATAACAGCAGCTGAATGGCCATTTTTTTTGTCAGTGTTGCAAGAAGGAAGATGATCTTGATCATGTTGTTTGGTTAAATGTGCAATTGGAATTGTTTGGGTTTGTTGTATAGCCATTATGGAGAAAGGAAAAAGGATCAAATAAGCAAGAAATATACACTTATACGCCATTCTTGAACTTGAAGAAAAAGGAGCTGGTTTCATGGCTATTTCTGCAAATTTGAGAGGCAAAAACAAAGAGAAAGAGAGATAGAAATAGAGGTTTTGTATATATGGTGAAAAATAAAGAGAAGGTTTTTATATATGAAAAGGGACAGAGTTTTTAAGAACTACACGTATCAAAAAGGGGAGAAATTAAGACATTTTTTTCATCAAATAAGTCACGCAAATTTCCGGTTGAGTTGAATTTTTTGAACTTTGTATTATTTAGAGATCTAATTTTGGGTTTGAGCTCATTTATAAGTTTATAACAACAACAACAACTACCCAGTATACTCCTACCAGGTGGGATCTGGGGAGGGTATTATATAGACGAGCCTTACCCCTACCCGAAAGGGCAAATAGGCTGTTTCCAAAAGACCCTCGGCGCATAGGATAAAATGGAAAGCTGCATTGGAACAAAGACAAAATTAGGAACCAAAGCAAGACAAAACAAAATAATAAAGCATAAGTAATCCCGCAGAAATAACGTAAATAATTATGCAAACATAAGAAACATAAATACAGTCGCATGCAATAATAACAAGCAGTAACTACCATACTAACAACCAAAAGGGGACCTAAGCTAAAACACTAGTCATCTATGGGTAACCCTACTATCCCACACCCAACCCCGGGTGAGGCGAACGAAGGACTCTAAGAGCCCCTAGCCTGCAACCCTGATTCTAGACCTCCAGACTCCCCTATCAAGGGTCATGCCCTCGGTAACCTGCATTCTAGTCATGTCCTGCCTAATCACCTCTCCCCAATGCTTCTTAGGCCTCCCTCTACCTCGCCGACCACCAACAATCACCAACCGCTCGCAGCTCCTCACCGGGGCATCGGGGCCCCTCCTCCGTACATGCCCGAACCACCTCAGCCTCGCTTCCCCCATCTTCTCGTCCACCGGGGCCACCCCTACCTTCTGTAGAATAACTTCGTTCTTAATCTTATCTAGCCTGGTGTGCCCACACATCCACCTAAGCATCCTCATCTCCACAACCTTCATTCTCTGAACATGAGAGTTCTTCACGGGCCAGCACTCCGCCCCATACAACATCATTTATAAGTTTATAAGATAATATGAAAATGCCTTCTTATTTAATTATAGAGACTTAAAGATGACTTGTAATTAAGGATGTGGGGACAATATGGAGAGTTGTCAAAGGCTAATTAATGATAGAAAATGAAGATTATTATAATCTCTCCTATTTTCTTTCTCTTAAATTGATTAATATGTAGTGAGAATTTACACTAGGAATTTTCAAACTTAGAAATGGTACTTATTGTGATAGCTGTTATTAACTTGTTTTTAGACGTTTCCTCAAGTGTTTAAGATAACCTAAATTACAAATTACAGTTAAATTATAGGATTCGAAGGCGACAAAGTTTTCACTAATTTAATGGCATGTCTTTACTATCTAGTCTTTAAGAAGACATTATGTTATTTTCATACATTAGCATCATTAATTCGTTACTTACCATCATACTTAGCAGTGTTTTAAAAGGCTTTTTTGGACTCTTTTTGGGGCTCGCTCCAGAACAGAACACTAACAAAACACTTTGAAACTCATATGCGGGGCTTAGTTCTATGAGGCTTACGTCCCCAAGCACCCGATTGTGCGCTCTAAATACACCTAACATTCAACGTTCGGGACTCGCCCAATAGTTCCTATGCAAATCATTTGTTGAATTCATTAATGTGCATCGCTTACTCTTAAAATTCTTTAACAAATGAATGATTAAAGTTCTTTTTACTTATAGAAATATAAAAATTATGAATAACTCAAATAACGAGTTATAGTATTGCATATTTACTAATTGAAAATATCATGAGAATGAATATCATTTGAATATTTCTTCTAAAAATAAAAGACCAAAATTTATATCTTTACTTGATAGATTTTCATGTCTTAGTTCTTTGTCTCTCAAAAATCATCATATATTTTTTGTTTACTATTTAAAAATAATTTTATATATACTCATGAAAGGGTAATATTTTAAATTACAATGATGATAAAATTTATTGAGTATTTTCTTTCAAAGAGGTAAAATATTCATTTTGATAATATTTTTAAGAGATTATAATTTTAATTGTTTGAACGTTAAGAGGTTATAGTCAATTTATATTTCATAGTAACTTTAATAATATTATATTATTTATACTTGTAAGACATGCTAAATATTTTATTTTATATGAAATTCTTTAATTATTTTTAGCTTTTGAACTTTTAATGTATTTTTTAATATTTTTATTGTGTTATAATGCTATATTATTAATTCATAAATTTAAAAATTTAAAGATTCGTGAGGTTTATACCCTGTGTTATGAGGCTTTCGCCTCGGCCCAGTAAAACGCTTCTTCTCATGCTGAGTGATACTTAGTAATATATTTAGAAATGGGATTTTAACATATACATCACATATAGCAAACCTTATAACCACTCATGTTCAAGGTTAGTGTTTATTACATTTAAGTATACCACCTTTCAATTTATGTACCAAAATTTATCTTTAAGATTTAAGGATCAACTATTAATTAAAGGCTTGATTTGTGAAAATATTAGAGGCTTGATTTGTGGAACAAGATCTTTTCATATAATTTTTTTACAAGATCTTTTTTACACGTTTACAGTTATTCACAATAATGTTTTTAAATAATTTTACAAAGTAAAATAGAAAACATTGATTTTAATAATTCAAAAAATAAAAAAAAAAGTCGAAATAAGATTTTAAATTTTTGAAGATGGAGTTTATATACTCAAAGTTCGACGTCGGGTTTCAAAAATGCATTTTTTGTGGAATGCATTTTTTCATTATTTTTCTTAATATTATAATATTTGGCCAAAACTTTTAGAAGGGAAAAACTGATTTTGAATAGAAATAAAAATAATTTTTTAGAGCAGAAAAACTTAATTTTTAAAAATTTTATTTTGTATGAAAAATACATTTAGAAACAATTTTTAAAAGTTTGGCCAAATACTGATTGTTGCTCAAAAGTATATTTTAAATTAATTAATTAAACACAAATAACTTTTCATCAAAAATACTTTTTGAAAATTGTTTCATCAAAAATACAAATTGTAGTTAATTTTAGTTTTTTGGAGTTAATTTGTAGTTAATTGGCAAAATGTACTGTTTAATCAAATTTGTAGTTAATTGTAGTGTTTGTGATTTAATGTAGTTTAATGTACTTTTTTTTTGGAACTGTGACTGTTGACTCAAATTTGTAGTTAATTATAGTTTTTGTAGTTTAATGTAGTTAATTATAGTTTTTGTAGTTTAATGTAGTTTAATGTAGGTAAAATGTAGTTAACTTTTTATTTATAAGGTTTAATGTATCGTCATGATATATATGTAGTTACAGTCTAGTTGATTTGTAATTTGTAAAGTAATTTTTACAAATCAGCTGCAAAGAAACTGCATATAAACGTTAACTACATTTACCCACATTTGACTACATTTTAAAAACACACTGGAAACACTTTATATAACCTTAACTACATTTGACTACATTATCAAAACTCACTGGAAACACTGCATATAACCTTAACTACATTTACCTACATTTGACTATATTTTAAAAATTCACTGGTAAACACTTCATATAATCTTAACTACATTTAACTACAATTGACTACATTTTAAAAACTCACTGCAAACAAGTTCAACAGCTGCTACTTTTTTTGTAATTAAACGCTGGAACATCTGCATTGTAATTAAACGCTGGAACATCTGCATTGATGTCCAAAAATTTGGCCAGCAGCAGCAGTAAATGGAAATCTGAGATTCGCTTCACAAAAGAGAGACTCTTTGTTCGATTGAAATGATCTTTTAATGCTCTCATGCTCACAGGAATATTCCTATTTTCAATGGGAAATGATGATGATAGAGGACCCTGCGCAATCATAAGAATTCACATGAGACGAGAGCAGAAGAGAGTAGATGCTCAAAGTATATATTATCATTAGTTCGATAGCAAAGGAGAAAAGAAGACAAAGGGAGAAGGGTTTTTTCCGTCAATTTGACATATCTGCCAAAGACGTGGTTCTTATTCTTTGAGCAACAATTGCAATGGCAGGCCTTACTATTACAATCAGTTAAGGTAAATATCAACAATTGAATTAGGAGTAACAGTTCTCCTTTGCACATATCAACAATTGAATTAGGAGTAACAGTTTGAAAGGAAAGTTACAGCATTTAAGATTTTAGCTTAACTGATTTAGCATTTATTTGGTACAAAATCAAAGATTAATTAGGAGCCATAAATACATGAGTTATTTTAGGATACAATTCATTTAACATAGATTTGAGCCTTAATAAAGGCGTTATTTTAGGAGGCAACATTTGGAAAGATTCCGCTTGGTACATATTGTGTAACAAAAACATGGGATATGAGGGTAATAAACAAACAATGCACAATAATGATAGTAACGTTTGTTATATGGGATGTATAGGTAAAAATCCCTTTAGAAATTGTTCGTTTTGGAATGAAAATAGAGCTGGTAGAATGTAATTGGTACCCAATCAAATAGCTAACATGCACAAATTGACTCCGGCAATATCGTTATCAAAATAGAAAAGACGTATATAAAAATAATTTAAGAAAAATATCTCGTACTGAATTATATGTATTATACTCAGTAAATAGTTGTATGTATTGACTCTGAATTACATATAATGTAATTATTGAGTCATTTAATCTATAGTGTGGGATAATCTTGAATATATTATTGTTGTTTTATTGAATTATTTAGTTGCTCTACGGTAAATATTTACTCGACCGGAATGTTTTCATCAAATTAAGCAATTTAACTTTAGCAATTAAAAATTAATGTAAATATATATATATATATATATATATATATATATATATATATATATATATATATATATATATATATATATATGATTAGATTATGATTAAGTGAGAAATATGTATTTAAACAATAAGTATCTTAAATTCATTAGTCTGATATAAATATGAAATGCGAGTAAATATTTATCTTTATTCCACATTGATTGTGTAGTAAATTCCAAATAGATTTATAAAGGTCTTATATCACTACATTCATCATTCGTTAGTTTTTGGTTGGATGATCAAACTCTCTAACGATGTATAAGAGCCAACCCTACACACTAATAAGTAGGGGTGTACATAGTCCGAGTTGGTTCGAATTTTACAATTACCAAACTAAATTAATTTTGTCGGGTTATTAAATCTAAAGACCAAACCAAACCAATAAATTCGGGTTTTCAATATCGGTTTTTCTCGGATTTTCAGGTTTTTCGGGTTTTCGGATTTTTTCCCGATAAAATCTTCGTAGAATATATAACGTATGCTCAAAATATTTCTTTAATCCTAGTAAGATACAACTATATAAAGTATTTTTCAAGAAAATAATACAAAATATGAGACATGTCATGACTCATGACGTTATCCTAAAATATTCAACAATAAAAAAATAATAAAATTATGTACTATAAATATTGCTAATTAAAAAGTCATAATACCATTAAACATAAGCTAAAAGCACTAATTAATGCTAAACTAGATAGACTAATAAGGGAGTATTAATTATATGCCTAAAAGCTAAAGAAAAAATAAAATTGGTAATGTATTTTTATCTAAATTATTGCAAAATACAAAATAGACATTTAATACATTCCCGTTCCTAATATTGAATTGAATGTCTTTTGTTATCATTAGTATTGATTGCTAGCATTATTTAATCTACTAATATTAATGGCTATAAAATTTATTGGAGCATTCAAAAGTTCTAAATCAAACCTTAAAATAATACCTTAAAACATAAAATTATGAAATTTTTTAAGAAATATTCATAAATTACATTACAATAAGTATATTTATATATTAAATATATCTAAAATTGCTATATATGTAATGTCGGGTTGGTTTGGTTTCGGTTTGACTTTCTCTAGTTAAAACCAAAACCAAACCAATTATGGTCGGGTTTTTTTCCCAATACCAAACTAAGTCAAACCAAACCATAGTCGGGCTTTTTTTCTCGGTTTGACTCGGATTATCGGGTTGGTGCGGTTTATCGGTTTTCTTTGTACACCCCCTACTAATAAGTTCGCACTAAACAACATTTGGGGTGTGTTTGGTATAAAGGAGAATATTTTCTGTGAAAAATATTTTTTTGAAAAATAAAACTTATTTATTTTTTGGTATTTATGCAAATTAAGGAAAATGATTTCTTAACAGTATTTATAAATAATTTAGATATAATAAGCATGAAGCCATAAACTTTCAAACCAACAACCTTCCGAATCCACAAATTTTATAAACTTTCGAACCGCTAAACTTTTAAAACCTCAGAATTTCGAACTCGTAAACTTCCAGACACATAAACCTCCGAACTCATAATTTGAAACTTGTAAAATTTTAATCCTTTAAACCAATAAATAATAAAATTAAACTGCAAAATACAATTAAAAATTTTTTCGAGGGGGGGAGGGGGAGGGAGTGGGGCAATAAAATGAAAAAAAGAAAATTTAAATTACAAAAAAAAGTAATTTTTTATGAGGGGGAGGGGAGACAAGTGGAGGGTGGGTGGTGCATAAAAATAAAAAAATAAAAATTTAAAATTGCAAAAAAATAAAAATAAATTAAGGTAAAAGAGATATTTTCTTTTTCAGGGGAGAGGGGTAGTTGGATGGGTGGTAACAAAAAAAACTGAAATTTGAAAAGAAAAAAAAACCTTTTTTTTTGGAGAGGGGGTGTGGTGGGTTGGTGAGGATGGGAAAGATTAAGGAGTTTTGGAAATGTTTTCCCTTCTTTTGATAAGAAAAATGTTTTCCTCCAAATGGAGGAAAATAAATTGATAAGGAATATATTTTTCAAAATATTTAAGCCAACCAAATATGAGAAAATTGAAAAATATTTTTCAAAAAATATTTTCCTTCGTACCAAACACACCCTTGAATTCCTTACAATTTCTTTACCCTTTTTCTTTAATTGTTTTTTAGTTTTGTTGCTTAAATTCGACAAACAAGGGGAGTTAACCCCATATAAATTTCAAGAGGGAATAAAAAGAAAGGAACATAAAATAGTAAGGGATAAGTAGAGGAAATTTATCCAAATAGGAAACTTAAAATATTAGTTTTCCCAAGAGAAGACTTACTTCTTCTATCCCTCTCTCTCAATTTCCTTTCCAGTTCCTATAGTTAATATCCAAATTAAATTAGAAAAGAAAGGTTCTGTGGTCATTCTCCATTCATTTCTCTTCTGTTCTCTAAGTTCCAAGGAAAGCATAAATGATTGTTAGGATTCCTTTTTATTGTTTTTGTTAATAAAATTTATAGGTCACGGGTTCGAACCGCAGAATAGGTCACTAAGACTAGTATTGGTGGCCTACATCACACCCTCTTGGGATGTGATCCTTCCCCAACCCTACATGAACGCGGGAAAATTCGTGTACCGGGCTGTTCTTTTATTTGTTAATAACAATTGTAGCTATATGCATAATCTTAGTCCTTGCTGCAAGCTGCAGTAGCAAATGTGCATAGGCCTATTTGATTATTTTATCAACAAATGAACAATTAAACAATGAAACAATACAGTAAACTTGGAATGGAAAAGGTAATCTTAATGACAAAAAAAAATGAATGGAAAAGAATATAAGAAGCAACCAAAACTGCAAATAGGCCTTGAGCCAAATGCCAGAAACTTCAGTAAATCTGATGTTGAAGCAAGAGTTCTCTCTCACTTCCCAACTATTTGACGTGCACGTCGATTGGCACCTTTAACTCGAGAGTTTAGTTCCTCAACATCTTTGTCAAGATCATCGATAGCTTTGTTTTGCCTGCATTTGACAGATTTCAATAATATGTGTTAATAGGATAAAAGACAGAAATAAGCAAATGATGCCTTAGCCAAGCAGAAAAACAGTATACAGAATGAAATATTTGATGAATGGAGTTTAACTTCCTATCCTATCATCTAATAGATAACTACAGGTAGTTCTGTTCATAATAAGTGGAATTAGTTAATTGAAAAACAAAATAGCCGACAT
Organism: Nicotiana benthamiana; assembly: GCA_034376525.1. NCBI lineage: Eukaryota > Viridiplantae > Streptophyta > Magnoliopsida > Solanales > Solanaceae > Nicotiana > Nicotiana benthamiana. The sequence goes on along the minus strand of CM067330.1, from coordinate 57,410,024 downwards.
GCTGCAACAAGTTAAATTACATTAATAGGTCAAAGTTCTTTTAATTGCCCGTGTAAATAAGTTAAATCTTGATGTTATTTTCCATGTACGATTGCCACCACACTGAACTATCCCACCAACAGAAAAAGAACAAAACTATATGTTCATTATAGGTATAGTTTAGTTCAGTATCATAGATGAAGGTTGACAGTCACTTCATGACGCCGTCTCAAAAGCACATTTTAAACTTCAGAAAACTTTAGCTTATTAACATCTTTCAAAAGTTAATCAGGTTAGTAGATTTGTCCTTCAAAGAAAAATATCAGGTACTGCTAGTAAAATTAGACGATACTTACTTGTCAAGTTCAGATCCCATGTCAACAGCCATGCCTTTTAGATCACCCAATATGTTGCTAAGATCTGAAAGTGCATCATCTTGCTTCGCCTTCTCCAACTGGTTAAACATAAAAATAGTTTAAACATGAAAAGAAAACATAAATTTAACTTTTTAATGTAGAAGTAATTGCCACAAATAGCGAGATTGAGTAAATACAAAATGTACCTCCACTAGCTGCATAGCATTCATCGATTCAGGAGGAGGTGTGCTTGAGGCTGACTTTCCTTTTTTACCATTAGATAAACCTAATTTTTCCCTTTCATTTGCACTACTTTCCTTCCCTCTATAATTATCATCTATAAGAACCACCGGATGAAAATCAGTATCTCTGTTAGCAATTAAAATTACAGAAAGAAGAAGAGTGAATATGATATGGAGGATAACATAAAACCTTTTGAAGTTCGAGGCCCTTTAATATCGTGGCTCTTCTTCGGCTTCCAAGGCATAGAGAACATACCACCAAGATTGTTCAATAACTTCTCCCCCTGGAATGCAGAAAACATGTTTCGTTATTGTCAACTTAAGTCATGTCAGATGGACCATATCTTCCAATTGTACCAAATAATAAACATATCGCACGAGCAAATTAAAGCTAATTAAGCTACACCCTCAGCTTTAAATTGCTTGCATGAGGCAAATTGTTTGACTTAGATTCCTCTACTCATGAATTCAGAAATTGAACTTGTAGTGAAGACAAAGAAAAAGGAACTCGGATTGGCTAAAGAAACATGAAAAATGCAAAAGACTGATAAGCTCAACAAGATAAAGCTTTCCCATTAGTGGTAAACTGAAATAGAATTCAAAATGAGACAACTCATAACATTTGGAGGACAAAGAAACACATTGTTCATAGAGAGTACTCTACCAGTTTTCACTGAAAGGGAATTATTTTAACTTAATTTACAATATCCTTGTATTTTAACAAATTACTGCAGGTTATTTGATCTATTTTCTAAGATATCATATTAGACTTGCTATGAATAGTCACCACTTGTCGTAGATAACTTGACCTGTTGGTGTATAATGCAAGTGCACAAGAAGTAAATGGAACTCTTGAAAAATGAAGTGCAATAATAATTGAAGTGATCGATACCTTGCTCAAATCGCGGTCCATATCAACAGCCATCATGTGAGTACGATGAATTTGCTCACCTTGCTTATGCAAGGTATCGAGTGTCTTAGCACCATCCTGTCTAATATCCTCAGCTATCTTCAAACAGTTATTCACCGAACTCGTGGTCTCCTTAGCTTGGTTTACAGCATAACCTTCCAATTCTTGCATAGACATGTTATCAAAGTCCTGTGTCTTACTTTTATTTTTGTTCCTTGTCCCGGATGATGATGATGTTCCAAAATCATCATCATCTGGTGTGACAAGAACTGGTTCAGAAGAAGTTCTTCGAGCATTTTTAGTTCCATGTTTTTCATCAGAATGTGAAGGGGTTGTATTTGTAGTAGCAGGGTCTGATTTACCTTTCCTGAAGCCAAACATTTTTGGAAATTGAGTGGAATCTGCTTTTTTGGGAACTAAAGGGATTTTTCTAAAGGATCAGTATTTTGCACTTAATAGGATCACCTGAAATGCAAACAATTTCAAGATTATAAACAAAAGGCTCAAATTGCTTGGAAAACAAAAAACATATCCCTTCCATATTACACATAAAAACCACTATCAGCAAATTAGTAAGACTTCAACTGTACAACAGCTTTTTGGCCAAAATATTACTGGGAAAGTTATTGCCATGTAACATGAAGTCACGGGTTCGAGCCGTGGAAACATCATCTTATAGAAATATAGGATAAGGTTGTGTATGGTAGACCCTTATGGTCCGGCTTTTCCCGGGCACAGGGACAAATTTAGGGTGGCCGAACTCGAACCCCCTTCACGGAAATATTACAGTATATTTAAGGAAAAATCTATTTTTTACTTGTATATATTAAGTTTTGAATTCCTTAACACAACCTAAAAGTGTAGCTTAGCAGTCAAGGGTTTTCAAAACTTTGTAAGGTCATAAGTTCAATTCTCATTAACTACGATCTTTTTTAACTTTTTTCTTTTTGAATCCCCTTAGAAATCTTGCATCCATCACTGCTCGGACACCACACATATAGCAGGACTTAGTGCACTGCCTTTTTTTTTTTTTTTTTATTTCTGATGGTTTAACATGCTATTAATGCAGTGGCGAAATAGTCTAGTTCCAAACAGGATCAAGTGAATGAATTTTAGCAGAAGCCCATCAATTGCACAATAAAAAGAACCATTCACAAAATACGTGATAAAAATGACCAAGATAAAAAAACAAAACGCACATACCACAATATTGAGTCAGAAATGATCACCAAAACATGAATTCATTTGAGCAAAAATCCATCATAATTAATCAAGTGAGGAAAGCCAACATCAACAAAAACGAAAAAGGAGAAAAGGGCCGTAACCAAATTTCAACAAAATTTAATCCATATTCATATATTAAAAAGAGAACAAGACGAGAAGAAATGCACACACTAAAACTGATGCAGGACAAACTATGAATTCATTTAGGGAAACCCATCTCAATTAATCAAATGAGGAAACTATCATCAACAAAAAAAATTTAAAAAAAAAAACGAAAAAAGGAGAAAAAGATCGTACCCAAAAAAAAAAATTAAAAAAGAACAATGAAAAAGATGTGTATGAAATAAATACCTGGGAATGTTGTCTATTTGTAGAGTTATGGATATGGAAAGAAGGGAGGCAATGGAGAAGAAGAAATACTGAAAATGAAGAAATTTCTTCCTCTCCAACGCGCAATTAGAATGAAGAAATGATGGACAGAAAGAGCCTCTTTTTGAATGGATCAAATACTGAAGGGAGAAAAGTGGAAGGTCCCGCGGAAAACCAGGTTTTCTAGAGATCCTTGACCGTTGGGATTTTACATTTCTGTTTCTACATCACATTTACACCTCTTCATTTTTTTTCTTTTCGGGCTAATTCGAGAATATTATTTTCCCTTTAATTCCATGAGACTTTTATTTGGGTCCCAATAGCGGGGAGAAATTTAAAAATAGCTATCGTTCAAAAATAGCTCAGTTTTAAAAGTAATCGAAATTTTGCCACTTTTTATGTAATGATAAATTTGAATGAAAACACTATTCAAAACTCGAAAAAATACTCTAGCATAATATACTGAAGTTCTAATATAATATATCGGTGCACAATAATATACTTGAGTTTGGAGCACCAGTGCTCCAGTTTTTAGTATATTATACTGGAGCCAGCAAAGTATACCGGCCCAGCATAATATGCTGGAAGTTCATACACAGGTGCATTGAAGTCTAGTATATTATGCTGGACCAGTCTCTGTTGCAGTCTATTGAGTTGGTAGACGCCGGCTATTTTTGAATAACCAATCTAAAAACTGGCTAGACCGTGTAATTTTTATCAAATAGCCCCCTGATCACGCCCAACTACGCTTATAAAAAGACCTAAGTCGTCGTTCCAAATACAATCTGGTTTACAAGTCTGGAGTCAAATTCCACAGAGAACAAAGGCTTAGCTACAGTTGTTCACTGTCACCGACAAGACAAGCTTGAATAATTCCTAACTTATAAATATTAAGATTCTTGTGTTTAACTAATTAATTAATAAATTAAAATAGTAAATTGACAACTAAGATACTAAAGGTTAGAGACAAGATTAAGTAGGTATAGAATTATGATTTTCCCTATTGTTGGAATCCTTTTCGCTACGTTTTCTATAAATTCGCCTAAGTATTCTCTACCGATCATGAGCACTCTGACATTCGTAACTCTCTCCCGAGTAATTACCACAATTTACTAGACATATTCTCCCGAATTACGGTAATCCAAGGTCCGCCTCGTGGGATCCAAGTTGAAAGAGAAAAATTGAACAAGTTTGGTCGTCCCCTGTTGGGATGTACAATTAAACCTATGTTTAAAGTTCAATTTTTTCAGAGGACAAGGCAATATGAATGTTCTATCATGTTCCATCAATACTCTAAAGGGGTTATACGATATATCCGGTGTGGAAGTAGGAAAACATTTCTATTGGCAGATAGGGGGTTTCCAAGTACACGGCCAAGTACTAATTACTTCTTGGGTTGTAATTGCTATCTTATTAGGTTTAGCCACTATAATTGTCCTTTTGCATGATGGGTCAGCGAGGAAATGGGAACAGCGGCTTAAGCCATTAGGTGGAGGCGCTTTCCATCCTCTTTTCTAGATTCATGGATATTGAATCAACCGAACGCACTTCTAACACATGTTCTACTTTTGGAAGACCTTATGTTATATCACCAGATCTCGATTTTTCATATACAAATGTAACTAATGTACTCCTTCTTAAGCTGACATTAAATATGGCTCACTCGGATTGCACTCAAAGTTTCTTTATCGCTAATCCTACCTTTAAACCATTCGTATTAATCTCTCATATACGTTAGGAGTGATGTTGTTCAACAACTACCTAAATATGCATTCGTTTCCGAGTAGTACACACTAAATAAGCACAGTCCATTGAGAGCTCTTCAACCAACTACAATAATAATGTAGTTGAACGAATAAAAAAATACTACGGCAAAACTATATTAAAGTAACAAGACTATCATCCTCCAATAGGTTCCATCAAAACCCTAGATTACAAATTAGCTATTCATAATAGTATGCATAACTACAATACTAGAATTCAAAAGTATGTTCTCGTTCCTTCAAAATAGCATTTTTACATGTATTTGCACTAAAATAGTGTCGGGCCCAGATGAAACACCTTTTCCTGTGCAAAATAGGACTCTGACTCTGTAAAATTTGTACATACGCGCCGCACGCTACGGCTCACTGTGCGACGCGGCAGTGGGAAAGTTCAGAGAGCTATTTTCTGACAGACTGTCGGCGCACTGTGCGGCACAGTAATGGAAATTAGCAAACATGCAAAACATAAAATCTGTAGCCCTTTCAAATAGCTTTCCAATGATATATTGTGGAGCTCAAACAGAGTTCTAAATGAAAAGTTATGTGCATTTTACTAAGCAATGCGTTGTATGCCCGCTCGATTCTCCGTTTCGTTCTTCACTATCATCCGTTGATTCCCGAACACGATCTTGGCCTGATTCCTTGGGCTTTTATTCAGACTTCAAAGCCCCAAATCACTTGAATTTCATTTTATAATATCTACATAGCTCGGAATCACTCCTACAAGGCATAAAATATACAATTAGTGCAAAACACTAGTAATTAAAGCTCAAACGCAATTAAAGAACAGTAAATTAGAGTGTAATAAGCGACTAAAATACGCAATTATATCATATAATCAATATCCCACACTTAAACCACTGCTCCTCCTTGAACAATCAAACTATACTTTATATATACATGACCTTTTTAAACAATTCTCCTAACTCATCACACCAAGAATATTTAAAATAGACTAAGCATAAAAGCATAACATCTGCACCTCCAGATTTGACTCACAAGTATCATGCATTATTCAAAATTCACCCACTTACTCTAACATGAAGGTCAATGACATTACCTTTCCTTCATGAATCAAATGCTCTCACAATACAAAACAAAGTATTTCCACACACAAAATAATATTTAAGAACAATTAGGAACTCAAGATAGAAAGAATTCACTCACTCTCAGAAATAACATTCATATGCTACAAAAGACGCACCATAAGCTTGCCCGTAGTGTATACTCCACTAATCGAGTTCATTTACTCTAAGATCAAATAGGAATTCATTAGTTGCAATCTAGGATGCTGGTCGGGTAGGGTACATTTGGATATAAAAGTGACTATACCTTCCAAAGCACTTTAATACATATACTTTAACATTAAAGCTCATACTTATGTCAAACCATGACACCCCCTTCACATCAAGATACATTACATTATACTTCTTTAAGCACAATTACATCAAGAGTCACGATTTATTTAAAATATGTTTTTCCACAGCAATACAACTATTTTCCATTTCCTTTCTTTTTTAGTTCAAGTGGCTCTTACTTTATCAAAATAATACACATTTCTCCTTATTTCATTGGTTCCACTCAAAATCCAAACTAACCACCCACACTTTAACTTTTACAAAGTTCAAAATAATTCAATTGCTCATGAGAGGTTAAACGGTTCAAGTAGATGGTTAACTCAAACAAACTATTAATGCTTTGTAATGTGGTTGCCAAAGAAACATGATTACATGCTCAAATGGGTTAACTACGATACATAAAAATTGGGCGAGTAAAATATACATATTTGGCTAAACAAAGAAATGCATATATCACTTTCAAGACTGAAGAAAACTACTATTTCGCTTTGAAAATACACGGGCAAGTTCAGGCATCAACTGTAATGCACATAATAACACTCAAACCTCACACACACATGGTACATAACTTACTCAGGATTGGATTCATCAAGACACTCTACTCAAAGCAGTAAAACAAAGTTAAGATCATACAATTTAAGGTACTTATGTAAGAGTCAAAAAATGAGCTTAAGCATCACAACCAATGTACTCACTATTCTCAAGGCATAAAGATTCAAGAGCTATTGTTTCAATTCAAAACATAGCACAATGGCTCCTATTCCTTAAAAAAAACTAACTACACCATATTCAAACAAAACTCTTGAAAAAGAACCGCAGCATAAAGAAAAATTAGGGGGGCGGGGTTGCTACACTACCTATAAAGAAAATACTTTTATCCTTTTTCTTTAGACTTAAATTCCTCAAGAAAATTTTCTAATAGATCCATCGTCGAGAAAAGTTCATTTTAAAGAACAAATATTATTCAATTAAACTAACACAGCTAAAGTAGCATAGAAAGTCACCCAGAAAATATCCTCATCCTACACTTAAAATTGTGCATTGTTCCCAAATGCACATCATAACTATAAGAGGGTAAAAGAAACTCCCTGGTAGGCCAAAGACCGAAGCAGTGGCAGCTTATAGGGGTACTCAAATTTCTCTCAGGCTTGGTCATTCGTCCGGGTATCTCACACTTAGTTTCAATTATCTGATTTGCTGTTGCATCCTTCCAATATCTTGTTTTCCATGCTACTAGAAAAAATCGACACTACAAAAATAATACAATAAAAAATAAAAAAAAATAAAAGAAAGCAGTAAAGTTGGGTTGCCTCAAAACAAGCGCCTGATTTAACGTCGCGACACGACGCGAATCACTTTTTGCCTCCACCTCGAGCTTATGAACCCCCAATTTGGCGTCAAGTTTTTTGCTGTGCTCCAGGGGTGGAGGAAAAAATCTAATTGGCCCAAGCAACCATTGTACTATTCTACACTTCTTAGCTTTTATATGAGGTATGTAGTCATGTCTTTCTAACAAGAAAAATTCCAGAATGTAGGCACCTTGTTCCTCATTCCTTGACTTCTTAATCGGCTCGGATGACTCTATTTCCTTATCTTCATCCAAGCATAATTATAAAAATATTTGGAGTGAGGATCAATGCGCCACACACATAAACTTCAGGACTTTCAGCATCCTCAACATCAATGATAGTAGAGTCAGCAAAATTTATATCCTCAATGTCCTTGGCTGACTCTAGTCTCACTTCTACAACATTAATATCCTCAAATTGTAGTTGGCTAGGTTGTTGATGTTTTACTCTGACCTCCTCAATTAGCACCTCAAATTCACGCTCTTCGTGGCTCATTTCCCCAAAATTGGCTTGCTTAGCATTAAAAGCTTTAACCACTTGACTCACTTGAGCCTCCAAGTTACGAATAATTGCCTCTTGCTTTTTTATATGCAATTATTTTTTATTATTTTATTTTAAAAAGTACTTTAACATATCCTTGATCCCCTTCAGCTCTGCTCTGCATCCCGAAGCTCTTTGTTCCTATTAACTTCATAAGAAAAGGTAGAACTATCATAGTAAGGGATTGGGAGAAGATAGGAAATATAAGCACAACCATAAAAGTACTTACCACCACACATATCACACACATTCCACAAATAAGTTTGTGTTGGTGCACATAACTCACTCTCAGGATTATTTTGATACGAGTGGTTTCCTTCACAATATGTACGAGGGTCAATAGTAGAATTATCTACAATTAAATTTCCATAATTCTAAGATGACATATTTTTTAAATAAACAGTTATAATAAAATATAAAAAATGTAAAAAAACAAAATAAAATAAAATAAAAGTTCAAACTTGAAATCTACCAATATATACAGCTACAACTACACCGTTAGTTCTCCAGCAAAGGTACAAAAATAAAATTTGATCATGTACCAAGTATGCCTTATAAAAAATAATAAGTGGCGCTGCAAATATAATCCCGTTTACAAGTCTGGAGTCGAATCCCACAAAGAACTAAGGCTTAGCTACAGATGTTCACTATCACCAAGAATACAAGATTGCATAATTCTTAACTTATAGATATTAATATTCTTGTGTTTAGCTAATTAACTAATAAATTAAAATAGTAAATTAACAACTAAAGATACTTAAGGGTTAGAGACAAGATTAAGGAGGTTTAGAGTTATGATTTCCCCTGTTGTTGGAATCATTCCAGCTACGTTTTTTATAAATTCGCCTAAGTATTCTCTACCGATCATGAGTGCTCTGACAGTCGTAACTCTCTCCCGGGTAATTAACACAATTTACTAGGCATATTCTCCCAAATTACGCTAGCTAGCATTCAATACGGCTCACTCGGATCGCACCCAAGGTTTTGTTATCCCTAATCTCCCCTTTAAACCCTCTGGATTGATCCCTCATATACGTTAGGAGTGACGTTGTTCAATAATTATCTAAATATGCATTCTCTCCTGAGTAATACACACTAAATATGCATAGTCAATTGAGTGCTCTTCAACCAACCACAATAATAACGTCGTTGAACAAATAGAGAAAATACTACATTAAAGTTATATTAACGTAACAGGAAAAGCATCCTCCAATAGATTCTATCAAAACTCTAGATAATAAATTAGCTATTCATAATAGTATACATAACTACAATAGTAGAATTCACAACCAATAATGGAAATAGGAAGAAGGAAGTGAAAAACTCGTAGAAGAATTCTTCGTCTTGCCCCTAATGTGTTCTTGCCTCCTTAGGTCTAAATTATGTCAAAAGTATGTCCCCATTCCTTCAAAATTGCCTTTTTACATATATTTATACCAAATAGGGTCATACCTAGATGAAACACCTTTTCCTGCAAAAAATAGGACTCAGACTCTGTAAAATTTGTATAGGTGCGCTGCACTGTGCGATGCAGAAGTGGGAAAGTTCAGAGAGTTGTTTTCTGACAGACTGTTGGAAAATTGCACAGATATAGAACACTCTACGGCGCAATGTGTGGTGCAGTAATGGAGATTCGAAAAAATACAAAATATGAAAGTTGTAGCCCTTTCAAATAGCTTTCCAACTATATATTGTGGAGCCCAAATGGAGTTCTAAGAGAAACGTTATGTGCATTTTACTAGACAGTGTATTGTATGCCCGCTCGATTCTCTGTTTCGTTATTCACTGTCATCCGTTGATCCACGAACACGAACCCGACCTGATTTTCTGGGCTTTACTCAGACTTCAAAGCTCCAAATCACCTTAATTCATTCTATAACATCTACATAGCTCGGAATTACTCATGCAAGGCATAAAATACACAATTAGTGCAAAACACTAGCGATTAATGCTCAAAATGAATTAAAATACAGTAAATTAGAGTATAATAAGTGACTAAAAGATGTAACTATAGCCTATAATCACTTCCCAGTCAATTTCTAAAACAAAAAATAGTTAGTTGAGGTATAATATAGAGAAAATGCATAATTACCCCTTAACCTACACCTAAAGTTCCAAGTATACACTTTTTCTTCAGGAGAATCATGGTACCCCCTAAACTATTTTTTACCTTAATTATTTGGACCTTTTGTGCTGATCTAGACTGACACCCCAGTTAAAATACATGTGATATAGACACGCGCATCATAAACCGATGGGCCCCCATTCCATTTTCCTCTTTATCGCTTTTTATCTCTTCATTATAACATAACACAAGAGATTATCTGAGACCCAAAAATTTCTCCAATTCTTCACTGCACTCTTCAATCCTTTAACTAAATCATCAAGACAGAAATAAAATTTCTTTCTTCTCTTGCAATTGGATACTAATAGATCAAAAGAAAGTATAAAGCCCTATTTAATTGGTTCGATCCAAGAAAGGGAGGTTAGATTCAATGGTTAAACAAGAATAATGTTTTAGGGTTTTTCGTGTATCGATTGAAGGTCAGATTGGAAGGCTAAACTTCTTATTCATCACAATAAAGAGGAAAGGTTAGTTCATTTAATTACTTTTGTATTAGTTTAGGATTTCTAAATGTTTTTAGCCATTGCGATTTTGTGATTGGCAAATTAAATTTGAGGTTTCTTGTATGCATGTTAAACTCAGGTATTCGATTGTGCATGAGTTCAATGAAAACTTTTGGTTTTATCTAATAAGTACTTTTCTAATACTAGTATCTACAGTATGTCAAATTCTGCTGAATTTTATTTTATCTGTTTGTTTTTGCTTTGTTTAAATTAGGGTGGAAAAATGGTTAAAAGAAAATAATTAATCCCCTAGATTATCCACTAAACATGGGTTGGATAATAAACTTTTAAAAATGGTCCAAATATTAAGAACCATAGTATCTATTTAGAAAATGGATAACTAATGAATAACCAATAGATAACCAAAATGTTAGATAATACGCTTAACGCTAGAGGGGGGGGGGGGTGAATAGCGTTGTAATGCGTAAACTTGCGAAATTTAAAAATTGCAGGAAATAAATAAGTGCGATAAGTAAATAAATTAGAACAAACGCACCGATGTATCCTGGTTCACCACAACCCGTGGCTAGTCCAGTCCCCGAGAGACTCTCTCGAGATTTCCACTAACTTGTTAAGCTTACGGGTGCTCAACAAACCATTACAACTTGAGGACACAAGCCTCAACAACCTTTGCTCGGAGATACAACACTCCAAGACTTCAACCAAGGAAACACAAGTTCCTTCTTACAACACAAGGGACTAAAACTTCCCTTCAAGTGTACAAAAACACTTAGCACTCAAACAAGACAGTCCATTAAGAGTAGATATGAGTAAAAAGAATGCGCTCAAGATCGCAACAACTTTCGACAAGAATTTGGCTCTCAAAAGCTTATGTAATGAATATAAAATGATAAGCAATAAAGTATGCAAGCTTTAGCAATTGTGTGATCAGTTGTTGTGTTTAGAAGACTGAATTGAAGTTGTATTTATAGCTGAAAAACCTTGTATTACCGTTGCCTAATTGCCAATTAAAAATTGCTGATTTTACTCTGTGACAATCGATTATCAAATTACCACAATCGATTGTTTGCCAGTTCTTCCAAAAATCAATCCCAGATTTTACGCATAACAATCGATTATCTAAGATCAATAATCGATTACTGGCAACGTTCAAAAAATCATTTCCAGATTTTACTTAAAACAATCGATTGCCAGAAATCTACAATCGATTACTCAGCAACGTTCAAAAAATCCTTTCCAGATTTTAATTAATACAATCGATTATAGGAAATCAATAATCGATTACTCAGCAACGTTCAAAAAATCCTTTCCAGATTTTAATTAAAACAATCGATTATAGGAAATCAATAATCGATTACCTTACGGTATTTGAAAACATTTTGGCAATGGTCAGTTATACAATCGATTATATTAAGTTAACAATCGCTTATATATCAGTCTTGAAAAATCAATTTAGACACTGCCTCTTGACAGTCGATTGTTATAGGTTCACAATCGATTATTTAATAACTTTGAAAAAGTCTGGAAGACACTGCCTCAACACAATCGATTGTCATAAGTTCACAATCGATTATTTTGTGACTTTGAAAAATCTGATGGACACTGTCTCTTCACAATCGATTGTCATTAGCTTCACAATCGATTATTTTGAGCTTTGAAAAACTTTGATGGACACTGTCTCTTCACAATCGATTGTCCTTAGCTACACAATCGATTATTTTGAGCTTTGAAAAACTTTGATGGACACTGCCTCATCACAATCGATTGTCGTAAGGTTCACAATCGATTGTCATGCAGATTTGAAAAATCTGATGCTCAAGTGCCTTAACACAATTGATTGTCATAATTTCACAATCGATTATCAAGCAGCTGACTTAAACATAATCGATTATCATAAGTACATAATCGATTATCTTAGTCCAGATTTTAGAGGCATGCTTAAAAATCATTTTGACTAAAGTAAATATGCATTATTTAAAATCATTTTGCTCTAAATTAAATATGCATGATTTGTTAAAAATACTTTTACGAGAGAAGCCAGGTCTTTAGTTTAAGTTGTCGGATCAAGATCACAATTAAATACCGACTCATATAAAACTTAATCTCAATCTTTGTCTTGTGCTTGAATCTCGTTGTATATCAATTTTGCGCTTGTGCTTGGACCTCGTCATATGTCAATTTGCGCATAGTTTGTCATTCATCAAAACCTACAAATATGAACACACGTTTAGTATAATGCCTTGAGAACGTGTTTCCAACAATTTCCCCCTTTTGATAATGGCAAACTTTAAGCGGGATGTGCATACGATTCAAGACAAGTAAAGATATGCAACAAGTATATAGATATGCAAATTGTTCCCCCTCAATATATGAATTCCCCCTCTTTTTATGCTGATAAGTATTGAGAGAGCATACCCGTTATCTTCCCCCTTTTGCCATTAGCAAAAATATAGAATAATTAAAAAAACTTTTTTATTTATTAAATCTGCAATTTCAGAAATAATAACGCAAATAATGTCAAGACAATCGATTATTGATACTGGATAATCGATTATATAAAAGAGAAATCGATTGTTCTGTGCGTCAAGCTTTATAATTCCCCCTGCCTTTAGGGCGATACCTGCAAAAATACGTTAGACGTCTCCGACGCTCAAGTTAGAAAACATGTGAAAGGGAAAATGCAATGCATGACTTAGATCAACGTGGAGTCAAGGATCCCGAGTTCACTACGAATTCGTAAGAAGGACTCTTTCTCTAAGGGCTTTGTAAAGATGTCGGCCAATTGATCTTTGGTTTCAACAAATTCAATTTCAACATCGCCCTTGAGAACGTGATCTCTTATAAAATGATGTCTAATTTCAATGTGTTTTGTTCGCGAATGAAGAACGGGGTTCTTCGTCAAGCATATGGCACTTGTATTATCACATCTAAGAGGGATATGATCAAGACATAGGCCATAGTCCAAGAGTTGTTGTTTCATCCAAAGGATTTGAGCGCAACAACTCCCCGCGGCTACATATTTAGCCTCGGTTGTGGACAACGCAACACTTACTTGTTTCTTGCTAAACCATGAAACGAGAGAGCTAACGAGCAAATGGCAAGTGCCACTAGTGCTCTAGCGGTCCAATTTGCATCCAGCAAAATTGGAATTGGAATAGCCAACAAGTTGGCATGAAGAACCTTCGGGGTACCATAGACCCACATTTACAGTACCAACAAGATACTTCAATATCCGTTTCACCGCAGTTAGGTGAGACTCCTTCGGACACGATTGATAACGAGCGCATAAGCACACGCTAAACATGGTGTCCGGACGACTAGCAGTAAGATAAAGGAGAGAGCCAATCATACCTCGATACTTTTTGATGTTGACTTCCGTACCTTTCTCCTCTTTGTCTAGATGATCGGATGTGCTCATGGGGGTTGCCATTGCTTTTGCATTGGTCATTTCAAATCGTTTCAGCAATTCTTTGCAATACTTCGCTTGGCAAATGAACGTACCTTCTTTCATTTGCATTACTTGTAATCCCAAAAAGAATGTTAACTCACCCATCATAGACATCTCAAATTCGCTTGTCATTAAATCGGAAAATTCCTTGCACAAAACATTGTTAGTAGCACCAAATATAATATCATCCACATAGATTTGAACTAATAAAATATCATTGTTTTTATGCTTAACAAAAAGAGTGGTGTCAACTTTCCCCCTAATGAAATCATTTTCCAATAGAAATTTACTCAATCTTTCATACCAAGCTCGGGGAGCTTGTTTTAAACCATAAAGAGCCCTTTTGAGTTTGAAAACATGATCGGGAGATTTAAAATCTTCAAAACCGGGGGGTTGTTCAACATAAACTTCTTCTTGAATAACACCATTTAGAAAAGCACTTTTCACATCCATTTGATATAAATTGAAATTCATAGAAGAGGCAAAAGCAAGCAATAAACGAATAGCTTCTAATCTAGCTACGGGAGCATATGTTTCTTCATAGTCAATACCCTCTTCTTCATTATAGCCTTTTGCTACAAGCCTAGCTTTGTTTCTAGTGATTACACCATTTTCATCTAGTTTGTTTCGAAAAACCCATTTCGTACCAATTATGGTATGATTTTCGGGTCTTGGCACCAAATCCCAAACGTCATTCCGTTTGAATTGGTTAAGCTCCTCTTGCATTGCCAAGGTCCAAAATTCATCCCCAATTGCTTCGGAGATGGTTGTTGGTTCAATTTGAGAAACAAAAGCAGTATGTCCTAAGGTGTTCTTAAGGGAGTTTCGGGTACTTACCTTTTCTCCGACATCGCCAATTATCTGTTCGAGAGGGTGATCTTTGATTGTCCTCCACTCGTTTGGCATTTTCGTTTCTTTCTTCAATTGTGGCGCTTCCTCCGTTGATTGTTCCAAGATTTCATCTTGAGTTTCCTTAGGAGTTTCCTCTTGTACTTTGTTTTGAGGACTTAATGAGTTCAAAATACCTGCAAGATCAGAACAAGAATCCTTTCTCGCCAAGCGAGCATTATTTTCGGAAAACACAATATGAGGGGATTCCTCCACAGTTTGGGTTCTATTATTAAATACCCTATATGCTTTGCTATGTGAATACCCAATAAAAAATCCTTCATCGGATTTGGCATCAAATTTTCCCAATTTATCTTTTCCATTGTTATGAATAAAACATTTACAACCGAATACTCTAAAATGGGAGATATTTGGTTTCCTTCCCTTGTAGAGTTCATAAGGGGTTTTCATGAGTATTGGCCTTATGACTACTCTATTTAAAACGTAGCATGCGGTACTCGCGGCATCCACCCAAAAATGTTTGGGAATCTTAGCCTCTTCGAGCATGGTTCTAGCCATCTCTTCGAGACACCTATTTTTCCTTTCCACCACCCCATTTTGTTGTGGTGTTCGTGGAGCGGAAAAGGTATGCTCGATACCGAGTTCGTCACAAAAGTCCGCAAAGAGATTGTGATCAAACTCTCCCCCATGATCACTTCTAATTGAAGTGACGGTTGTTTCCTTATCGTTTTGAACACGTTTAAGAAAATATTTAAAATTCTGAAAAGCATCACTTTTATGGGCAAGAAATAAAGTCCAAGTAAATCTGGAATAATCATCAACAATAACAAAAGCATAACGATTTCTACCAAGACTTTCAATGCGAGATGGTCCAAACAAATCCATGTGAAGCAATTGCAATGGTCTAGTAGTTGAAACAATATTTTTTGATTTAAAAGATGCTTTTGTTTGCTTCCCTTTTTGACAAGAATCACAAATAGAGTCATTTTAAAATTTCAAATTTGAAAGACCAACAACTAAATTTTGTGAAACCAATTTGTTCAAAAGATGCATGTTGATGTGAGCTACTCTACAATGCCATAACCAAGAATCATCCTCTTTTCTCATTAAACAATTCACATATTCGGGTGAAGAGTTTGCAATCAACCATATAAATGTTATCCATTCTAAAACCACGAAGGATAATTATAAAATCGCTACGTCTAAAAACTAAGCATTCATCCGAATCAAATAAAACAAGATTTCCCTTGTCACATAATTGACTTATGCTCAAGAGATTATGTTTTAAACCTTTCACAAGTAATATATGCTTAATGGAAGAAATTTCATCCTTACCGACCGATCCGATGCCAATAATCTTTCCTTTGTTGTTATCACCAAAAATAACACTTCCCCCTTCCTTGTGTTCTAGTTGAAGGAATTTGGATTCGTCTCCCGTCATGTGCTTGGAGCATCCACTATCAAGGTACCATAGTACACTTGATCCCTTCAAACATACCTACAAAACAGATTAATGAGTTTTAGGTACCCATGCCATTTTGGGTCCTTGGGGGTTAGGCAAATCATAGTAATGTGATTGAGTGTTATGTCTATGTCGTGTAAAACAAGCAGGAGCAATATGTCTAATTCGTCTACAATAATGACAAGTCACGTTAGGATTATGCATCCTTCTAGGTTGATAGTATTGGACGGACGAAATTCATTTACTCTATTCTCTACAATATAACTATTGCGCAAATCATGAAAATCATTTCTCCTACCATTTGTTCTAGGATATGCATCATTTCTAGAATAGTTTTTTCTAGGTTGAAAGTCATTTCTAGGTGTTCTAAAAGGTTCAAAGTTCCTTCTAGTGTTTGGCCTAGAATGTGCATTATTTCTAGCATGATTATTTCTAGGTTGCGATTGATGAAAACCATTTCTAGGTTTGTTGTATCTAGGATGAACATTTGTTTTATTTATCCTAGGTTGAGCCTTAGGTGGTTGGGGGTTGGCTTCAACTTTCTCTTTAGGCTCGTTTCTAAAACCTATGCCATGCTTGGTCGATTTCAAATTAACAAGCACTTCATTCAAATTTTTATGAGAAGAGTTAAACTTATCTAAGGTGCCCTTAAGCCTTTCTACTTCATTTTTGAGATGCATGCAAGAAGTACAATTTCTAGAACTCTCGGGCTTGTCGGCGCTTCTCTTGCCAAACAATTTGTTTTCCTCTTTCAACTTCTCATTTTCTAAAATCAGTTTTCCAATTCCTTTTCGAGTTGTTTTTGAAAATCCTTTTCTTTTAAAGAAGCATTTTCTTTTATACTCTTAACAGTTTTTGAAGCTTTCATAAATTCGCTATACAACTCATCAAAAGCATTTTGCATTTCTTCAAGGGAAAAGAAATGTTTGGAAGAAATTTGACATACCTCTTCTTTGTTGTCTTCTTGTGCCATAAGACAAAGATTTGCGGCTTCGTCTTCTTCTTCCTCACTTGACTCGTCACCGGAGTCGCCTCCCCAAGATATGTATGCTCGTTGCTTCTTGAAGGGTTTCTTCTCCTTTTTAGCATTTGGGCAATTTGATTTAATGTGCCCGGTTTCTCCGCACTCATAGCACTTTATTTGATCTCCTTGCTTTTTGCCCTTTCGTTCATACTCTTTTCGCATGAACTTTTGAAATCTCTTGATAACGAGTCCGAACTCGTTGTCTCCGTCCTCATCATTTTGAGGTTGGCTTGTGCTTGCCTTGAGAGCGATTTTTTGCTTCCTTTGATCATCAACAAGAGGGTTAAGTATAGTAGATTCATAAGTTTTAAGATTACCTCTTAATGCGTCGATGGTGACATTTGAAATGCCAATGGATTCTTGAATCGCGTCGGCCTTGGATCGCCATTCCGGAGTGAGACTTCGGAGAATTTTTCGGACAAGTTCCTTATCCGTGAAGGTCTTCTTAAGAGCATGTAAATCATTTACGATTTTTGAAAATCGTTCAAACATCTCATCGACCTTTTCGCCTTCCTTCATGTGAAACAATTCATATGCATGGGTTAGGAAATCAATTTTGGCTTCTCTTACCTGGTCCGTACCTTCGTACGTAATTTCCAGCTTGTCCCACATTTGCTTCGCCGTTGTGCAACAAGATATCTTCCTGTAATCATCAGCATTTACAGCACAATATAATAAATTAATAGCTTTAGCATTATTTTGCACCTTTCGGATATCATCCGCATCGTATTCATCTTCGGACTTTGGGACCCATTCATTTTCAACCTTCTTGGTTGGAATTTGTTCTCCATTCATTATGACCTTCCAAAGATGAAAACTATTTGATTGTAATAATATTCTCATCCTCTCCTTCCAGTATGTATAATTTGTACCATCGAATAGCGGTGGTCGGGTGGAGCATTGTCCTTCACCTATTCCTGCAAAAGAATCACGAGTAGAAGACATGGATGTTTCTCTCAAACGGTTAAGTCTTCAGAGAGTTGGGCTCTGATACCAATTGTTAGATAATACGCTTAACGCTAGAGGGGGGGGGGTGAATAGCGTTATAATAAAAATTAGCGTAAACTTGCGGAATTTAAAAATTGCAGGAAATAAATAAGTGCGATAAGTAAATAAATTAGAACAAACGCACCGATGTATCCTGGTTCACCACAACCCGTGGCTAGTCCAGTCCCCGAGAGACTCTCTTGAGATTTCCACTAACTTGTTAAGCTTACGGGTGCTCAACAAACCGTTACAACTTGAGGACACAAGCCTCAACAACCTTTGCTCGGATACAACACTCCAAGACTTCAACCAAGGAAACACAAGTTCCTTCTTACAACACAAGGGACTAACACTTCCCTTCAAGTGTACAAAAACACTTAGCACTCAAACAAGACAGTCCATTAAGAGTAGATATGAGTAAAAAGAATACGCTCAAGATCGCAACAACTTTCGACAAGAATTTGGCTCTCAAAAGCTTATGTAATGAATATAAAATGATAAGCAATAAAGTATGCAAGCTTTAGCAATTGTGTGATCAGTTGTTGTGTTTAGAAGACTGAATTGAAGCTGTATTTATAGTTGAAAAACCTTGTATTTCCGTTGCCTAATTGCCAATTAAGAATTGCTGATTTTACTCTGTGACAATCGATTGTCAAATTACCACAATCGATTGTTTGCCAGTTCTTCCAAAAATCAATCCCAGATTTTACACATAACAATCGATTATCTAAGATCAATAATCGATTACTGGCAACGTTCAAAAAATCATTTCCAGATTTTACTTAAAACAATCGATTGTCAGAAATCTACAATCGATTACTCAGCAACGTTCAAAAAATCCTTTCCAGATTTTAATTAAAACAATCGATTATAGGAAATCAATAATCGATTACTCAGCAACGTTCAAAAAATCCTTTCCAGATTTTAATTAAAACAATCGATTATAGGAAATCAATAATCGATTACCTGACGGTATATGAAAACATTTTGGCAACGGTCAGTTATATATTAAGTTAACAATCTATTATATATCAGTCTTGAAAATCAATTTAGACACTGCCTCTTGACAATCGATTGTTATAGGTTCACAATCGATTATTTAATAACTTTGAAAAAGTCTGGAAGACACTGCCTCAACACAATCGATTGTCATAAGTTCACAATCGATTATTTTGTAACTTTGAAAAATCTGATGGACACTGTCTCTTCACAATCGATTATTTTGAGTTTTGAAAAACTTTGATGGACACTGTCTCTTCACAATCGATTGTCATTAGCTTCACAATCGATTATTTTGAGCTTTGAAAAACTTTGATGGACACTGCCTCATCACAATCGATTGTCATAAGGTTCACAATCGATTGTCATGCAGATTTGAAAAATATGATGCTCACTGCCTTAACACAATCGATTGTCATAAGTTCACAATCGATTGTCAAGCAGCTGACTTAAACATAATCGATTATCATAAGTACATAATCGATTATCTTAGTCCAGATTTTAGAGGCATGCTTAAAAATCATTTTGACTAAAGTAAATATGCATTATTTAAAATCATTTTGCTCTAAATTAAATATGCATGATTTGTTAAAAATATTTTTACGAGAGAAGCCAGGTCTTTAGTTTAAGTTGTCGGATCAAGATCACAATTAAATACCGACTCATATAAAACTTAATCTCGATCTTTGTCTTGTGCTTGAATCTCGTTATATATCAATTTTGCGCTTGTGCTTGGACCTCGTCATATGTCAATTTGCGCATAGTTTTGTCATTCATCAAAACTTACAAATATGAACACACGTTTAGTATAATGCCTTGAGAACGTGTTTCCAACACAAAATGTCTCACTTTTACATTGGTAAAGCTTCAAATTGGAGGTTTCTCATGTTACGGAGACTAAGAATTCTCCCAAAAGTGATCATATGCAGGACTTCATGGATAATATAGTTGCCCATGTTATCCGCCGGTTAACCTTTTTTTCGTATTGAATATGGGTCGATTGAATAATTGATCAATTTTTCAATACCCATTCTCGATCCGAACTATATCCGGTCGGACCCGCCTGTTTGTCGCTCCTTATTTGCATATAGGTATGGGCGAGTTTGTTTTAATCACTTTAAGACTATATCATGGTGGGGTCTTAGAGTTTGGAAATAGGGAACAAAAATATGTTAGTGGGGTAATAAGTGAATATTTAAATATTGAGTGGATACCCTATCCTATTTTGAGTTGAAGAATCATATAAAATAATTAGGGTACAACTCAAGTTGTAAATTTATTATTCGGACACCTAACTGTGGCATTTTAGGAGATATTAAAAATGACAGGGCTCTTTTAGCAATTGGTAAGTCTTTACAACATGGGGCTGTTTTAGAAGTATATGTGCACATGCCTGAGGAAGAATCTTGTTCATTATTTAATAAAGAGGATGCTTCTAATGGTTCTGCTGCTCTTCCAAATCCTGCAACTGTAACTTTGTGTTTCATTAGCTTCACTTTCCTTCTTTAATACTAATTTATGTTTCATTTCTTGTGTTTCATGTAATTGTAATTTACAGGGGTTGGATTAAGCAATTAAGGAAGTATTTCCATCTTGTAAACAAAGGATGTGTGCTAGGAACATCTTAGCTAATTGGTCAAAGAAATGGAGATGGCTTCAAAAAAGGAAGTTATTCTGGAAGTGTGCCAGAAGCACTTATGAAGCTGAATTTACAAAAATATGAAAACATTGTCAATGCTTGGTAAGAACATAGTAGATGATCTACTACACTATGTCATGGAGTAATGGTGCAAAGTGTATTTTAACTGTGAAGTCAAGTGTGATGCAATGAATAATAACATGTTAGAGAGTTTTTATGCTTGTATCTTGGCAGCAACGCACAAGACTATTATTAGCATGCTTGAAGAGATTAGAATCAAGACGATGACAAGAATAGGCAAGTTAAGGGCATTTTCAAACACATGGAGCAGCAACATCTCTCCAATGGCCTTAAAGATATTGAGGACGATATTGAAAAATCAACTACATGTACCATTGAGTTTAATGGACAAATAGAATATGAAGTAATGGATGATGGTAAACAACATATTGTGTGCCTTAGAAAGAAGGTTTGTAGTTGCAGATCTTGGATGATAAAGGGGATACCATATCCACATGCCATATGTGCATTGTATTATGTCAATGTTAAACCAACTGACTTCATTGATAGTTACTACAACAAAGAGATATACTTGTTAACTTATTCTAATTTCATTCAATCGGTGAGTAATATGCCAATATAGCCTGAATTTGCCAACTCTTTTGTTGCACCACAAATTTTCAAAATCACAACTGACAAACCAAAAAGGTTAGAAGGAAATAGGAAAATGAAACTAAGAAGTCTCGTAAATTGCCTAAAATTGGTCTAGTAATGACATGTAGGCTCTGTCGTGAGAGGGGTCATAACAAAAGAGGGTGTCCAAAGAGTGATACACTTGGTGCTATTTCATCAATAGCTGCTGCAAAACCAACTATTTCAGGAAAGGGAAGAGGTAGACCAAAGGTAATGTTCTATTCTGTATCAATTTCTTCTAAATTTAGTTCATTATCTAACATATTTTTTCCTTCAAAAATCAAATACTAATGAAGTTGAGCCTACTGTGATAAGAGAAAAGATAGACCAAGGAAAACAACTAATGTATCTGCTACTAATTCACCTGATACTGCACCAACTGCATCTGTTGGAGCTGAATTTCCATGAACTTCTTCACTAGATAGTTGGTTACCTGTTCTGCTCCTAGTTCTACAGCTCTTGATACATTAACTACACTTCTACTACTGCTATAGGCAGGGGGAGGGGAAGAGGAAGGGGAGGAAGAGCTACAACACATCATTCACTTGAAAGTTGGTTTTCATGTTCAGCTCCAAATGCAACTGATACTGTATCTGCTGCACCTATTTCTACTGCTGCACCAAGTATCTACTGCTACTAGAGGAAGGGGAAGGGGTATTGGAAGCTCAAAACCATATAAAAGGACAAGACTGATGGGAATGAGTGTGTTTCATGCTGAGAAGGAATTCACAACTATTAATGTAAGTGAAGATGAAATCAATTCTCTTATTATCTTAATGTACCTTAAACTAATTAAACTATTTTTTGTATAGCCTGGGCGACCAAGTAGTAGAATAGAATCCACTAGATCATCAACAAAGGTAACAAGATCCGCTAATGTTACTGGTGATATTGGTTTCAAACCCACAAGTGGACTGAAGTGAAAAGGAAAACAAGCAATTACAATAAGTAGGCTTCAAGACATTAGAGACAAATCAAGGAATGCTGGTTCACAGCCCCAAGAACCATGGAAATCATAGTGTCGATAGAGCCCTATGGTGTCTTTTTGTTATGAAGCTGCTAGAATTTTAGTTGTAATTAATGCCTGGATCTTGGCATACTTGTTAAAAACTAATATTTTGCTCCTAGAAATGGTACTCGAAATGTTATATTGGAAACATTTATTTTCTTATTAGATTATTGGTATTGAAATGTACCATTGAAGTATTTGTTGGAAATTATAGTAGTTTTCTTCATATGCAATTGATTTGGATATTCCAAAGTCATGGCCAATGTTGCTAACAAGTTGTCACAACCCCTACCCTGGTCGTGATAGCGCCCAACACATTGCTAGACAAGCCCGACCAATTCAATAACCTTAACCATTTTATGCCATTCGAGAGTTAATTAACACAGATAATTTACTAAATCATAATATTGAAAGTCTGAAACAAAAATAAAACGTGCGAAATCCCCAGTAATAAAACAACAACACAGCCCGAGGAATCCGGTGAAACAAGTCTGAGCCTCTAATATCTGATTATCAATCTACTGCATATCGTTCTTAGAAATGCAGAATTAAAGCAAATAAGGTGGACGAAAGATGAGGACTGCGGACGTCATGTAGCTACCTTGATATTCCTGAATAAACTGCTTGGTAGAGAAATCCTAACTCAGCCTCAGATGTACTTGGATCTGCATGCAAGGTGCAAGTAATGTGAGTACTCTGACCCAGTGAGTACTAAACATAAATAAAGGCTAAGAATAAGAAATCATGAATAGGCACAAAGTGATTCTATAAATACAGCAACCTAAACCAGATAGTATTAAATCAGTAGACCAATAAAAACAATTATGGAAATTCTACAACAGATAAGTAAGTAGATGACATGCGAACATACTCCGGTACTCTCTAGTACCTGCTGCGGCGTGCAGCCCACTCCCTTTATTTATCATCGACGGCGCTCACTGGGGTTGTGCAGACTTCGAGACGGGGCCCTTACGGCCCAAGCACAATATATGCCATCTCGTGGCATCAACTAGGCCCTCGACGTCATATCAATATTAATACAATACTGCTGCGGCGCGCAGCCCGATCCCATGCTCAGTCCAGAATCACATAAGCCCCTCGGACACAATAATATATAAATGTTCAACCTAGACTTCATTAGAAATATTATTTAAGTTTCAAGTTTGAGAAAAGATGGCTGAGTATGAAAAATAGTAATAAATGCCAGGACTGAGTTCAATAATACGTAAAAATAGTAAGAAATCAGTAATATCAATCCCTGAAGGATTCAATTAGTTGGCACGAAGCTCAAATATAGCAGTCAGCTCAAATTTTTAGTTAAATACACAGTATGTATCTACCGGGATGGATCAAGTCACAATCCTCAACGGTGCCCTACCTCTCGCTCGCGACCCGACGTGCAAGTCACCTCATTATAACACTATGATGTGCAAATACGGGGTTTCAGACCCTCAGAACATCATTTACATCTATTACTCACCTCAAGCCGGCCAAAATCCTAGCTCGCTATGCCTTTGCCCTTCAAGTCGACCTCCTCGCATCTCGAATCCGATCAAAACCACAACGAATACATCACAATATGCCAATGGAACAACACCCAATCGAAAACAATCGAAAAATAGCAAAAATCTTGAAATTAGCGAAACCCAAGCCCCGGACTCACTTCTCCAAACTCAGAAATTCTTATACCAACGGGTTTCTTATCTCTCCAAGAGTCTATACATATAAAGAACATCAAAATTAGAGTCCAAATGACCCCTCAAATCCCCATTCTTAACTCTTTTAAGTTCAAGCCCTAACGCTCATTCTAACTCCTTAAATTCCTTTTTTCAGTCTAAATTCATGCAATAACACCTTAGAATTGTGTTTTAGACTCAAGAATCCCTACCTCAAAGAAGTCCCTTAATTGCTCTCTTCCAACTCGCCCAAATTCTCAAGGTCCATAGAGAAAAAGATGAAATCCTTTGAAATTTAGCGAAGGAATTAAATAACACTGACCAGTCATTTCCGCATCTGCGGCTCCTTAGCCGCATCTGCAACTTCCGCTTCTGTGGAAATATCTTTGCATTTGCGGATCCATCAGGAAATCTCGAATATCGTATATGCGATCCTCCTGTCGCATATGCGACTCCGCAAATGCGGTCACCAAATTCGCACCTGCAGTACCAGCCGCTTCTGCGGCTCACTTCTCGCTTCTGTAGTCCCAATTCTGTAGAAGGGAAAATACCAGAAGCAGTTGCAACTTTTCTTAAGTTCACAAACAAAAACTTCCCGTTAACCATACGAAATCACCCCGAGGCCCCCGGGACCTCAACCAAAAGCATCAACGTATCCTAAAATATCATTCAAACTTGCTCCAATCATCAAAACACACAAACAACACCAAAACCATCAAATTACATCTGGTTCAAGCCTAAGTTCTTCTAATACTTTTGAAACACGAATTCGATCTAAAACCTAACCAAAACACCTCTGAATCACCTAAAATTTTGCACAGACATCCCCAATCACCTAAAAAGCTACTACAACTCTCGAACTTCCATTTTGACCATCCAATCAAAATCTCATCTATCAACTGGAATTTGCCAAACTACTAACTTCGTCAATTCAAGCCTAATTCTACACTGGGCCTCCAAAATCACTTGCGATCACACTCCTAAGTAAAAAATCATCCCTCAAAGCTAATTGAATCATCAAAATTCACATCCGAGCCTCCTAACACATAAGCCAATCCCTGGTTGACTTTTTCAAAACAAACCTTCCATAAAGACACTAAGTGTCTCGTTTCCTACTAAAACCAATCCAAAGCAACTAGTTCACACCTAACATTGATAGTGAAGCGTAAAGAAGTAGAAAATGGGTAAAATGGAGCGGTAACTCATGTGATGATGGGTCATATCTTCCCTAACTTAAACAAACGCTCGTCCTCGAGCGAGTCAAGAAACATACCTGAATCCTTAAATAGGTAAGGGTATCTGCTCCGCATCTCCCGCTCGGTCTCTCAGGTAGCCTCCTCCATGGGCCGACCTCTCCACTGCACCTTCATCGAACCAACATTCTTTGACCCCAACTTCCGAACTTGACGATCCAAAATGGTTACTGGTTATATATCATAAGTCAAGTCATCCTCCAACTGAACTGTACCGAAATCCAAGACATGGGACGGGTCTCCAATATACTTCCGGAGCATAGAGACATGAAAGACTATATCAACGCTCGACAAGTTGGGTGGTAAGGCAAGCTCATAAGCCACCTCCGCAATCCTCCCGAGTACCTCAAAAGGTCAAATGAACCGCTGACTCAATTTCCCTTTCTTTATGAATATTATAACACCTTTTGTGGGTGAATACTTTAGCAAGACCTTCCACCAATCATATAGGATACATCTCGAACTTTCCTGGCCGCATAACTCTTCTGCCTCGACTGCACTGTACGGAGTCTCTGCTGAATCACCTTCAACTTCTCCAATGTATCCTGAACCAAATATGCCCCCAATAATCTAGCATCAACGGGCTCGAACCAACCAACTGGATATCTATAACTCTCATATACAAGGCTTCATATGGTGCCATATAAATGCTGGAATGATAGTTGTTATTGTAGGCTACTCTGTAAGCAGTAGAAACTGATCCCATGACCCTCTAAAATCAATAACACAGGCGCGTAACATATCCTCCAATATCTGACTGGTGTACTCAGATTGTCCGTCCGTCTGAGGGTGAAAGGTTGTGCTCAATTATACCTAAGTACCCAACTCTCGCTGAACCGTCTACCAAAATTGAGAGGTAAATTGAGTGCCCTGATCTTATATGATGGAAATTGGGCGCCATGCAATCGAATAATCTCCCGAATATAAATCTATGCCAGCCGCTCTGAGAAATAAGCGGTACAAACATGAATGAAGTTCGCAGACATGGTCAGCTTGTCTGCAATCACCCAAATAGCATCGAATTTCTTCAAAGTCCGTGGGAGTCTGGTAACAAAAACCATAGTGATCCTCTCCCACTTCCTCTCGGGAATAACCATCTGCTGATGCAAGCCACCTGGTCTCTAATGCTCATATTTCACCTGCTGACAATTAAGACACCAGGCTAACCACTCCACAATATCTCTCTTCATCCTCCGCCACCAATAGTGATGTCTAAGATCCTGTACATCTTCGCGATACTCGAATGGATGGAATACCATGAACTATGAGCCTCCTCCAATATCAACTCCCGAAGCCCATCCACATTGGGCACGCAAATCTGGCCCTGCATCCTCAACACACCATCATCTCCAATAGTCACATCCCTAGCATCATTATGCCGAACCCTGTATTTAAGGACAAGCAAATACGGATCCTCATACTGACACTCCCTGATGTGGTTATACAAGGAAGACCGAGAAACCACACAAGCCAACACCGGACTGGGCTCTGAAATATCTAGTCTCACAAATCGATTGTCAAAGGCCTGAATATCAACATCAAATTACCGATGGCATGCCCGACATGTCTGTAGGAAATACATCGGGAAATCCCTCACAACTGAAACAGAATCAATGCTAGGAGTCTCACCTCCAACATCCCTCACAAACTCCAAATAGCAAAGACAACCCTTCCCAACCATATGCTGGGCCTTCAAGAAAAAAATAACTCTACTAGGGGCATAATCAATCACACCACACCACTCGATCTGTGGTATACCTGGCATAGCCAAAGTGATTGTCTTAGCATGACACGGAGATAATCAATCCATGCCTAAGATAATGTCGAATTCCAATATGCTCAATAGCAATAAATTAACTCGAGTCTCCAGACCACCAATAATCACAACACATGACCGTTACACACGGTCTACAACAACAGTATCGCCTACCAGGGTAGACACATGAACAGGGAAAGATAGGGACTCCAAGGGCATACTCAAATAACTAGCAAAATATGAAGACACATATGAATAGGTGGAACCGGATCAAATAATACTAAGGCGTCTCTATGGCAGACTGAAATAGTACATGTAATGATATTATCTGAAGCAATAGCATTTGTCCTGCCCGACATAGCATAGAAACGAGCTTGGCCACCACCTAATCGGTCTCCTCCTATGGGGTGAACCCTGGCTACCTGATCTCTACCCTTAGCTAGCTTGGCGGGTGATGAAGTAGCTGGAGCAGAAGTCGAGGGCGGACCCCTTTGCTGATGTGGTTTGCCACAAAGTCGAGGGCACTACCTCCTCAAGTGACCAAACTCTCCGCATTCATAACAGATGCCCGGTTCTGGAGATGGGGACTGAAGGGAACCCCTCGCACTTGAGTGACTAGGGGATACACTCGGCGCAGAAGAACCTTGAGCTGATGGGGCCTAAGATGAACTTTGAGCTGGGAGGGTGCTGAGTGAAGACTGGCCCTGCTGGGACCCATGATGACCACGACCTGAAGATCCCCTACGATACTCTGGACAGGCCGACTAAGCAGGCCTAAAAGAACGACCTCTACCATGTTGGAACTGGCCCCTCGAAGGAGCACCACTATTACTGCCCGATCCACGAGGCCTCTTGACCTCCCTCTCCTTTCGCTCTCTACGGCGAACTGACTTGATATCACGAGCGATATCCACCACCTCTTCAAATGTAGCACCCAATACCCTCTTTCTAGTTATCAAAATACATAGATGGTAGTTAAGGCCATCCATAAATCTCCTAAGCCTCTCACGATCTGATGGAATCATCCATATAGCATGACGGTCCAATTGTGAAAACCTTTTCTCGTACTAGGTCACTGTCATATCCCCCTGTGTCAACAACTCAAACTGCCTGCGCAGCTCCTCCCTGCGAGACGAAGGTACATACTTCTCCAGAAAAAGAGTGGAGAATTGCTGTCAAGTCAGATGTGCTGCACCGACAGGCCTACGCCTCTCAAAGTCCTCCCACCAAGTAAGAGCAGCCCCAATAAACTGAAAGGTAGTAAATGCCACACTGCTCCACTTAAGGATCCCTGCTGTCCGTAGCATACGCTGACACCTGGCAAGGAAACCCTGGGAATCCTCGCCCTCAGCACCACCGAATGTTGGAGGCTGGAGCCTGCCAAACCTTTCAAGACGATGTTGCTCATCGTCTGGCATAGCTGGAACCACGAAGCCCTGAACGGGTTCAACCTGCTGAGCTGGAGGTGCCTCTGGTGTCTGTAGTCCATGCACCACCTGCTCAGGTGTGCGAGTAGCGGGGGTCTGATTGCCTCCCCTGGCCTATGAAGTAGCTGCAGCTGCTGTGGTAACTGAAACTGCTTGAGCCAGGCCAGTGCAGACTGATAATATCTGTGCCAATATCAGTGCAGACTGATAATACCTGAAGACCTGGAATCATGAAAGGCACAGTTGGTGCCTGAACTGGTGCTGCTGGTGTGCCTCCAGCTGGAGCCTGAACCTAAGCTGAGGCAACTGGTGGATCAGCTGGCGCTGCGCTGGCTGCTCCACCTCTGCCATGACCACGACCATGTCCACGGCCTCCGGTGGCCTCATTAGGTGGTACTAGTGGTCGTACGCCACGTCCGGTAGCTCGGGTCCTCATCATCTGTGAGAGAATAGAATATTAAAAGTATAGTCAACAAAGTCGCATGACAAGAATTTCAAGAATGTGAAGTTTTCCTAAAGGTTCTGCAGCCTCCCCAGGATAAGTACTGAGATCTCCTTACTGATCCTTGAGACTCTACTAAACCGGCTCATGACTCGCGAGACCAAGTAACCTAGGCTCTAATACCAACTTGTCACGACTCCAACCCCGATCGTGACGGCGCTCAACACACTGCTACACAAGCCCGACCAGTTCAATAACCTTAACCATTTTATGCCATTCAAGAGTTAATTAACATACAAAATTTACTAAATCATAATACTGAAAGTTTGAAATAAAAATAAGATGTGCAGAATCCCAAGTAATAAAAATAACCACACAACCCGAGGAATTCGGTGTCACAAGTCTGAGCCTCTAATATATAAGTATCAATCTACTGGATATCGTTCTAAAAAAATGCGGAAGTAAATTAAATAACGTGGACGGAAGATCAGGACTGTGGACGTCATACAACTACCTTGATGCTCCTAAATAAATACTCGGTAGAGGAATCCTCACTCAACTTCATATGTACCTGGATCTACACACAAGATGTAGGGATTAATGTGAGTACTCCGATGCAGTGAGTAATAAACATAAATAAAGGCTGAGAATAAGAAATTCTAAATAGGCACAAAGTAATACTATAAATACAGCAACCTGAACCAGATAGTATTAAATTAGTAGAACAATAACAACAATTATGGAAATACTACAACAGATAAGTAAGTAGATGACATGCAAACATAAAATGCAACACATAGTCCGGTACACTCTAGTACCCGCTGCGGCGTGCAACCCTCTCCCTTTATATATCGTTGACGGCGCTCACTGGGGAGTATGCAGACTCGGAGAGGGGCCCCTTACGGCCCAAGTGCAATATATGCCATCTCGTGGCATCAACTAGGCCCTCGGTGTCATATCAATATTAATATAATACTGCTGCGGCGCGCAGCCCGATCCCATGCTCAGTCCAAAATCACATAAGCCCCTCGAACACAAATGTTCAACCTAGACTTCATTAGAAATATTATTTAAGTTTCAAGTTTGAGAAAAGATGGCTAAGTTTGAAAAATAGTATTAAATGGCAAGACTGAGTTCAATAATACGTAAAAATGGTAAGAAATCAATAATAGCAATCCCTGAAGGATTCAATCAGTTGGCACGAAGCTCAAGTATAACAATCAGCTCAAATTATAATAATCATAATAAGGAATTTTTGTTAAATACACAGTATATGTATATATCTGGCATGACCACCTCTGCCATGACCACGACCATGTCCACGGCCTCCGGTGGCCTCTTTAGGTGGTACTAGTGGTCGTACGCCACGTCCGGTAGCTCGGGTCCTCATCATCTGTGAGAGAATAGAATATTAAAAGTATAGATCTCAGTTCAACAAAGTCGCACGACAAGAATTTCAAGAATGTGAAGTTTTCCTAAAGGTTCTGTAGCCTCCCCAGGATAAGTACTGAGGTCTCCTTTAAATGGTAAGAAATCAGTAATAGCAATCCCTCAAGGATTCAATCAGTTGGCACGAAGCTCAAATATAACAATCAGCTCAAATTATAATAATCATAATAAGGAATTTTAGTTAAATACACAGTATATGTATCTACCGAGACGGATCAAGTCATAATCCTGAATGGTGCTCTACACCACGCTCGCTACCCGGCATGCAGGTCACCTCATTATAGCACTACGATATGCAAATGCGGGGTTTCAGACCCTCGGGACATCATTTACATTTATTACTCACCTCAAGCCGGCCAAAATCCTAGCTCGATATGCCTTTTCCCATAAGTCGACCTCCTCGCGTGTCGAATCTGATCAAAACCACAACGAATATGTCAAAATATGCCAATGGAACAACACCAAATCGAAAACAATAAAAAAATAGCAAAAATTTCAAAATTAGACAAACCCGAGCTTGGGGCTCACTTCTCGAAACTCAAAAATTCTTATACCAACGGGCTCCTTATCTCGCCAAGAGTCTATGCATATAAAGAACACCAAAATTAAAGTTTAAATGACCCCTAAAATCCCCATTCTTAACTCTTTTAAGTTCAAGCCCTAACTCTCATTGTAACTCGTTAAATTCCTTTATTTTTTCAGTCTAAATTCATGTAATAACACCTTAGAATTATGTTTTAGACTCAAGAATCTTTACCTCAAAGAAGTCCCTTGATTGCTATCTTCCAACTCGCCTATATTCTCCAAGTCCGTAGAGAAAAAGATGAAATCCTTTGAAATTCAGCGAAGGAAAAATTAAATAACACTGACCCGTCATTTCCACATCTGCGGCTCCTTAGCCGTATCTGCGACTCCCGCTTCTGCGGAAATATCTTCGCTTTTACGGATCCCTCAGGAAATCTCGAATACCGCATCTCCGGTCCTCTTGTCGCATCTGCGATTCCGTAGATGCGGTCACCAAATCCGCACCTGCGATACCTACCATTTTTGCAGCTCACCTCTCGCTTTTGCGGTCTCAATTCCGCTGAAGCAAAATACCATAAGCAGCTACAACTTTTCTTAAGTTCACAAACCCAAACTTCCCGTTAACCATCCGAAATCACCCCGAGGCCCCCGGGACCTCAACCAAAAGCATCAACGCATCCTAAAACATCATTTAAACTTACTCCAATCATCAAAACATCAAACAACAACAAAACCATCAAATTCAATCGGGTCCAAGCCTAAGTTCTTCTAAAACTCTAAAACACGCATTCGATCAAAAACCCAACCAAAACATCTTCGAATCACCTAAAATTTTGCACACACATCCCAAATTACCTAAAAAATTTACTGCAACTCTCGAAATTCTATTATTCCCCTCGGATCAAAATCTCACCTACCAACCGGAATTTGCTTAAATACTAACTTTGCCAATTCAAGCCTAATTCTACACCGGGCCTCCAAAATCAGTTTCGATCATACTCCTAAGTCACAAATCATATCCTAAAGCTAACTGAATCATCGGAATTCACATTCGAGCCTCCTAACACATAAGTCAATGCCCGGTTGACTTTTTCAAAACAAATCCTCCTTAAAGAGACTAAGTGTCTCATTTCCTACTAAAACCAATCCAAAGCAACTAGTTCACACCCAACACTGATAGTGAAGTGTAAAGAAGCAGAAAATGGAGAAAACGGGGCGGTAACTCATTTGACGATGGGTCGGGTCATCACACAAGTTGTTGTCAAGAGGCTTCTTGTTTTTCCCCAAATTTGCTTAAACAGCGACGACAACAGATTTGCCAATAGAAATTGATACCATGAAACCAAATGATGTTTCATTCTAATACAATACCAAAATGATGTTTCATTACAGTACCAAAATGAAGTACACAACAAAACCACATCTACTTACCTTATCCGACATCAATACCAAAATGATCTTCTATTACGACAACAATCAAAATGTTCTTATATTACTACAACAACCAGCTATTACATTAATTCCACTTGATTTTTCTTCAAGCTGCCAAATTAGATTAAGCTGCTAACAAACACAACAACTACAAAAATCATAATACACTAAATGAATTTTCTACACAAGTTCCTTCTATTTTTTCCCTTCATATTCTTCTCTTTCAAATGAATATTCTGTTTTAAATCTTCAAGCTCATCCAAATGTAGCTTAAGAAGTCCTAATTTTCTTATAACTCTTTGATTTTGTTTACCAATCTTGGAAGAATAAATTTAGATCTTTTATCAACTCTTTCGTTGTCTCTCCATTTGAAAAACTTGTAATTTATGGCCTGAAATTTAAACAATTCAAGAACAACCCAATTAACATTAATTTTTAAGACAACCGATAGGCTTAGAACATGAACACATACCTCATAGTGAGGACAAGACCAAATCATCTTCCGAAATCCGATCTGACCAAAAAGTTTGCATTTGCAACAAATACTATGTTTGCATCGTACTTCAGCATTGAGCATTGGATCATCTTCATCTATGCACAATTTATAAAACCTGGTGGTTCCCATTCCTAGCTGTCACGACCCAAACCGATGGTTTGCGAGGGGCACCCAGTACCTTACTCAGCCGAGTACCAACATAACGTATTTTTCATATCATTCTACCATAGGTAAATGAACCAGAGTACGGCATGAGGAAATACAAACTTATATATATGAAGTACGGGCCTATAAGGCCAGCATGATTCTTATATACTCAAAACATAGGCCGACAAAGCCATACAAGTATCCGTATACATGACATCTGTCTACAAGCCTCTAAGAGTACATACTTATCATAAAGGTCGGGACAAGGCCCCGATGTACTAAACAATATATATCTAAATCATACTGACCAACAAGAAACTCCGGAGCAAATGAAGCGCACCAATATTTTTCGCTGAGCTGATAGCCTACTTGGAGGACTCTCGACCTGTCTATCAGGACCTGCGGGCATGAAACACAGTGTCCCCAGGCAAAAAGGATGTCAGTACAAATAATGTGCCGAGTATGTAAGGAATGAAAATAAATTGGGCATTATCCAACGCACTATGCGATCGCATAATGAGTATGTGGACCACATAATGGTCACATACCTGGGCCGTCCTCTGCCCAATTGGAGGGTAACTATGCGGTCCAGAATGCGATCGTATTTTGGTTATGCGGACCGCATAGTTATCGCATTTTTGCCCATTGACTTTTGGTGAGGGAGCTTATGCGACGCACTATGCGATTGCATAACATGTATGCGGACCACATAATGATCGCATACATGCATTGTGTGTTTTAATATTGGCCCATTTTTTAGGGCCATTCTACGAAAGGTCTGGGGGCCGCATGTCAGGAATGCAATCGCATTCTTGACCGCATTTTGTGTTGGGGTTCCTATTTTTCTAATTTTTCAACCTGGCCCCTTCTTCAATAAAACACCCACCCCTTCATTTTAACATATTTTCTGAACAAAACTACAGAGAGGGAAGGGAGGATTCTTGATAGAAAAAGTCTCATCTCTATCAAATTGATTTTCAAAGTCACCCAGGCTTGGAAATTTTAAGTAATTATATTCATCTTCATTCTTGCATGTAAAATCCCAAATCCTTTTTTATTAGTTTTCAGATTTATACAAAAAGGGGATTCTCATGAATTGATTCTTGAAAACATAAGTTGAACCATGCATTCATGTTCTTTAATACCTATAATCTAGTAAGAGGAACTAAGTAGGAGTAAATATTTGCAAAACAGGAACAGTCAATAATCTAAGTGAGTTTGGGTTGTACTTGTAACTTCAATTCTTAGATATATGTGTTAACTTGTGAACTAGATTGATGGTACTAGGTAGTTTGGTGAATTGAAAGTAGGAGTTAAAAAGGAAAATCGACTCCAAGTATGTATGGCTAACTTTAACCTTTGTAAAGTCACCCTGTTTGGTGTACGAGTAATTGGTATATGCTATTTATGTGGACTATTTGTGAATTTTGGTTGTTCCATAGGTATTAAGGCAAGATGGCCTATTTCATGAATTCTTGTGATTTATATGCCTTGAACATTGTTGGTTAAATGTCCTGATATGATGGTGTAAAAAATGGCAAAAAACCAAGTGTGTGTAGAATGTGTTTATGTGGTAAGGGTTGTGTAATAATGAGGGAAATAAATCGTAATTGATCCAATTAAAATAACTATGGTAATATCATGTATAGCTTGTCATGGGCAATTATCATTGTAACTTGAATTGTATACGGGTTGTTGTATATGATGGAAATGGTACTGATGTTAATGAAAACTCTTTATGAATTGTTATTGTTGTTGTGAAATGATGTTTTGGATGACCTGAAGCCATGTGATTGAACTGTGAACAATTGTTGTTGTGTGAAATATGATTGTCTGCGGGGATCGAGTTGCGCGCCGCAACATGAAGTTATAAGGTGTGCGTTGTGGTGATAAGGGTGGACGATGTAATAAGGGCGGAAAGTGATCATAATCACTATTGAAATGAAAACATATGAAACTCTTGAGTATGAAATGATGTTGAAAGGGGAAAAGGAGAGATTTTGAAACTTGTTGGCCTTGGTTGTTTCTTTTCATGTGCATTGATTGTTGATTCCATTACTGTTTGTTTTCTATGTATTAATTGATTTTACTAGGGGTAAAGTTTGTTATACATACTAGTACAATTCAAATGTACTGACGTCCCTTTTGTCAGGGGCGCTACATTCTTGTTATGATTGTAGATGGTTCTATAGCAGGTACTCCAGTCCACCGGCAGTAGCACCTCCTCCATTTTTCGTCAGCTGTATTGGTGAGTCCCTTTCCTCTCGGGGCCCTGCATGGCTCATGCCACTTTTCTTCCCAGAGTCTTATTTTGGTGTTTATGTAAGGTATAGCCGGAGCCTTGTTACTAGTAAGTATTATAACACTCTTTTGTATCCCTAGAGGCTCCGTAGACAGGAAAGGTCGGTTATGTACTTTTGTATTTTGTATTTGGGCAGTATAACTTGTAGACCATGCAAAGTAAGCATATATGTTATTATATCTCTTAAGAATGTGTTTAATTATAAATGGCTATTTCACTTGAATAATGAGTATTGAAATCATGGGGTAATATGTGGGATAGGAAATGCATCTAGGTCCACTTGACTGGGGCTACCCAATCAAGCGCCGGTCGTGCCCCTCCGTTTTGGGGCGTGACAAACTTAGTATCAGAGCCTAAGGTTTTAAAAGGGTCCGAGGATGTCTCAGAGCGTATCTAATAGAGCCCTTTTTTATCGGTACGTTGTCGACCATGTTTATAAGTAGGGGGATACATAGACATTTAGGAAATTACCCTTCTCTTTGTTATTCTATATCGTACGGTGAAGTGAAAAGTGAAAGTATTTATGTCTAACTTGTGTTCTGTTCCAAAGTTTTCAATAATGGCACATAGGAAGAGAGTTAGACTCGGCCATAGGTCCAATGCCACCCCAAGTGTAGCTATGAACCATGTACCTGATACCGTGGATGGGGGTGACTCCCCGGTCTTGAATCTACTTGGTCCATCTATCCCAGATCAGAGTGCTCATGTTCCTGCTACAGGCAGGGGGTGCTACCATCCCTCCCCCGATATTACAATAGCAGGGGAGGGCTCCGTGCCCCAAGTGTAGGAGGTTCTATTCTGAGACTTGTTATTTGGATATCCCGATGTGCTATAGATATGGGGTGAGAGGTCATATCTAGCAGGACTGTCGTGTGCCTAGTCAGGGCATGGGTAGGGGATTTGCTCAGTCAGTCGGTTCTTCAGCCGCCTCATCATTTGTACGTCCTCCAGATCCATCAAAGTGTAGTGCAGTTAGGGGTGGAGCTCATGGTACAGGTGGACCCACCTGGTTTTATGTTTTGAGTGGTTTCCATAGTGCAGAGGCTTCTTCAGATGTTGTAATAGGTATCTTATCTATTCAGGAAATTTATTGTTATGCTCTTATTGATCCAGGGTCCTCATTGTCTTATGTCACCCCATTCATTGCTTCAAGTTTTGGGATATAACCCGAACAACTTTATGAGTCGTTCTTGGTATTGACTCTGGTTAGTGATTCTATTAAATCCACACGAGTTTATAGGAATTGTGTTGTCACAATATATGGTCGTGTTACCACGGCCGATCTTATCGAACTTGGAATGGTGGACTTTGATGTGATTATGCGAATGGACTGGTTTTATTTGTGTTTTGCTAAATTTGACTGCCGAACGAGAGTCATGAGACTCGAGTTCCCTAATGAGCCGGTTATTGAGTGGAAGCGAAATGGTGTGGTATCGAAGGGTAGGTTTATTTCTTACCTTAAGGATTCGAAGATGATTAAAAAGGGGTGTATCTATCATTTGGTCAGGGTGGCGGACATCACTTCAGAAGTGTCTGTCCCCGAGTCCGTGCCAGTCGTAAATGAGTTTCTTGAAGTGTTTCCAGATGAGCTTCCAGGGGTTCTGTGAGATAGGGAGATTGATTTCACGATTGATGTATTGCTAGATACGCAACCAATATCTATTTTGCCGAATAAAATTTGCGCCAGCGGAGTTAATGGAGTTAAAGGAGCAGCTGAAGGATTTATTAGAAAAGAGGTTCATTCGGCCGAGTGTGTCGCTGTGGGGTGCTCCAGTTTTTTTGTCACAAAGAAGAATGGGTTGCTCCGGATTGTATGGATTATTGACAGCTCAACAAAGTCACCATCAAGAATAAATATCATTTGCCTCGGATAGATGATTTGTTCGACCAATTGCAAGGTGCAAGGTTCTTCTCCAAAATTGATCTCGGTCCAGGCATCACCAATTGAAGATCAAAGAGCAGGATATTCCTAAGACCGCTTTCAGAACTTGCTATGGTCACTTTGAATTCTTGGTCATGTCTTTTGGGCTAACCAATGCCCCGACAACTTTCATGGAACTTATGAATCAAGTCTTCAAGCCATTTCTAGACTCCTTCGTGATTGTTTTCATTGATGACATCCTTGTTTATTCATGGAGCCAGGAGGATCATGTCGATCGCCTCAGGGCAGTTTTGCTGACTCTTCATCAGGACCAATTGTATGCTAAAGTTTCAAAATGTGAATTTCTGTTGGAGTCCATTCCCTTTCTAGGTCATGTTGTTTCCAGTGAAGGGATTCAGGTGGATCCCAAGAAGATTGAAGCAGTTAAAGATTGGCCTAGACGCACGACCCCGTCGGAGGTCCATAACTTCTTAGGTTTAGCAGGGTATTATCAGAGGTTTGTGGAGGGATTCTCTACCCTTGCCTCCCCATTGACTAAGATGGCGCAGAAAGAAGTTAAGTTCCAATGGTCCGACGCTTGTGAGAAAAGTTATTAGGAATTGAAGTCGAGGTTGACCTTGCCACCGATATTAACCTTGCTAGAAGGCACGGAAGGATTTGTGGTTTATTGCGATGCCTCTAGCGTCGGTTTAGGGTGTGTATTGATACCACATGGAAGGTTATAGCGTATGCTTCAATGCAACTCAAGAATCACAAAAAAGAATTATCCGACGCATGATTTGGAGCTTGTGGAAGTTGTGTTTGCCTTGAAAATATGGCGACATTATCTTTATGGGTTCCATGTGAATATGTTCTTAGACCACAAGAGTCTTCAATATTTGTTCAAGCAGAATGAGTTGAATTTAAGGCATTGATGGTGGTTAGAGTTGCTCAAGGATTATGATATGAACATTTTGTACCATCTAGGGAAGGCGAATATTGTGGCCAACGCTCTCAATCGGAAGTCTATGGGTAGTTTGGCTCATTTGGGAGTGGATAAGAGGCCGTTAGCTTGGGAGGTTTATCAATAGGCCAGTCTAGGATTTGTATTTCGACTTCGGACGAGTGGAATGCTATGGTGCATAATAGAGCAGAATCGTCACTTGTAGCGGAAGTCAAGGAAAAGCTGTTCATTGATCCAGCATTGGCACAGATGAAGGAGGCACTTTTGAATAACAAGACTTTGGCATTCTCACTCGGCGGTGATGATGGTGTATTACAATATCAAGGTAGGCTATACGTCCCAAATGTGGGTAATCTTGGGGAGAGGGTAATGGTGGAGGCTCATAATTCTAGGTATTGTGCACCCAAGTTCTACGAAAATATATCATGATCTCAAGGAAATATTTTGGTGGAACGGTATGAAGAGGGGTGTAGAAGACTTTGTATTTAAATGTCCGAATTGTTAGCAAGTAAAAGCTGAGCATCAACGGCCGGCGGGTTAGCTCAACCTATGGAAATACCAATGTTGAAATGGGAGATGATCAACATGGATTTCATGGTAAGGTTACCTCGCACTCAGCGCAAGTTCGACTCAATTTAGGTAATAGTGGATCAACTCATGAAATTAGCTCATTTCTTGCTAGTCATGTCCATCGATACTGCGAACAGTATGCTCAATTTTATATCAAGGAAATGTAAGGCTTCATGGCACTCCACTTTCTATTATCTCAGATCGAGGGGCCCAGTTCACAGCTAATGTTTGGAAAAAATTTCAACATGATTTGGGTACTCAGGTGAATCTCAGCACAGCTTTCCATCCATAGACAGATGGTCAAGCGGAGCGGACTATTCAGACGCTTGAAGATATATTGCGGACGTGTCTTGGATTTCAAAAGTAATTGGGATGAACACTTTCCATTTATAGAATTTTCTTACAATAACAGCTTTCATGCTAGTATTCAGATGGCCCCATTTGAGGCATTGTATGGAAGGAGGTGTAGGTCTCCTATTGGATGGTTAGAAGTGGGTGAAGTAGAATTGATAGGGCCAGATCTCGTGCACTAGGCTATGGAAAAATATAAAGTCAGTCAAGAGAGGATGAAAAGTGCTCAGAGTCGCCAGAAATCCTATGCAGACATATGTCAAAGAGAATTGGATTTCCAACTAAGTTATTGGGTGTTGAGGGTATCTCCTATGAAGGGAGTCGTGCGATTTGGGAAGAAAGGGAAGTTGAATCCTAGATATGTCGAGTCATATCGAGTCGCTCAAAGGATAGGGAAAGTGGCTTATAGGCTGGAATTACCCCCTAAAATGTCATTAGTGCACCTGGTGTTCCATGTGTCCATGCTAAAGAAAGTGGTTGGAGATCCATCCACCATCGTACCAGTTGAAACCATCGAAGTTAATGAAGGGTTATCGTATGAAGAAATTCCGGGTTGCTATTCTTGATAGGGAAGTCCGCAAATTGAGAAACAAGGAAATTGCTTCAGTTAAAGTATTATGGCGAAGTCAAAAATTCGAGGAAGCCACGTGGGAAGCGGAAAATGAAATGGAAGAAAAATATCCCCACCTGTTTGAACAAGTCTAGTAGTGATCGTGCGTCTGAATAGTTACGGACTATTCAGACGCTTGAAGATATGTTGCGGGCTTGTGTCTTGTATATCTAAGCAAACTGATGTTGTGTTCAATTTGGTGCAAAGACACCCCATTTTCCCCTAAATGATTTACTATTGTAACTCCTCAAGTTGTGCAAGAGTTGTATGTGTTGCGATTATTTGAGTCATGAGCAACCCCTTTTGATAAATGAAAGTTTTGTAAAAAAAACTCATGTGATAAGTGAATGATTAATGGTAGTGTAAATTGGTAATGATTAATTGAAATGCATATAGTATATTGAAGTGGTTGAACTATATGGGACTCATTGAAGTGACCAAATTATGTGCAAAAATGTGACAAATGATTGAATATGTGCAAGTGTTGAGGTAATGAATTGTATACCAGTTGTAGGGATAATAGGAAATGTGTAATGGTGCTTGGAAATATGTTTCGCGGGATCTCTAACAGGTAGATTGGTCTAATTACAAAGGAGACTCTGGCAAAATTTTCTAAAAATATGAGAGTTAGTGAAAACTTGGGAGTTTGCATATC
The DNA here is from genome assembly GCA_034376525.1 of Nicotiana benthamiana. Lineage (NCBI taxonomy): Eukaryota > Viridiplantae > Streptophyta > Magnoliopsida > Solanales > Solanaceae > Nicotiana > Nicotiana benthamiana. The sequence goes on along the minus strand of CM067330.1, from coordinate 57,369,320 downwards.
ATATTTTCAAAACCAACTGATTTCCAAAATGCGCATGAATGATTTTTAAGTGGGGAGGATGTAAAGACCCGTAAAATTTCTTGCTTAAAATAATGTCGAAGAGGTCCCTATGTTGTTAACTGTAGAAAAGTACCCTAAAATTTTAAAGATAAAAATTTTCAAAAATTGGGCGTTATTCGAGGCACTATGCAATCGCATAACGAGTATACGGACCATATAATGGTCGCATACCTGGGTAGGCCACTGCCCAATTGGAGGAAAACTATGCAGTCCAAAATGATCTCATTTTGGTTATGCGGACCGCATAGTTATCACATTTTTTCCCATTGACTTTTGGTGAGGGGGGTTATGCGACGCACTATGTGATCGCATAACGTATATGCGAACCGCGTAATGGTCACACATCTGCACAGTGTGTTTTAATTTTGGCCCATTTTTGAGGGCCATTCTGCTACCACATGCTACGTCACGGCACCTACTTTTCTAATTTTTCAACCCGACCCTTCTTCAATAAAACACCTAAACCCAACCCTTCATTTTAACACATTTTTTGAACAAAACTAGAGATAGGGAAGAGATGATTCTTGAGAGAGAAAGTCTCATCACTATCAAATTGATTTTTAAAGTCACCCAGGCCTAGAAATTTTGAGTAATTACCTTCTTCTTCGTTCTAGCAGGTAAATGTTTTCATTCTTTTTCAAATTTTTTTAAAAAAAGGGATTCTCATGAATTGATTCTTGAAAATATAAGTTGAACCATGCATGCATGTTCTTTAATACCTAAAATCTAGTAAGAGGAATTGGGTAGGAGTAAAGATTTGCAAAAAGGAGCGGTTGATAATCTAGGTTAGTTCGGGTTGTATTTGTGAACTTTAATTCTAAGATATATGTGTTAACTTGTGAACTAGATTGACGATACTAGGCAGTTTGGTAAATTGAAAGTAGAAGTTAAAAAGGAAATTCAACTCCAGGTATGTATAGCTAACTTTAACCTTTGTAAAGTCACCCTGTTTGGTGTACGAGTAATTGGTATGTGTTACTTATGTGGACTATTTGTGAATTTTGGTTGTTCCACGGGTATTAAGGCAAGGTGGCCTATTTCATGAATTCTTGTGATTTATATGCCTTGAACATTATGTGTTAAACGTATCGAAATAATGGTGTAAAAAATGGCAACAAAGCAAATGTGTGTGTGAATGTATTTATGTGGCAAGGGCTGTGTAATAAATGATGGAAAGAAGTCAGAGTGATGTAATTGATATAACTATGGTAATATCATATATGGCTTGTCGTGGCCAATTATCGTTGTGACTTGAATTGTATACAGGCTGTTGTATATGATGGAAATGGTACTGACATTAATGAAAACTCTTTGTGAATTGTTATTGTTGTTGTGAAATGATGTTCTGGATGGCCTGAAGCCATGTGATTGAACTGTGAACAGTTCTTATTATGTGAAATGTGATTGTCCAGTGGGATCGGGTTGCGCACAGCAACACAAAGTCATAAGGTGTGGGTTGTGGTGATAAGGGTGGCCGAGGTAATAAGGGTGGCCGGGGTATGAAAACATATGAAACTCTTGAGTATAAAATGATGTTGAAAGGGGAAAAGGAGAGATTGTGAAACTTGTTGGCCTTGGTTGTTCCTTTCATGTGCATTGATTGTTGATTCCATTACTGTTCGTTATCTGTGTATTGATTGATTTTACTTGGGGTAAAGTTTGTCATACATATCAGTACAATTCAAATGTACTGATGTCCCTTTTGCCGGGGGCGCTACATTCTTATTATGATTGTAAGTGGTTCTGTAGGAGGTACTCCAGTCCACTGACAGTAGCACCTCATCCACTTTTCGTCAGCTGTATTGGTAAGCCCCTTTCCTTTCGGGGCCCTGCGTGGCTCATGCCACTTTTCTTTCCGAGGTCTTATTTTGGTGTTTATGTAAGGTATAGTCAGAGCCTTGTTACCGGCAAGTATTATAACACTCTTTTGTATCCCTAGTGGCTCCATAGACAGGAAACATGGGTTATATACTTATATATTTTGTATTTGGGCAGTATAATTTGTAGACCACGCAAAGTAAGCATGTATGTTATTATGTCTCATAAGAATGTGTTTAATTATAAATGGCTATTTCACTTTAATAATGAGTATTGAAATCATGGGGTAACACGTGGATAAGAAAGGCACCCAGGTCTGCTTGACTGGGGCTACCCGGTCGAGCGCCGGTCATGCCCCTTAGTTTTTGGGCGTGATAGAGGGTACTAAAGAATCACAAGGCACTACCAAATATGAAACAAAATAGGAGGTCACATATGAATAAGTAGAACTTGGATAAATAAAACAGAAGCATCTCTGCAACAAACTGAAACCGCACATGTAATGATGGCGTCAGAAGACTCAACCCCAGGTCTGGCTGTAAAAGCATAACATCGGGGCTGGTCCCCACCACTCTGGACTGCATCCTTAGGACCTACCTCTAGCTGGCTGAGTGGGCGGTGAAGTACTGGTGCCGGGACCATGGCATGAGAACCTTAATGCTGATAACTTCTAGATGCATGAGAGCAAAATCTAGAATTGTGCCTCAGATCAATACAAGTATAACAAGATCTCGGCAATTGTGACTGTTGACCCTGAAACTGACCCTGTCGACCGGAGTAACCCTGAAAACTATGGAGTGGAGGTGCACTAATAGCGCTGGTGGTGTAGTATAGGCTAGCAAGTCGGAATAATGCCTATGAGGGCCATGACTACCTGAAACACTATGTGATGCCCTGAGTGGAGTGCTGAATGAAATGGGTTGTGAGGACAACCTTTACCAAAAGTACCTCGGCCTCTAGATGAGACTCCGGTGAATCCACAGGAATGATGAGGACTGAATAAAACCCTTCACCCTCTCTCTCTCTCTCTCTCTCTCTTTCTCTCTCTCTCTCTCGGTAGGAAACAGAAGAATAGCATGATAGGCCAAATCCACAAAATGAGTCTCATACTGAGTGACGGTCATACTGCTCTGATGGAGACGCTTGAACTGCCTGCGATAGTTCTCTCTTAGGGTGACAAGAAGGAACTTCTCAAGAAATATCTGAGAGAATTGGTCCCAAATAGAAGAAGGCAGCCCAACTGGTCTAGTCAATACAAAGTCATTCCACTATCTCTTGGAAAAACCTGTCATATGAAACATAGCAAAGTCGACCCTATTGGTCTCAACTTTTCCCATGTTCTGCAACACCGCATGGCAGTGGTCAAGATAATCTTGGGGTCCTCAGAAGGTGCACCACAATAGTGAACTAGAAAGAGCTTGGTGAACTTGTACAATCTCAATAAACCCTTGGGAGTCATAGCATGACCATCACTGGCCTTTGCCGCAACAGTTGGCTGAACTACTCCAACTAGCTGAGCTGCGGGAGTTGGATACTGCTCCGGGGTGTGAGAAGCAGGAGTCTGGGCTCCTCCTTTAGCCTGGGAGATGGTTGTTGCAATGGGAAAAGTTCTAGCCTGGGCTACACTCTCAATAAGGCCTATTAAATAGACCAAAGCATTCTGAAGCACTAGGGTGGAGATGAACCCCTCGAGGACCAGAGCTGGTCTTACTAGAACAGTCTGGGCTGGAGCCTCCTCTTCAAACTCCACTTAAGGCTCTGCTGTTGGTGCTGCTGCTCGGGCTTTGGGCTGAGCCCTACCCCTGCGTCGACCTCTAGCACGGCCTGAGCCTCGACCTCTGCCCCCTCGTAAGAGCTACCACTAGGGGCTCTGGTTGATGCTCAGCTGAGGATGAGGTACGTGTTCTAGCCATCGGCGAGATAACATGGGTAGAAGAGTTCGATTAGCAATGAGAGAATAAAATTGCACGACGGAGAAGAATAGAAGTTACATTTCAGTACCGATTCCCCAGACTCTAGTAAGCCTGCTCGTGAATTGTAAGACCTAGGAAACTTAGTGCTCTAATACCAACTTATCACAACCAAAATTCCCACCCTCGGGACCGTGATGGCGCCTAACATTTCACTTGTTAGACAAGCCAACGTTAGAGATTCATTAAGCCAATTCTAATACATTTTAATGATTAACGGTAATTAAGCTATATCGAGTTCAAAATGAAAGCGAAAATTCATAGCAGCCTCAATATATATATTCTACAACCCGGATCTAGAGTCACAATTGACAAACCTCTAAGATTTCACTACAAGTAAGTGTTTGAATTAAATACAACTGCTTTCATTGATGAAAGAAATTGTAAAACGAAATATCTAGAAAGGGACTCCAGGGTCTGCGGACGCCAGCAGATCTACCTTGGGTCTCCTATAGGATGGATCCAGCAGCTAACCTCATGTTCAGCTCGGGCTACTACCAAAATCTGCACAGGAAGTGTGGAGTGCAGTATCAGTACAATCGACCCCATGTACTGGTAAGTGTCGAGTCAAACCTCGGCAAAGTAGTGACGAAGCTAAGACAAGACACCTATAAATAAACATGTGTAGTATAACATGCACACACACACACACACATACACACACACACACACACACACACACACACACACACACACACACACATATATATATATATATATATATATATATATATATATATATATAACAGAATAATAGAAATAACAGAATCAAGACTAGAATATTATGAGGGGGACATACTGAGGGGATCACAAAATAAAGGATCACAATAGTAAATATGCACTTTGATTATTTTGAGCAAATAGGAACAAGTAACCACAGTAATAGAAAATACACAGTATCACCCTTCGTGCTTTTACTCTCAACCTCACCATATGAATCAATAGAAACGGCACAGCATCACCCTCCGTGCATTAAATCTCTCATAACATGGCACGGGATCACCCTTCATGCATTATCACTCACAATATGGAACGGCATCACCCTTCGTGCATTAACACTCGCAAAACATGGCACGACATCACCCTTATGCATTAACACACATTCCCCCCACCACTATCAAAACAATATATAGTAACAACAAAGAGATAGAGATAACAAAAACAAGTCTTACTTCAACATTTGATTCCACTATACCTACCTCAACTTTGAGTCAATACTCAATCAATACCAAAATTCGTAAATATGATAAGAACAATCAACATAAGCGATAAGCTAGTCTAAGCATGAATAATATGATTCATTTAGCCTTTAACTTTTAAATTTCGACAAAGTTCGATATCTCGGGCTATGAACTTTCGATTTTGATTTCGGGCATACGTCCAAGTCTTAAATCACGATGTGCACCCAACGGGACTGTCAAAACATAAATACGGGTTCGTTTATCAAAAATATTGACCAAAGTCAACTCGAATGAAGTTTTAGGTAAATTTTTTTATTTTTAATAATTTTTAACATAAAAGCTTTTCAGAAAGACGTCCAAGCTGCACTGAAAAATTAAAGAAATCCTAAACGTAATTTTTAAGGCTTTGGATCACAAAATTAGGTTTCAAAACACGAAATCATCTATTTGGTCATCACAATATAGATCATACTCGTGACATTATTAACAAATTATCAACTATACACAGATGAAGGACCATGTGAAATCAAGAATGATAATGACAGGGATATCTTGATACATTCACAAGAAATAATAATCAATTAATTAAGCCAAAATTAGGGGATCTTTGGGGTCCCCTTGTATGCTGAGGACACAACAACAAATATAAAATTTTATAATTCAATTTACCTATCAAGTTTTGTTTTTTTGTTAGTATAATAATTAATCAATAACTAATATATCAGTTTATCAGTCACAATGACCAAATATTTAGATTTCAGTAATTGAATATTGTTCATGAAACATCTACTTGCGGGTTGGTAGGGTGCAATTCCACCCTTTAATATTCAATGCTTAATTGACCACAAAAAGAGTTAAGTCTAGGACCACTCTATCTAAGCACCTACAATTCCGAATATTCTTTTAAAGTTTAAAGTAAGTATATATATATATATATATATATATATATATATATATATATATATATATATATATATATATATATATATATATATATATATATATATATATATATATATATATATATATGTGTGTGTGTGTGTGTGTGTGTGTGTGTGTGAAAGAAGAAAGAGTTTTTACATTCTAGAAAGGTAAAAAGAATAGATGAAATTATCTGGACCATAATTTGTTGAGTGTCTTAGGCATTGTTTCGGATATAAATTACTTAGTGATAGCGTGGACTAGCTACTTTTCAACAAAAACTATAACATATTCAGTATCATTTCACTTTTCAATCGATATCATTAAAGAATAGTCATTCACAATAGCTACTTTTCAATTGCAGTAACAAAAGCTAAAAAGTGGGTATTTTGAGTTTTATCCGTAAATTAATACCAACCATCCTTCGAGCCAAAATCAAGATATTTTGACTACATTTTGTGCATGGTCATGGAAGGTGTATGAAGCAATAGTAAAGTTGTCTCTATTTAATTTATAAATTACAAGTTTGAATTGTAGAAGTAGTCATTAATTCTTACATTAAAGTAAGTTATCTAAATCACACTTTTTAGGATATGGCCCTTTCCGAAATACTTATTCCGGAGTACATTAGAAATAAGAACCTTCGTGACATTTTATGCATCGAATTGCCCTTTTTTTCAAGATATATATCCAAGTTCTTCTTTTTATTTCTTAAACTTTCCTAAGAAAATTATTAAATAAAAAAAAAAAGAAACTTCCCGTCAATTAATAGATTTAGTCAAACACTGCTAGTTTGGCTCAAATTGCTTGACTTATATAAGGTACATGAAATAAACATAATATATAGAAAGATTGTCCAGTACAAATTGCTTGAATTATATATGGTACATGAAATAAACATAATATAGAAAGATTGTCCAGTACAACAAAGAGTCTATTTGACGTTTAAATGTGGTACAACAATGCATACTAATAGCAGCAGTGTTTGTCTTATATTTTCTTATTTTTAATTTTTTTATTGTTATTATTATTTGTTGTTTCTTTCGGTTCAATTTTCATGTTGAATTGTTAGTGTTATTGCTTATTATTATTGTTTTCTTTTCATTTTTTCTTCAGCTGAGGATTACCGAATATTAATTGACCTTCCCAAATTAGGAATAAGGCATGCGTATATACTACCCTTCTTAGCTTATATATGTGAAATTATACCGAGTTTTGCTGGCATTAGGATTTCAGATGAGTTGCCCAATGATGATTCAGGAAAGAAACGATTTTCATTGAAGAAGAACAAATGAAGAAGAAAGCAGATACAAAGGCCAAATTTCGAATTTTAGAAAGTTTAAAGAGATAGCACACACTCCCCCAATTACCAACGTTTATTTAAGTTTTGTGATAGATCTAATCCAAGTCATTCTTTATTAACAGGAAGGGTACTGAAGTCAAAATACTCCATTTGCACCATCAGGAAGCTCCCTGCCTACGAGTAAATATTTTTGAGATAGAATTATTTTAGAGAATATTTCTTTTCTAAGTTAGTTACACATTAGCTGGTAGATAGGAAACAGGTTTACAAATAGGATTACATTCTTTCTTTCTTTTTTTGGTATAAATTCATGTATAGTGCTTCTTTTGAATAAACAGAAAATTCAGCTACAAGCTTTTACTTCACTCTTATTATGAATTGTAACATGGTATCAGAGCCTTAGGCTCGATCCTTCCTCTTGTTTTCTGCTCTTCTTCTCTCTATTTTTATCAGTTTCAATAGCTACAATAGTAGATCCATCTGATTCCTCTACTGCTATTGTTGCTTCAAAAGCTACTGAAGTTAAATCAAGTTCAGGAGCTCTTCTTCCTGATTCTTCTCATTTGATTTACCTTCATCCCTCTGATTCTTCAGGGATGCTCTTGGTCGACACATCCTTTGATGGTAATAGTTATGGAATGACTCATTGGTATTCTTATTGCATTATTAACCAAGAACAAGATGGGTCTTATTGATGGGACTTTTCTTCAACTCAAGATCTATTGTGATTCATTCAAGTCTTGGACAAGGACCAATAATATGGTTATATCCTAGCTATTAAACACTCTGACTAAGGAGATAGCAGAGAGTTTTCCCTACACTAAAACAACAGGAAATGTGATTGGAGCTTGAGAAAAGATTTGGACAAAGCTATAGACCACAACTTTACCATTTGCAAAACGAAATCAATGAGTCAGTGCAAGGTAACTTTGCCATTACCTTTATAATCAACATAGTAGATATCAGTTTTCAAATTCTATTTTACCTTAGCTTTAGTTACAAGTAATTTAAGCCTTTATCATAACAGATTGGGGCATTTGCTATTTATTAATATGAAGAATATCAGTTCCATTTCTTATTTTGGTTTACCTTCTTATAAGCAAGTTTGTGATGTTTGTGCTAAACCAAGACAAACTAAATTGCCATTTCCTTCTAGTTCAATTACTATCAAGCGTATTTTTTATCTCATACATGTTGAGTCCATATAGGACACCTACTTATGAAGGATTCAAATATTTTTTTATCATTGTTGATGACTATAGTAGGGTTACTTGAATTTTCCTGAAAACATACAGAATATCGGAAGAAATTTAGAGAGAGAAAGTAGAGAGAAGGGAGAGCATCGAGGAGTCTCGAAGAAGACTCAAAGTCTTTCAATCAGAAAAATGACCCGCTGTCTCAGACAAATGACCCCTACCCCTATATCAAAATGACCCCTTACAATAATAGCCTATTTACATGACATAGCCTAATTACAATAGTAGCCTATTTACACAATTGACCTATTTACAGAGTATATAAACAAATTACAAAATCAGCCTAACTGCACAAATAGCCTATAGGCTTAGATATGACTCCTCTAACAACCAAAAAGTCTAATATGAGTGCTATCATCATTGCCAAATTGTTACATATCTCAACACCCCCCCTCAAGTTGAAGGGGGGAAACCACCTTTAACTTGGACAAAATAGGAGAAAGAGCAGTCCCGGATAAAGCTTTCGTCAACGGATCAGCCAACTGTTGAGAAGTGGAAACATGGGAAAGTGTTAGAAAACCATTGCGTATCAAAGTACGAACGTAATGACAATCCACCTCAATATGCTTAGTACGCTCATGGAAAACTGGATTATTAGCAATGTGTACAGCAGCTTGACTATCACAAAACACAGAAATAGGAGATGAAACAGATACCCCAAGATCAGCAAGCAAACGAGATAACCAAGTGAGTTCAGCAGTAACCTTGCTTAAAGCCCTATACTTAGCTTCAGCTGAAGAAAGAGAGACAACAGGTTGTTTCTTTGACTTCCAACTTACCAAGCTGCCACCCAACAATACACAAAAACCAGTAACAGAGCGGCGAGTGTCGGGACAAGCTGCCCAATCACTATCAGAGTACCCAGACAAAGAGAAGTCAGCAGCATCAGAGTAAAATAGACCCAAAGAGGAAGTGCCCTTAAGATACCTCAAAACATGCATAGCAGCAGACATATGGGGAACCCTTGGGGATTTGAGATACTGACTCAGATGTTGCACGTCAAAGCATATATCAGGTCTAGTATGGGTTAAAAACAATAATTTGCCAACAAGACTCCTGAACTGATCAGGAGCGGGTAAAAGATCACCAGAATCAGCATGTAATTTTAAAGAAATGTCCAGAGGGGATACAACAGGGGAAACAGATACACAGTCGAAATGATGCAACAAATCATGAACATATTTATGCTGATTCAGATGAATCCCACCAGGGATTTGTTTAACCTCAAGACCCAAGAAACAATGCAATGACCCCAAATCCTTGATCTTGAAAGTATCATCCAAGAAGGCTTTTAAGCCTGCAATCTCATCACAGTCAACCCCAGTAACAATTATATCATCCACATACACAGCCACCACAACAAGGGAATCAGGATTACCTTTCAAGAACAGTGAATAATCATTCAAAGAATGCCTGTAACCTCTAGAATGAAGGGCAGAGGACAGCTTAGCATACCACTGCCTGGAGGCCTGCCTGAGCCCATACAAAGACTTCTTTAGTTTACAGACCAGAGGTAGAGAAGAAGAAGGAGAAGAAGAAGTAGAAGAAGAAGTAGGAGAAGAAGTAGAAGAAGGATCAGACACCACCAAACCTGGAGGAAGTTTCATATACACTTCCTCATCCAAATCACCATGAAGAAAGGCATTGTTAACATCCAGTTGGAACAATGGCCAGTGATTTTTAACAGCCACTGCAATGAGACACTTGACTGAAGTCATCTTTACAACAGGAGAAAAAGTGTCTGTAAAGTCCACACCTTCAACCTGTGTGTCACCCCTAATAACCAACCTTGCTTTGTATCTTTCAATAGAGCCATCAGATTTATATTTGATCTTGTAAACCCACTTACAGCCAATAGGTTTCTTACCTGGAGGAAGATGCACAATGTCCCAAGTGTGGTTAGCATCCAATGCATCAAATTCCTTCCTCATAGCATCCTGCCAAGCTGGTACAGAGGCAGCTTGAGAGTAAAACATAGGTTCAGATTCCAAGTGAGAGGAAGAGGATCCAGAAAAGGCTGGAAGTTGGCAAACATAGTCTTTGAGGTAAGAAGGAGGGAGATGTGATCTGGTGGACTTTCTGGGCAAGGAAACAGGCTGGGAGACAGGCAATGTAGGAGGGGAGATGTCATGATTGAAAAGAGGAGAAGGAATAGACACTGGAGAATCAGGAGAAGGGTGAAGAGGAGAAGAAGGAGAAGATTCATTGGAAGATGGTAGGTTGAAAGATTGAGGGAGAATGTCATCAGAAAAGGGAACAGGTGGAGGAGAAGGAGAAGAGGGAGGAGGAGACTTGAATGGAAAGTGAGTTTCATGAAAAACAACATCCCTAGAAACAAAGCATTTCTTGGAATTCAAGTCATAAAGTTTATAACCTTTCTTACCAAAGGGATAACCAAGGAAAACACAGGAATGAGCTCTGGATTTCAGCTTATCCCTATGAGGGATAGGCACAGCAGCATAAGCCAAACAGCCAAAAACTCTCAGATGAGAATAGGAAGGGGGAGAACCATGTAATAATTCATGAGGAGATTTGTAATGAAGCACCCTGGATGGCAGTCTATTAATGATGTATGTTGCAGTTAACAGACAATCACCCCAAAAAGAAATAGGCAAACCAGACTGAAAGAGAAGGGCTCTACAAGTTTCAAGTAAAGACCTGTGCTTTCTCTCAACAACCCCATTCTGTTGAGGAGAATGAGGGCAAGTTGTTTGATGCACAATCCCAAGTTTACTAAAATAGGAAATCCCTTCAGCACTGGAACCCAGTTCCAGGGCATTGTCACTCCTGACAACCTTGACCAGGGAATTAAATTGAGTTTGAACATAGGAAATGAAGGATTGTAGTAGAGGGAATGCATTACTTTTAGAACCCATTAGATGTGTCCAGGTAGCTCTAGAAAAGTCATCAACTATGGTGAGGAAATACTTGCTACCAAGGGATGTAGGGGTATGGTAAGGACCCCAAGTATCCACATGAATAAGTTGGAATGGTTTGGTAGTGCTAATGCTACTGTCAGGGAATGGCAATCTGGTTTGTTTAGCCATAGGGCAAATTGAGCAAGGGAAAGGTTGTTTAGCAGCAATAGAAAAAGGCAAATTAGAAACATGTTTCATATTAGCAAAAGATGTATGTGCTAATCTCAAATGCCAAATATAGTTCATATCAGCAGGAACAGCATTATTACAACTGGAAGATTGAATAACTGAGCTAAAATGTTTGTTATCAGAAACAATATCATCATTACAAACATCTGAGTCACTATGCTCAAGAGAAGAAGGCTTGGAAGAGGCAGAAGAGGAAGAGGGTGACCAAGAGTACTTGTACAAGCCAGCCTCCTCTTTACCAAGATCCAGAAGCCTCTTCAGAGAAAGGTCCTGTAACAGGTAAAGAAGGTATGAGGTTGGTGTAAACAAGACTAAACAATTCAATTGTTTCATCAACTTATGAACAGAGATCAAATTATGTTTGAAAGAAGGAACTAGAAGCACATTATGAAGAGTGAGGGAAGGAGTCAATGCAAATGATCCTGTACAAGTAACTTTTACCTTATAGCCATTAGGAAGTGAAACAAGGTAAGGTACAGTTAGGGGTATAATGTCAAACAATAGATTTTTATCATAAGTCATGTGATTGGAAGCTCCTGAATCAATGATCCAGGTAGCAGAATTTATGTGTGTAAGCATGCATAACTTGGAATCAGAAACAAGACTCTCAGACATGAAAGTACCAGCAAAATTAGCAGAACTCATGGAAGAAGAAGCTTGATCACTGGTTGAAAGTGTCTGTTGAATCAAGCTCACAATCTGATCACATTGTTGTCTGCTCAACCCTGGTATCACAGGTTGACTGGCAATAGGATCCCCTAGAGGAGCAGACACACTTGAATTTCCTGGATCAACAGACACACAATCAGTACTAGTGGAAAGATGAGCAGCAGATTTCCTTCCCTTGATGTAAGAATTGCTTTGAGGAAAACCGTGGAGTTTGAAACACTTATCAATTAAGTGTCCAGACTTCTTGCAATATCTGCAAAATAAGTTTCCTCTGTTTTGCTCAAAATTGACTTTAGGTCTGAAGTTAGAACCAGACAATTTCCCTTGGTTGGACCCAGCAGGGGGCCTATCAGTGTGAGCATTAAAAGACATTGAGTCTGGGCTCATATGGGAAATGGACTTGACCTGTCTTTGCTTTTCATCATTCAACACAATATTATAAACACTGTCAAGGGAAGGAAAGTGCTGTATCATTAACAAATTGCTTCTTACACCCAAATATGTCTCATTTAGTCCCATAAGGAACTGATAAATCTTGTTCTCATCATCTTCCTCAATGATACCATTCTTAGCAGCACAAGTGCACTTCTGCCCATGGTTTGGGACCATTGTCCCCAACTCATCCCATAAACTCTTGAGTTTATTAAAGTATGAGGCTACATCAAGGGAACCCTGGGAAGTTTGGGAGAGTTCTCGCTTTAGTTCAAAAATTTTGGTTTTGTTAGGGGTACCATATCTCTTCTCAAGTTGAGACCACATGCTTTGTGCAGTGTCAGAGTATTGAACACTGTCAGCTATTTGGGATGACACAGAAGAAGTTAACCATGACATAACAAGCATGTTACATCTATCCCACAACCTCTGCAAACTCACATTATTACTAGGTCTGGAAAAGGAACCATCAATGAAACAGATTTTATTTTTAGCAGATAAAGCCATAGTCATTTTACGCTTCCATCCTCCATAACCACTTCCTGAGAAAGGAGTGGGGACTAAACATGCACCAGGAACATCAGAAGAATGCACAAATAATGGATTGGAAGGGTCAATAGGACCAGAGTTAGCACCAGAACCACCAGCATTCATGTTAGCAGCCATGCTCAACAAATGAATCAAATCTTTTGAAAAAATATCACCAAACAATATTCACAGTCTACACAGTCAATATTCTCAAGTCAAAGGATCTATTCACAAATAGAATCAAACAGTCACATATACAGACAAGGAATCACAACCAGAGAATAGGAACGAGGTTACCGTCCTTCTTCGCAACCGGAAGATCGGCCTTTAACAATAGGCAAAACCCTAGGTAGTGTAACCGTCAAAAGGCAAAACCCTAGGTAGTGTAACCGTCAAAACTTTACCACAAACGTCGACAAAGATGTCACAGCACCACCGATGATGACCAGAACCTCAGCAAAGTAAGTATCAAACCACCGGATGGTAATCAAACACTCGATTTGACCACCAGAAAACCCTAGAGGTTGAAACTCACCGCAAAATCTCCGAAAAACTCACAATAAACGATTGAACCGTTCAATACAGAAGGAACAAACGTAGATCGTGAAGGTAAAGGGACCGAAGAACCCTAACATGGTTGAAACCATCATCGATCTTTTCGATCTCAGAAAAATCCCAAATTTTGTTCAAAAAATAGTTCAGATGAACTATTGATTCACACGATAACATCACCGGATCATTGTACCGGCTCTGATACCATGAAAACATACAGAATATCGGAAGAAATTTAGAGAGAGAAAGTAGAGAGAAGGGAGAGCATCGAGGAGTCTCGAAGAAGACTCAAAGTCTTTCAATCAGAAAAATGACCCGCTGTCTCAGACAAATGACCCCTTCCCCTATATCAAAATGACCCCTTACAATAATAGCCTATTTACATGACATAGCCTAATTACAATAGTAGCTTATTTACACAATTGACCTATTTACAGAGTATATAAACAAATTACAAAATCAGCCTAACTGCACAAATAGCCTATAGGCTCAGATATGACTCCTCTAACAACCAAAAAGTCTAATATGAGTGCTATCATCATTGCCAAATTGTTACATATCTCAACATTTCCTTCTCGGTATAACATCCAATGCTCAAAAACTTTCTCGGTATGATGGGAAAGACAAATTGTCATTAAGGTGGAAATGATCAGATCCGATAATATTTGGGAACTATGATCCGGTACTTCTTATATTTTTGTTTCACAAGGTATCTGCATCAAACAACTTGTGTTACTCTCCTCAAAAAAATGGTGCTGTTGAGAGAAAATACAAGCATCTACTAGAAACTTGTATAGCACTATTATATCAATCGAAATTACCAATTCAATTTTGGGGGGAGTGTTTGTTATGTGCAACTTATTTAATAAATAGATTTTCCTCTACAGTTCTTCAAGGAAAGTCCCCCTATGAAGTTCTTTTTGGTTCACCACCTTCCTACACTAATCTCAAATCTTTTGGATGTATTTGTTATGCTTTAACACTTCGTACACATGAACAAAGTTGGATACAAGTTACTTGCTTTAGACGCTGGGAAGGTGTTTGTTTCCCAAAATGTGGTTTTTATGAGAATGCTTTTTCATTTTCTTCAAGAGATCTTGTTCATCTCTTTCCTCTCAACTCACAAATACTCATTACCGACCAATCTTCCTCAACTCTGCTTTCCAACTTTGTTATTCAGTCACCTTCAGGCTCTCAGAAGGAGCTTTTCCCTGCTTCTAGGCACCTTCCTCCTCTACTTTCTCCTAGTTCACCTTCTCCTCTCAGTATACCTAGCTCCCACTATAACCATACACCCACTGAATTCATTCCTCTCCTAGCCTAAGTCCTTCATCAGGACAATCCCTTCACCTTTCCAGTCAGTCATCTACTCATGCTTCACCTGCCTTATAAGATCCCTCAGGGAGAGTCACTTACTTAACTATCTAAATGATTACATATGTCACTCAAATTTTCTTACTGATGTTTCCTCTATTGTTTTACCTCCCATGTTACCTTTTCTACCTTATCATTTTCAGCTTTTTCAACTTAAATCAGTCTCTCTTAAATTTAGTTTCCTTTATCTCAAAACCTACCCCATATTCCCAAGCCTCTTTACGTCCCAAATACGTGGAAGCTATGTCTAAAGAAATTCAGGTTTTAGAAGCTAATCACACTTTGAAAATGGTAGAATTACCAAAGGATAAGAGGGTTTTTTCTTGTAAATTGATATATAAAGTAAAGTATAAGCAGGATGGATAACTAGAAAGGATCAAGGCATATTTGGTTGTGAGGGGAGACATTCAAAGAGAAAGAGTAGATTTCACAGAGACTTAATCACCAGTAGTCGAGATGACTACTATTAGGTGTCTATTAGCAGTTACAGTTAAAAGAAATTATAAATTTTTAAATTAGATATCAACAATGCATTTATGCATGGTGACTTAAAAGAGGAGGTCTACATGAAATTCCTAGCTGGTATGCTTTCTCCCTTACCTCATCATGTGTGTAAACTCAAGAAATCATTTTATAGACTGTAGTAAGCCTCAAGGAAATTTTATGCCCCAATCACTGCAGCCTTGAACTTCAAGGGATACTTATATTCTCTTAAAGAATATTCATTATTTTTTAAAATTCAAGAGGTAAAATTACTATTGTTGCTGTTTATGTGGACAATATATTGTTAACAGAAGATGATCCTTCAAAAATTAATTCGCTCAAATATTTTCTTAATTCTGCGTTTCAAATTAAGGATTTGGTAAAACCACACTACTTTCTTGGCATGGAAATTATTAAAGAACCATAGGGAATAATACTTAGTCAATGTAAGTTCACTTTGGATTTATTGGTTGAATTTGGTTGTCTGAATTTGAAACCGGCTCCTTGTTCAATTGATCCTTTATGTCAGCTTTGTATGTATGTCGGGAACTTGCTATATGATCCCAAAATTTATCGAAAGCTGCTAAAAATTGAATTACCTCCATATACTCGCCTTGACCTCTCCTTTAGTGCAGCACCTCAACCTGTACATGCAATCTCCTCAAGTACCTTATTTTTAAGCTGTCATGCATTGTCTACGCTATCTCCTCACATATCCTAGTATGGGATTATTTATGACATTTACCTATTCTTTTGATTTGTTGGCCTTTTTTGACTCTGATTCGGGCCGATGCCCAGATTCTAGGCACTCTATCAGTGGGTATTTTATCTCTTTGAGAGGAGCTCTGATCTCTTACAAGTCCAAGAAACAAGCTTTGGTTTCTTTATCTTTGGCATAAGCGGAATATCGCTCAATGCTTCGTGTTGTTGTAGAAATTACATAGTTGGTGAGGCTTCTTCAAGATATGTCTGTTTCTCCCTCCTTACAGGTGCAATTCACTCAGATAGCCAAGTGGCGATTCATATCGCCCGCAATTCGATATTCCCATGCATACCAAACATGTGGATCTCAACTGTTATTTTGTCCGATAGTAATATCTTGTCGATCTCATCTTTGTTCCACAGATAGCCTGTGTCTTTACAAAGCCCCTTTCTTTCCCTAACCATTGGCTTATTTTGGACAAGTTGGGGGCAGTTTCTCTGCCCTCCAGCTCGAGGGGATGTTGGCATTCGGATTTCAGATGAGTTGTTGCACCATGATAATTCAGGAAAGAAACGATTTTCAGATATAGAAGAACAAATGAAGAAGAAAGCAGACACAAGATCTGAGTTTGTTTAAGTTTGTGATAGATCTGATGCTAAGGCTGTAAAGTGGCCCGGTTCTGGGCTTATTTGTGCTTGACGGGCCGGGTCTCACGGTCCCGGTTCTGGCATGCCGGTCCTGGCGTGCCTGGCGGGTTTGGCGGTCCTCCAGGTTGGGACTGGCCCGTGACGGGTCTAAGTACCATGCAGTCCTGGGTCTGGTGGGCCGGGTCTGGCGGGCCTGGCGGGACCAATGGGCCTGACAGGTTTTTTTATCTTGAATAGTAGTCATTAGTATAATGTAGAATATATTTTATATGGTGTACTAAGTTATTAGTATAGTATATATTGTGTTGTAGTAATTAGTATATATTGTATATTATGTATATATTATGTTGTAGTAATTAGTATATATTGTATGTTATGTATATATGGATATATGTTATGTATATAATGTGTTGTAGTAAATTAGTAATTAGTATAGATTGTATGTTATGTATAATATTGTGTTGTACTAATTATTATATATTGTATATTATGTATATAGTGTGTTGTAGTAAGTAGTATATATTGTATATAATGTATATAAAAGAATGTTGTAATTAGTATATTGTGTTGTATGTTATATAAATATTCAAGAATTGATATCGAAGTAAAGACAAAGAAATATTGAGAAAAAAAATATTCAAGGATATGATAAAGAGCATATTTATTGACCAAAATGGCATATCTTTCTTAGTCTTCCTTCCCCCAATGGAATGAGCACAACAAGGTACTAATACCATCATTAAAAGGAAAAAAAACTAAAAAAAGACGTGCCAATGTACAAGTTACATCATAATTTATGTTGTATTTCTAACAAATCTCATAAATCCGTCAAGGTTGGGAGGAGGTTGTGTTGGCGGAGGTGGAAATGAAGCTTGTTCATCACCACTTCCGGGTGAAGTCGCTTCCTCAGCAAGTTCTGCTATCATTTCTTCATATGCCTCATCTATTACCGGTTGTGATTCTGCTATGCCAAAGTTCCTTCTTTGTGCGTGGATCCAATCTCTAAAAAGCACTGATTTTTCCAAGCTCTCCCCGCATCGACGCTCTGTGATCACCGATTTGTAGTCTTGCTTGACTGAAAGCGCTCTCCAATGCAACAGTTGACGCTTGAATTGACAGAACATCCCGAGCCATCATTGCAAGAACGGGAAAATGCTTTCCCTTGACTTCCACCATTCCAAAAGGTCGAAAGAGCCGTCTAGATTCTCCTTTTCTAGTCCCTGTGACAAGTAAACTTGAAGCTCATTTAGATGGGAAATTCCATCAAAAGTATCACCTTGAGAACCCCTGAACTCCGTCCACGATTTAAGAGTTGTTAAGCCAGCAGCTCTTTTAGACGATTGTGATGTAGAGGAAGTAGGGGTTGGAATATCTGGCATAGCATGCTCTAACTCCTGTTTTTAAGCATTATAAACAGTTTGAGCATTAATTTTAATTGATGCTTTCGCATCAGGTAGTGTAGCAATTTCGTCTTCTGAAAGATCTAAAGCTTTATAAATATTAAAATACCAAAAGTGAGGACCTCCTAATTTCATTGTTGGATTTAACATAGCAGCTACACCAAAAATAGGAGCGATTGGAAAAAAATATTTTTTAAACTTTTGTTTCATTTCATTTATTGCAAGTTCATAAATATCCCCACCCTCGCCAAATTCAACAAACAAATCAGCTAGTGCGGCAATATAAACTAAGCAGTTAGAAATAGTCGGATAATATTGTCCAGAAAAGCATTTGTAGCCACTTGAAAATGTTCTAAAAAATCTAAAAGAATTTTAACATTAAATGCAGTATTGAGGGTTTGTGTTAGCATGCGTATTGCACTAGTGTTGCTAGAAGCATTATCCATAG
Source organism: Nicotiana benthamiana (assembly GCA_034376525.1). Lineage (NCBI taxonomy): Eukaryota > Viridiplantae > Streptophyta > Magnoliopsida > Solanales > Solanaceae > Nicotiana > Nicotiana benthamiana. The sequence continues at coordinate 57,350,468 of CM067330.1, read as the reverse complement.
ATATTGTCATTATTTTATCACTAAAGCAAAAATATCTACATATATCTGAAATAGTGTTAGCTATAAACCTACCCGTGTGCCGTGAATTAATTATTCTATATGCAATTATGCGTTTTTACATTGTCCAGTCTTCATCTATCCAATGACTTGTTACAGTTAGATAATCACAGTCATTATTACTTCTACCAGTATCAGTTGTAATAGAAATACAATTAGTTATATGACTAAATAAATAGCGCAAATATTGTTCATATTCATGTTCGAATTTATAAATATCAGCCTTAACTGTTGCGCGATGCCAACCTTAAAGACTCTTCTAATATAATGAATCCAATTAGGATTAGAAGCAAAAGTATAAGGCAGGCACATAACAGTAATCATTTTTGCTAATTATTCACGATACTTATTTGGATCGTAATATAAAATACCTCCGGTGACAGTGTTTATTCCTGGTTGAACTAGATTTGAACCAGTACTTGGGTTAACTTGAGAATTTACACTTGTCCCCCCCCCCCCCCTCTTGTTGCGCTTTCATTTGCAAAAATCTAGCCTTATCTTTAGGGTGTAATTTTATATGCTTAGTCAAACTACCCGTGCCGCTACGGTCTCCAATATACCTATGAACAAGTAATTTCCCACAAGTTTTACACTTAGCCTTATTTTGTTCTCTTACTTGAGTAAAAAAATGTCAAACTAATGATGTTTCTTGATGTTTAGGAGGTTATCTACTAAAAGTGAGAGTTTGTACAGGTGGGTGTGTCGGTTCATTACTTAAGTTATGAGCAGGACTAGTAGGTGTATCATCTAAATCTCGTGCTTGGGGTTAAATTAAAGTTTGGGGACCAAATGACTATTTTTCAAACTTCCAAACGGCTACTTTTTGCAAAGAGCCGTTACTGAATTTTAAAAAAAAATTGAAAAAAATTATCGTTGGACCCGCCAGAACCGGCTCAGGACCGCCAGAACCGGTCCAGGCCCGCCAGCCAGTCCCGGGTCTGGCGGTCACGATCCTAACGGTTCTACATATGGGACCGGCCCCTCACGGATATTTAGAACCGGTAGAACTGGGACCGGCCCAACAGAACCGATAGACCCGCCAGGCACGCGGTCTCAGTCAGGTCCCGATTTGGAACCGGGACACCAAACAGCCTTATCTGATGCTAGTCATTCTTTATTAGCAGGAAGAGTACTAGTATCAAAATATGCCATTTGCACCATTAAGAAGGTTCCTGCTTACGTGTAAATACTTTATATAGATTTATTTTAGAGAACATTCATTTTCTAAGTTAGTTACTCATTGGTTGTTAGATAGGACTTAGGAGACAAGTGTACACATAGGATTACATTCTTTCATCATTTTTTTTTTGTATAAATTCATACACAGTGTTTATTTTGAATAAATAAAAAACTCAGCTACAAACTTTTTCTTCATTCTTTTTATAAATTATAACAAGTTTGTTATTGTTGTTATGTAGTACAATAAACAGAAAATAAAAGTACTATATATTAAGTATAACAAACAGAGTCCATTCGATGATTAAAGCTAACACTTAAGATTTTTACAGTATATTTAGTTAAATATATGATATTTTATTTTAAAAAGAAGATATAAAAGAACTAGAAATGTTCTTTCTACTTATTCTTTTCCTTGTGGTTGGATGGAACAATACCACGTCTCAGAAGGTTACTCACGGGGTGACTATTTTGTACCTCTTGATATCTTAGCCTTTTTATTAAGTAATGAATAATCTAAAAAGGTTTTTTGCACAAAATAATTAACTGAAAACGATTCCTATAACATATTTCAAATCCTCTTCTTATTATGAACCACTTCTTTTCAATATTGGGCATCTAAGTTTTAATTAACAACTTTCTCACATGTTGCAGAAAATTCCTTTCTCGTGATCCGTCTGAAAAGAATAGCTATAGATACAATTATCATTCTGTTTTCTTATTCTTTGCTTTTCCTTATTTTTGTTTCTTTACTATTTTGGATGTGATAATTCTTTTTTATTTCATGTTTGAAGTGATAAATCTCTCAGTAATTTAAGTTATATATATATTGATAAAGAAAGACTTTGTTATTAATATAGTTTAATTAGTGTAGCTGGTAAATTAATTATCATTTTTATCATGTTATCAAGTATGTTTAGCATAAGAATTCACTTACAATTACCTAATGAATGATCTAATTATATAAAAAGAATTTTAGCGCCAATGTGTATAACATAAACTTGTTTGCTAAACTCTTTACAAGACAAAAGTATATACACAGTCCTATTTTATGTGATATTTTTTTTTAAGCTATTCCAAAATAAAATAACATATTTCTTGAAAAAGTAAAATGTCAAGCGTTGATCCTCCTTTTATTCCTTTATTATTATTATTATTATTATTATTATTATTATTATTATTATTATTATTATTATTATTATTATTATTATTATTATTATTATTATTATTATTATTATATGAGCAGTTTAGATAGCATTAAACTTTTGATTAATTGAACATATCTTCTAGAGACGTACCCGTTGTTTCTATTCTCTCTCTATTCTAAAACTAAAAGTAGGAAAGAAAAAGGAATATGTTACAAAACTTAGCTCAAAGTAATAAATAAAAAGATAGATAACAAAGTAGAGAGAAATAGAGAAGAGAATATATTTCTTCTATGTATCCAAGTGTATTACAAAACGATTTCTCATCCTCTATTTATAATACTACATAGAGGTATACTAAAAAAATTCCATAAATATGTCATTAAGCTTTTGAGATCATGGAGGAAGATCATGGGGGAGATCATGGAGGTGTGGGAGTTACAACCATAAGTATTGGAGTAGTGGGAGTTATGGAGATAATGGATAAAAGTAGTGGGTGTTATAGGAGTTATGGACATCCACCATAATCTAATATTTCATAACACTCCCCCTTGGATGTCCAAAGATAATGTGCCTCGTTAAAACCTTAACTAAAATAAAACCCAATGGGAAAAAAAATTCTAGAAAAGGAAAAAGAGTACGCATATCTAACAAAATGCATTTTGTTGCCTCGTTAAAAACGTTGCAAGGAAAACCCAGTGGGACAAAACCTTGTAAGGGAAAAAGAGTGCAACGCGCATTAACTCCCCCTGAAAAGAGCATCAATTCACATACTTGATCCTTCGCATTCCAATCTTGTGTACCAGCTTCTTGAAGGTTGACGTTGGTAGAGATTTTGTGAACAAATCAGCCATATTATCACTTGAACGAATCTGTTGCACATTGATATCACCATTCTTTTGAAGATCATGTGTGAAAAATAACTTTGGTGAAATATGCTTTGTTCTATCTCCTTTTATGAATCCTCCCTTCAATTGGGCTATGCATGCTGCATTGTCTTCATACAAAATCATGGGTAGTTGTCACATTTCAAACCACATTTGTCTCGAATATGATGTATTATAGACCTCAACCACACACACTCTCGACTTGCTTCATGAATAGCGATTATCTCAGCATGATTAGATGAAGTAGCCACAATTGATTGCTTAGTCGATCGCCAAGATATGGCAATGCCTCCACAGATAAACACATAACCTGTTTGAGATCGAGCCTTGTGTGGGTCAGATAAATATCCAGCATCAGCATAACCAACAAGATCAGGACTGCAATTATTGCTATAAAATAAGCTCATATCGGTAGTCCCTTTTAGATACCGCAATATATGTTTGATTCCATTCCAATGTCTCCTTGTGGGAGCAGAGCTATATCTTGCTAAGACATTAACTGAAAAAGTTATGTCAGGCCTTGTAGTATTTGCAAGATACATTAGTGCGCCAATTGCACTAAGATATGGTACTTCAGGACCAAGTAGCTCTTCATTCTTTTCTTGCGGTGGGTGAATAGGTCCACAAATATCCCCTTGTATACGTTCCAAAAACATAGGTGACTCAGTTCCAACCTTTGTTGGTGATGGTCTAATAATTAACTTGCCTTGATAACAAGAAGTGCAAGAAAATTCATTATTTAAAAGAATCTTTAAATTCTTTAATGGATGCCCATATGAGTTTTCTATAATCCGTCTCATCATAATTGATCCAGGATGTCCCAATCAGTCATGCCAAAGTACAAAAGTATTGGAATCAGTAACCTTTTGGTTTACTGTGGAATGTGCCTCAATTGCACTAATTTTTGTCCAATACAGGCCACAAGATAAAGATGGGAACTTCTCAATAACCCTCTTTTGGCCAGAGACATTCTTTGTAATGATGAGGTATTCAAGATTATTCTCATCTATTGTCTCAATATGATATCCATTTTGACGGATATCTTTAAAACTCAACAAGTTCCTCTTGGACTTGGAAGAGAACATTGCATTCTCTATGATAAATATTGTTCCTTTAGGCAGAGTTATAGTTGCTCTTCCGGAGCCTTCAATCAATTTACTACTACCAGAAATTGTAGTAACATCTCTTACACATACTTAAATGAGAGAAATATTTCTTCACTTTGAATATCGTATGTGTGGTACATGAATCAATTAAACAAATATTTTTACAATTGGACGTTGATCCAAGTTTGCTTTGTGAGATATCCATATTTACTTCCCATGGTTTGACATACAAAAGAAATATACGAAAAATATTAGTAACTTTTTATATAGATATGAGAATAAATAAATTTAAGTCTATGATTCAACATAATAGTTTCAGTGCGGTCATTATGAAAAAAAAAATATCTTTTATCATAGTTATTCTCCTTTTAATACTCGTGTATCCGTTGCTTAATAATTAAACAATATTTTCAAAATCTGTTGAGGTTAGTCGATTAACTAAATCGGATAGTCGACTAACATGCCTAGCGGAAAAGGTCCAGTTTAATAGAATATATTGGTTAATCGATTATCTGTTATGTTAATCGATTAACTTACTGAAAAATCATTACAAATAAAGCATAAGATGAATGTGTAATCTAAAGGTACATATTTTAAAACAATAATACAGATTATTTGTCAAGTTGATAAAACTCTTAAGGTACATATAGATATTTGATCATTGATTGAATTGTTTTGAACTGAATGTTTCACCTAAAATGATTCAACTAATTGAGTTAATAGCTGTTGGCAGTGAATCTGTTTCAGGTTCATAATACTACTAGCATAATAGTACCTTTAATGTGTTAACACATTAACACCGAGCAGATTAGAAAGGATTACAAAAATGAAACTGATCATTCTGTTTAATTTTTTTTTTTTAATTTTATTTCAAGCATATTATAATTTTAACGAACACTTGCTTGATACTTAGCTTTACTAGCTTAAAGCAGAAAATATAAAATTTGAACCATATCACAATAATAGATAACTTATGTAAACTATGATAATTGTTTATTCATTAACTACTACGAATAAGTAAAAATAAAAATATTAAACTGCTCAATCTTCTTTAACCATGGATCCATCACCGATCAAGTGATTTATTTTCCCCTCAGGGTGCTCAAAGAAGTCTGCCACATCCAAGTGGGTGATGTCAAAACTATTGGCAGAGACAAAATTGGTTTCAGGGCCTTTACTCTTTAGAGATGCTTGATAACGCTCAACCAAATGTCTTGGTACACGGCAAATTTTTGCCCAGTGCCCTTTTCCACCGCAACGATAACATATAGTTTCTGAACTATTTGCCTTTGGATTCTCATAATTCCATTTCCGCTTTTGGTGGTTATATCTCTTTTGGGGGTGACTAACACCAGGAAAATTTCTTCCTTGTCCCCGTCCACGGCCATGACCCCGACCACGACCACGACCATGATTAAAGCCATAGCCTTTTCCACGCTTAGCATAATGGGAATACACCTTATCTACTTCAGGCAATGGTGTAGACCCAGTGGTCGATTTTCGTGATTTCTCATGAGCAGGTCATTGTTTCGCTCAGCCACAAGGAGAAGAGAAATCAGCTCAGAGTACTTTTTGAAACCTTTCTCTCTGTACTGTTGTTGCAGAACCATATTGGAGGCATGAAACGTTGTAAACGTTTTTTCAAGCATATCATAATCAGTTATAGTATCTCCACAGAGTTTCAATTTAGAAGTAATTCTAAACATTGCAGAATTATATTCAGAAACAGACTTAAAATCTTGGAGCCTCAGATGAGCCCAATCATATCGTGCTTGGGGCAGAGTGACCAACTTTAAGTTGTCATATCTCTCCTTTAAGCCATTCCACAAGATAAGTGGATCTTTGACTGTGAGATATTCAATTTTCAAACCTTCATCAAGGTGATGGCGCAAGAAAATCAAGGCCTTAGCACAGTCTTGGGCGGGTGGAAATGATCTTCCAGTTCGGGGGAGAATTCGCAAAATTCCGTTTCCATCGAGAATTGAATTGACCTTTCCCTTATTTCTTTATTTCTGTCTTTAATGGCGTCTCCAAGTCCCATTGCATCCAAATGGATTTCAGCATCCAACACCCATGTCATGTAGTTCTTGCCCGAAATTTCAAGGGCAACAAACTTTCTTTTCATAATGTCAGACATAATTAAAACAAAATTAGGAGGAGAAAAAATACCATAATTTTCTCAAAGATTTTCTTGAGATAGTAGAGCTTCGTGCTGATAACGTGTTACAAAACTTAGCTCAAAGTAATAAACAAAAAGATAGACAACAAAGTAGAGAGAAATAGAGAAGAGAATATATTTCTTCTATGTATCCAAGTGTATTACAAAATGATTTCTCATCCTCTATTTATAGTACTACATAGAGGTATACTAAAAGAATTCCATAAATTTGTCTTTAAGCTTTTGAGATCATGGAGGAAGATCATGGGGGAGATCATGGAGGTGTGGGAGTTACAACCATAAGTATTGGAGTAGTAGGAGTTATGGAGATAATGGATAAAAGTAGTGGGTGTTATAGGAGTTATGGACATCCACCATAATCTAATATTTCATAACAGAATACATTTTTATTCTATGTACCGAAATGAATTTTTATTCAACGTATTCCTGCAGCATTATCACCTGCACCTCATATCTCAACACAATAAACTGAAAAAGAAAGATAAAGATTCCAATAAATATGTCAGAGATTTAGAAGAAAAAAATTGTTGATATAATATGATATTTGAATCTATTTTATCTTTAATGAGATAATTTTATTCTCATATAAAAATACTATTTTACATATTTAAGACTATATTTTATAGGAAAAATGCTCAAATATACAATTGAACTTAAGGAAATTATCGATCTATGACACTCGCTAATAGTTGGCATAAACATGCCACTGACGTTGTCATTTTGGGCCGTATTTGTTTATATCCAACTATTAACGAGTGAAATAGATAAACCATTTCGATAATTAAGATAGCAAATTTTATTCTTTTTCTTTTTTTAATTTCTTTCTTAAATTTTATGTTCAATCAGATACATTTAAGTAAAATGAAGGGAATGGATCATGTAAGGTGAAGCCATTAGTTGCACCCTACTATAAATAGCTGGAGAGCACTGATAACAATTAATGTGTAGACACATAACCTTTCGTGCGATGAGAAGGCAATACGAACAAGTCATTGGTGAAACTCAATTCACTTTTAGGATGACACGATTGATGGTCAAGCTACTCAAATTCTAAAAATAGAAAATACTGTATCTCTTAGCTAATTCATCACTACAAATATTAGCCAAGATATAACAATTTGGATTTTAGGGTTTCTTTGTGATTCCCCCCCTCCCCCCCGGTTATTCGCTGCAGTGGATTTGGGGAAATGAGGAGGCGGAAAAAAAAGCTTTAAAATAGTGTGTTATTATCCCTTAGCACACTTTTTTTTAATTTCTTATCCTGTGTTCAATATTCGTATTAGAACGTAAATATATTCCAATTCTCGCTAAATATGGTCCATTTAAGTACAAAGCCTTCCATAACAATTTTTTTTATATTCAGGATTTAATCTCAAAATTTCTTATCGAGGGTGAATAAATCCTATTCATATTCATATCTCCTTATTACATTGAATGTTATCATTGTGCTCTTTTGATATGACTGATTGGCTTTACTTGTAAAATATATAGCTTGATAGCAAGGGGACTAACCTTTTTGTTAAATCAAAATGAAGGACCAGACTGTCTTTATCAAACTAAATGCCCCCCAAAATTGGTAAAATACGATGAAGGTTACTTATTCTTAAAATACTGAGACTCTATAGAATATCTAGTCTCAAAATATCTTTCTAGTTTGGGAATATTAATAAGTTCAGTCTAATACAGTTATGGTGTTTAATATTATTAACCTAATATTCGAGTTACAATTAAACTTATATTGTGGTTTAAAGATATGTGATTTAGTTCAATACCAATTAATAAGCAAGGAGTTAAATATATAAATTGAAAAAGTAAAGCAAATCAAATCAGTGTGCAATACAAGTCTTGACCCCGAGTTATGGTGTCCTCGAGGTATGTTAGTAAAAATAATAAAAGAATAAGGCAAATCTGATGAACAGTAAGCAAGAAAGTGAAGAATGTATATTCCTTTTTCAATCAATCGTGTCTTTACAAATGAATGGTCTCCCATTTATATAATAGGTGAGTCCTAAATATGGTACATTTTCAGTTTTAGTAGGAATCTTATTGGGCAGCTGTCTAACCGCCTAGTACAAATACGTTTCGAAATTTATGTCGTGATCGTAGGGCCGCTGCGGGAATCTCGCTCTTTCTATTATGAAACCATAACGGTATTATCTCGAGGTTGGTCATACTTTGGCCTCGGTGCTCATCGAGCACTTCGATCTTCGAGTCTTGTACTTCGCCATCAGGTTCAAGCCAGGTCCATTTTGAACTTATTCTCGAAGCGACACCTCGAGCCCACGAAATCGGGCATACCTGATTTTAACCGTATACAGACCTCGCACTTCTTAATGATAAGAAACGACTTGAGCCTCGATTTTTCAGAGTGCTTGATGATGATGTCATTCCCGTGATTTTAAGCGCTCGAGATCACCGAAACATCCCGTCAGTTCGCTTCCTTAAAATATTAAATGTCTGTCAGTGGCGGCCACTAGCACCGTGGAACCGTCATTGTGTTCCTTATTAATATAGGGCTTCTATTTTTGAAACAAGGACTTTGCTTCCATCTTTTAACTTCTCTAATCTTTTCCTCTCTTCATCTCTCTCTTTTAGTACTTGTTGTTCCATCTCTTTTAGTGCCAAAAAGTATCATACTCCTCCTCTTTCCGTTTCCTCTAACTAGAATCAATAGCAAAAATATCCAAACCCATCCTCAAAAGGAGAAAGCTTCCTCCTCCTCTTCCTCACCGGCCGATGATTATGCGCCGGCCTTTCACGAAATTATGCCCGACCCCTACGTCATAAAGAAAGACTTTAAAACTAAAAATGCCCCCGAGATTCCTGGCCGATGTGAGCATGTATCGAGGTATATTTGCTCGATAACGGAGAAGCACATCGAGCCCATGAAGAAGGATTATGGATGGGGGATGAGGTCGTGGTACAGATGCCCGCTCTCGATGAGAGTATCACTACTCACGTGGAGGGGTTCCTAAGTGTTTACACTTATTCCTTCATGTAGGGTCTCATCGACCCAATCGTGATCGACTTCTGCAAAAGGTATCAAGTCACCCTCAGCCAGATCCACCCTATTTTCTGGCGCATAGTGATCATGTTTTGCTATTTCTATGGCAAGGACAAGGGGCTAGATTTCACTCTCTCTAATGTCGGTCGACCAGGGCCTTCTTTTCTAGCAATGATGAGGATAAGGATCGAGGTTGGACGAGCCGGTTCACGTAAGTGAGGACCTGCGACATCATCCTTGAGGAGAAAATATAATTCCTAGAGAAGTGGAACTCCGATCGTAAGTGAAAGTTTCTTCCTAGTAGCCTTTTGTATTATGATTTTTACATTACGTGATTCCTTCAGCTTTTTGCAGCGGTTTCTTGGATGCCCCATACGGTTGCCGACCTCGAAGATTGGGTCCAAAAAATAGTTGTGAGCTCCTCCTATGACGAGCGGCCCTGGCGTGACTTAGTGAGGGGCAGACGGGAAGCAAAATACCATGATAAGCTATTCCTGTAAGGTTTTGACGCTTTCCCCTTAATCAGAGATGTTAATTCATTCATACCTAATTTTCATTCATGTAGGCGTTGGAGATGTCTTTAAAATGAGGTCATCCCCACCCGGGGAAGAGACCGATTCTCTGATTCCGAAATCAATGAAAGATAATAAGAGGAAAAGGGTTTTGAAGCCCGAAGAACCCCAAGATAAAATTGGACCTACTCAAAGACGCATGAGGAAACTCATTCCTATGGACAGAGACTTAGTCCACCAGTTGAATGATGAAATAGAAGACGAGAGTGAAGAATCAGCATTGGTGACCCAATCCAGGAAGCCAGTTGAAGTTGCCAAGGCCTCTGAATCGAAGACCCTAACTCGTGGTGAGGAAGCTCCGAAGAAAGATACAGGAAAAGCCCCCGAATTGCATGAGGTCTAGATTGTTCCTTGACCATCAACAAGTACACCGAAAGGGATATGTTCTGAAATCCCTAGGGCTGAACAGAGCCCCGAGCAATTTTCTCGAGGCCATGATAATAGGTCATTCTCCTCCTCTACTAGCTTATTCTGAGGAGGCCATAAGGGAGGCTCGAGCTCTACAAACGCTTGATTTAAGCGGGTTCCCTAGTGAAGAAGATCCTTTTCAGGATAGCTTTACTGGGGTCGATGATTCCGCAACGATCTCAATGATGCATCTACCCTCTTTAAAGAGGCTCAACATCTTTTCTCTCAAGTAAGCATTAATTCATATCGTTGCAATTTTCTTTTCTTCTTCTCCCTTTAGCCTAACCGATATCCCTTTTTCTATGAAGGTATTTACCAAGTTTAGGGAGGACCTAAGCCAATGCGAGGACAAGCTCCAAAAGACCTTGGATGAAAGAAGGCCCTAAAGCTCTTTTGTAGCCAAAAGGATGAGGAGCTCAAGGACCTTGGGGCAGCCTTGGCAAAGACTCGTAAAAATAAGGCTGAGCTAGATGAGCAGGTAATTGTTTTTTTTTAAAGAGTATTGTTTAATAGACCTATGGAGGCTAATACTATAGTGTCTCAGCTGCAGCAAAAATGGAGAGGATCGAGCTGCTTTGAGGGGAGGTCGATCAGATCAAGGCCGACTATAACCGGTGGAAGGAGAATATAGATCGCCTTGCTACGGAGAAGGAGGCTGCTTTAGCCAAACTGGAATCGGCTGAGACCCAACTCGGGGGTGGTAAAGAGAAAAATTTGGCCCAGGCCAAAATGATCGACGAGCTCGAGGTCAAGCTTGCTGAGGCTAAGGATGAAATCGAGAAGATAAAGGTCACGACCGATAAACCTGTTGCAATATACTTGAGGGATGCTGAGGCTGCACAAACTGAGCTAAGGTATGTCTTCGACCGAAAGAGACAGAGTAATGACTTGGTCAAGTGCCAATCTTGGAGAGAGACTCTCGAGGAAATCCATGCTCGAGGTTTTGACCTCACTGAAGAAATAGCTCAAGAAAAGGCACTCGAAGCTAATTCCAGATTCATTGTCTCCTCCTCCGACGATGATGATGATGATGAAGGCAGCCAAGGTGGGTCTGACAATAAAGAGGGGCTCGGAGAGAAAGCTGCTTCCGAGAGAGAAGCCAGCCCAGGGCATAGCTAGAATTTTTCTTTTTCTTTTTGTAAGACCTCTTGTCGGTCTCTTGTACATATCTTTTTTTGAATATTTAAAAGAAAATTCTCCTTAAATGTCTTCTCAATTTTTATGAACATGTTTCTTACCTTCCAAAATTTTGCATAGTTTCATGTTTTGAACGGCGTGTTCTAGAATTTGTCTCGGACAGCTTCCTTGAAGTTTCCATGGTCTAGTTCAAATATGGTTCAAACTCTATTTCAGATAATGGTGAGTCCTCGAGCCATAATCAAGTTATTATTTTATTTGGGCACGGGATAATCGAACCCTTAGGTTCAGATCGGGTAAGAACAAGGTCTCGAACCCTATATGTATTGGCCCTTAGGATTTTTATATCAGGCCGTTATGGCCTCTAAAAGATGGCTATTATTTCTCCCCTTTCATCTTAAAAGACTTAATAAAAATTTATTTATGCCTTAACATGTGTTTGTCACCCATTAGGTTTTTTGAAGGTCCGATGCCGATTATGACCCATTTGCTTTTTATGCCCTAGCACGTTTGTATTAAGGTAATTTGATACCTCTTAAGTTTTTTCTAGGGCTAATTTTATCGAGATCCAATTTTTAATTGTTTTGTGTGGGATAGACTTTTAACCGATTTTTTCAAAGTATTTTAAGTCCTATTGTTTATGGTGGGATTCGAATGTCTCTGAACAACATTTTTTCGGCTATAGCCTTCGGGGATGCCTATTGGACTTATTCCCCGATAACATTTTGAACTTGTTTGAAATGTGAATTCTCGATTACAATGGCCTTGGCCTATGTGTCGAGGGATTCCTCTTCAAGGTCTTATGAATCTGATTTTAGATAACTCAAATGTGTTGCTGCTGATAAAAGTCCTCGAGTGTCCGAGGTGTATTTTTTCTTTGGACCGTAAGCCATTTCTCACAAAATTACAAGTATGGAGCTCGTATAGTAGCATATTTATTTGAGACACAAAGCATTTGATAAAATTTATAATGTTTCTTTGAGTAATTCATACATGCATGCATGTTTTGCCATCGCGGATCGATTATTCTATATGGACGTGGTTCATCCGACTGTTTGGCCCATTACAAGCTTTTCCTATTGAGACCCTTTGACATGAAGTATTTTCCTTGAAAATATAACTCCCAAGGGTCATGCCCCCACTATATTTGAGGTAGATTGAAAAGAAGCCTTGGATAATGTTGAATTTTCCTCAGGTAGCACATAATTGTTTTCTCGTTATAAACCTCGCCAAAAACCCCATTCAGGATAAAACTAATATAGGAAAAAAAGAGCGTAACACATGCTATAAAATATAAGACCATCATGCTGAAGAGTTTCCTCGACACCTCGATCGAACACCTACAATAAGTTAGTACTAAATATTAATGGAAAGGGCGGAGAGTCTACCTCAGCAATAATATCCTTTTAGTAGTGATACGTTCCAATTGTTTGCCTTTTATCGTGCCAAGTTTGTAAGATCCCTTTTCAATGACACCGATGACTCGACATGGTCCTTCCTAATTCGAGCCTTGTTTCCCTTCGTTTGGGTCTCAAGTATTGAGGGTGACTTTCCTTAGAACTAAGTCCTCGACTCCGAAGTGGTGAAGGTTGGGTCTTCTATTGTAATATCTCTCGATTATTTGCTTCTGTGTAGACATCCGAACAAGCGTAGCCTCAAATTTTTTATCCAATAGTTTGAGGCTAGTATTCATAGCCTCGTGATTTGATTCCTCCGTTGCATGTCAAAATCTGGTGCTAGGTTCCCCAATCTTAATTAGGATTAAGGCCTCAGAGCCATATATAAAGGAGAATGGGGTACCCTCCCCCCCCCCCCCCGTTCTGGACTTTGATGTTGTTCGGTATGCTCAATGGACTTCGGGTAGAACTTCTCTCCATTTTCCCTTAGCGTCGCTCAACATTTTCTTTAAGTTTTGTATAATGGTCTTGTTCGATGATTCATCCTGTCCGTTTGCGCTTGGGTGATACGGTGTCGATAAGATCATTTTGATTTTGTGTTCATCGAGGAACTTCGATACCTTGTTGCCAATGAATTGCTTTCCGTTGTTGCATATGATTTTAGCATGTATACCAAATCGACACACAATGTGATCCCAGATGAAGTCTATAACTTCTTTTTCTATGACATTCTCGAAGACATGTGCTTCTACCCATTTAGAAAAGGAATCGGTCATAAACAAAATTTGGCTTTACCTGGGGCCGTTAGCAGAGGGCCAACGATATCCATCCTTTATTTCATAAATGGCCACAGGGATAGAACTAAACGAAGTTGCTCTTCGGGCTGATGGATCATCAGTGCAAACCTTTGACATTTATCACATTTTCGAACAAACTCCTTAGTGTCTTTTTCCATGCTATCCTGATAGTACCCTGCTCTAATGATTTTACAAATCAAAGAATCCGTGCTGGTGTGGCTCCCACATATGCCTTCGTGGACGTCTCATAAAATATAATCGGTTTCCCTGGACCTAAACATACCGCCAATGGTCCATCAAAGGTCCTCCTAGATAATGTTCCATCTTCATCTAATGTGAATCGAGCGACTTTGGTTCGAAGGGTTCTTGGCTCTTTAGGGTCCGATGAGAGCTTTTCGTTCTTTAAATATTCAATATATTTATTCCTACAATCCCAGTTCAATCTTGTAGAATATATCTCGGCGTGACCCTCCTCGACCACATATCTCAATAATTGGTCGATTGTCCACGGAATAATATCGTCTTCTTCGACTGATGATCCGAAATTTGCAAGTACATCGCTCTCACTGTTTTGTTCTTGAGGTACATGATCTAGAATCCACTCCTTGAAGCGGTGCAATATTACCTGCGACTTGTCCAAATACATTTGCGTTCTATCCTCTCAAACTTCGAAGCTTTTGTTAACTTGGTTCACCACCAATAGAGAGTCACACTTGGCTTCAATGACTTCTGCCCCCAAGATTTTAACTAGCTCGAGACCTGCAATCATGGCCTCATACTTGGCCTCATTGTTAGTCAACCTAGAAGTTTTGACAGATTATCTGATAGTGCTACTCGTGGGTGGCTTTAAAACAATGCAAAGCCCGGGACCTTTCGCATTTGAGGAACCATACGTGAAGAGGGTCCACACCCCTGATGATGTACCCGATTTTAGTAGAAGTTCCTTTTCTACTTTGGGTACAAAGTATGGCATAAAATCATCGATGAAGTCTGCTAAAATTTGAAACTTGATGGTCGTTCGGGGTTGATATTCGAGATTGTACCCGCCAAGTTCGATAGTCCATTTTGTGAATCAGCCCGATAAATCGGGCTTGTCCAAAATGTTTCAAAGTGGATAAGTGGTTATCACACATATGGGGTGACATTGGAAATATGACTTTAATTTTCTAGACGTGCTTATTAATTCAAGTGCCAGCTTCTCTAAGTGTGGATACCTAGTTTTAGCATCTCATAAAGTCTCACTTACGTAATAAATAGAAAACTGTGTATGCTCTTCTCGAACTAGTACACCACTTACTTCTATTTTGGAAACTGCCAAATAGAAGTACAACTTCTCATCTACCTTCGGAGTGTGGAGCAGAGGTGGGCTCGATAAGTATCGCTTCAATTTCTCCAATGCTTGCTAGCATTTCGGGGTCCATGCAAAATTATTTTTCTTTTTGAGTAAGGAAAAGAACATGTGGCTTCAATCTGATGACCTCGAAATGAGTCGGCCCAAGGCAACTTATCCATCCAATTAGCCTTTGTACAGCTTTCACACTGTCTACGATGGTGATATCCTCGATGGCCTTAATCTTATCAGGGTTGATTTTGATTTCCCAACTTGATACCAAGAAGCCAAGGAATTTTCCCGAGCCGACCCTGAAGGCACATTTTTCGAGGCTAAGTTTCATGATGTACTTCCTCAAGATTTTGAATATTTCCTGCAAATGATTCAAATGGTCCTCTGCGCGCAGGGACTTAACTAACATATCATCAATGTAAATTCCATTAATTTACTTATGTTCCTCAAGCATTTTGTTAACTAGGCATTGGTATGTAGCTCTTGTATATTTTAGCCCGAAGGGCATTACGTTGTAACAATAAGTTCTATACTTAGTGATAAAAGAAGTCCTTTCTTGTTCTTCTAGGTCCATCCAGATTTGATTATACCCAGAATAGGCATCGAGAAAGGTAAGGATCCCGTGGCGGTCCGTGGCATCGATCATGCGATCAATGTTAGGTAGGGGAAAAGAATCTTTCGGACATGCTTTGTTCAAGTCCTTATAATGTACACACATTCTATGTTTATTACCATTTTTTGGGACTACGACTGCATTAGCTAACCATTCGAGATATTTTACTTCCCGAGTAGATCCTATTTTTAGAAGTTTTTTTACCTTATCTTTTATGAAGGTGTGGTTTACCTCGGACTAAGTCTTCTCTTTTTCCTAATCAGTATGAACTTGGGATCCAGGCTCAACCAATGAGTTGTTATATCTGATGGTATCCCTTTCATCTCTAAATGGGACTATATAAAGCAATCCATCTTACCAATAAGAAATTGAATAAGTTTTTTCCTGAGTTTGAGGGTCAACACCATTCCTAGTATACCTTTCATTCGGGTAGATACTCGATCAATATCACCTGTCCAATCTCCTTGATCGTTGAATTGGTTGCATTTTATTATTTGGGAACAATGAAAGTTCGAGGAGTAAGGAAATCCTGTTCTTCTTCTATTACCTGTTTCTCCAATTCCGCCGAGGATGGTGACGGTGATTGCTATTTGGTCTTCTGCTTATCTTTGGTACTTGATTTTTCTAAAGTTGAAGGTTCTTATATCTTCATCACCTCGTTGACTGCGAACATTTCCTTTGCATCATATTGTTCCCCGTAAAAAATGTTTTCACACCATCCATTGTCGGGAATTTCATCATTTGATGAAGGATTGACGGTACTGACCTCATGTCGTGAATCCAGGGCCTTCCGAGTAGTGCATTATATCTCATGCCGCCTTCGATGACATGGAATTTTGTATCTTGGATGGTCCCGGCTACGTTTACTGGTAGGATTATCTCCGCCTTTATTGTTTAACTTGCCATGTTGAAGCCGTTTAGGACTCGAGATGCAGGCACAATTTGGTCCTATATGTCGAGCTGCTCCACGAGCCTCAATCTTATTATGTTTTTTGGGCTACCTGGATCCACTAGAACACGTTTAAATTGAGTTTTATTTAACAAATAAAAATTACCATGACGTCGTTGTGTGGCTGAAAATTTCCTTCCGCTTCTTCGTCATTGAACGATAAGATGCCTTCGGGCATATAACCCCGAGTTCACTTTTCTCCAGTGATCGACACCTTGGTATGCTTGAAAATAGGATATTGTGGAATATAGATACCTCGCCAACAATCATATGAATGACATGTTGCGGTTCTTCCTGCTCATTCTTTCTGTTGGCATCTCTTTCTCTAAAGTGATTCTTAGCTAGATCACTGAGGAACTCTCGAAGGTGGCCCTAGTTGAACAATCGAGCTACCTCCTTCATCTGTTGTCGGCAGTCTTTGGTCTTATGTCCATGTGTTCCATGATATTTACGCATCAAGTTTGAGGTCCTTTGAGAATGATCAATCTTTACAGGTCTAGGCCAGCTGGTGTCTTTGATCCTCCCGATAGTTGATATAATCACTGATGCATCGACACTGAAACTATACTTTGATAACCAAGGTGATTCTACGCCATCAGCATGTTTATCAAACACTCTTACTCATAAGTCCCCGATAATTTTGCCCTCGATCATTTCTTTGATTGTTCCAAGGAATATTGTGCCCCGAATCATTGTTTCTTCAATTTGCGATATATGGATGATACTATTCTCTGTTCGACCTTGGTTCCTGTCTGTATCCTTTAAGGCTTTAACTACTAATCAGTTTGAATGAACTGAACCCGAAGGGGCTCCTAGTTAGTCGTCCTCAACCATGATCTTCGATTGATATCGATTGTGCATATCTGCCTAAGTTACGGCTGGATACTCTATCAGATTTTCTTCAACTGTCGTGAGTCAATCGAACTCTGCTCGTTCAACCCCTGGGTCAAATCTTTAACGTGCCAATCATCTGAGACCGTGGTAACTCCATACGTTTCATTTGAAATCGGGACACGAACTCTCTCAGCATTTCGTTATCCCTTTGTCTTATCTTGAAAACGTCCAATTTTCTCGTTGCGACCTATATGGCCCTGATGTGCGCCTTCACAAAAGAATTCGATAACATGGCAAGTCATTTTCCTTTATCTTGCATGTGTATGTAGTGATATGTTTATTAGGATCGGTGGTCCCATTGTATTTTGGTATATCTGATATACGAGACTTCTTTGGAATGGGTTTCGGAGCCACATTCTGAGGAAAAGGCTTCTGCACGAACTTTTTGAATCCAAACCCGTTAAGATTGGGGGTGCCTTCGGGATCTGATAAACTCAGGAGTTGTATGATTCAACTTTTTTGTCATTTTTGTCAATTTTCTTTTCTTCCGACTCGATTCTATTAGTCAGTTCCTCGAGCATTTTCATAATTGTAGGATTAGTCCCTGATCCATTACTGCTCGTCCTTTTTGGCACTAGCTCGGTATGGTGAGTGATTTTCGGCTCGACCTCACTAGGAGTTCTATGTTGACTATGAAGCTGAACATAGCGTCCTGTTGAGCGTGTAACATCTCGAATATTACCTGGAGACTAACTCCCCCGTCTCCTACACCCTGTGTTCCTTGGCCACCAAATTGGCCTTTCTTATGTACGCTTCCTCTTGGGTCTGTGCCTAATTCCGCGTTCAAAATGTGCAAACTAACATCGACTGAATCGGCAATTGACACTTCACCAGGGTTAATTGGTGGTAGACCGGCTTTTGGAGCAACTACATATATCGTTTTTCTCGTGAAATCCAAGGCCATCATTGCCATGTACGGGTGCATTTTATGAGTTTGATATGTTTTAACCTGAGAACAAAAATTCTTGACAAAAACAAGTGTGAAAATAATGTCTCTTATCAGAATCAGTACCGAAACAAGCATTATTATCATTAGCACCACAGAGAGCCCCAAATTGTTTACCCTAAAATTCGAGTGCCAATTAAACTTATATTGTGGTTTTAAAGATATGTGATTTAATCCAATACCAATTGATAAACAAGGGGTTAAATATATAAATTGAAGTAGTAAAGCAAATCAAACCAGTGTGCATGCCAAGTCTTGACCCCGAGTTATGGTGGCCTCGAGGTAGGTTAATAAGAAAAATAAAATAATAAGGCAACTCTGATGAACAATAAGAAAGAAAGTGAAGAATGTATATTCCTTTGTCAATCAATCGTGTCCTTACAAATGAATGAGCTCCCTTTTATATAATAGGAGAGTCTTAATAAGGTATATTTTAATTTTTAGTAGGGAATCTTATTGGATAGATGTTTAACCGCCTAGTACAAATCCGTTCAAATTTTATGTTGTTATCTTAGAATCTCGCTCTTTCTGTTATGAAATCATAACGGTATTATCTCGAGGTTGGTCACACTTGGCCTCGGTGCTCATCGAGTACTTCGATTTTCGAGTCTTATACTCCACCATTGGGCTCGAGCCAGTTCTACTTTGAACTTATTCTCGAAGCGACACCTCAAACTTACGAAATTGAATATACCTAATTTTGATTGTATATCAATATAAAATAAGAAAACAATTATGGTGTTTTCAAAGATGATACCAAATGGTTATAGATCGATATAACAAAAGGTTTTGAGTATCTAATATATGGCGATTCACAATTTGTGATGAGGGTGGCCTCCAACCATATGTATTTTACAAATATTTTTTGAGACTATATTTTTCATTCGAGCCTTTTACCAAATTTCCGAAAAGAATTTCATCTTAAATATTTACTGGTGCAATTTACGGCTAAATTAGAAAATCGGTTTCAAATAATTAATTAAATTGATCTATTCCGTGAATGCTCAATTGATCAACAGTTAGGTAGAAAAGTTTAAGAAAATATTGAAATGAAAATGATATGGCGAGAAGTCAAGTGTTTAACCAGACTTGAACTATAGAGTTCGATACAAAACTTCCACTGAAATAACCTAAAGTCATAATATCCGTTGACGTTAGGGAATTCATGATTAGGTTTGAATTGATTTTTTATTTAAAAATCAAGTTAATTATAAATTGATTTTTAAATAGTAGAATAATATTAAATTAATTAAGTCGGTTCCTTAATTTAATTTATGTCGGATTTTATTAGTTTTTCGGTTTTTCGGTTATTTATTAGTTTTTTCTTAAATATAAGACATATACTACCAAATACATATTCCAACGACGACACTTTCAACATAACACTATCAAATCAATTGTCCTTTGAGGAATTTATTATTTACCAAGATATATTGATGATAATATAATCAAATAGTAATGAATAATTTAAGGACTCAATTAAATATATATTATTTTTAACACGAAATGGATTCTTACACTTAACAAAAGAAAACTACCGATCAAACCAAAATCAAACCAAATTTGATCGGTTTTTAAAATTCAAAACCAAAACCAAACCAAACAAAAAAATATCATTTTTTTTATCGGTTTGGTTTGAATTTCGATTTTTCGGATTTTTATAAACACTCCTAGTTGACGTACAAAATTTCTCTAATAGATTAATCTATTTATTTTTATTATTACTTTCTTACCTACAAAGTACTGCTATTAATACACTTGTATCTAGGGTATTAATGATTCGGTTCAGCCGATTATTTTATAATTTTATATCATACTAATTTTTCTGGTTATTCTATTATGTATAATTAAAATTAGACTTATAGAAATCGTACCAATCATGCCGTTTCTCTTCGGTATTTGTACGGTTCGATTAATTTTCGGTATTTTTTTTCGAATGTTATTTAAAAGTCATTAATAGAAGCAGAATGCAATAACATACGTACTTTTATAGGATTTAATAAAACTCTCTAGATACTTTTACTATTTAAAGGGTGATAAATTAAGAAAATATGAATAATAGACAAAGTATAGATCCATCAAGCTTAAAAGAAATTAAGCAAAGACAAGAAAAATATAAATTATACGAGTGGAAAGATATAAGTAAGTTGAGATTCAAGAATAAAGTCTATAGAAGATTAAATATTCGAAAATTAAATTTAAATCATACGAAAGGAACCATATTCAATACATTATAGTTTGCTACTTATAATCACTAGAATACCTTGTGTCATGCTAGTGAATATGTTGGAAATTAGTTTAGTTTCAATAGAAGTAGTATACTAGGTTTGGGAATTAGGATTTTGAGTTTAATTACTTGTTGCCTTGTAACCCTTTTCATAATTCCAAGTCCCAATAGAAAATTTAATACTTTATTATTTTCAAACTAAATATATAAATATATTTTTCAATGTAAATTTATTCGGTACAGATCAGTATTTTTCAGTTTATTTTCATAAAATAAAAAATCTACCAATGATCGGTACGGCTATAGATTTATATAAAAAATCTGTAATTGTTATGAAATAGAAGATTCTTACACTTCTATTTAAGGTGAATGTCTTTAATGTACTTAATTAGAGAGATTTTAGAGTCCTATTATTGGTAGCAAGATCTTCCTCCTCCCTATAAATAGAGGTGCTCTCTACCATTGTAATTCACTCCTAACTCTCAATAAGAAGAACTCTCTCTACTCTTCTCTCTATTGCTATTGTTCTTGCATAATTGTTCTTGTCTTTACTTTAGTTTATAACACGTTATCAGCACGAGACTCTACCGTCTCAAGTATCATTCTCGAAAATCCAAGGTATTTTCCCTCTTCCTAATTTAATTTTCGAGTATGTCTGACATTATGAAAAGAAAGTTCATTGCCCTTGAAATTTCGGGCAAGAACTATATGACATGGGTGTTGGATGCTGAAATCCACCTAGATGCTATGGGTCTCGGAGACACCCTCAAAGATAAGAAAAAGCATCCACCCAAGATTGTGCGAAGGCCTTGATTTTCTTGCGCCACCACCTTGACGAAGGTTTGAAGATTGAATATCTCACCGTCAAGGATCCACTCGTTTTGTGGAACAGCTTAAAGGAGAGATATGACAACCTGAAGTTGGTCACTCTGCCACAAGCACGATATGATTGGGCTCATCTGAGGCTACAGGACTTTAAGTCCGTTTCTGAATATAATTCTGCTATGTTCAGAATTACTTCTAAACTGAAGCTATGTGGAGATAACATCTCCGATTACGATATGCTTGAGAAAACGTTTACAACGTTTCATGCCTCCAATATGGTACTGCAGCAACAGTACCGAGAGAAAGGCTTTACGAAGTACTCTGAACTGATTTCTCCCTTACTAGTGGCTGAGCGAAATAATGACCTGCTCATGAGAAATCACGAAAATAGACCAACTGGGTCTACACCACTGCCTGAAGCAGATATGGTGCACTCGCATTATGCCAAACATAAAAGGGACCATGATCACGGTCATAAACGGGGTCAAAGCCAAGGACGTGGACAAGGAAGAAATTCCAAAGAAGTCCGTCACCCCCCAAAGAGAGATAACCACCGAAAGCAGAAACGGGATCCCGAAGATCCTAAGGCAAATAGTTCAGAAACTATATGTTATCGTTGCGGTGGGAAAGGGCACTGGTCAAAGATTTGCCGTATACCAAGACACTTGGTTGACCTTTATCAAGCATCTCGAAAGAGAAAAGGCCCTGAAACAAACTTTGTCTATGACGACAATGAGGACATCACCCACCTGGATGTGGCAGACTTCTTTGAGCAACCCGAGGGGAAAATAGACCACCTAATCGGCGATGGGACCATGATGAAAGAAGATGGAGTTATTTGATTTTGTTCTACTTATTTGTATTAGTTAGTGAATAATCTAATAGTTATTAGTATTAGCTCGTATTAGCTAGTTCATGATGCAATGTTAGCAGTAGTTCTTTAGAATATCTTCAATATGCTCAAATATCAATAAAACTTTTATTTTCCAGTGGGGGTAATCGACTAGCCTGAAAAACTAGTCGATTACCAACTATTTTCGCATAAAAGTTTAAAAACAATTGATCAACAATCGATTGTCTTTGGCTAACAATCGATTGTCTTGAAACAGTGAGGTCGAATTTTTCAAAAATCATCCACAATCGATTGTCTTTGTCTAACAATCGATTGTCTTGAAACAGTGAGGTCTGGAATTTTTCAAAAATGACCAACAATCGATTGTCTTAAACAGTGTGATCTGAAGTTTTTCAAAAATAACAAATAATCGATTGTGTATGTTTAATAATCGATTGTCTATGTTCCAACAATCGATTGTGTGTGTTTAATAATCGATTGTCTTATGAAAAACGCTGAAATTTTCAAACTGCAAAGTAATTGATTATGGATAACATATCTGATTTTGTTAGTCAACTGTTAGCAGCAGATTTTGAAAATATTATGTGACACAAACGAATTGAACTTGTTTATTCTTATGTTTGTGTATTCCTTTTGTATGCCAAACCATGGGAAGTAAATTGATTGAAGGCTCCGGAAGAGCAAATGTAACTCTGCCCAAAGGCATGACGTTAATCATTGAGAAACGTTCTCCTCCAAGTTTAAAAGGAACTTGTTGAGTTTTGAGAATCTATCTTAGAGAATGCAATGTTCTCCTCCAAGTCTAAAAGGAACTTGTTGAGTTTTAAAGATATCATTCAAAATGGATATCATATTGAGACAATAGATGAGAATAATCTTGAATTCTTCATGAAAACGAGGCTGCCCATTTCGATTTGGGTTCACGCCATTTTGCATGCAACAATACTAGTTTGTCGGCTGCCCACTTCGGTTTGGGGTCACGCCATATTGCATGAAGCAATGCTAGTTCGTCGGCTGCCCACTTCAGTTTGGGGTCACGCCATGTTGCATGCAGCAATGCTAGTTCGTCTCTGACTGACGAATTGACACAAATATTCCCCATTGCAATTGGTTTTGGGTCATGAACCCAATATACCCCATTTAAGAAGCTTTGGATGCGCAGTATAGGTGCCTGTAGCACCGCCATCCCGCACCAAAATGGGTTTGCAAAGAAGGTTAGGAATATATGTTGAGTATGACGCGTCCTCCATTATTCGCTACCTCGAAACATTGACAGGAGATTTGTTCACTGCACTATTTGCAGACTGTCAATTTGATGAGACACTTTTCCCAAAATTAGGGGGAGAAGTCGGTGAAACCAAATGGGAAATTTGTGGAAAAATGTATCATTATCTCATCTTGATCCACATACCTCTATTTGAAAGAAAGAGGTACAAAAGACTATCCATTTGCAAAGAATAGCAAATCAAATGCCTGACGCATTTACGGACTTGAAGAGGATAACGAAATCCCACATTCACGCGGAAAATGTTCCGATCCGTATTGAAGTCCCTATTGGACAAATATCTAGTGTCATATCCAATGAGTCAAATGCACGCCAGAAGTGTGGCAGACCATTAGGTTCCAAAGATCGAAATCCTAGAAAGAGGAAAAAGAACGATCTAAATGACACTATGAAAGAATCACATGAGGACGCTCATGATTTGATTAATTCCGAGATTCACGAAGAATCTATTGAGCCTGAGACTCTTGAAAATACGGAATGCAAGAATGTGAGGATCTCGAACCTCAGTCTGTGGTAGTACAAAATTAATTGAGAGCTCTCGAAGAGCCAATTATTACTATGTTGGAGAAACACAATTGAGTATTGTGCTGTAGTAAGTCTCAAAGAAACTTATCCAGTTTCCAAAAGTACACGCGAAGGCGATTGATGATATTGAGACTATAAATAAAGGAAGGCTTTGATTCTCCTATTACTACAACTTATAGCGGGGTAATTTGTATATGAAAAGCTACCCGCTTTGTTCTCCAGTTTGTACTACACAAACGAAAGAATGCCACAATAAAGTGGATATCTATTGGTATAAAAACCCATGTCATAATAAACCCGAAGTTTATTGATAAGTGCACATGTCATGGTGTAAATTTGAAGTTTACCAATATTGATAATTTATTCAGTTGGCATTCATGTTAGCCATCTCACTTTAAGTATGATGTGCAAATTCACATTGGTGAATATTAAAGAACTAGAAAGTTCTTTACGAATACTCTTGTATCACTTGTTCTCATTAATGAACTGACCAACTAAAGAGTTCGGGTTGAAGCCCATAAATTCTGGAAATATGAAAGGTGAGTATGGGCCCATTCACCTGCCATGTATACCACATATGATGCATCTATGATATGGTTACATGCGCCATTGTTATTAACCCGCAGCCTGGCAGTGCTTGCGAGGTAAATCGCTCAGTAATCTAACTTCGAGCATAGTTTCCAGATTCTCTACTCAAGACAGTTCATCTTGATAAGTTGGTTTATATTAAAGTTGGTTTAGCAAGATAATTATTGAGTGCTTCCACTTAATAGCTAAACTGTTTCTTATGAGAACTAAGTTATATATATATCAGTTTGATATAAGTTGTATACGAGAGTATATTCTCCCCTCACAAGTGGTTCAGGGTCAGGAACCAAATAATTTCATCTTATTATTAAGGTGCTGTGTATATTGACATAATGCACAAAGATGATTTTCCAAAGTTGAGGAAACATGTTAGTTTTACTAACATGAGGGGGAGACATGATAAACACTTGAGAAAGTGTTACATGGGATGAATTTTCATTTGTATATGTATATCCCCGAATATCATGATATGAACCTGTAGTTCATAAAAAGGGAAATGCAATTGCAACATATTGCAAAGCATGCTATACGCATTTGCTGACTCAAAGAAAGCAACTAAATGGAAGAGATACAATTCAAGAAGAATTGATTCCATATGAAAGACATGTAGTTTTGAACCTATAGTTCAAATGCTTGAAACTATAAAGTCAAAGGTATGTATAATCAATTTTCGATATCTTATTTGTTTAGCATGACATGAAACTTTGATATGCAGCTAAAGTCTATTATGTGACTTATATGACTTAACTTGAAAGATTTAAGTTGCTTGAAGCATATGCAATTCTTGGTGTTGAAGTACCACATCCTAAGTGCAATTTGTGTACATATGTATATTGCTATAACTATAAGCATGATGGCATTGAGAATGCATCTATGGAGATATTGAAGAGTTATTCCACGACAATATATGAAGATGTTCAGATCTATCAAGAATGATGATTTCAAGGTGCGGAATATTTATTCAAGTCAATATGGTTGATTTATTTATCAAATATCTACCAAAGATCGTTTTGAAGATGATGCACAAGGTTGGAATGCAAATGCTCAAGGATATAAATTGATGTACTCATTAGGGGGAGTCAATGCGCGTTGCACTCTTTTTCCCTTACAAGGTTTTGTCCCACTGGGTTTTCCTTGCAAGGTTTTTAACGAGGCAACCAATAGGCGCATATTCAAACATGTGTACTCTTTCCTTACTTTAATTTTTCCCATTGGGTTTTGTTTTAAGGTTTTAACGAGGCACATCATTGAATAGACATTCAAGGGGGAGTGTTATGAAATAGAAGATTCTTACACTTCTATTTAAGGTGAATGTCTTTAATGTACTTAATTAGAGAGATTTTAGAGTCCTATTATTGGTAGCAAGATCTTCCTCCTCCCTATAAATAGAGGTGCTCTCTACCATTGTAATTCACTCCTAACTCTCAATAAGAAGAACTCTCTCTACTCTTCTCTCTATTGCTATTGTTCTTGCATAATTGTTCTTGTCTTTACTTTAGTTTATAACAGTAATTTTATTTAAAAAACCTAAAAATTATTTCAATACGGCACGATTCGATCGGTTTAATCGATTTTTAAGTATTCATTGACACACCTACTTGTATTATTACATAATTTATCTAAGATATGAGTTAGTGAACAAGATCACGAACAAATCCTGGAAATTACATATAAACTGAATATTTGATAGTGTAACATTATGACATCATAAAAAATTGAAGAATATTATACGATACATTATCTTTTCCTCCAAAGAAATATACTGTCTCAAAGAAAAATCACTCATTATAGCAACTTAATAAGAATCTATTATAAGATGAGCGGGTTGCTCAGCTAGCAAAATATTTGAGAAATGTATACTTTTACCTACTTTTTAAAAAATAATATTTGATAAAATATGTGTGTATATATATTATATATTTTTTCTCTAACGGATATAATTAGTTTTGATTGAATAATTAATTTTATATTTTGCCCAAAGTATACTTTACCCCAATTCTGAATGCAGTGTGATTTATCAAATATTGAATTTATAATTAATGCATCACAAAGGACAGAGTGAAGAATCAGTAGACTCCTAGGAGATGTGTCCAATTAAGCTACCTATATCATACTAGGCTTACTCATGCACAACGTATATATGGGCCAACCCCTTAATTTTTGAACATAACCGGCAAAAAGATAAAATCAGATAGTGTTTCACGAAGAATATATGACCAATTGAGAAGAGGAAATAATAACAAAAAAATAATGATATAACTATTAGTTACTTAATATGTTTTTAATACAATTTTCATATGTAGATTCGGTTCTTTTTCTTAGCCAAAAACGTAGAATTATATTTTCTTATAATAGATGGTGGTGAGATTAAATCTAATACTTCGATCGTTTGGCTCGATATCATGTTACATTGTGTGATAAAAAAAATTAATCTAGCTATTAGATGAAGCATAAATTTTCGGTTATTTAATTATGCTTCAGCAAATATGTTGTTTAAGAAGGCCAAAAAAACCCTCATAAGTCTCTCAAAGTTGTGGTTTGGCTATTAATTACTTACCACATAATCTTAAACTTGTGAAATAATGCAAAGAAAAGTATTCTCCACAAAGAGTAAATGGAAGTTTAATTAGTTAGTGACCCACAATTAGACCAAGTAAAAATTCAAGAAGGGTCAAGATTCAAAAAAAAAAATGTAATCACATCAAGCTCAAACTTACTTAGCGTTTGCCTAAATAAAAAGGTGGTAAAATAAATTCATTTTTTGTAAAAAAAAAAAAGTTAAAACATTTTTTACCGACCAAACACTATAAGATAGACGTTTTTCATTAGCTACAAAGGCTAACAATTTAGTTTGCTATGTATTTGAATTTATGTGAAATTTTTCGAAGTAAGAGGATTAAATTTACTATATAATTTATATGTTTAAAACAAAATTTATATATATAAAAATTAAAAATAAAAAAGTTCATATAAGTCACAATAGTTAAAATTTTAAAATACTTGAAAAGTGTTTGCTAAAGACATGGTCAAAATAAATCTTATCTGACTCCACAGATAGTATTAGATTCGCTTAAATGAACACGTAGAGAGAAATACAAATACGAGATATTCTTTAGCCTATAAAAAAAAAAATACACATTTCGGCTTTTTCCTTTTTATTCTTTCTTTCTGCAAATGAAAGATGAAAACTCCTTATCCTTCTGTCGCCTGTTAGCCACACCAGATCAAGAAAAGGCAGATTAATCAACCAAGACTCAGTCAGGCTTTCGCCCATTGCGGAAAATTCCCCACTGCTGCCTCCCGTAGGAGTCTGGGCCGTGTCTCAGTTCCAGTGTAGCTGATCATCCTCTCAGACC
This sequence comes from Nicotiana benthamiana, assembly GCA_034376525.1. Lineage (NCBI taxonomy): Eukaryota > Viridiplantae > Streptophyta > Magnoliopsida > Solanales > Solanaceae > Nicotiana > Nicotiana benthamiana. The sequence continues at coordinate 57,322,200 of CM067330.1, read as the reverse complement.
AGCTACTGATCATCGCGAACAGTTCTCCCAAAATGACAGCTAAGAGACGCCATTATGAAGTAAGACAGGGACCCCTTTTTCTCTTTACAACGTCTTACTACCACAGCCATTCCACAGGTGTATCAATTGATTTCAAGAAGAAAATATGCTCTGACCTCCATCTAACAGAGGGCATCTTTCCTTTCAAATACCTAGGAGTACCTTATCCACAAGAAAGATCACAACACCACAATGTATGCCCCTAGTAGAGAAGATAGTAGACAGAATTAGAAGCTGGACATCCAAACTTCTAGCATATGCTGGCAGAATCCAACTTATCAAAGCGTCCTGTTTGAAATGCAAACCTATTGGGCCCAGGTATTCCTCATTCCAAAAAAAATTATAAAACTGGTATATGAAATTTGCAGGAATTACATGTGGACTGGTAGTCATGAAACTAGTCATATGAATCCAATCGCCTGGGAAACACTGAGTAAACCAGTGGCAGCAGGAGGTTTGTGTAGAAAATCATTCTATCTATGATATGTGTGCTTTGGTTGTATTAGAATGATTTTCAGGTATAGGTTTTGATGAATGACAAACAACGAAGTCGATGAATGACAAACAATGAAGTCAAGTGTCGAACAAAGTTATTATATGACAAACAATCAAGATTGAATGCCGAGAAGCATATTGATGACGGAATTGCATAGACAAGCCAAAGACGAGCTCAAAAGTTCAAGACCGAAGACCCCAAGGCGTAGGTCGTTAGGTAGAACAAATGTAAGAGCAACGTTTAAAGTTATCTCGTCTTTTGGCTCAACAATAAGTCTTCATGAATATGCATAAAATCATTTTATCAAATCATATTTCAAATATTTCAAACAAAATGATTTCAAACATTTTCATTTTAGCCAAAATGAATTTTAAACATGTCTTTCAAAGCTGGACAGCAATAATCGATTATGCTTATGTTGATAATCGATTATGTTAAGACAGTGTATACCGGAAGTTACAAAATAACAAAATAATCGATTATCAGAAGCGCATAATCGATTATCTTGTATCCGTTGCTAAGTGTTTGAACACTGTAACAAAATAATCGATTATGCATATATGATAATTGATTATGTTGCATAAAATCAGCTTCCAGATTTTGTAACGGTAAGCTGATAATCGATTATCCAAATCTGATAATCGATTATCTTGGCATAAAATCAGCATAATTGATTGCCAATTAACCAACGGACATACTACTTCTTTCACCTATAAATAGAGGTCTTTTGAGCTGAATTGAAACACACAACACCTCTCATTATTCATATACATATTGATCATCATTTGTGCATCATTATAGAGCTTTTGTTGAGCCATTTGAGAGACAACTTTGAGTTGTTCATAGAGCTTATTTTGTATCTCTTTATCTACTCTTTTGAGAGAGTTATGTTGTAAAAGAGAAAGGTGTTTGAGAAGATCATATCTTCTTATTGATTGTCGGGTTTGCTAAGTACCCTCAATCTTAGTGGTTGAAGTCTTGTGGTGCGGTATCCACGAGCAAGGTGAAGTCTTGAGGTGCGGTATCCTCGAGCAAGTTGAAGTCTTGTAGAGTGTACATCTACGAGCAAGTGTAACGGTTTGTTAGGCACCCGTAAGCTTAACGGAGTTAGTGGAATCTCGAGAGAGTCTCTCGGGGACTGGACTAACCACAAGTTGTGGTGAACCAGGATAAATTCGGTGTGTTCTTTCCTTGCTATTTTAATTACCGAATTTATTTTATTCCTGCAATTTTAATTCCGCAATATTTATCAATATTCTCGTGCCGCACTATTCACCCCCCCCCCCCCTCTACTGACGGGCATAAATCCTAACAATTGGTATCAGAGCCTAACTCTCTGAAAGCCTTAACCGGTTGAGAGAACGATATATATTTTTTGTTGAGAATATTGAACGCGGGAACGATGAGTGAAGGACACTCCCCCTATAGGCCTCCACTATTTGACGGAACAAATTACACATATTGGAAAGAGCGGATGAGAATCTTCATCCAATCAAATAATTTTTGATTATGGCAAATCATCAAGAACGGTGAACAAATGCCAACAAAGAAAGTTGGGGAAATCATGGTTCCAAAGGAGGAAAATGAATATGATGCCGAGGACATCAAGAAGGACGAAAGAAATGCAAAAGCCATCAACGTGCTATATTGTGCGGTAAACCCGGATGACTATCGGAAGATTTCTTGCTGCACAACCGCCAAGGAGATGTGGGATAAACTCGAGATCACTTATGAAGGTACGCCTCAAGTCCGAAAATCTAAAGTTGATTTTCTAACACATGAATATGAACTCTTTAGAATGAGGGAGAATGAAAGCATCGATATTATGTTCGAACGGTTCTCAATGATCATCAACGATCTCCATGCTCTCGGAAAAGTATATTCGAACAAAGATCTAGTTCGAAAAATCTTGCGGAGTCTCACTCCCGAATGGTGATCCAAAGCCAATGCCATCCAAGAGTCGATAGGAATCACGGACGTCACAATTGATGGACTACGAGGTAACCTCAAAACTTATGAAAGTACGATTCTTAATCCTTCTTTTGGAAACAAGAAAAATTCGAATATTGCCTTCAAAGCCTCATCCTCTAAAAGAGAAGAGGTAAGTGATTCGGATAGTGATGATGATAATATTTCCAATGCCTTGATCGAAAAGTTTTATAAGTTTATGAAAAAGGAAATAAAGAAGGAAGAACCAAGTCCTTCATGCCAAAATTGTGGAAAACTTGGCCACACCAAATCACATTGTCCAAAATCCAAGGACAAGAAGGAGAACAAACACCAAAGGCGTGTGACATGGGATTCGGACAGCTCGGGCGATGAAACCACCGCATTATGCCTCATGGCCAACGAGGAAGAAGAGGTAAGTAACTCTAACTCTTATTCTTTTGAAGAATTACAAGAAGCTTTTCATGACTTATATGGTGAATTAAAAAAGACTTCAAAAATCTCCAAAGAGGCCAAGGCTAAAATTAAAGTTTTAGAAGAGAAAAATAATTTTTTGGAAAATGACAATATTGATCTTAGAAATAAAATTAAGGAGATGAATGAAGCCTCTTCAATTGATCAAAGTTCAAATTGTTCTTCTTGTAAGTTTTTGAAAATAGAGAACATAGAACTTAGGAACACATTAGAAAAACGTAGTGTTGATAATCCTAAAATAATTGAAGAAATGAAAAAAGATGATAGAAATGAAGTTAGACCACCTAGAAATAATTCTAGGAACTTCACTAATAAGTCTAAAATGAATCATTTTAGACCACCTAGAAATAACTCTAGGAATCGCAATACGTCTAGGAATAACGACTTTAGATCACCTAGAACGTTTTTGGCTCAACCAAGACATATGCATAACCCGAATGTTATATGTCATTATTGCAACCGGGTAGGACACATAGCACCCGCACGTTTTGCAAAACATAGAGATTTATCTTTTGATTATGATTATTATTTGCCTAACCCCCAAGGACCCAAAAGCAGTTAGGTACCGAAAACCTATTTTTAGGTACGTTTGCAGGTGTGCTTGAAGACTACAATATCGTAGTAGATGCACCAAGCACGAAACCTTATTGCATCGAGGAGGAATTTCGATTAGTTATCATATTTTTGATAAAAACATAATAGTTGATATGTGTTAACAATTAATATATCTTTGTTAACAGTTGATATAATTATTTTTGTTGATTCATGTTTTGATAACTTTTATCTTGAATAACAATTGGTATCAATTATTTTTGTTAAAAATAATGATTGATTCATGTTTTGATGAATATTTTTTTGGTTTGAATAATAGTTGATATATTCTTGAAAAATAAATGATTCATGTTTTTAATACAACTATTGGTTTGTTAAAAATTAACTGTTGATATGTTCTTAAGTAATATGATTTGCGAAAAATAACCGTTATTATGGTTGTTATGTTTTTACTAACATTTGGTATTATTTCATGTTGGTATAATTTTTTAAATATCGTCAATGTATATTCCTCATTGTATTTCCTATTTTATTCTTGACACTAACAATTGATATACCCAAAAGGGGGAAGTGTCGAAAAGGGAAAGTAGCCTTTGTATACTCTTCTTTTTGCTAATGCCAAAAGGGGGAAGAAGTTAGGTGATATGCATCAAATAAGGGGGAATGAATCGATGTTATAGTATGCCTTATTTGAGGGGGAATTATCATTAAGGGGAATAGTTTGCATGAATTGTATGTTGAAATATAGCATGAATTTAGGGGGAATCCGATATGCATATCTCCTATTGTTTGTCATTATCAAAAAGGGGAAAATTGTAGAAAATCATTCTATCTATGATATGTGTGCTTTGGTTGTATTAGAATGATTTTCAGGTATAGGTTTTGATGAATGACAAACAACGAAGTCGATGACTGACAAACAATGAAGTCAAGTGTCGAACAAAGTTATTATATGACAAACAATCAAGATTGAATGCCGAGAAGCATATTGATGACGGAATTGCATAGACAAGCCAAAGACGAGCTCAAAAGTTCAAGACCGAAGACCCCAAGGCGTAGGTCGTTAGGTAGAACAAATGTAAGAGCAACGTTTAAAGTTATCTCGTCTTTTGGCTCAGCAATAGGTCTTCATGAATATGCATAAAATCATTTTATCAAATCATATTTCAAATACTTCAAACAAAATGATTTCAAACATTTTCATTTTAGCCAAAATGAATTTTAAACATGTCTTTCAAAGCTGGACAGCAATAGTCGATTATGCTTATGTTGATAATCGATTATGTTAAGACAGTGTAAACCGGAAGTTACAAAATAGCAAATTAATCGATTATTAGAAGTGCATAATCGATTATCTTGTATCCGTTGCTAAGTGTTTGAACACTGTAACAAAATAATCGATTATGCATATATGATAATCGATTATGTTGCATAAAATCAGCTTCCAGATTTTGTAACGGTAAGCTGATAATCGATTATCCAAATCTGATAATCGATTATCTTGGCATAAAATCAGCATAATTGATTGCCAATTAACCAACGGACATACTACTTCTTTCACCTATAAATAGAGGTCTTTTGAGCTGAATTGAAACACACAACACCTCTCATTATTCATATACATATTGATCATCATTTGTGCATCATTATAGAGCTTTTGTTGAGCCATTTGAGAGACAACTTTAAGTTGTTCATAGAGCTTATTTTGTATCTCTTTATCTACTCTTTTGAGAGAGTTCTTGTTGTAAAAGAGAAAGGTGTTTGAGAAGATCATATCTTCTCATTGATTGTCGGGTTTGCTAAGTACCCTCAATCTTAGTGGTTGAAGTCTTGTGGTGCGGTATCCACGAGCAAGGTGAAGTCTTGAGGTGCGGTATCCTCGAGCAAGTTGAAGTCTTGTAGAGTGTACATCTACGAGCAAGTGTAACGGTTTGTTAGGCACCCGTAAGCTTAACGGAGTTAGTGGAATCTCGAGAGAGTCTCTCGGGGACTGGACTAACCACAAGTTGTGGTGAACCAGGATAAATTCAGTGTATTCTTTCCTTGCTATTTTAATTACCGAATTTATTTTATTCCTGCAATTTTAATTCCGCAATATTTATCAATATTCTCGTGCTGCACTATTCACCCCCCTCTAGTGACGGGCATAAATCCTAACAGTTTGAACATTATCTCATGTGAAAGATGGTATAAAGCGGCTCTATCAAAACTTCTCTGGGCCTTAATGTCTAAGAAAGACAAACTCTGGATCAAATGGATCCATTATCACTACATAAAGAAAAAAGACATTAATACTATGGAAATACCTAAACAAGCTAGCTGGCTCGTTAGGAAATTGTTTGGCGCAAGAGAATGGTGGGCAACTGATGGAACATGAATGCAAACATGTACCAAAAACAGGCAATTTAGCATCAGGAAGGAATATATTCAGACCACTCCACAATATCCCAAAGGTTCGATGAAAAAATTATCGATGGCGACTGGCATGCTCCCGAAACAGAAATACATCTTAGGGATGGCACTGCATAGACGCTTGGCAACAGTTGACAGATTAGCTAAATGGGGAATTCAAATTAATCAATCCTGCATTTTATGTGGAAGAGACACTGAAGAAACACACGACCATTTATACTTTGACTGCTTATACTCCCAAACACTGTGGCAAGATATATTACAATGGTTGAAGTATCAAAGAACGACAGCCACATGGAAAACAGAAGTGCAATGGTTAACTGCTAATGTTAACAGCAGAAACCCCAGAAAAACCATCTTAAGTGTGGTGTTTGCAGCAGTAGTTTACAACATCTGGATGGAAAGGAACAGCATAAGGTTTCAACAATCGAGCAGAGCCGCCAAAGATAGAGCAAATGAGATTACACTTCAAGTGCACTTTACTGGCATGAAGCTACCTAAATGGTCACCAATTTTACAGAACATTAACAACTATCCTTTGTGCGAGTATCCACAATTGTAGCAACTCTCTCTCTATGATAGGATATTAGCTTAAAAACAACAGTTGTAGAGTTTCAAAAGATTATACTGTTGAGATCTGTTCTAGAGTCCAAAAGAACAGATATTGTAAATTTTCAAACAATTGAAATAAAATAAAATTACTTCTAAAAAAAAAAAGAATTTATGTACTATACAAAAAAAAAAAAAGATGAAAACTGAATCAAAATTCATCTGTTTTGACACGTGCTTCCCTTTTATTTATTTTTAGGTCACATAACCCCTAACGAAACATATTTATAGAACGTGAAGCAGGGCAAATGACATACCTCTTCTGTATCTCGTAAGAACTTGTTTGGCCAAGTTTTGTTTTGCTAAAAGTATATTTTTTCTTTTTTATCAAAAGTATTTTTGACTAAAAATTAATGTGTTTTGACCAGGTTTTTAAAAGAAAAAAATACTTTTGAGGAGAAACAGAAGCAGTTTTGGAAATGTAGAAAAAAAAAGCTTCTTTCCGAAAGTACTTTATTTAGAAACATTTTAAAAAATGCACTTAGAAGTCGTTTTTAAAGTTTGGCCGAACATTAATTGCTGCTCAGAAAATCTTTTTAAACTAATTAACCAATCACAAATTGCTTCTAACCAAAAGTACTTTTAAGAAAAACACTTCTCAAAAAATATTGATTTTTGCAGTTTGGCCAAATGGACTATAAATCTCCTTTGACTCCAAATTTTGTAAAAATTGCAGCGCGTATTATCTAATTAATCTAGTATCTAAAACCTATTAATTCAATTAATTCAATTAATTCAAGGAATTTTTACCTTCCTATACCATATATGAAACCTTATTATACTCAATGTTTAAGGTTTATGTTAATTACATTTCAGTATACCAAATTACCATTTACATACCATAATTCAAATTAGGGATATAATTAATGGCGCATTTATATTAGGTATAATTATAGGACCGTATCTTTCCACTTCCCCCCCCCCCCCCCCCCCCGGTTTCTGTTTTGAATTCCACCATTGACACTAATTAAAAAGCTTTGAATTCAAATTTGAGTTTTCAAAAATCATTATTTGTTTTGATTGGGTGTTATTGTAAATAATTCGGAATATGTTTAGGAGTTTATATCTCAATTTTGAGGGGTTCTGGTGAAGATTTAGACTTGGTTTTGGCTGAATTTCATATTGAAACTCGAAGAAGAAGAAGAAGAAGAAGAAGAAGAAGAAGAAGAAGAAGACATATTTTCAGAATTTATAGATAAATTGTAGTCAAATTAGAAAAATTATAGATAAAATGTAGACTGTTTTTTGCAGAAGATTTTGTAGAAGCTTCAGTCGTTTTGGATTTGTGAAAATAGAAAACAATGCATCTACAATCAGAATACAAATAATCTAAAATTTATCTACAAGATTTCTACAAACTGGATACATTGAATTTTAATATCTTAATTCACATTTCAATTGTAGCATAATTGGCATTTTCGACATAATTGTAGAAGATTTGTGGAAGTTTTAGTCTTCCCAATCTACAATTTATCTACAATTCTACAATTTATCTACAATTTTCTGGAAAAATGGCTTCTTCTTCTTATTCTTCTTCTTCGAGTTTCAATCTGAAATTCAGTCAAAACCAAGTCTAATCTTCACCAGAACCCCTCAAAATTGAGATATAAACTCCAAACCATATTCCCGATTATTTTCAACAACACTCAATCCAAACAAATAATGATTTTTGAAAACCCAAATTTGAATTCAAAACTTTCAAGCTTTTTAATGGCTATCAATGGTGGAAAATATATGGAAGAACATATGAAGATGAAGATGAAGAACAGAAATCTCCTTTCCGTTTCAAAACTATGCAGCTTCCAGATCTCCTTTCCATTTCAAATTCGAATTTAATATGGAATAAATCAATTCCAGATTCTGTGGCTGATTTTTCGCGCCCTATAAATGGCAGATTCTGCATAATTAACAATTGATATATAAATTATAGTTAAAATGTGGACTAGACAGATAATATATAAACTATACATATTTTTAATAATGAGATTTCATATATGGTATAGTTAGAAAAAAATCCCTTAATTCAAATTTAAGTAGGATGAACCACTCACTCTTATAAAAAGGTTCTTGTTTTGCAAAATTCGAATCTAAAGAATAAAAGAATCTACTACTAGTATGTTTGGCAGTGTGTTAGCTTTTCTTTGAATAATAACAATTCAGTATAATTTCAGAAGTGGGATATATGAGAATAGTATATACGTAAATTTTATTCCTACCTTAAGATAGAGAGTATATTTTCAATAAACCCCTACATCATTCCTTTCAAGAACTCTCTACCTTATTATTGGGGTGACTCGAACTCACAACCTCTTAGTATTTCTTTTTTTAAATTGTTTTCAAAAACTTACTTTTAATAAAAAATAATTTATGTTTGACTAATCAATAACAACGCACTTTTAAACAGTAATCAATGATTAGTCAAGCTTTTTAAAAAATTATTCTAAATGCGTGTTTACTTCTATTCAAGAATTGCTTTTGCTTCTAAAAACATTTTTTTTCTGTTTAAAAACTTAACCAAACACATAAATTTTTAAGAAAAATTACTTTTGTCAATAAAAAAATACACGTTAAGCCAAAAAGAAGCACGAATAGGCTATAATTCACTTACCCGAAGATGGATTTTTTTCTTAAGAAGTAAGATTCAAACAGAAGTGAAGCGCGTGGAAAAATATGAATTTCTGATTACTTAAATATCAGCCTCTCCCAAGTAAGTTAAATACTCACTATTTAGAGGTTGACGGCGATTTTTCTAACTTTTCTTTTTTTAACTCTATATATTTTCTCTCAGTGTCTTCTCACCAATTGCCATTGACGCGACAAAGCTTTCAAATCCAACAATCCCAAAAAGCTAAACAAAAATTAAAATATTCCATCCAAACACTCCCTTAAAATACAACCTCTTTACGCGTTATCTTTTCTCCTTCTCCTTCTCCTTCTTCTTCTTCTCCTTAAACCCTAGCTTTCTCTCTCCGCGTATTTCACTCTCTCTGTAACATCTATGGATGATAAGGATAAAGTTGACGATCCATTAAAAAGTGAAGCTGAGTTCGACGCTACTGAGTCGAGCTGGTCACTTGGTGCAGATTCGGACAATGTTTACAGCTTCTTCGGCAATACTGATAGAGATAGCAGTATATTAAACGAATTCGGTTGGAATTTTGCTCCGTCGGAGGAGGCCGGAGATAAGGATTTTGCCGGTGGTAGTGGCGGTGTTGGTGGATTTGATCGGATCAACAATGATTTGGCGGGAAATAGTAGTACTACTCCATCTACTTCTGCTACTGAAGTACCGGCGACGGGGAAAATCACCGACGAACTTGTATCTTCCAGCTGTTCGGATGATCCTCCGGAGAAATCCACCGCATCCGGTGGCTCTTCCGCCTCCCGACCGCCGTCCGATACAGCGTGAGTCATGTGTTATCGACCTTCTCTCGCTTCACGTAGCACAGCTCTATATTACATCTCTCTCTCTCTCTAATTTCTCTCTCTTTGTGTGTTTTAAAGTCGTATATAACTACAGTTTCAATGGTAAAAAAATGGACTTCAAATTTAAGTGTAGAATTTAGGGGGATTGCAGCAGAAGCATCAAAGGAAAAACCATTACCGCGTCCGTACAGGTTCTAGAAATGTCAAGTTGTTCACGCAAGTTGGAGTATGAGGAAAAGAAAGAGAGAGGCATTAACGTAATTTAATCATCAAAGTTGGGCTTTTCGGTATTCCGCATTTTGTGTGGCTTCAAAACAGCCGTTATTGCGGCGGGAATGGCGTGGACGAATTTTTCCCTAAAATATTGTGAATTAAAATAATACTCCTACTATTGTTTAAGAAAAATGTTTTTTCCTCTTTTCGCTTTGTGGATTGTTTTGTGCTGATTTTCACGAGTTAGATTTAGAAAAACGCAATCAAAAGCTCACATGGTAAATGCAAGGTGTATAGTAAAGTATCTTTGCCATTACACCTCTCTGAAAATAGTTGGTGTATACTCTGATTAATTAGTAACTTCAGCTTCATTATTTTGTGGTCCATTGCTTTAATTTGTGCGTACATAATATATTTAAGGAATGGTGGGATCGGAGTTGGAAAATTTTACTAGCAGTTATGGGGAAAATGAGTTTCTCCCTCTGTTATGTTTTATGTGGTTGGCCATTTTCATATTTAAAAATATTTTAATTTTAAATTTCTTATTTATTTTTAATAACCTGCTTTTATAGCTGTTGGAAAAATTTAAAAGTTTTTTCTTAAATATATTTGTGTTGAGCCAAACTTTATCACATATATTAGATTATATAGTCTCCGTCCTACGTGATATCTCTAGTGCAAGCTAGTTAGGATATGCGTGAACTTTTGTTTTATGTGATTTCTCTAAGATCTATTGCATGCATTTCTATACGCTATGGCTATGATCTACGTTATACGTCTAGAACAACTTTAAAAAAATAAAAATAAAGTATCCATCTTTTTAAATAATAAATATTCTCTATAATATTATTTTGTTATAATGGTTAAGTTTTCTTTGGAGTCGAACTTTATATGTTAATATAATTTTATTTGTTCTTTATAATATAATTCCGCTATAGCAATAAAAAAAATCAAATAAAGATATTGTTATAGAAAGGATTAACTGTATAATGATATTAGAGAGATATTTTTTTGTCTGAAACAGTGCATTTTGTGTTATCCTATGGTTTAGGTTGGGAGAGGAATGAATTTGTGCTTTAATATTATTTCGATTTCTAATTACGTTGCCCGCTAGTTTTATAAGGGTTTCTCTGGTTTTAAGTTCCATTCATTGCATCTATTGACATCAGTGGAAAGCTTTCATTCTTTAAACTACTTTGTGTTCGCTCTCATTCTGCTTCTAAGCATTAATGCTAGCTTTTATATAATAGAGATTAATTTCTGGACCAAAAATTTGAATTTCTTTCACTTATCGGCATATAAGATAAAATAAGACGCAAAAACATGTAAAGCCAATTTAGGTGATACTAAATATTTGTGGTCTACAACTTCATTAAAAGAATAAAGATCGACCTCTTCTTTTTCAATTGAAAGATATCTTGTTTACAATAACTTATCTGATAACTAGGTTGGCTGAAAAGCAATTTGATTGCTATTTTCAGCAGGTGTACATGGAAATGCCTCTTTTTCTATTTTCTAGTGTGATAAAGGAATCACATTCCTAATGTTACTTTAGGTTGAATATTCCACAGAAGCAAGGTTAAAAAGAAGGGTCAGAAACGAATCAGGCAGCCCCGCTTTGCATTTATGACGAAAAGTGAAGTTGATCATCTTGAAGATGGCTACAGATGGAGGAAGTATGGTCAAAAAGCTGTTAAAAATAGTCCATTTCCAAGGTTTGTTCTCGAATTTCATCGCAATGCTTAAGTTGAACAATTTTTCCCTTAAATGCCATTTCTTTGCTAAATTTGAGCTTGCCTGGAAGATATGATTAAATAAATAAAAGTGCACCATCTATAAGTAATTTAAGTTTAGATGGAATTATCATACATTAAAATCAAACAAAGATCTCGAATATAAGTTTAATAGAGAATAGTTGTCATGTGCTTAGCCCAAGAAAAAAAAAATAGGATGGCACGTGAAAGGCTGATTGAAAATGTAGTTATTAAATAAATAGAATTTAATCATGCATGAACCATCTTTCCGTTATAGACGCTAAATGTTGATGATGATTGAATTAGCTTCCAACTGATGTACAATAGGCTAAATTCGACAAATACTAGCTTGAGCCTACTTGAAATAATTGTCATTCTTTTAGGGTTGCAAATTTTAAGTCCAATTAATTACAAAGCTTTAGTACTACGAACATGCTAATATAACAAAATGTTGCCAAGACAGACTTTTGTTAAAGTTTAAATTGCTTGAGTGTAGTGTCTAAGCATGTGGTCTAGTAATCAACCCTCATCAGAATTCAAATCTTAACAGAAATAAAAATTGCAAAGTGATTTTTTTTACATGCCCGAGCCTTATCACTCGGATATCATTATTATCAGAAAAAAAAGGAAGAAATTAATTGGCTATAGTAGCAGTTGAAAGTCCAATCAGCAATAATGTCATGGAATCATGAATCATTTTGCTAACCTGATTGTTGAGGTTTCTTTTGTTTTTTTTAATATTATTTTGAAGGTGAAGTAAAATAAAATACTTCTTCCGATTCATAATAAATAACCTTTTAGCCTTTGACACACTTCTTAATAAAATACTTACACCTAGAAATAAAATAGGTATTTTGACTTTATTTCCCATAATTAAAATTTACATATTATTAATTTGACACATTGGATAGGTAAATGAGGGCAAATTTTAAAAAAATAAAATTAATTTCGTCTTGATTATATAAATCGTTACTTATTATAGATCAGGAGGAGTAAACTTAAACCGAAAACAAATTCAGAAGCACCAAACTTAAGGCGCATATTCTAGAATTATCGATTTTAGTACTAGTGCATCTCTAATTAGCAGATACTAGAAGAAACCTTTGTTTAAGTGTTTCACGAACAAGGTTTTCAAATGTCATTTTACCAATTAAAGATGGTGTCTGAACAGTATGATGTTTTATCAACATATTGCATAGCATTGATATTTTCTATCAAGATAGAAATAATATGTTTAAACCGTCTAACAATAATAATAATTCCAATTGGAAAAGATAGTGTGTACACAAAATTTACCTATTGCAAATTAATTATGATATCCATGCTTTCTCAGGAGTTATTATCGTTGTACAAATACCAAGTGCACAGTGAAGAAAAGAGTCGAGCGATCTTCTGAAGATCCATCAATTGTGATCACCACATATGAAGGACAACATTGTCACCATACAGTTGGATTTCCTAGAGGCGGACTTATCAGTCATGAAGCTGCATTTACAACTCATCAATTAACACCCTTAGCCTCACAATTCTACCAACCCGCTGGTGTTCAATACCCTCAAGAAGTTCCTTTGAGCGCCCCACAATCGCGTCAAATTCCAAGTGAATCTCCAGAAGCTCATAGATTGCCAGCGACAAGTCAACCAGCCAACCAGCTGCCAACTGATGAAGGATTGCTTGGGGATATTGTACCTCCTGGAATGCGAAGCAGATAATATTAAGGGTAATCCCTTTCCCATTTATCAGTTTGATACTATCTTGACATGCTGCATTGATTGATCATTGATTTGTTTTTTTGTTTACAAGTTTCATCAATGACATATACGTTGTTAATATGCTTTTGGTGTGTGTATGTATGTGTGTTTTAACCAGGCACGTGGAAATTTTTTTCTGATAGCGGTTGCTACAAGTTTGCCTTGCGAGTTTTAAAGTGCGTGATTATCTCATTAATTGGTACATACGTCCTCTCTTGTGTTGGTTTGATTCTTCTTTTTAACCAAGTATTCTTCACCTTTTAACCAAGCACATGATTTTTTTTATTATAGATGATGATAGGACTTAAACTAAGGACTTTTGTATGTTTTATACTATGTTAAATTATATGACCATCCTATTTAGAAGTGTAAATGTTTTTGCACATTTACTTAACATGTTGTAGGTGTCCTATTGACCAGGTTAGACTAAAGTTTTCCTCCATTTATGAACATGCTGCACGCTTTGACTGCGCTTCTTAAATAAGTTTGTATTAATAGGCCAGACCACTATGACAGACTAAATCATACTCCCTCCTATCAACAATAGGTGATCAATTTACTTTTTTATTTTAATTTAAAATAAGTATTCATTTATATAATCAAGAAAGAATTTAATTTGTTTTTATATTTCTTATTCATGTTAAACATTTAATTAAGGATATTTAATTATATTAGTATTTTATATAAAATTTAGTATTTTGTTAATGAGTGTGTCAAAAATAAATTGGTGTGAATAGGAGGGAATAACAATATAGACACTTGGACAGAGACTTTATCCTAACAATGATAACCGCATCTACAATAGTAGCAATAGGTATGGTCCAATACTGCTTTCGGTTAACTTATGATGGTTGCATGAACGTGTGAAACTTAAAAATAAATGAACATAGTTACAAACCAACGTACATAACTATTGCAAATTCGTCTCTGCTTGTGAAACTTTTGCCACTCAACATGTCTGCATTTATTGATTACTACTTGCTAGTGCCTTTGAACTCCTTCGTAGGTATTGATCACCTGATAGTGAATATTCAGGTAAAAGTAAAATCAAATACTCTATCCATTTTACATTAAATGTTATATTTTTTTTTAGTATGGTCCAGAATAAATGACATATTTATAAATTTGAAAATAATTTAACTTTAAGCTTTTTCATTTTACTCATTTACTCTTAACAAGAAGCTTTTATAGTCACACAAATATCATGGCCCCACAAATTTTTTACCCTCTTAAACTTTTGAGATCAAAAGTTTTCAAAAATCTTCTTTTTTATTTTTAAATTTCGTACCGAGTCAAACTACCTCATATACTATGACACGGGGAGTAATAATTTCTCCTTTTCAAAGACATGATTGTAAAATCAGATCAACATAAGTTAATTTTAATTAAAATCTGTCATAAAATGAAAATGGTAAAAGAAATGATGAGAGTTGTCAATTTTCTTATGTCCGGTCAAATCGAACAAGATCCCGAGTGATGGAAATCTAAAGTTGATAAAGTTAAAACATAAGACCCTTTCCTGTAGATTGCTTTCCCACCGCAACCTTTTCCTATGGACGTTGCTTTGTCTGGATAAAGTTTTATCTTTTTTCATTGCATTTGGTTGTAAATATATGAATTGTTTGGTCCCCACTGGTTTAAACAACAGTCTAGTCGTGATGCATGAACTTGATTGATGCTTTTCCTCTAGGCAACATTGTTCTTGTACATTTGCAAAGGCTTTTTTAATCGAATTGCTTGATTACCACGACTGTTACTTACCTTGCGATAATTTGAATTACCTAGCAAGTAGGATTGTCTAAAGCATAAATATGACCTAGAAATCAAGGAGACTAATCTTTCTGTTGTATTTTACGTGACACCCCTTTCTTTTTCGTCACTTGAGAAAAAGAATGACACTTCTATATTTAGAAGTACTTTAATTTTAAACCATCTTCCCCTTTTACCCTTAATTATGATGATAAAAATGTCATGGTAATGTTTAAAGTACAAATTGTATACTTTTGAAATGTGTCAAAAGTAAGTCTTTCTTCTTTAAACTACTATGTGTTTAATTAGTCAAATATAGAAATACACAATGAAATGAAGAAAGTAATTTCGTTTGATTACTGGGTTTTGACAAGAACCAATTTTGTGATTGTTGTTGGTACGTTACTTTGGCCATAGGCTTTAAGAATCAGCCCAGTGGAGGTGGCAATGCGCTCCTCAGCATGCCAAAGGCAAATCTTCGGTATGATTTTTTTCTTGCTTTTTGTGGTGTATACACACATCTCATGCAAAGCATGCATGAGTAATAGAATAAGTCACGCCTGTCGGCGTAAACTGCAACATATTTTTGGGATGAGTGGTCCTCAACATGATCATATGCTTGGAATCTTTTGAGATATTATGCATTACTTTTTTAGATTGCAACGTGATCATACATTTAATTTCCATATGCTTGAAATATTCTCATTGTAGTTTGTTTCTTGCTAAACTTTTTGTGCTATGTGGTTCGAACTCTTCAAAATTATCATCTAACGCTAGACTCTTCAAAAATAATGAGTGCGATAATATTTCTGAACAGTCCAAACAAATATAGACAAAAAGGATATTACAGTAGCACTAAGTTTAATAGTAGTAAATTAGATTTAGGATGGGGAAAGAACATCTTCCATGATTATATATGAACGTAAAATAATCCTAGACAACTGTAAGCTCTTTCATTTAGAGGCGGATTCAGAATGTATAATTTGTGAGTTAACTTTAATCATCTTAATATTAAACACCTTGTATTTTTGTAAATTATGAGTTTAGAATTTAATTTTTTTTATATATCTTTTGAATTTTTTCACATATATAACTAAAATTCGTGTAAAAATGGTAGATCCAGCTAAAACCATTAATTTCACATTGCATCTGCCCCTGCTATAATCCCAATATTATACTCTGTGATGGACTTTTCGTTTTTGGATTTTTCGTTTATCTTGATGTATTGTGTTGAATTGATTTAATGCAATTTTAAGTACATTATGTGATTTTCTTTATCAAGATGTACATAAAAATGTCAGCAAGAAATTACCTGTACGTCCTTGTACCAGATATTTACACACACCTATATTGGGTAATGAATATTTACACACAATTAAGACGTGTAATGGCTAATATATTTCTTTTACAAAAACCCTTTCCAGGTATATATAGCATGGATGTCATTTTTGAATTTATAGCTGGAATCTGCCCTCTATATATTGTTAAGTTTACTAGCTGTTGTATTTTTGCTGATCATGATAGGAGTATATCATGACTTAACGGAGAACCCTTGGATAGCAGCTCCAGATACCCAAGACGAGCTATAATTAATGGTAGATTTTGTTGAAAATAAAATTAAAATAAATAATTTTGTAATAATTATTTGGGCTTAAGAAATTATGAAAAATAAAGAGCCCAATTAGCCTATTTTCTAGAATGTGAGCCCATTTGGCCCATGTTCTAGAAATGTGCTCTAGAAATATCTTTAGAATAGTAGAATTGTTATAAACTAAAGCAAAAGACAAGAATAATAGCAATAGAGAGAAGAGTAGAGAGAGTTCTTCTTATTGAGTTGAGAGGGGTGAATTACAATGGTAGAGAGCACATCTATTTATAGGGAGGAGGAAGATCTTGCTACCAATAATAGGACTCTAAAATCTCTCTAATTAAGTACATTAAAGACATTCACCTTAAATAGAAGTGTAAGAATCTTCTATTTCATAACACTCCCCCTTGAATGTCTATTCAATGATGTGCCTCATAAAACCTTAAAACCAAAACCCAATGGGAAAAATTAAAGTAAGGAAAAAGAGTACATATGTTTCTTACACTTCTATTTAAGGTGAATGTCTTTAATGTACTTAATTAGAGAGATTTTAGAGTCCTATTATTGGTAGCAAGATCTTCCTCCTCCCTATAAATAGAGATGCTCTCTACCATTGTAATTCACCCCTCTCAACTCAATAAGAAGAACTCTCTCTACTCTTCTCTCTATTGCTATTATTCTTGTCTTTTGCTTTAGTTTATAACACGTTATCAGCACGAGACTCTACCGTCTCAAGTATCATTCTCGAAAATCCAAGGTATTTTCCCTCTTCCTAATTTAATTTTCGAGTATGTCTGACATTATGAAAAGAAAGTTCGTTGCCCTTGAAATTTTGGGCAAGAACTATATGACATGGGTGTTGGATGCTGAAATCCACCTAGATGCTATGGGTCTCGGAGACACCCTCAAAGATAAAGAAAAAGCATCCACCCAAGATTGTGCGAAGGCCTTGATTTTCTTGCGCCACCACCTTGACGAAGGTTTGAAGATTGAATATCTCACCGTCAAGGATCCACTCGTTTTGTGGAACAGCTTAAAGGAGAGATATGACAACCTGAAGTTGGTCACTCTGCCACAAGCACGATATGATTGGGCCCATCTGAGGCTACAGGACTTTAAGTCCGTTTCTGAATATAATTCTGCTATGTTCAGAATTACTTCTAAACTGAAGCTATGTGGAGATAACATCTCCGATTACGATATGCTTGAGAAAACATTTACAACGTTTCATGCCTCCAATATGGTACTGCAGCAACAGTACCGAGAGAAAGGCTTTACGAAGTACTCTGAACTGATTTCTCTCTTACTAGTGGCTGAGCGAAATAATGATCTGCTCATGAGAAATCACGAAAATAGACCAACTGGGTCTACACCACTGCCTGAAGCAGATATGGTGCACTCGCATTATGCCAAACATAAAAGGGACCATGATCACGGTCATAAACGGGGTCAAAGCCAAGGACGTGGACAAGGAAGAAATTCCAAAGAAGTCCGTCACCCCCCAAAGAGAGATAACCACCGAAAGCAGAAACGGGATCCCGAAGATCCTAAGGCAAATAGTTCAGAAACTATATGTTATCGTTGCGGTGGGAAAGGGCACTGGTCAAAGATTTGCCGTATACCAAGACACTTGGTTGACCTTTATCAAGCATCTCGAAAGAGAAAAGGCCCTGAAACAAACTTTGTCTATGACGACAATGAGGACATCACCCACCTGGATGTGGCAGACTTCTTTGAGCAACCCGATGGAAAAATAGACCACCTTATCGGCGATGGATCCGTGATGAAAGAAGATGGAGTTATTTGATTTTGTTCTACTTATTTGTATTAGTTAGTGAATAAATTAATAGTCATTAGCATTAGCTCGTATTAGTTAGTTCATAAAGCAATATTAGCAGTAGTTCTTTAGAATATCTTCAATATGTTCAAATATCAATAAAACTTTTATTTTCCAGTGGGGGTAATCGACTAGCCTGAAAAACTAGTCGATTATCAACTATTTTCACATTAAAGTTGAAAAACAATTGATCAACAATCGATTGTCTTTGGCTAACAATCGATTGTCTTGAAACAGTGTGTTCTGGAATTTTTTCAAAAATAGCCAACAATCGATTGTCTTTGTCTAACAATCGATTGTCTTGAAACAGTGTGTTCTGGAATTTTTCAAAAATAGCCAACAATCGATTGTCTTTGTCTAACAATCGATTGTCTTGAAACAGTGAGGTCTGGAATTTTTCAAAAATCACCCACAATCGATTGTCTATATCTAACAATCGATTGTCGTTAGGCAGTGTAATCTGAAATTTTTCAAAAATCATCCACAATCGATTGTCTATGTTTAACAATCGATTGTCTATGTTCCAACAATCGATTGTGTGTGTTTAATAATCGATTGTCTCATGAAAAACGCTGAAATTTTCAAACTGCAAAGTAATTGATTATGGATAACATATCTGATTTTGTTAGCCAACTGTTAGTAGCAGATTTTGAAAATATTATGTGACACAAAAGAATTGAACTTGTTTATTCTTATGTTCGTGTATTTCTTTTGTATGTTAAACTATGGGATAGCAAATATAGATATCTCACAAAGCGAACTTGGACCAACGTCCAATTGTAAAAGTATTTGCCTAGTTGATTCATGTACTACACATACAATACTCAAAGAAAAGAAGAGTAATTGTGTAAGGCAAACATTACTACAATCTATGGAAGTAGTAAATTGATTGAAGGCTCCGGAAGAGCAAATCTAACTCTGCCCAAAGGCATGACGTTAATCATTGAGAAATGTTCTCCTCCAAGTCTAAGAAGAACTTGTTGAGTTTTAATGATATCAATCAAAACGTTCTCCTCCAAGTTTAAAAGGAACTTGTTGAGTTTTGAGAATCTATCTTAGAGAATGCAATGTTCTCCTCCAAGTCTAAAAGGAACTTGTTGAGTTTTAAAGATATCATTCAAAATGGATATCATATTGAGACAATAGATGAGAATAATCTTGAACTCTTCATGAAAACGAGGCTGCCCGCTTCGACTTGGGTTCACGCCATTTTGCATGCAACAATACTAGTTTGTCGGCTGCCCACTTCGGTTTGGGGTCACGCCATTTTGCATGAAGCAATGCTAGTTCGTCGGCTGCCCACTTCGGTTTGGGGTCACGCCATGTTGCATGCAGCAATGCTAGTTCGTCTCTGACTGACGAATTGACACAAATATTCCCCATTGCAATTGGTTTTGGGTCATGAACCCAATATATCCCATTTAAGAAGCTTTGGATGCGCAGTATATGTGCCTGTAGCACCGCCATCCCGCACCAAAATGGGTTTGCAAAGGAGGTTAGGAATATATGTTGAGTTTGACGCGTCCTCCATTATTCGCTACCTCGAAACATTGACAGGAGATTTGTTCACTGCACTATTTGCAGACTGCCAATTTGATGAGACACTTTTCCCAAAATTAGGGGGAGAAGTTGGTGAAACCAAACGGGAAATTTTGTGGAAAAATGCATCATTATCTCATCTTGATCCACATACCTCTATTTGAAAGAAAGAGGCACAAAAGATTATCCATTTGCAAAGAATAGCAAATCAAATGCCTGAAGCATTTATAGATTTGAAAAGGATAACAAAATCACATATCCTTGAAGTGAATGTGATTCACAAATACATATTCAATGTTGGAAGAATATGAACATGAAATTGGTATTGAATATACCACACTCACTCCTAGAAGGAGGCTTGAGATGATACCACCCTCACCCCTAGAAGGAGGTTTGAGATGATATATGGCATGAATGATCGTTGGTCGCGTACCTATTGTACGCCAAAGTATTTTGGAAATATGACCATTAAAGGACAACGATAATGCAAGAAACATATCTTGCATATAAGTTTGACATGACCATAGTGGTATAACTTTCTCTTTAAGAAAGATATTCACCACACGGATGTTGATGAACCTGTGGTAGTACAAAGTTAATTGAGAGCTCTCGAAGAGCCAATTATTACTATGTTGGAGAAACACAATTGAGTATAGTGCTGTAGTAAGTCTCAAAGAAACTTATCCAGTTTCCAAAAGTACACGCGAAGGCGATTGATGATATTGAGACTATAAATAAAGGAAGGCTTTGATTCTCCTATTACTACAACTTGTAGCGGGGTAATTTGTATATGAAAAGCTACCCGCTTTGTTCTCCAGTTTGTACTACACAAACGAAAGAATGCCACAATAAAGTGGATATCTATTGGTATAAAACCCATGTCATAATAAACCCGAAGTTTATTGATAAGTGCACATGTCATGGTGTAAATTTGAAGTTTACCAATATTGATAATTTAGTCAGTTGACATTCGTGTTAGCCATCTCATTTGAAGTATGATGTGCAAATTCACATAGGTGAATATCAAAGAACTAGAAGTTCTTGTTCTCAGTAATGAACTGACCAACTAAAGAGTTCGGGTTGAAGCCCCTAAATTCTGGAAATATCAAAGGTGAATATGGGCCCATTCACCTGCCATGTATACCACATATGATGCATCTATGGAATGGTTACATGCGCAATTGTTATTAACCCGCAGCCTGGCCGGTGCTTGCGAGGTAAATCGCTCAGTAATCTAACTTCGAGCATAGTTTCCAGATTCTCTACTCAAGACAGTTCATCTTGATAAGTTGGTTTATATTAAAGTTGGTTTAGCAAGATAATTATTGAGTGCTGCCACTTAATAGCTAAACTGTTTCTTATGAGAACTAAGTTATATATATATATCAGTTTGATATAAGTTGTATACGAGAGTATATTCTCCCCTCACAAGTGGTTCAGGGTCAGGAACCAAATAATTTCATTTTATTATTAAGGTGCTGTGTATATTGACATAATGCACAAAGATGATTTCCCAAAGTTGAGGAAACATGTTAGCTTTACTAACATGAGGGGGAGACATGATAAACACTTGAGAAAAGGTTACATGGGATGAATTCTCATTTGTATATGTATATCCCCGAATATCATGATATGAACCTGAAGTTCATAAAAGGGATAATTCAAATTGCAACATATTGCAAAGCATGCTTTACGCATTTACTGACCCAAAGAAAGCAACTAAATGGAAGAGATACAATTCAAGAAGAATTGATTCCATATGAAAGACATGTAGCTTTGAACCTGTAGTTCATATGCTTGAAACTATAAAGTCAAAGGTATGTATAATCAATTTTCGATACCTTATTTGTTTAGCATGACATGAAACTTTGATATGCAGCTAAAGTCTATTATGTGACTTACATGACTTAACTTGAAAGATTTAAGTTGCTTGAAGCATATGCAATTCTTGGTCCTGAAGTACCGCATCCTAAGTACAATTTGTGTACATATGAATCTTGCCATAACTATAAGCATGATGGATTTGAGAATGCATCTATGGAGATATTGAAGAGCTATTCCACGACATTATATGGAGATGTTCATATCTATCAAGAGTGATGATTTCAAGGTGCGGAATATTTATTCAAGTCAACATGGTTGATTTATTTATCAAATATCTACCAAAGATCGTTTTGAAGATGATGCACAAAGATTGGAATGCAAATGCTCAAGGCTTAAATTGATGTACTCATTAGGGGGAGTTAATGCGCGTTGCACTCTTTTTCCCTTACAAGGTTTTGTCCCACTGGGTTTTCCTTGCAAGGTTTTTAACGAGGCAACCAATAGGCGCATATTCAAACATATGTACTCTTTTTCCTTACTTTAATTTTTCCCATTGGGTTTTGGTTTTAAGGTTTTATGAGGCACATCATTGAATAGACATTCAAGGGGGAGTGTTATGAAATAGAAGATTCTTACACTTCTATTTAAGGTGAATGTCTTTAATGTACTTAATTAGAGAGATTTTAGAGTCCTATTATTGGTAGCAAGATCTTCCTCCTCCCTATAAATAGAGGTGCTCTCTACCATTGTAATTCACCCCTCTCAACTCAATAAGAAGAACTCTCTCTACTCTTCTCTCTATTGCTATTGTTCTTGTCTTTTGCTTTAGTTTATAACAAGAATGATATAGATAAGTATGGAGTGATCTAGAGAGTGGATATTTTTGTAGAATTGTGTAGAAGGTGATTTGTAGCTATTAGATTAAAGTTGTGTTGGATAAATCTTGGCCATTGATTGAGGAAGTGGCCAAGTATAAATAGGTGTAGGATTGCTCATTTTGTATTAAGCCAAAAAAAATCAAAAACAAGTATGAGTAATAAAAGTTTCTCTTCTCCAAAATCTTTCTACTCTTCTAAAATTCCCTTAGCCTAAAAGCCTCCCTCCAAATATTAATAGCACTCATCTTCCAACAAAGTGGTATCAGAGTAAGATTCTAACCAAAAATTTCTAAAACCGTGGCAAATGGTGTTGCATCCTTCCAAGTTCCAATGCTCAACAAGAGCAACTATGATAATTGGAGTTCAAGATGAAGGCTCTCCTAGGTGCACATGATGTTTAGACTATTGTAGAGAAAGGCAACAATGAGGCCCGAGATGAATCTACATTATCCAAAACTCAAAAGGATGGTGTGAAGGATTCAAGAAAGAGAGACAAGAAAGCTCTCCACCTCATCTACCAAGCATTGGATGATGATGGGTTCGAGAAGATCTCAAGTGCAACCACTGCTAAGGAAGCGTGGGAGAAACTCCAAACGTCTTGCAAAGGTGCCGAGCAAGTAAAGAAGGTACGTCTCCAAACATTAAGAGGAGAATTTGAGTCTTTACATATGAAAGAAGGGGAGTCCATTTCCGACTATTTTTCAAGAGTTTTGGTGGTTTCAAATCAAATGAAAAGAAATGGTGAAAAATTGGAATATGTTTGAATTATTGAGAAGATACTCCAGTCATTAACTTCCAAATTCGAGCATATTGTCATAACAATTGAAGAAACTAAAATTTGGAGGAGATGTCAATTGATCAATTAATGAGACCCTTACAAGCATATGAAGTAAAGCATAAGAAAAAATAAGATATAGTGGAGCAATTATTCAAGATGCAAATAAAAGATAAGGAAGAAAATATCGGAAATGGGCGAGGTCAATATGGAAGAGGTCGTGGTCGTGGACGAGGTCGAGGCCATGGACGTGGACGTGGACGAGGAGGTTTCAACAACAATGAAGAAAGAAGAGAATATCCAAGTCGTGAGAGAGGCAACCAAGGTAATGTTATTCTTGTCAAAAATATGGACACTATGCTTCACAATGTAGAGGCTCTCAAACTAAAGTCGAAGAGACCGCCAACCTTGTGGAGGATAAGGGCCAGAAAGACCTGACCATACTTCTAGCATACAAAGGAGAAGAAGGGAGACAAGACAACACTTGATACCTTGACACCAGGGCGAGCAACCATATGTGTGGAAAGAGGAGCATGTTCGTGGAGCTCGACGAATCGGTGAGTGGTAATGTTTCTTTTGGTGATGAATCCAAAATACCAGTGAAAGGCAAAGGTAACATCCTAATCCGCTTGAAGAATGGAAATCACCAATTTATCTCAAATGTCTACTATGTGCCCAACATGAAAAATAATATATTGAGTTTCGGGCAACTCTTAGAGAAGAGCTATGACATTCACATGAAAGATCATAGTCTTTCCATAAGAGATAATAAAAATAATTTAATCACTAAGGTGCCTATGTCCAAAAATAGAATGTTCTTGTTGAACATTCAAAATGATGTTGCAAAGTGTCTTAAAGCTTGCTACAAAGATGTATCTTGGCTTTGGCATCTTCGATTTGGGCACTTGAATTTTGGAGGCTTGGAGCTACTATCCAAAAAGGACATGGTGCGAGGACTACCATCCATTAGCCACCCCGATCAATTGTGCGAAGGATGCCTACTCGGAAAGCAATTTCGGAAGAGTTTTCCAAAGGAGTCAAGCTCGAGAACCAAAAAGCCATTGGAGCTCATACATACCGACATATGTGGTCCTATCAAGCCAAGCTCCCTCGGTAAAAGCAACTATTTCCTTCTACTTATTGATGATTTTTCTAGAAAGACATGGGTGTATTTCTTGAAGCAAAAATCAGAGGCATTTGAAGTATTCAAGAAATTCAAAGCGGCAGTGGAGAAAGAAAGTGGACTACACATAAAGGCCATGAGATCCGATCGTGGAGGCGAGTTCACTTCCAGAGAGTTCCAGAATTTTTGCGAGAAGCATGGAATAAGGCGCCCACTAACGGTACCAAGGTCCCCCAACAAAATGGAGTGGCGGAAAGGAAGAACCGGACAATTCTAGACATGGCACGGAGTATGCTAAAGAGCAAGAAGCTACCAAAAGAATTCTGGGCCGAAGCAGTAGCGTGTCCAGTTTATCTACTCAACCGATCACCAACAAGGAGTGTGTGGGAAAAGACACCACAAGAAGCTTGGAGTGGAAGGAAGCCAGGAATCTCCCATCTAAGAGTCTTTGGAAGCAAAGCATATGCACATGTACCTGACAAGACACGGAGCAAGCTCGATGAAAAAATTAAGGCGTTCATCTTTATCGGGTATGATTCCAACTCCAAAGGCTACAAATTATATAATCCAGATACTAACAAGCTTGTGATAAGTCGGGACGTGGAGTTTGATGAAGAAGGAGAATGGAATTTTGGTTCTCACGAGGACTTTAATTCCATTATTCCAACCGAAGAAGAAGAACAAAGATCTACAGCAGAGGATGCCCAGCGAGAGCTAACTACTCCACCTACCTCGCCAACAGCAGTTCAAGATGACTCGCCACCATCGTTTCTGAATGAAAGGAGCGAGGAACGCGCAAGGAGTTTGGAAGACATTTATGAAGATACTGAAAGGTTAGAGGACCTAACTCTTCTTTGTCTATTTGCTAATTGTGAACCAGTTACCTTTGAAGAAGCCGTACAAAGTGAGAAATGGCGAGATGCAATGGATGAGGAGATCCAGTCCATCGAAAAGAACGGCACCTGGGAGCTGACTTCACTTCCAAAAGGGCAAAAGGCGATCGACGTCAAGTGGGTGTACAAGGCAAAGAAAAACTGTAAGGGAGAAATCGAAAGATACAAGGCGAGGCTTGTTGCAAAAGGATACAGTCAAAGAGGCGGCATCGACTATGACGAGGTATTTGCCCCTGTAGCCCGTTTAAAAACTGTAAGACTAATCATTTCTCTGGCAGCTCAAAATAAATGGAAGATACACCAAATGGATGTAAAGTCGGCGTTCTTGAATGGAGTCCTTGAGGAAGAAGTTTACATCCGACAACCTATGGGCTATGAGGTGAAGACGCAGGAAGACAAAGTCTTAAGATTGAAGAAGGCGTTATATGGACTAAAGTAAGCACCAAGGGCGTGGAACAGTAGGATCGACAAGTACTTGCAAGAAAATGACTTCGCCAAATGCCCACATGAGCATGCGCTCTATGCCAAGATGAAAGATGGAGATATCTTGATCGTTTTCTTGTACGTGGATGATTTAATCTTTGCAGGAAATAACCAAAGGATGATCGATGAGTTCAAGCAAGCGATGGCTAAAGAGTCCGAGATGACCGACATTGGGCTTATGGCGTACTATCTTGGCATTGAAGTCAAACAACTTAAGGATGGAATTTTCATCTCACAGGAGGGCTATGCGAAGGAGATCCTAAAGAAGTTCATGATGGATGATTGTAACCCAGTCAACACACCGGTGGAGTGCGGGATCAAGTTGTCGAAGCATGATGAAGCTGAGAAAGTGGGCACGACGATGTTCAAGAGCTTAGTTGGGAGCTTACGATATTTGACTTGCACGAGACCCGACATTCTCTACGCCACCGGCCTCATAAGTCGCTACATGGAGAATCCAACTACTACACACTTGAAGGCTGCAAGAAGAATTCTCCGCTACCTCAAAGGTACAATCACCTTTGGCTTGTTCTATTCAACTTCTAATGATTATAATCTTGTTGGTTATAGCGATAGCGATTGGGCCGGAGACATTGATGATAGAAAAAGTACCACGGGCTTCGTGTTCTTCATGGGAGACACCGCCGTCACTTGGATGTCCAAGAAACAACCAATTGTCACTCTATCACTATGTGAAGCTGAGTATGTTGCCGCTACCTCCTGTGTATGTCATGCAATTCGGATGCGAAGTTTGCTAAAGGAGCTCAGATGGCCACAAGAAGATCCAACTACAATTTGCGTGGATAATAAGTCGACGTTGGCGTTGGCGTTGGCGAAAAATCCGGTGTTCCATGATCGAAGCAAGCATATTGACACACGCTATCACTACATAAGAGAGTGCATCACAAGAAAGGATGTACAAGTAGAGTACGTGAAGTCCAAAACCAAGTTGCGGATATCTTCACCAAGCCACTCAAGCAAGAGGACTTTATCAAGTTAAGAAGTTTGCTTGGAATGACAAATCAAGTTTAAGGGGGGGGGGGGGGGGGGCGGGTGTTTAAAATAAAATTAAAATAAACTTGATTTTATAATAATTATTTGAGCTTAAGAAAATATGAAAAATAAAGAGCCCAATTAGACTATTTTCTAGAATGTGAGCCCATTTGGCCCATGTTCTAGAAATGTGCTCTAGAAATATCTTTAGAATAGTAGAATGATATAGATAAGTATGGAGTGATCTAGAGAGTGGATATTTTTGTAGAATTGTGTAGAAGCTGATTTGTAGCCATTAGATTAAAGTTGTGTTGGATAAATCTTTGCCATTGATTGAGGAAGTGGCCAAGTATAAATAGGTGTAGGATTGCTCATTTTGTATTAAGCCAAAAAAAATAAAAAATAAGTTTGAGTAATAAAAGTTTCTCTTCTCTAAAATTTTTCTACTCTTCCAAAATTCCCTTAGCCTAAAAGCCTCCCTCCAAATATTAATAGCAATCCTTTCCAACAGATTTTTCCCTTTTCTTTTCTCTTTTTTAAAACTTTCTGGTACTGGGGATTGTGGTACATAGAGGGAGCTAGGGGGAGGTATAATATTTGACCTGATTTGTGTTGTAAGTTGCAATTCTGGTAGTAATAATTTTTTTATTTACCAACAAAAAAATCCTTTGCCTATTCATGTGAAATCTTTTTCTTTCGGTAGTTTAGTCAGTACGTACTTCCTCATCCTAATTTATGTGGCAATATTTAATTATGCACAAAAATATAAACAGAAAGGAAGATGTTTAAACTTTTGGCCTTCAACAAGCCATAGACATATATATAAGGCTATAAATTAATTTATTAGGAATAAAATAATTATTCTAAAACTAAATTGTTATTAAATATGAAATGTTTCATTCTTTTTTGAACTAATTCAAAAGTAAACAATGTCTAGGCGAGATTTGCTAGCATAAGGGGGGATTGTTTGTCTTTGAAGAATCCAATATTATGATTTGTCCTTCCATTGGTCTAGGCGAGATTTGCTAGCATAAGTGGGGAATGCTAATAAACCGACTCATTCTTTTGCTAGGGTACCTTTATGTATGTAATTCGTGTTATTTAGAACTCCTATTAATCATATTTAACTTGTAATTCTTTATTCTGATGCTCTCATTTAAATATGTGTTCCCTTCAAAAACAGCAAAAACCTAAAAAAAAAATAATGTCACTTAAATTGTAGAGTATTTATTTCGTTTTAGTACTCAAACCTTTTGCATGAGAGTAATAAATATTGGTGTACGTAAGGGTAAATCTTGGGCGGCAAGTTGTGTCAATTGCGTGGATTTCTAAGTTGCTCCATGTCAGCGGACATTACCTTTTACCATCTCCCTCATTTTAACCTTCCTTTTTTTTTTAAAAACTTTTACACTCACCTTTTCCTTGTAGCCTACGGTATCATTGTCATTTGCACACTTCTGTTGATATCTCACCACTTTGCTGATTGATGCGTGATGCACAGACGCCTTACTTTTACCATGGATTTCTCTCCCTCATTTTGTTCCGTTGCAATTTATGACATTTTAAATATTATTGTCTATTTCAAAAAGAAAAAAACATATTTTTGTTATAAAATAGAAGTCTATTTAGAGTGAATGTCTAAGAGTTTTAGCTTAAAGCTAAGTCATTCCTCTTCCTATAAATAGAGGGGTCTTACCCCATTGTAAATCACCCCAAGTATTAATAAGAATACTTCTCTCTCTCCCTATTCTCTCTCTATATTGTTCTTGTTCTTGAGTTATTGTTCTTGTCTTTTATATTATTTCATAACACGTTATCAGCACGAGACTCTACCGTCTCAAGAAGCTCTTTAAGAAGATTAAGCCGCCGTCAATTTCTCCGCATCGGAGCCGCCGTCATCTGCATCAGTGGAGAAAAGGAAGAAAACACTGAAAATATAATTGGTATACCTTAAAGGTAAGTAATTTACTTTTCCCTTTCAAATTCTTGAAATTCTACGATTTGATTGAATATACAAACAAAGTTTGATTATAACTCTAATGGAGTTTGTAAGAAATTATAACCACATGAAGTGGTTAAATCTCTATGTCCTGCCATGATTAAATTCATGTATGATTGTGGGCAAATAATTGAAAATCCGTCCCATTGAATTTGCTCCATTTCCTTTAGAGAATGTGGTAGCAGTATGTGATAAGTCTGAAAGAAGACTAATTACCGTAAATGTATCAATGGATGTGGACATGGCAATAGACGAAGTTATAATCGTCATTATTGTGGTAATGAGAACAATAAGGATTCTCAAAATAATCTTTCACTTTATGAAAGTAATATTTGACATGAGATTGTGTAAAGCACATGATTTTGATCCATTCCCTGAAGTGAATGTGATAATTGTAATAGAGCCCGTAAGTATGAACACGCTCTTGATGTAATTTTGGTTTATGTCTGACATTATGAAAAGAAAGTTCGTTGCCCTTGAAATTTCGGGCAAGAACTATATGATATGGGTGTTGGATACTTAAATCCATTTTGGATGCTATGGGTCTTGGAGACGCCATTAAAGACAGAAATAATGCATCCACCCAAAACCATGCTAAGGCCTTGATTTTCTTGCGCCATCATTGATGAAGGTTTGAAACTATGCTAAGGCCTTGATTTTCTTGCGCCATCACCTTGATGAAGGTTTGAAGATTGAATATCTCACCGTCAAGGATCCACCTATCTTGTGGAATGGCTTAAAGAAGAGATATGACAACCTGAAGTTGGTCACTCTGCCACAACCACGATACGATAAGAATCCAAAAGCAAATAGTTTATAAACTATATATTATCGTTGCGGTGGAAACGGGCACTGGTCAAAGGCTTGCCGTATACCATGACTTTTGGTTGAACTTTATCAAGCATCTTGAAAGAGTAAACGCCCTGAAACGAATTTTGTCTCTGACGACAACTTTGACATCACCCACTTGGATGTGGCAGACTTCTTTGAGCAACCCGAGGGGAAAATAGACCACCTAATCGGCGATGGATCCGTGATGAAAGAAGATGGAGTTATTTGCTTTTATTTTACTTGTTTGTATTAGTGAATGAATAAACTAATAGCCATCAGTATTAGCTCGTATTAGTTAGTTCATGACGTAATGTTAGTATTAGTTCTTTAGAATGTATCAATATGCTCAAATATCAATAATATTTTTACTTTCCAGTAGAGGTAATCGACTAACCTGAAAAACTAGTCGGTTATCTCATATTTCGCATAAAAACTGCAAAACAATCGATTGTCAATGATCAACAATCGATTGTCTTAAAACAGTGAGGTCTGGAATTTTTCAAAAATAGCAAACAATCGATTGTCAATGATCAACAATCGATTGTCTTAAAACAGGTCTGGAATTTTTCAAAAATAGCAAACAATCGATTGTCAATGATCAACAATCGATTGTCTTAAAACAGTGAGGTCTGGAATTTTTCAAAAATAGCAAACAATCGATTGTCAATGATCAACAATCGATTGTCTTAAAACAGTGTGATCTGGAAATTTTCAAAAATTGTCAACAATCGATTGTCTATGCATAACAATCGATTGTCTTGCAACAGTGCTCTGGAATTTTTCAAAAATAGCCAACAATCGATTGTCTATGCATAACAATCGATTGTCTTAAGACAGTGATCTGAAGTTTTTCAAAAATAACAAATAATCGATTGTGTGTGTTTAACAATCGATTGTCTATGTTCAAACAATCGATTGTGTGTGTTTAATAATCGATTGTCTTATGAAAAACGCTGAAAATTTTCAAACTGCAAAGTAATCAATTATGGATAACATATCTGATTTTGTTAGTCAACTGTTAGCAGCAGATTTTGAAAATATTATGTGACACAAACGAATTGAAGTTGTTTATTCTCATGTTCGTATATTTTCTTTTGTATATCAAACCATGGGAATTAAATTGATTGAAGGCTCCGGAAGAGCAACTGTAACTCTGCCCAAAGGCATGACGTTTATCTTAGAGAATGCAATATTCTCCTCCAAGTCTAAGAAGAACTTGTTAAGTTTTAATGATATCAATGTTCTCCTCCAAGTTTAAAAAGGAACTTGTTGAGTTTTGAGAATCCATTTTAGAGAATGCAATATTCTCCTCCAAGTCTAAGAAGAACTTGTTGAGTTTTAAAGATATCATTCAAAATGGATATCATATTGAGACAATAGATGAGAATAATCTTGAATTCTTCATGAAAACGAGGCTGCCCATTTCGGTTTGGGTTCACGCCATTTTTCATGCAGCAATGCTAGTTAGTCGGCTGCCCACTTTGGTTTGGGTTCATGCCATTTTGCATGCAGCATTTTAGTTTGTCGGCTGCCCACTTCGGTTTGGGGTCACGCCATTTTGCATACAGCAATGCTAGTTCGTCTCTGACTGACGAATTGACACAAATATTCCCCGTTGCAATTGGTTTTGGGTCATGGACCCAATATATCCCATTTAAGAATTTTTGGATGCGCAGTATATGTGCCTTTAGCACCGCCATCCTGCACCAAAATGGGTCTGCAAAGAAGGTTAGGAATATATGTTGGGTTTGAATCGCCCTCCATCATTCGCTACCTCGAAACATTGACAGGCGACTTGTTTACTGCACGATTTGCAGACTGTCGATTTGATGAGACACTTTTCCCAAAATTAGGGGGAGAAGTTGGTGAAACCAAACGGGAAATTTTGTGGAAAAATGCATCATTATCTCATCTTGATCCACACACCTCTATTTGTGAGAAAGAGGTACAAAAGATTATCCATTTGCAAAGAATAGCAAATCAAATGCCTGACGCATTTATAGATTTGAAAAGGATAACAAAATCACATATCCTCGAAGTGAATGTGACAACATCTGATTCACGAATACATATTCATTATTGGAAGAATATGAAGATGAAATTGGTATTAAATATACCACACTCACCCCTAGATGGAGGTTTGAGATGATACCACACTCACCCCTAGAAGGAGGTTTGAGATGATATATGGCATGAATGATCGTTGGTCACGTACCTATTGTACGCCAAAGTATTTTGGAAATATGACTATTAAAGGACAACGATAATGCAAGAAACATATCTTGCATATTAGTTTGACATGACCATAATGGTATAACTTTCTCTTTAAGAAAGATATTCACCACATGGATGTTGATGAATCTGTGGTAGTACAAAATTAATTGAGAGCTCTAGAAGAGCCAATTATTACTATGTTGGAGAAACACAATTGAGTATTGTACTGTAGTAAGTCTCAAAGAAACTTATTCAGTTTCCAAAGTACACGCGAAAGCGATTGATTATATTGAGACTATAAAAGGAAGGCTTTGATATCTCCTATTACTACAACTTGTAGCGGGGTAATTTGCATATGAAAAGCCACCCGCCTTGTTCTCCAGTTTGTACTACACAAACGAAAGAATGCCACAATAAAGTGGACATCTATTGGTATAAAAACCCATGTCATAATAAACCTGAAGTTTATTGATAAGTGCACATGTCATGGTGTAAATTTGAAGTTTACCAATATTGATAATTTATTCAGTTGGCATTCGTGTTAGCCATCTCATTTTAAGTATGATGTGCAAATTCACACAGGTGAATATCAATGAACTAGAAAGTTCTTTACGAATTCTCTTGTATCACTTGTTCTCATTAATGAACTGACCAACTAAAGAGTTCGGGTTGAAGCCCCTAAATTCTGGAAATATCAAAGGTGAATATGGGCCCATTCACCCGCCATATATACTACATATGATGCATCTATGATATGGTTACATGCGCAATTGTTATTAACCCGCAGCCTGGCCGGTGCTTGCGAGGTAAATCGCTCAGTAATCTAACTTCGAGCATAATTTCCAGATTCTCTACTCAAGACAGTTCATCTTGATAAGTTGGTTTATATCAAAGTAAGTTTAGCAAGATAATTATTGAGTGCTTCCACTTAATAGCTAAATTGTTTCTTATGAGAACAAAGTTATATATATCAGTTTGATATACGTTGTATACGAGAGTATATTCTCCCCTCACAAGTGGTTCAAGGTCAGGAACCAAATAATCTCATCTTATTATTAATGTGTTGATAATGCACAAAGATGATTTCCCAAAGTTGAGGAAATAAGTTAGCTTTACTAACATGAGGGGGAGATATGATAAACACTTGAGAAAAGGTTACATGGGATGAATTATCATTTGTATATGTATATCCCCGAATATCATGATATGAACCTGAAGTTCATAAAAGGGATAATTCAATTACAACATATTGCAAAGCATGCTATACGCATTTGCTGACCCAAAGAAAGTAACTAAATGGAAGAGATACAATTCAAGAAGAATTGATTCCATATGAAAGACATGTAGTTTTGAACCTATAGTTCAAATGCTTGAAAGTATAAAGTCAAAGGTATGTATAATCAGTTTTCAATATCTTATTTGTTTAGCATGACATGGAAAACTTGATATGCATCTAAAGTCTATTATATGGCTTATATGACTTAACTTGAAAGATTTAAGTTGCTTGAAGCATATGCAATTCTTGGTCCTGAAGTACCACATCCTTAGTACAATTTGTGTACATATGAATCTTGCTATAACTATAAGCATGATGGCATTAAGAATGCATCTATGGAGATATTGAAGAGTTATTCCACGACATTATATGAAGATGTTCATATCTATCAAGAATGATGATTTCAAGGTGCGGAATATTTATTTAAGTCAATATGGTTGATTTATTTATCAAATCTCTATCAAAGATCGTTTTGAAGATGATGCACAAGATTGGAATGCAAATGCTCAAGGATATAAATTGATGTACTCATTAGGGGGAGTCAATGCGCGTTGCACTCTTTTTCCCTTACAAGGTTTTTTCCCACTGGGTTTTCCTTGCAAGGTTTTTAACGAGGCAACCAATAGGCGCATATTCAAACATGTGTACTCTTTTTCCTTTCTTTAATTTTTCCCAATGGGTTTTGGTTTTAAGGTTTTATGAGGCACATTATTGAATAGACATTCAAGGGGGAGTGTTATAAAATAGAAGTCTATTTAGAGTGAATGTCTAAGAGTTTTAGCTTAAAGCTAAGTCATTCCTCTTCCCATAAATAGAGGGGTCTTACCCCATTGTAAATCACCCCAAGTATTAATAAGAATACTTCTCTCTCTCCTTATTCTCTCTCTATATTGTTCTTGTTCTTGAGTTATTGTTCTTGTCTTTTATATTATTTCATAACAATTTTTATATTTTAAAATAAGTCAAGTTTTAACTTTCTATTTTATCACTAAGTCAAGTTTTAACTTTCTATTTTATCACTTACTTTTAATGAGAAACTTTGAATGTCATTCGCACCATAAAACTTTTATTCCTTACATTTTGAAGATCACAAATTTATTTTTTTTAAATTTTTTAGCGAGTTAAACTACTTTATATAAACTAAAATGAAGAAAACAGTTTCTTTTTTCTTATATCTAAAAAATTCTTTTCAATTTCTAATGTTCCGAGTTCACAAAAGTTTGTAATGTTTTAGATCCTCATTGGTACTTAAATTCTTTATTAAAGTTATTTTTCAATAAAATATAATTAATAGATTAGTTTTTTTAGTTATTTGTGAATAAATACATAGGTAATTGAGTAAGATGGTTATAAAGAGGTAATTTCACTAAAAATATATATTTTATTGTTATTTGTTCTTGTTATAGATAAAAAGTCGTTATTATAAAAGTAAATATAATATAAAAAATTAGTTCAAAAGAAAATTTATTTGCCATAATGATATATTGTTGTAAAGGCTGATTATCATAGAAATGTCTGATTGTAATTTAGGAGAACATGGGTTCAAATCTGGAAATAACTTCTTGCAGAAATTAGCATAAGATTACATACAATAGACCTTTATGGTTTGGCCCTTCTTCAAAACCCATGCATAGCGAGAGCTTAGTCACCTGATTGTCTATTTCTTTTTATTATTTATGTCTGATTGTATTTTAATTGCCGCGTCTTTATTGTCTATATTATATTGCCAATCAACCCAAATAGTTATGTTCGTGGTCTTATGTTTAGATTTGACCATTTTTCCCAAAGCAAGATTAATGGTCTGGAGTTCAAGAGTTGCTACTTAACTTGAATTTTAAAATTCAAAACTAATATTCAAATAATAGGTCTAATTTTGGAAAAGTGGAGAACTTTTTAGGTACATGACCACAAAAGTACCCACCTAGTAAAGCTGTTATGTCTTTATTTAATTAACGATGAAACTATGAGATTTTTAATGAAACATTCTTAAGTTTGACAAGAGATTCAAGAACATTCCTCTAACATTTTGCTTAAACACAATTTTTTCCAACTAACTTCAAACCCCGTTGGACATAAAAATTACTTAAACTTGATGTATGCATAAGGGGAATAATGTAAGCTCGCCATCAATTAATATATATGTTGCCCCTATGATTATGTCTGTGGTGGCAAAATGGTTAAAAAAAAAGAAGTTAATTATTCATAGGGGTGTACAAAGAAAATCAATAAATCGCACCAACTCGATAATCCGAGTTAAATCGAGAAAAAAACTCGACTATGGTTTGGTTTGACTTGGTTTGGTGTTGGAAAAAAACCCGACCATAATTGGTTTGGTTTGGTTTTAACTAAAGAAAGTTAAATCGAAACCAAACCAACCTGACATTACATATATAGCAATTTTAGATATATTTAATATATAAATATACTTATTGTAATATAATTTATAAATATTTCTTAAAATATTTCATAATTTTATCTTTTAAGGTATTATTTCAAGGTTTGATTTAGAACTTTTGAATATTCCAATAAGTTTTACAACCATTAATATTAGTAAATTAAATAATGCTAGCAATCAATACTAATGCTAACAAAAGACATTCAATTCAATATTACGAACGGGAATGTATTAAATGTCTGTTTTGTATTTTGCAATAATTTAGATAAAAATACATAACCTATTTTTATTTTTCTTTAGCTTTTAGGCATATAATTAATACCCATTCATTAGTCTATCTAGTTTAGCATAAATTAGTGCTTTTAAATTATGTTTATTTTTATTATGACTTTTTAATTACCAATATTTATAGTACATATTTTTATTATTATTGATCGAATCGGGGCGGATCCAATTCATTGGCAAAAGAAAAATCTATCGTTTTAACACTCAGAAAAAAATCATTTCTTCTTTTATGATCTTATCTACTTGAAATGCTTACCTGTAAGTGCGGAGTTTTTATTGTTGAATATTTTAGGATAATGTCATGAGTCATGACTAGGGGTGTGCATTCGAATCGGTTTATCGATAAATCGAATCGATTATTTGTTATCGGTTTATTGATATCGGTTTATCGATTCGATTTCGATTTCAAAAAAATTTTCTTATCGATTCGATTTCGATTTTGGCCATTCGGTTTATCGGTTTATCGATAAATCGATAAGATATACTATAAAGACGAATATACCCTTATTTTATAATAATATGACTACCCTATCCTTACAATACAGTTCGCTACTTCACTGACTGACTCTTAGTCTTCGCTGCTTGCCCTTGCCTAACCTAAGTCCTAACCCTTCGCTTATATATATATACTGCTATATAATCAGTAAACCCTAAATCCTAATTACAATATACTGCGCAGCTTCCTTCTTCTTCTTTGATAAACGATCTTCTTCGGTTCTTAGTTCTTACTTCTTCGTCTTCCTCATTTTCTCCCAAACATTAATAAGAAACATCGCCGCTCTCTCCCGCTCTGAAGTGCTTCAGGTAAGTTCTTTTCATATTTCAGGTCAGCTTTATTTTCATTTTTTCGCCAATTTCTTTATTTCCCCAATTTGTTTCGGTTCTATTTAGACTTTTAAATTTTGACGACTGAATATAATGGCTGATGTCGTTCTTAATCTGTCTAATTCTCGCTCCAATTTCATGGCTGTTGTGAAGGTTTTTTAATTGTCATTGCTGCTGAGTTTGCCATTGCTTTTTCCTCTTTGTTCATTTTATTGTTTCGGCTATGTAAGTTCTCTTTTTTAAATAATATACTTTGTAAAAGAATGTGATGTATTACAAAGTTCTTAATATTTTTCTCTTTAATAACTTGCAGTTGTTGTATTGTTGTCTGATCTTTCTGCTGCTGTCTGCTGTCTGCTACTGAATACTGCTGCTGCCGATAAATTATAATGGGTAAGCTGTTGATATGCACTCTGTAACTCCAGATTGGCTGGATGTATTGCTAATTTGCTATATGCTGAATGCTGCTGTCTGCTATCTGTGTTGAATCCTACTGTTGCTGTTGTATTGTTGTCTGCTGTTGTTGTTGTATTGCTGTCTGCTGCTGCTGAATCCTACTGCTGCTGCTTATCTTTCTTCTTCTTTCTTCTTTTTGTTAAGCTGTTGATCTTTCTTCTTTTTGTTAAGCAGAATGCTGTTGTCTGCTGTTGCTGTTGTATTGTTGTCTGCTGTTGTTGTTGTATTGCTGTCTGCTGCTGCTGAATCCTACTGCTGCTGCTGATCTGTCTGCTGCTGAATACTGCTGCTGCTGAAAGAAGGACTAAGCTGTTGATAAATTATAATGGGTAAAAGAAGGATATGCACTCTGTAACTCCAGATTGGCTGGATGTATTGCTAATTTGCTATATTCTGTAGCTTTTTAAAAGCTGGTTTCCAACAGCTATCCAGGTAAACTTCCTCACAAGTTCAATTTCCCCTCGCAACTAATGGAATTGACTTTGTCCAAGTTTCGTTTACCTTGGTCCCAAATTTCGACCATTGCAGAACTGCCCAACTTGGTGATTCTTAAGTTGACCATTGCAGAACTGCCCAACTAAGCTTGAACATTTGGTTTTAACGAAATGTAAGCATCTTGGGAAAATCCCTTCTCATTTCGATGATGCTGCATCTCTAAAAAGCATTGAAGTAAACTTGACGTGTGTAAAGTTATATGTATCTGAATTTGTGAATTTACGATCTCCGTGACACTATATGTCATAAAAGTATGTTATTAAGAGTAAAATGAGAAGTTTACAATTATTGTCTTGAAATATATAATGTAATATTCTTCGGTATGGACTAAAACGGAAAGGGTGCCTTATTGGTGTTATCGATAAATCGAATCGATAAGCCTCCAAAATCGATAAATCGAAATCGAAAAAATCGAAACCTTATTGAAACGATAACGATAAGCATATGTAAGAATTGATAATCGATAAGTAATTATCGATAAGGGTCAGAATCGAATCGATAAATCGAATGCACATCCCTAGTCATGACATATCTCATATTTTGTATTATTTTCTTGAAAAATACTTTATATAGTTGTATCTTACTAGGATTAAAGAAATATTTTGAGCATACGTTATATATTTTGTTCTACGAAGATTTTACCGGGAAAAAAATTCAAAAAACAAACCCGAGAAAAACC
Organism: Nicotiana benthamiana; assembly: GCA_034376525.1. Lineage (NCBI taxonomy): Eukaryota > Viridiplantae > Streptophyta > Magnoliopsida > Solanales > Solanaceae > Nicotiana > Nicotiana benthamiana. Next base: position 57,283,390 of record CM067330.1, on the reverse strand, counting down.
GATATTGAAAAACCCGAATTTATTGGTTTGGTTTGGTCTTTAGATTTAATAACCCGACACAATTGGTTTGGTTTGGTAATTGTAAAATCCGAACCAACCCGATCTATGTACACCCCTAATTATACATATTACTCACTAAAAAATAGATTGGATAATGAACTATTTAATAACAGGTCAAATATAGATTAGAACAATATTATTGGTAACCATGGGTATCCAATGAGTCTAATTTTTACATTTGTAAAGTTTCGAATTGGGGTTTCTAAAGTTAGAGAGACTAATAATTTTCCCAAAAATGATCATATGCAAGAAGTCGTGGATAATATGGTTACCCATATTATTCGCTGGTTAACCTATTATTATCCGTATTAAATATGAATCGGATCGAATAATTATTTAGCCATTTTTTTCATTACCCAACTATATTCAACCTGACCCCGCCCGTTTTACCACTCCTAATTATGTCAAAAACTTATAATTTTAATATTACTTTTGCTGCATACACTAAATGTACGTAATATCTCTTTGTAGAACTTCCTTTACTTCTTTGTATTTATAAGTAATTCTCTACATCCTCAGCTTTTGCGGCAATAAACGAATAGAAAAGGAGAAGGAGAGGGTGGGGAAAAAACATAATATATTAATATACATAAAAAGAAAAAAAAATGGAATAAGGATTCCAAAACCAAGATTTTCAAGGATTAGAGATTATAACCAGAATTATTATATGGATGATCAATTCTCACCTTCTATATATGATAAGCTATACCAAGATTTTAGTACGAAAATAATATCAATTTTAGCTAATACCTCCAATTAAACACAGAATAAATTTAATTTTAAAATTTATTCCGTAATAACTCATCTAATCCTTTGAACCAAATGGCTCCTTAAGGTTTTGGATGCCCTACAAGTTAAAAGGATTTGCATCTATACCTGCTTTTGGGGTCAAGTTTTAATTTGTGTCTGTTTTGTAATTGCAAGCTTACTTACTTTTTTCGTGTGACTTCAGCATGCGAGACTGAAGTAGCAAAGACAATCAAGCAAAACTTCAACATTCTAGTAGACAGGCCTGAAATGGCAAGTGTATTGAACCAAGTGTGCTGAAGTTTTTATTTGTAATTGCTGAACTTAAGCATAGTAGCTGAAGTTTTGTTATCTATTTGCTGAAGTTTTTGTTTGTAATTACTGAACTTAAGCATAGTAGCTGGAATTTTATTATCTATCTGCTGAAGTTTTTGTTTGTAATTGCACAAAATAAGCTAAAGTTTTTTTGTCCTGGATTCATTAGTTTTGTCATAAAACTTTTTCAAAAACTTCAGCAGAAGATGCTGAAGTTATATAGTTCATTTATAAAAACTTCAGCTTATTTGCTGAATTTTTTTTTTGTCCTGGATAAGCTTTTTCAAAAACTTCAACAGAAGATGCTTAAGTTATTTAGTTTATTTGTAAAAACTTTAGCACTAAAAGCTGAAGGTTTTCTTTTTCTCGGATTCATTAAATTTGTCATAAAGCTTTTTCAAAAACATCAGCATACTGAAGTTATTTAGTTTATTTGTAAAAACTTCAGGACTATATAAGCTAAAGTTTTTTAAAAAGCTTTCTAACATACTAGATAAATAATTATAAATTGTCTACTAACTTACGTACATAAAAATATTCATAGATTATTATCTACTAATTTACTTTAATTATTAATAATTTATTTTTAAATAATCTAAAAAATATATTTATGACTATTGAACTGAAGTTTTATAGCAGCACCAACAACAGCAGAAGAAAGAAAAAGAAGAAAAAACAAAAGAGAAAAAGAAAATGGGCTGAGTTATTTAAAAAGTAGATATAAATTAAAAAATTTTAAAAAATAAATATATATATATATTAAATAAAAATGACCAAATAAGATGACCCATAATTTTTACTATAAATTATTAGACTAAGTAATAAAACCACCTAGTGGTGCCATCACTTCCGATCAATGCTTGGCCTCACAAGCCCTGACCCATTTATTGGGTTGTTAATGCTTTGGGAGACTCAATTTGTGACGAGAAATTACGTCCAATGACGTTGAACATAAATAGTCGTGATATTTTGATCTCCATGTGTTCTATTGGGAAATCTTTAAAGTTAAAAGTGTTAGATCATGGGCAAGCGAGGAATAATATTTATTAAACTTAAAATTCTACCATGAAGCAAGTTAAGCCAAAAAATTAATCAAAAATTATCCTTTATAGTCCCTTAAAATTTTAATAGCTTATATTTTTTCACGTATACGACATAATTCTCCGACACAAACATATCATATCTAATAGCCTAAATTATTTATTTTATATTTTTTTTGTATAGTAATATTTATTTGTATATTTTGTGTATAATGACAGTCTATTTTGTATAGTGACAGTCTATTTAATATATTTTTTATATAGTGACAGTCTGTCTTGTATATAATTTGTATAGTGACATCTATTTTGTATACTTTTCATACAATGACAGTCTATTTAATATATAAATTATACAGTGACAGTCTATTTTGTATAATAACGATTTATTTATATAATTTATATATAATGATAATCTTTTTTGTATATTAAATGATTATACGTTTGAAAACCAGTCATTACATAATTGATATAATGCATCTTACTGTAAGTTTTAATTATATATTGTTTCTATTCTAGAAATTGTAACAAATGGAGTATATACTCCACGGATCCTATGTTTGAACTTACGTAGTATTATATAAATAAAATTTTCAGTTTCTCAAAAAAAAAAAAAAGAGTATACTCCACAATTCTTAAAAGGAAAGATGCAAAACAAGCAAAAACATAAAATTGATTATTGTTTTTGCAACTAAAAAATTTTCATTATCAATTATGTATAGTAAAACGACCCGCGATGTATAGTAATTTTTTTCTTCTTTGTAACCATATTTTGAATAAAAAATAAAATTTATTAAGTGCATGTAATATCAATTTTTCTATAAAAACTATCAAATTGAGAAAGTAAAGACCGATAATTATGATGAGTTATGATAATTGTTTGGATGGTAGAGTTGGACGTAGCAAAGAGGCAGAATAAAAAATATAAGGTGGGGGTTAGCGAATATTTTGTTGTAGCTAATGCAATAAATTTTTAGCTATAATTTACAATCAAATATAATAGGCTAGCGATTGTCTTTAAATTTGTGCCGAACGGCCAACATGTCATTAATAGTAGTGCCTATTTGTGCAAATCACCCAACTTGCGAGTACTTCAGGCCCATTAGCTTATCCATCAGTTTTGAGAATTAGTGGACACTGTCTTCAGTTTTGGGTACAACGGCCCAACTACTGTTGCAGAAGAACATGTCTCATGGAACCGGTGCAAGTCCGCACCACTCTTTTTTGACTCCTCTGTTCCTTTTACCTTAAAAAGTAAAAAAGCAACAAAAAGTACTACTTCTAGAGATGGGCATTCGGGCCGTTTAAATTACATATGAAATTTCGATTTAGATTTTTAATTATTAGATTGACGAAATTACAATTCAAATCTAATTTAAATAAGTTTGGATTTGATCGATTTTTTTAAGTTCGGTTTCAGATTAATCGGTTTGGATATGTTAGATTTTCAGTTTTGACCTTATAAGTTGAGATGTTTCTTCTTTTTACAAAAATGAATATTCAAACAAAGTTCTTATGTTAAATTGCCTAAAAAGTTCTTCATTCTCACCGCAATAATCCAAATATAATATTAAAGCAATGAAATTATTATATAAAAAAATACAATAGAAACATTAATACGAGAGATGAGAAGTAGAAATAGTAAAATTATGTCCACATGAAATTATTATTGAATATATATGATAATATCTAATGGGTAAGGTATTGAACTTATTACTATCGACATATGGATAATGGATTTAACATAAAATATAAGAATTTTGGATTTTCGGATATCCAAAAATTCGAAGTACTAAATCCAATATCCACTCTGAAATCCAAGAAGTTTAGAAATTAAATCCAAAGTCCATCCGTAATCCGAAAGTCCAAATCAAAAATCCAAGAAATTTGGATTTTGGTTTGGATTTTGGGTTTGCTCAAAGTACGCCCACCCCTAACTATTTCATTTATTTCACTTTACGTGAATCTATTTCCTTTTCCGATCCGTTTCAAAAAGAATGAATCCTTTCTAAATCTGGTAATAATTCAACTTATACTTACAACTCTATCCTTAATGAGAAGTTTTTATAACCATACAAATATTCTGGGGCCATTTGAACTTGTTTAGGACCCCAAATTCCAAAAATTTTTATTTTTTCTTAAACTCTGTGTCCAATCAAATAAGTTCACATAAATTAAAATAAAGGGAGTACTAAGTATTACTACTTTTGAATTTGAACTTTTCGAATATTTTTTGTTATATAATTGGAATGAGTAAAGGGAAGACTCACTGTAACTCGTGGCGTTATGGTTCATATGACCTTTCAATTTAATAAAGACAGAGAAGATTTCATAAATCGTATCTCGATAGCTTTGTAAACTTTAATTTACTTTCACGTCTAAGTTTATCGAATTTCATATATTCAGGACTAAACGTGTGTGTTTGTTATTTCTTTTGGTTATAAAGTGCATTTTCTAAAGAATTGGCTTATTTTAGGCTTTATTTGAAATCTTTTGTTCCATCTTTTAAAATTTCGATATAAATATATATGAGCAATCTCAGGGTGTGTAATTAACCTCGGCCTTAGAATAGTCGAATATACTTTCGTGGACAACCACAAATTGTGCATTTTTTGTTGTGCCAAAGTCGTTAAAATTGGCTTTCAAAGTGTAGTTACCCGCATTTCCTACTTTACTGCTCTTTAATCTTTATCAACCAAAAAAAAAAAAAACTCTTTATTAACCACTGTCTGCCCTCTATACCCCCAACCCTACCCCCACCCCCACCCCAAATTTAGAATGAACACATGTCTAGTTATGCCACGTGTCATATTCTGTCGTCAGAAAATGGACTTTTCGATTTGCACATATTTAAATTACTTTAACGTGATGAGAAATAATTTTGCGATTTTACTGTTATTAAAGGAAAAGTTTATAGACCATACGTTAAATTAACTTGAATAAGAAGCGAGTACAAGTGAACATTGCAGGAAACAATAGAGGAGCAAATTCACCAAAAGACTCGAGTACCAAGAAGTCTAGTTCTTAACACAGAACTGCATCAAAATGAAAATCACCAATTTAGATTTCTCTTTTTACTCTATGGATCAATTACATAGCCTGATCCGACAATTGGTTCGGGAGTTCAGTAGAACCTGGGACTTCGAATTTGAATCCGATATATATGTGCCGGAAAATACGGACATATAGAGCAAGACATACAACTTAGAACTCATTCTCTCAACACAGTTGCTGTCATGTGACCAGGAGGTCACGGGTTCAAGCTGTGAAAACAGTCTCTTCTAGTAATGGAGGATAAGGCTGCGTACGATAAGCCTTTGTGGTCCTGCCCTTTCCGGACTTTGCGCATAGCTAGAACTTAGTGCATCGGGCTAACTCTTTTTTACGCTCTCAACACAGAACATACAACGTCTAAATTCTGAATCTGCTACTAGTCAACTTATGCAGTTCTGTTGTAACTTTGATAGGAGCAAATTCATTAAGGAGGTTACTAAGATTCTCAAAAACATAGCAAGAAATTTTAAACATGGATACAATAGAGTTTTAGCTTCTTCATATGGCAAAACCAAAGATATAACTAGGCTTTAGAATAAGATAACGAATAATAGAGACAAGAAAAGGCATGGATATAATGTGAATATGTCTCAAAGCTAAAGAAATGAATAGTCTTAACCAGCAAAAATTGAAGCATATGCTTTGATATGCCAAAATCAGAAGGATCAGCAAGAATGAAACTACTGCCTCTATAACATCAAAAAATGAAGAAACTGTGGCTGCAAAATTGCCTATACATTATCTCTGCAAATTGAAAAATGAGCTCGCGGCCAAAATGGTCATACTTCTTGTAACCTTGTTTCTCACCAACTACTAAGATAGAAGGTGCGCGTGCTCATCATCCTCATCTTCAACTGGAGCAGGAAGGTTAAGATCAAGTAAATCGTCGATGTCTTTCTTGACAGGTGAAGATTGATTCATGTTCTGTGCAGTACCAACAATAAAATGGGACCTTTTATGGCCACCCAAAGCTTGACCAGACTTGAAAATCCTGTCGCAAAATGGGCATTCATGTCCTTTGAATTTCTTAGGCTTAATCTTTTTCTCAGCAGAAGCTGGTTTTCTACTGCTAAAAGTCTCCCTATGCTTGTCATCGCGATCAGCAGCATCAACACTATTCTCACCAGTTCCATTTATTGATTCGATACAAGCATTCGTCTTTTTATGGCAAGGTCTATGCCCACCAAGAGCTTGATATGAGCTAAAATTCTTCTTGCAATTGAAGCACTCATACTTCTTCTTAAACGACTCATTCTCTAATTCCAGACGATAAGAACTATTCCTAATTCTTTTTCTAGATTCACATTTATCAAAATATGACGCTATCCGGTAATCATCATATTCGCTTCTTGACTCTGTTGGATATCTTTTAGTTCTATTTAAGCCCTTTTCTTTATCAATCCAAGACTCATCACACCAAACAGTATCACTCATTTTAGAGGTGCTCCATTTGATATCACCATTTCTATATAATCCATCGACAGAGACATCCGATTCAACTACAGTATTTTCATCTAAAAAGTAAGCAGAATCAGAGTTCTCAGACTCAACTTCAGCATCCAAAACACTAAGTTCCAAGTTACTATCTTCCTTTTTCTTGGTTCGAGGCATTTCATTTTGATTAAAAACACATTTTAGACCATCCTTTCTAATAAATCTCATGTCAGTAGAGGATGATTTGGTTTCCAAAACAACAGAATTATTATCAGAAGACTCAACAAATGAAGTAACACAATTCCAAGAATCCTTAGACAACATCATCAAACACTTTGCTAGTTCTTCTTTATCTTGTTCATTATCAATCTCAGAAACACATGATGAACCATTATTAATAGTATTATCATTAACTAAACAAACAGAAGACTTAACCACAATTCTTTTGTACCTTTTAGTCTTTGATCTTATCCTCAACCTTAACTCCTCCTCAGCTTCAGTATCTGAATAATTAGCCCCTTTATCTTTCTCTGAATGACAAGCCATATGACCACACAATGCTTTAAGTGAGTGAAATACTTTACCACATTGTTGACAAATCTTCTCTTGAGGTAAAGGAGAAGTTGAATCTACAGCCCTCCAAGTTTTCTTGGGATTCTCTCTTAGACCATAACCAGAATTCCCACCAAGTTCAAATTTTGATTGATGCTGATTTTCTTTGTTGAAATCCTTCACACCACTATTCCAAGATTGTAACTTTTCAAGTTGGGGTTCGGTTTTTTCCTCAAATTCAGCTGAATTTGTAAGTACGTGAGATCTCATGTGGCCCCCAAGTGACTTCCCACAAGGGTACTTTTTGTTACACAACTTGCAAACAAACTTCAAATCTTGATTTTCTTCCATTTTTTTGGTTAAGTTCAAGTACTAGTGAACCAAATCAAATTCAAAGAGAAACCAAAGAGTAGAAAATCAAGAAACAAGTGAATTATTTTGTCAAAGCTCAAATCATACCACAATGCCACAATTCAAGAACACAGAAAATTGCTCTATAGCATCAGAGGAACCTAGACAACAACAACAGTAGCAGCAGCAAACCCGTGTAATTCCACGTATCTTACCCTATCTTGTGAAAGTTGATGGATTGTTGCCGATTGACCCTAAACAGGATACAAAGTTAAACCGCAGATCAAAGTAAAGAAATGGAAGGAAAAAAAGACAAAAATTGAAAAAAGCTCAAAGTTAGCCTATGGGGCACGGACACAGATCACAAAGTGTTGCTCAAGCAATATGAATAAAAAAAACAATAAACTGCTCAGATGTGGCACTTTTTGAGAAGTAGGAATGACTATGAGTTCAATATCCATGTAATCTCTGTCTCTCACTCTCTTTCACACAAATAAACACACACCAAAGAGAGATACCCTTTTGATTTAGTGTTCATTATTTCAAGAATCTTAAATGGGAAGGTAAAAAATCAAACTTTGAACAGAGGGCTGCCAAAATTATTCAGAGACTAAAAAAGGAAAATAAATTAATAAATGATCTCACCAGAAAGCAAAAGACTCTTTCCTCTCTCTCTGTTTCACTTTGTTTGTGTGTGTGTTATAGTTGGAAGAAAATTCCATGCACGAAAGCAAATTGAGACAAAAGAGGCCAAAAAACACAAAAATATGGGCAAACGTGTAATCTTAGGAGCATTATTCGCTCTTTAAAAAATTATACGGTCAAGATTTGCTAGGCACTGTTTATTTTAAGGATTGAAATTCAAGAAAATACCAATAGATAACACTTTATAACCAACCAAATATGGTAATACAAAAAATGAAATAAAGAACTAAAAACAAAGGAAAATTTGCAAGCGTACCCTATATTTATGTCGTCTTTTAATCTGCATTTTACTAAAATTATTAATTTGATAGCCAGTGAGCAAAAAACCTGTAATAATATGACAACTACACCTCCAATAGCATTAGCATTAGCATGCTACTTTGGAGATAACCTCGCTCGCATTAGCATACTGTAAAACAACCCTTGATAAACGTAGCAGCATGCTAACGTTTGGAGATGACGTTTTTTTACAGCATCAGGGGTTATACATTAGCATGCGAAATGGCGTTAAACTTCAGTCAATTACAGTAGCAGCTGAAGTTGTTTACATTGAAGCTAAAACTTCATGCTAATGCATGCTAGAATTATTTATTTTGTAGTCTACAGTTTTGTCATGAATTTTATTTTAAACTTCAGTCAAGATATGCTGAAGTTATTTAGTTCATTAGCTAAAACTTCAATTTAAACATGCTGAAGTTATTTAGTTTATTTGAGAAAACTTCAGACTGAACATGCTTAAGTTTTTGTCTTGCAGCATGTAATTTTCTAATGAGTTTTTGCTAATACATGCTGAAGTTATTTAGTTCATTTGCTAAAACTTCAAACTAAACATGCTTAAGTTATTTAGTTTATTTGCTAAAACTTCAAATTAAACATGCTTAAGTTATTTAGTTCATTTGCTAAAACTTTAGACTAAGCATGCTTAAGTTATCTAATTCATTTGCTAAAACTTCAGACTAAACATGCTTAAGTTATTTAATTCATTTGCTAAAATTTCATGTCAAAACATGGTGAAGTTTAGTCATGTAGTCTACAGTTTTATCAATAGTTCTGAAGGGGAAAATCGTCTTTTTAATATGCTTTTCACAAAAAAATGGTTACAGATGCAAACGAAAAAATAAAATGGGTATAAATTAAAAGGGGACGACAAAATAGGGCGCCACGTACAATTTTTACTAAAACAAATTAACATGCACTGATTGTATAATAAGAGGAATTAGCCTAAATAGGGCTCATTCAACTAAAAATAATCGTCGAATATATAATATATGTATTAATTTATATATACTTACTAGAAAAAATAAACAATAAAACCGAGTGACTACTTATGTAAAGATAACTTACATACCAATTTACAAAAGTTATTAAATCCTTTTAGAATTTATCATAACTTCTTTATTAGGATTATTCTTGGAACATATATAAAAACATCACAATTATGGGCGGATCTAGAGTGGCACCTAGTGGTTCACATTGCACAGTGTATAGGCCAAAATCCGTCCTAAGAATATTTAGAATAATATAGCATTAAGGAAAGAGTCGGTCGAGATCGACCAGGGAGAAGCAAGATTCATGGCCGAGATGTTAACCATGACCGAGGTCGAGCACCGATGACAGAACAGTAACGACTAGTGTTTGAAATAAGGATATGTAAGAGAATATTCTCTCCACTTGCACTATTAGGATTTGTTAAGGATTAGTCTTGTATAAATAAAAAAAGAGAATGAGATAGGGCATGTGATATTCAATTGATAAGATCACTTTTCAGAAGAAGATTCTTTTTCGTTCTCTAACAAAGATACAAATATTGCCTTTTCATTGACATTCTTATATATATTATACCATGCTTTTCCATTAGATCCAAGGATCTTTCGAACATCTAGGATTAATCTGTCACGCATCATTATCAAGAGGAACAATCATTTAACTCATTCATTATTGGGTGATCTATTCTTTTTATTTACTTAAATATCATTTATTATTATTTATTTCTAGTTATTCCTCCATTATTGCTCATGCTTTTGGAATATTTGATGCACAATATTATTAACTTCCCACTAGATCAAATATATATTGCCCGTGTTTTTAAGATTTATGTTGAGGAATGTTATTATTAACTAAGTTTACGCAACATTATATAAGTACAAGGTCTAACCGAAAGTTATACCTTTTAGTCAAATAATTTGGCGCCATTTATGGGGATTTCTTAGTTAAAATTTTTAATTTTCTCTAGATCTATAGCCAACACGAACCGTTAATGTTAAAAAGAATAAGAAGACAAGAACATGATCTCCTTCCTTTGTACGCACAGGCCTAATATGGAAGGTGACAATGAAGAAAGAATGAGGATTATTGGCGACCTCACATCCAACCTTTTAAACACCATCAATGAGATTTCTGAAGCAGAAGACGAGGATACAATGCCCAAAACCTCCCCTAAGCGAGGCGGATCACCCCCTCCTTACTGTAGCATCACAATACCTCTTAGTAAAAGAGAGATTCAATGTCCGTGGTAGAAGAGACACCATCAACAGTAAAAAAAAAGCTCCTCAAAGCTTGGCTAATTGACACGTTAACCAGCATACTTCATAAACCTTCTCCGCATACGGTTGCAGAAAATGCAAGAACTTGCGTTATACCACCAGCGGATGAGCATCACGACCAGTTCCCTCTTCCAACAACAAGTATTACTTACAATGTTGTTAACAGTGCATGTGACGACACCATCACAACCATTTTGAAAAGGATGGAGGAAATGGAGAAAGAGAACAAAGCACTTTAAGACCAAATGAGAGAACACTGGGAAAGGGTTGATAAGATACCAAGTGTCCCAAAGCTCTTGCCAAAGAGAGATGTCGGTCTCTTCGTCGATTACCCACACAGTGATGACGCCACCCCGCATGCCATACCAAATACCTTCAAGATGCCGCACTACCTTAAAACATATGATGGTAAGACCAATCTCTAAGACCATATAACTCACTACGTCACCGTGGTGAAAGGCAATGATTTCGCTAAGGAACAAGTATCCTCCATTTTGTTGAAGAAATACGGCAAGACCCTCTGGGGAGGTGTGTAAACATCGTATTCACAACTTCCTGCGCATTCCATTGAGACCTTCGAAGATATGTCCATCAAGTTCGTAACATGGGACCAAAAAAGCTGAAGCAAGAGTAAACAAAATATTTTCCATCAAACAGCCTCTGGGAGAGGGACATAGGGACTTCCTCGCTTGTTTCAACCGAGTAAGGATGACCTTGCCGAATGTATCTGAGGGGATGGCGGTTGCAAATTTCCATAACGGGCTTAGAAGAAATGGTTCAAGGGCAACTAGAAATTATTAAGTCTGCTTATGAAGTATCCTCAACTACTTGGATGAAATATACAATGCATGTGCCGAGGTCTGAGAAGACAAGGACGACCTTAATGTCCCGTCTGATGGATTGACCTCGGTACAAGCTGAATCCAAAAAAGATCAAAGAAATGATATTAGGAGGACCTAGTAGCTCCACAACCCAACCAGGAACAACATCTACCATATGTCAGAAGCACAATTGTGCCTCTCTCCCGCCACGAAGAAGCCCACCCAGATCAAGGACAGGGCATCATGAAACGAAAGAGGTATACCCCTGTTATCTGCTCACAATTTTCTTGTGTCGCCTACAGAAATAGTTCACACCTCGGAGAAGCTCGGAACAAAAGTGAAGTAACCACAAAAGATGAGGTCGGATCTGAGTACCAGAAAGTCGTATTCCCTCTATGCACCACTAAGAACGAGGGAACAAAACTGGGGATTACATTACCCAAAGACAGGAGGTCGTAAACATGCTTTTACAGGGACACCTCAAAGACCAACTTTACCAGAGGACGCAAACAGCATCAGGGACCGCCGAAACTACCCTCACCAACTAGCATTATCCACATGATCATCAACGGAAACAATGATGTTTCCATCAGTAACGTGAAGTTCACCACAACCCACAAGCTCAAATGATCGATCATCCATGAATAGTATGACGAGCTCAAAGAGAGTATCATCTTCAATAAGTTAGATACCAACGGTTTGGTTTTCCCTCACTCTAATGCCCTTGTTATCACTTTACGAATTCTAGATACCGACGTGAGACATATTATGGTAGCTGATGGGAGTGGTGTCTGTATTATGAACCCTCGAGTACTCACACAAATGAAACTCGAGGATAAGATAGTATCGCATTGCATCATACCTATAAGTTTTAAAAATGCAGTTAAGCGAATATTTGGAGAAATCACACTCCTTGTCCTATCTGGCGGCATCACTCTGGAAGCTACTTTCCACTTTATGGACAAAGATACAGTGTACAACGCCATAATAGGCCGACAATGGATACACACCATGAAAGCCATCCCTTCCAGCTTATAATGGGTCATCAAATTCCATATTCCATGGGGAATCTTCAGCACATAAGGGGAGAAGCGCACATCTTGGGTATGTTACCGCATTGCATTGCCTCATCTTGGAGAACTGATTCTACAGTCCATAAGGTGCCCAGACATGACTAACATCGAGGCCGAGTATGAGGCCGTAATTGCAGGGTTAAAACTAGCACTCAAATATGGGTCGAGACGGCTAAGACTACGCTGTGATTCTCAACTCGTTGTTAACCAAGTCATAAGGAATTTCCACATCAAATAGCAAATGTTATAGAAATACTAAACCGATATCTCTAAGCTGTTGCCCGAGTTTGATGAATTCCAAGTTGACCAAATCCCCCGAGCACGAGAATACCGAAGCAAATGACCTCGCCAAACTAGCAGTAGCCACCAGAAACATCACAACCAAAAAGAAAAAGTGGTCCACCTCCTCAACCCATCAATAGATTAAATCGAGGTAAGAAACATAAACCTGAATTAGGACTGGCGCAACCGAATTGTTACATATTTTTGGGATGGGGTACCCCAAGATGATAAAAAGGAGGCCAAGAAACTTTGAATACAAGCAACCAGGTACAACATCACTCATAGTGACCTATACAAGAGGACGTATGGCGGCCCCCTAGCGAAGTGCTTAGGCCCAAATCAGACACGACGCGTCCTTGAATAAGTTCACGAAGTCCATTGCGGAGCTCATTCCGGCAATCGAGCTTTGGCTAGATGCCTCATACGGGCATGATATTATTAGCCCACTATGAAAAAAGAGGTCGCAAATTTCGTGAAAAATGCGAGTAGTTCCAAAAATACGTTCCAATGATCCACCAAGCAGGCGAGAACCTCCACTCAGTCACTTCCTTTTGTCCATTCATCAAATGGGGAATGGACATCGTATGGCCCCTCCAAGTGGGTGAGGTAACATACGATTTTTTTGGTTTTAGCTCACTATTTTTCTAAATGGGTAGAAGCAGGCGCATTCGCCCAAATAAGCAAACTAAAGGTGATTGCCTTCATATGGAAAAACATCGTATGCCGTTTCAGCCTCCCCAAAGAGATCAGTTGCGACAATGTACCCCAATTTATACGGAAAAAGGTCGCCAAATTTTTTGAGAAATGGCATATCAAAAGAATACTCTCAACACCTTATCACCCTACAGGTAATGGGCAAGTGGAGTCCTCCAACAAATCGATATTGAACATCATGAAGAAAAAACTCGACAGCAAGGGGCTATGGTCAGAATTTCTACCAAACGTACTTCGGGCCTACCGAACAACGTCGAAGACGAGCATAGGAGAGATGCCCTACCCATTAGTCTATGGGATTGTTTTTGTAATACCGATCGAAGTCTGACAGCCTAGTCTGAGATATTCTCCAAGAGAGCGAGCCGAGCAACGACAAAACCAGAAGCCAAGAGCTCGACGAAGTCGAGGAACGAATGGATATGGCCTATATAAGGATGGTTGCCCAAAAACAACATGTAAAACGCTATTATAGCAAAAAGGCAAAAGCCATGCCACTCAAAGTTGGGGACTACGCGCTCAAAGCTAAAACACAATCAAGAAAAGACCCACGGGAAGGTAAACTCGGAACACATTGGGACAGTCCATGAAAAATCACGGCAACAATAAATAAAGGGTCATTCCAACTAGAAATAATGGAAGGAAAACTACTACCAAACAATTGGAATATCATCCACCTTAAGTACTTCAACTTTTAAGAAAAAACATCCTCTAAGTTGTACTCTTTTCTCCCTCACTTGAGTTTTTTCCAATTAGATTTTCTCAAGAAGGTCTTAAACGAGGCGATGAAGGGGACACTTCAGGTTGAAGTGCGAGCAGATGGAGGCACAAGAAAGCCAGTTCATTGCTCAACCTCTCAATATTCTTCTCCAGGTCGTTCAGTGAAAGGACTAGATAGACTGAAACTGGAATGCCAACCAGGACAATATGTGAATTTCTCCAAGTGTATGAACAAAGCACAAATACATGAAGTTTACTTATATTTTCTCCAAACATACATCCAAAGAAATGTTGCCTCAACACCTAATCAGCCCTCGTATAAAGTATATGTTACATTCGACCTCGTTCAAATCAACACCTAATCATCCCTCAGTTATAATTAAGTATAGGTTACATTCGACCTCATTCGAATCAACACCTAATCGACCCCGTTCATAACTAAATATAGGTTACATTCGACCTCGTTTGAATTAATACCTAATCCGGCCTCGGCCGTGATTAAGAATAGGTTACATTTGACCTCATTCGAATTAACACCTAATCTACCCTCGGCCATAATTAAGTATAGGATATATTCGACCCCATTCGAATTAACACCTAATCAGCCTTCGGCCATAATCAAGTACTTGGTATATTCGAACCTCGTACGAATCAATATCTAATCAGCCCTCGAGCATAATCATATATAGGTTGTATTCAACCTCATTTGAATTGTCACCTAATCGACCCTCGTCCATAAATAGATATGTGATATGTTCGACCTCGTTCGAACTAACACCTACTAGCCCTCGGCCACGGTCAAACTAAGGTCTTGTTTCAACCTCGTTCAACCCTACTTGAACTAAGTTATTACGACTAAGGCAACCAAGCAAGAAAATCAAAAGCATACAAACTCAAAGAGAAGAAAAAGAATCAAGTACAAATAACAGAACTAGTATTTAATACTTAGAATATTTTTTACAAAGGCTCGAAAAGATGCCCACATAAATGCACAAGTCTGCACCTAAAACAAAAAAGAAGGAAAGGAAAACCTACTCATCCTTGTCTTGCCCAGCAGCACCATCAGCTTGATCGCCTAAGCCATCCCCATTGCCTCTTTGTCGTTTACATATCCATCGGGATACTCATCCTCATACCAGGCGTCTTCTTCAATTAAATCCGCGTACGTATCCTCCTCATCATCACCAGCCTCCGATGTAGCGGTATCGTAGCAAGAAGCAACCCAGCTCTGCGCGCCTCAGCAAGAGCATCAATGAAGACGGCCTCTAAAACAATTCTCGCCACCATCATATCTCTAAATATATCAAGTTGAGCCTCAACATAAATCCATTTCTGGTACAAATCCCGTAGAACATGAGAAAAGAAGAAGTGCGTAAGAGCACGGCTGAGCCAATATCTTTGCCTTCTCAGCCCCGAAAGCGTCAACCTAATCACAAAAGCCAGAAGCCTCTTTCTCCGGTTCCTCTATCCTTTCATCTGGCCGCTTCTCTTTGAGTCTGGCCATCTCCAAGGCACTCTTCTGCTTAGAACGAATAATGCGGATCACGATCTTGAAAACTTTCGCCTTCATCATAGCCCCCAATCGGGCTAACTCCACCATATTATCAAGATCCACTGCCTTCTCAGCAACCTCGACACTTAGAGTGTCCGCTTTGGATGGACACTCCTCGAGCTCGGCACGCAGCGAGACAATCTGGGCCTGAAGATCTCCACATTGGGCCTCGAACCCTTGCTAACCTCAAGTGCTTATTCTTAATCCTTTTTCTCCCCCTCAAGAATGTTGCATTTCTCAATTACTCTTACCATCTCGTCATCTTTCTCTTTCTGTTCATCCGGGAGAGCTAAAAATAGCCGCTCTAACCGAACCATCTATAATTCTCACAATACTCGTGTTATTTTCGCTCCATCTTCAAAAAGATAACCTTACGCCTCTCCTCTTTTTGAGCACTTTTGATATCCAAAATCACTGTCTAAAGAATAGAAAGAAAATGTATAGCAAGAACGAAGCCTAAAAATTGATGAACACAAACAAAAAGAAGTCAAAAAGCTTATCCTGAGAGCGAGGCCGATTATGCTCCTTGACAGGGTAACATCATCTAGGTTTTCAAGTGTTTTATCCTCCACTTCGGAAAAAGGGGATCAAGCGAAAGAACCACATTCTCTGTATCTACCAACAAATCTCGATCCATAGGGACCACAATATTCTGCGTGGACCCATCTAGCCTCACTTCGAGCCAGCTAAACCCTTCCGCCATCATTCCTTACCTCCTCAACGTCAATGTTTGAACCTATCTTCTAGACATACTCAGCAATACCTTTACCCTCTCTTCAGTTGAAGAAGACAGAACATCAGTCGGTCGTAAGGCCGACGGCTCATCTTTCCATAAAGAATCAGGAACCCTCGCAGATAACCCTTCAGCTTCCATCATGGTTTAGGGAAGAGACATACCCTCTACGACCCTAGTCAATGGCAGGACCTTGGAAGATAACTCTTCGTCATCTTCAATTTCTATGACCACCATTTCACGGATGATAGATTCGCCCCTTACTGAATCCACAGACGGGGTAACCCCATCACCGACGTCCGCCGATCTTCTCTTAGGGAACCAAATCCCCATTGATCGCTGACGATTCCCCTTCTTCGTCTCCTAGATGATGCAAAGGGGAAGTCGGGAGTTTAGTTGTAGGTGTGTTCAATGAATAAGTATACTTTGTCGCAACAAAAAAGAGAATAGAAGCAGATGCACGAACATGCCTAGCTACAGTTGTAGTAGGAACAGACTCCGAAGAAGAAGCAGTCTTTCTCTTACGAAATGTAAGAGGAGGAGCCCTCAGCCTCCTAGAATATACTTGAACTGAAAGGGAAAAATCAAAGGTTGGCACTACCGATAATAAATTGCAGCGAGCATGCGACCAGGAGGTCAAAACGACAAAAAAAAGATAAATAAACTCACCGGCCAAGGAAGAAGCAGGCTCGAACTTCTTGAGAAAACCCGTCCATTCACGAATCCCCACAATGAGTGGCAAAATCTGGCCGACTTAGTCAGAAATATCCCCAACTAATAGAGGGTGCGTAGTTTTGGCTGTACAAAAAGAGATAAAATTTTAGACTCTATGACTAAAAATAGATAATTCAAACGCTTTCAATAGAAAGAGACACTTACGAGCGTGATTCCATATCTCTGGGAAGCCGTCTGCGTTGGCCACCACGTCTTCAGTTCTGACATAAAAATAGCTAAGTCGGAACTAGAGATTCGACTTTCGTCCATCTTCACCACTAGGCATTTACTTCCTCGGTGACGAACTTGCAGCATCGTCCCCCTATAAAAGCTAGGGGCGAAAAGGTTCATTAGATGGCGAAGTGTGACCCCGACCCCGGCCAATTCTGCAAATTTCGTGAGTATCCTGATAATTTTATAGATATATAGAGAGAGAAGACCGGGCAAATACCGTAGTAGCGGTATAATTCCTCTGTTAATGGGATAAGAAGAAGAGTATAGCTGACCTGGAATGGATATGCGTAAAAAGAACAATACCCTGGGCAGTGCACTTGCACTATATCGTGCCCTACTGGAACCGAATCGATATGGGCAAGAATTTTGAATTTCGCACTAAGCTCAGCCAAATTAACCTCTTTCATCAATGATTCAGAGATTTCAGGTTCACCTTCAGGTGCCTTCAAAAAATCGGACCTGACTTTCTTACTACGAGGGATTATTTCCTCCACCATAGGAAAATTTTCATCCTCAATAGCGACAGAGACACTGTCAACATAAGGGGTATCAACACTGCCAAAGGGACGTGTTTAGTTGTCGTACCAGAATTACAGGATACACTAGCCATAATGTTAAGAGAGTATATTCAAACAAGGAAAAAGAAGAAAGTACGGATTTTGATAAGAATAGGCACAACAATGTAAGAAGAATAAGGTTTAGAGCTTTTGATGTAAGAGTTTCGTAAATATAGAAACGTTACCTATGCCACCCCTATTTGTAGAAATTCAAGCATCGAAACCAAGGAATTAATCCATCATTTACCTGGCACCATAATCGAGCGGCGGATTCAATTATAAGATACACATGCAACGAAACAACACATCAAGAAATCGTGTCATAATGACGCATGTTGCCATGACGTCACGTGATTCGTGAGACTTACGACCCTAGAAGTTACAGTTCACAAAGAGGCACGCTGCTAACTCGCCCAAACCATCTCGACTCGGTCATGTCACCCAATTGCTTCAACTATGTTACACAGTATCCGCTCATCGAGCTCGCCTAAGGCCGGCCTCAATGAGCGAATGGACTAACTGTATAGGCCAAAATCTGCCCTAAGAAAATTTAGCGTAATATGAAATTAAGGAAAGAGTCGGTCAAGGTCGAGTAGGGAGTAGCAAGAGTCATGGCCGAGATGACAACCATGACCGAGTTCGAGCACTATTGACTGAACAGTAACGACTAGTGTTTGAAATAAGGATATTTAGTTGAATATTCTCTTCACTTGTACTATTAGGGTTTGTTAGGGACATGTCTTGTATAAATAGAAAAAGAGATAATGGGATAGCGTATGTGATCTTTATTGAATAAGAACATATATCAAAAGAAGAATCTTTTTTCTCTCTCTAACAAAGATATAAATATTGCATTTTTATTGATATGCTTACATATATTATACCATATTTTTTCATCAGATCCAATGATATTTCGAACATTCTAGGATTTATCTGTGACGCATCATTGTCAGGAACAATAATCATCTAGCTTATTTATTATTGGGTGATTCATTCCTTCTATTTAACTAAATGACATTTATTATTATTTATTGCAAGTTATTCCTCCATTATTGCTCACGCTTTTGGAAAATTTAATGCACAATATCGTTAATTTCCCACTGGATCAACCCTATATTATCCATGTGTTCAAGATCTACATTGAGAAATATTATTATTAACTAAGCTTAACCCATCATTATATAAATATAAGGTTTCACCAAAAATTATACTTTTTGGTCAAACACACAGGTCTTATATACTAGTATGTATCAAAATTTATAACTTTAAATTTTGAATTTGTCTCACTATGTTTTTGTTATACTTCCGTCTCAAATTAGTTCTCATGTTTTGCTTTTTAAGCGCTAAATTATATAAATTTTGACCAACATTTAAAAATATAGTTTTTCATCATATTGCGACGAAAAAAGTTGCAGATTGTATAATTCTTGAATATCTAATTTTTAATTTTAAATTGAGCTTGTCTAATCAAATTTAATTTAAATAATTAGCCAAATTAACTCTAGAGAATCGAAACATGATGGTAATTAAATTTGGACGGAAGAGTAGTATTTTTCTCATCTGTGTCTGCTTTCTAGTTATACCCCTCAAAAGGTCTGAATTTTAGTTGTTATTGCTCTCTCATCTTCCTCGTTTGTCCTTACACACTCATTACTATATTCATTTCCCCCCTCCCCACAATACCCACTTTAATTTTATGTTCTTTTTGCTTGCTTTCTTGGATTTTGGTTTTTCCAACTATATATTATAATGTCACCTCTTTTTTAATAGACATTTTGATGAATGTTTGAGGATAGAATTTCTCAATCGTAAAAGTATATAAGTGTCACGACCCTAAACTGACCCGATCATAATGGTGTCTATCGTGAAATTAGGCCAGCTGACACAATTCCCAAATCAAACAATTATTCTATAATAGTTCTTTTTAAGCCATTAATTAACAAGAAATCTCATAATATAAATCCAAATAACCAGTGCGGAATAAATACACAAGTCCAACATTGGGGTGTCACAAGTCACGAGCAACAACAACTCTGTCTCAATACAATAAGGTCTAACAAAGTATGAAAGGCAATACTAAATAAATCTAAGGAAGATATGAGGGAGAAGAACAGGGCTGGGAACTCTATGCAGTTACCTTGTCGACTACGAAATCTTGCTGAATGGACAATCAATGCCCACTATCGCGACCCGCAACTCCTGGATCTGCACACAAGATACAGGGAGTATTGTGAGTATGCCAACTTAGTAAGTAACAAAAGTAAATGAAAGCTAAGCAGTAAGAAAACATATAATTTTATGTCATAACACTACAACAAATACAATACATTGCCCAAAACAGTATAAAAATCATTTGTCTCATAAAACAAACTCAGTTTTAGTAAAACCTTTCCTTTAAAAACATATTTTAATAGTTTCAAACGAGTTATGAAAATAGTGAGTAAAATGATAGAAACAAAAACAACCCCTCGGGCAAAACATATACCATAAACCACCCCTCGGGAAAAATATCAATTAAACCAGGCCCTCAGGCTACCTCACAATCATTCGTAATCAACCCATCGGGCAACAATATGAATCAACATCAGTCCCTCGGGCTACATCACATTACTCACACTGGGTACCCGCACTCACTCTGGGTGTTCAGACTCCGGAGGGACTCCTAGAGCCCAAGCACTATCACAACCCATCTCGTGGCATAATAAATCAGACCCTCAACCTCTCATATATCACCAATTAGTAGAACATGCTCTGGCACGCACACCGATCCCATAGTATCCTCACAACACAGGCCCTCAACATCACTCAGCCGGTTACCTCTCAAGCCACTCGGACAACAGTGAAACAAGATGCTCAACCCAAAATATCATTTAGAGTATCAGAACAGAGTAAGTATGGACGAGTTATAAAATCAGTAAAACACAATATGACTAAGTACATATATTAAGTCAAAACAGTGAAGAATAGTAGTAAAAAGCCTCAAAGGGTCCAAACAGTTGACACGAGGCCCAAATATAGCATTCATCCCAAAATATAATAATACTTTTCAAAACAAAATAGTATATAATAGTTTTAAATCAAATACATTACTTAATAGTCATACCGGACGGACCAAGTCACAATACCCAATGGTGCACGACCCACACTTGCCATCCAGCGTGTGCGTCACCTCAAAGTAGCAACACAATACGAAATTCGGGGTTTCATACCCTCAAGACAACATATGTAGTCATTACTTACCTCAAACCGGTCTAAACTCTAACCCACGATGCCTTTTCCTATCGAATCGGCCTCCAAATGTTTCAGAATCTAACCAAAATCCGTTTCACATCATTAATACACTCTAAGGAACAAAGCCCAAGTGAAAATAATCAAATTAACTCATAAATCCCTAAGTTGCCCAAACCCGACCCTCGGGCCCACATCTCAGAATTTGATAAAAATTACATTGCGGGAATTCTTATCCTCCCATGTATCCATACATACCAAGAACATCAAAATCGGACCTCAAATGGTTCTTCAAATCCCCAATCAAAGCTCTCTAATTACAAGCCCTAATTCTCTAATTTTTGCTATTAAATCCCACTAATTTCATGTCGAATTAGTTGGAAATCACAATAGAATCGAGTATTGAGTTTAAAAACCTTACCTCCAAGTATTTCCCCTCGAATCCCTCTTCAGTCCCTCTCAAAAAGCTTCAAAGCCGTTAAAGAACGGTGAGAAATGACTTAAAACCGCGAAGATGGCTTTTTATACATTCTGCCCAGGTGCTCCCTTGATCACGATCGTGAAAATTGCCTCGCGATCGCGAAGCACAAAATTTAATGCTCCTACACTTAACTTACGTGATCGTGTAAACCTCCATGCGATCACGCTGCTTTGTCAACTCATGCGGTCGCAACCTCTTCCACGCAATCACATAGAACAATCCCTTCCACTTCTCACAAGCTCACTCTCTTCTATGTGAATGCGACCCTGGCCACGCGTTCGCGAAATACAACCTCACAACCAATCCCGATCGCGTCCTGACCTCTGCGATCGCGTAAAAAAAATTTCACCTCTGCCAAACTAAGCCTACACGATCGCAAAGAACAAAATGTCTGCAACAGAATACAAGAAAAACTGCTAACTCCTTGAGTCCAAAAATTTCCCATTGGGCATATGAAACACACCCGAGGCTCTCAGGACTTCGACCAAAAATTCCAACACATACCATAACATCATTCAAACTTAGTTGAGCCTTTGAATAAGTCAAAACAATACCAATATAATGAATCAACCTCGGATTCAAGCCTAAGAACTTATTTGCTCCGCATCTCCCGTTCGATCTCCCAGGTAGCCTCCTCCACGGGTCAACCTCTCCACTGCACGGGAGATAGCCTCCTCCACGGGCCAACCTCTCCACTGCACTTTCACTGAAGCTATATCCTTTGACCTCAACTTTCGGACCTGCCACTCCAAAACAGCCATTGGCTCCACATTATAAGTCAAATCACCATCTAACTGAACCATGCTAAAATCCAAAACATGAGACGGACCGCCAATATACTTCCGGAGCACAGAAACATGAAATACCTAATGCATGCTCGACAACCTAGCTGGCAAGGCCAGCTCATAAGCCACTTCCCCAATCCTCCGAAGCACCTCAAAAAGGCATAATGAGCCGAGGACTCAATTTTCCCTTCTTCCCAAATCTTATAACACCCTTCATGAGTGAAACCTTCAGTAGAACCTTCTCCCCAACCATGTAGGACACATCATGAACCTTCCTATCAGCATAACTCTTTTGTCTTGACTCCGTTGTACGAACCCGCTCCTAGATTACCTTCACCTTGTCCAAAGCATCTTGCACCAAATCTGTACCCAACAGCCTAGCCTCACCCGGCTCAAACCAACCAACTGGAGATCTACTCCGTCTCCCATATAGAGCCTCATATGGAACCATATGAATAATCGACTGATAGTTGTTATTATATGAAAACTACGCAAGTGGTAGAAACTGATCCCATGAACCACCAAAATCAATGACATAAGCGTGCAACATGTCCTCCAATATCTGAATATTGCGCTCGGATTTCCCGCCCGTCTGATGGTTAAAAGCTATGCTCAACTCAACCTGAGTACCCAACTCTCTCTGCATGGCCCTCTAAAATTGCAAAGTAAACTAAGTACCTCTATCTGAATTGATGGAACCTAGGACACTATGCAAGCGAACAATCTCTCGGATATAAATCTCTGCCAACTGTTCTGAAGAATAGGTAATACAAACAGGAATTAAGTGTGCGACCTTGGTTAGCTGATCCACAAATCCAAATAGCATCAAACTTCTTCAAAGACTGTGGAGTCAAACTACAAAATTCAGGGTGATCCGCTCCCACTTCCACTCTGGAATATCAATTTGCTGAAGCAAGCCACCCGGTCTCTGATGCTTATATTTTACCTACTAACAATTGACACACCGAGCTACAAATTCCACAATATCCTTCTTCATTCTCCTCTACTAATAATGTTGTCTCAAATCCTGATACATCTTTACGGCACCCGAACGGATGGAATACCGCGACTTATGACCTCCTCCAGAATCAACTCCCTAAGCCCTTCTACATTGGGCACACATATCCAGCCATGCATCCTTAACACCCCATCATAACCAATAGTCACATCTATGGCATCATCGTGCTGAACTCTTTCCTTAAGGACAAGCAAATGAGGATCATCATACTGGCGCTCTCTGATGCGATCGAACAAGGAAGTCCGAGAAACACATATGCTAAGATCCGACTGGGATACGAAATATCCAACCTCACGAGCCGATTGGCCAATTCCTGAACATCAACTACAAGAGGTATCTCCCCAACAGAAATATATGCCAAACTGCCCATACTCACTGCTTTCCTACTCAAGGCATCAACCACTATATTGGCCTTTCCCGGATGGTACAAGATAGTGATAGCATAGTACTTTAGTAGCTCCAACCATCTCCGCTGCCTCAAATTGAGATCCTTATGTTTAAACAAGTGCTTGTGGCTACGATGATAAGTAAACACCTCAAAAGACACACCATACAAATAATGCCTCCAAATCTTTAAAGTGTGAACAATGGAAGCCAACTCTAAGTCATGAACATGGTAGTTCTTCTCATAGGGCTTCAATTGACGAGAAGTATAAATAATCACTCTACCCTCATGCATCAACGCACACCCAATACCAACCCTCGAAGTATCACATTACACTGTATATGAACCTGAAGCTGATGGAAAAACTAACAGTGGAGCCGTGGTCAAGGCAGTCTTAAGCTTTTGAAAGCTTGCTTCACACTTATTTGACCACCTGAATGGAGCAACCTTTTGAGTAAATTTGGTCAAGGGTGATGCAATAGATGAAAATCCCTAAACGAACCGACGGTAATAACCCGTCAAACTATGAAAGTTGTGAATTTCTATGGTTGACAATGGTTTGGGCCAACTCTAAACTGCCTCTATCTTCTTCGGATCTACCTGAATACCCTCACTGGACACCACGTGCTCCAAAAGAGCCACTAAACTGAGCCAAAATTCACATTTCGAGAACTTTGCATAAAGCTTTTCCTTCTCAACCGCTGCAATAAAACTCCCAAATGCTCGGTGTGCTCCTCCTGACTACGCGAGTAGACCAGAATATCATCAATGAACACAATGATAAATTAGGCGAGATAAAGCCGAAACACGCTGTTCATCAAATGCATGAACGATGTTGGGGCATTCTTCAACCCAAAAGTCATCACAAGGAAGTCATAATGATCATATCGGGTCTTGAAAGTTGTTTTATGAATATCCGATGCCTTGATCTTCAACGGGTGATACCCTGAATAGAATCCATCTCAGAGAACACCCTCGCTCCCTGAAGATGGTCAAATAAATAATTTATACGAGGCAAAGGATACTTATTTTTTATTGTAACTTTGTTCAACTTCCTGTAATCAATACACATCCTCATCGTTCCATCCTTCTTCTTCATGAATAGAACAGGCGCAACCCAAGGCGACAAACTAGGACGAATAAACCCCTTATCAAGGAGTTCCTGAAGCTACTCCTTCAACTCTATTGGTGCCATACGATACGGTGGAATAGAAATGGGTTGAGTTCCCGGTATTAAATCAATACCAAAGTTATATCCCTGTCTAATGGCATGCCTGGTAGCTCTACAAGAAACACATCCGGAAATTCCCTCACTATTGAGACCGATGCAATGGTAGGACTCTCTACACTGACATCCCTCACAAAAGCTAAGTATGAAAGACAACATTTCCCAACCATCCACTGGTCTTTCAGAAATGAAATCGCCCTATTGGGAACAAAATCAATCAAACCTCGCCACTCAATCTATGGAACACCCGGCATAGTCAAGGTCACCATCATAACATGACAATCCAAAATAGCGCAACACAGAGATAGACAATCCATGCCTAATATCACATTAAAGTCAACCATACAAAGCAACAGAAGGTCCACTCGGGTCTCCAAACCCCAAATAGTCACCACACACGATCGATATATGCGGTCCACAACAATAGTATCGCCCACCAGAGTACATACACATATAGAAAAAACAAGAGATTCATGGGCGAATCCAAATAATGAACTAAATAGGATGACACATATGAAAAAGTGGAACCAGGATCAAATAACACACTGGCATCTCAGTGGAAAACTAAGACAATACATGTAATCACATCATATGAAGCAATAGCATTAGGCCTAGCTAGGAGTGCATAGAAACGGACCTGACCAGCACCTGATCAACCCGCCTTTTGGGGCGACCCATAGCTAACTTCCTCCACACCTAGCTGGGTGGGTAGGTGGTGAAGTAATTGGTGTTGAAGTCGATGGCTGACTCCTCTACTGAGATGAACTCCCAAGATGACGAGGATATTGTCTCCACATATGTCTCAACTCTCCACACTCATAACAACCCCCTAGTGCTAGAGACAGGGATTGAACGGAACCTCTAGCACCGGGATGACTAGCAGAAGAACCTAGCATGGAATAGCCCCGAACTGATGGAGCACGGGATGAACTCTAGGCTAGAAGGGCCTTGAGTGATGAATGGCCATGATGGGAATTGTAATACCCATAGCCCGAAGATGCCCCACGATAAGCTGGGTGAGCTGACTGAGGATGCCTGAATTGACGGCCTCTGCCATGTTGAAATTGGCCTCTGTGATGAGTACCACTGAATCCACCCTAACCACGAAGCCTCTTAGCCTCCATCTCAACCCTCTCCTGACCACGAACCATCTCAATCTATCGAGCTATGTCAGCAACCTCATCAAAGGTAGGACTAGATACTCTCTCTGGGGTCATAAGCAACCGAAGCTGAAAATCGAGGCCATCTATAAACCTTATGATCCTCTCTCGGTCTGTAGGAACGAACTAGACTACATGACAAGCCAACTCGGAGAACCGCATCTCATACTGTGTAACAGATCTGTCACCATAACGAAGTTGTTCGAACTACCTGCGTAGCTCTTCTCGGCGAGACTCGGGTACGAACTTCTCCCGAAAGAGAATAGAGAACTGCTACCAAGAAAGGGGCGTTGCGCCAACTGACCTATGCCTCTCGTAAGCCTTTTATCAACTAAGTGCAGCCCCGAAGAACTAGAAATTAGTGAACGACACCCTACTAGTCTCCAGAATACCTGCGATCCAAAGCATCCTCTGACACTTATCCAAGAAATCCTGGGAATCCATACCCTCTACACCACTAAAATTCGGAGGCTAAAGTCTACCAAACCTCTCCAATCTGCTCTACTTGTCCTCTGGCATAACATGAGCTACATAGTCCTGCAAGGTGCCCTAGTGTCTGAAGTCCCTGCGACCTGCTCGGGTGTACGAGTGGGGGGAGTCTGAGTGCCTCCCCTGGCCTGAGAAGTAGATGCGGCCTTAGTAACTAAGATCGTCTAAGCTAGGCTAGTGCACACTGATAGAATCTGGTCCAGGGCCTTCTAAAGGCCTGGGATAACAATAGGCATAGTCGGTGCCTGATCTGGTACTATTGGAGCATTTATAACTGGGGCTTGATCCTGAACTAGGGCGGCTGGTAGATTTGTAGGTGGTCCCCTAGCTGCTGTGCGGGCTACACCTTTGCCCATACCATGACCTTGAGCATGTCCTCGACTTCTAGTAGCCCGAACTGGTGGTACTGGTGGTCGTCCGTCCTGTGTGGTTAGCACGTATCCTCAAAATCTATGAAAGAATAGAATAACAGAAGTTCAGTTACCAGAATGAACAGATTCGCACAACAGGAATTCAAGAATGTAAATTTTTTCTTAAAGGTTTTGCAGCCTCCCAAAGATAAGTACAGAAATTTCCGTACCGATCCGTGAGACTCTACTAAACCTGCTCATGACTCGTGAGACCTATGTAATCTTGGCTCTGATACTAACTTTTCACGATTCTAAACCGACCCGGTCGTGATGATGCTTATCGTGAAACTAGGCCAACCGACACAATTCCCAAAACCATTATTCTATAATAGTAATTTTTAAGCCATCAATTAACAAGATATCTCATAAAATAAGTGTAAATAACCAGTGCAGAATAAATACACAAGACCGACATCAGGGTGTCACAAGTCACGAGTAACTACAACTCTGTCTCAATACAATAAAGTCTAACAAAGTATGGAAGGCAATACTAAATAAATCTAAGGAAGATACGAGGGAGAAGAATAGGGTTGTGAACGCCATGTAGCTACCTTGTCTACTCCGAAATATTACTGAATGGACAAAATCAATGGTCACTATCGCAACCTGCAACTCCTAGCGGACAAGATGCTGGGAGTAATGGGAGTACGCCAACTCAGTAAGTAATAAAAGTAAATGAAAGTTGAGCAGTAAGAAAACACATAATTTCACGTCATAACACTACAACAAATAGAGTACATTGCCCAAAACAGTACAGAAATCGTTTGTCTCGTAAAACAAAATCAGATTTCAGTAAAACATTTCCTTTTAAAACATCTTTCGATATTTTCAAATAAATGAGGACAACAATGAGTAAAAATGATAGAAACGTAAGTAACACCTTGGGCAAAACATGTACCATAAATCGCCCATCTGGCAAACTATCAACAGAACCAGCCCCTCATGCTACGTCATAATCACTCGTAATCAGCTTCTCTGGCAACAATATGAATCAACAACAACCCTTCGGACTATATCACATTACTCACACTAGGTACCTGCGCTCACTAGGGTGTTCAGACTACGAAGGGGCTCCTACTGTCTAAGTGCTATCACAAGCCATCTCGTGGCATAGTAAATCAAGCCCTCAACCTCTCATATATCACTAATCAATACAACATGTTGCAGCGGAATTTTCGATCCCATGGTTCCTCACGACATAGGCCCTCGACCTCACTCAGTCGAAAACCTCTCAAGCCACTCGGGCAATAGTATCAGCCTAAAATATGATTTAGAGTATCAGAACAGAGTAAATATGGCCGAGTTATGAAATCAGTAAAACAAAACATGACTAAGTATTGATATTAAGTCAAAACTGTGAGGAATAGTAGTAAAAACCTCTAAGGGTCCAAACACTTGGCACAAGGCCCAAATATAGCATTCAACCCAAGACATAATAAGACTTTTCAAAATACAATAGTATCAAATGGTTTTCAATCAAATACGTGACTTAGTAGATGTACGAGACAAACCAAGTCACAATCCCTAATGGTGCACGACCCCACGCTCGTCATCTAGCATGTGCACCACTATAGAGTAGCACCACGATTTGTACCATCAGGACAATCTTTGAAGTCATTACTTACCTCAAACCGGTCCATACTCTAACCCACGGTGCCTTTGCCTTTCGAATCGGCCTCCAAATACTCCGAATCTAACCAAAATCAGTTTCACATTATTTATAACACGCTAAAGGAACAAAGCCCAAGTGAAAATAATCAAATTAATTCGTAATCCCAAAATTGGCCAAGCCATATCGTGGCATAGTAAATCAAGCCCTCAACCTCTCATATATTGCGGCGGAATTTCCGATCCCATGGTTCCTCACAACACTGGCCCTCGACCTCACTCAGTCGAAAATCTCTCAAGCCACTCGGGCAATAGTATCAGCCTAAAATATGATTTAGAGTATCAGAACAGAGTAAATATGGCCGAGTTATGAAATCAGTAAAACAAAACATGACTAAGTACTGATATTAAGTCAAAACCGTGATGAATAGTAGTAAAAACCTCTAAGGGTCCAAACACTTGGCACAAGGCCCAAATATAGCATTCAACCCAAGACATAATAATACTTTTCAAAATACAATAGTATCAAATGGTTTTCAATCAAATACGCGACTTAGTAGATGTACGAGACAAACCAAGTCACAATCCCTAACGGCGCACGACCTCACGCTCGTCATCTAGCATGTGCACCACTATAGAGTAGCACCACGTTTTGTACCATCAGGACAATCTTTACAGTCATTACTTACCTCAAACTGGTCCATACTCTAACCCGTGGTGCCTTTGCCTTTCGAATCGGCCTCAAAATACTCTGAATCTAACCAAAATCGGTTTCACATTATTTATACACGCTAAAGGAACAAAGCCCAAGTGAAAATAATCAAATTAATTCATAAATCCCAAAATTGGCCAAACCCGATCCCCAGGCCCACTTCTCGGAATTCGATAAAAATTACATCACAAGAATCCTTATCCTCCCACGAGTCTATACATACCAAGAACATTAACGATCTCAAATAGCCCCTCAAATCCCAAATTATAGCTCTCCAATTACAAGCCCTAATGCTCCAATTTTAGCCCTTAAATCCCACTAATTTTATATCTAATTAGTTAGAAATCACCATAGAATCGAGTATTGAGTTCAAAAACCTTACCTCCAAATGTTTCTCCTTGAATCCCTCTTCAATTCCTCTCAAAAAGCTTCAAAGCCACTCAAAAATGGTGAGAAATAGGCTAGAAACCGTGAAGATGGCTTTTTATACATTCTACCCAGATGTTTCCTTCATCGTGATCGTGGAAACTGCCTCGCAATCGCGAATCACAAAATTTACTGCTCCTCAACTTACCTTACGCGATCGCGTAAACCTCCATGTGATCGCGAAGCACTGCTTTGCTGCTCACGCTATCGATCACTCAAAACAACACTAAAAGCCGAATCAATCTCGGATTCAAGCCTAAGAACTTATAAACTTTTAATTCCACAAACGACGCCGAAATTTATTAAATCACCTCTGAATGACCAGAAATTTTGCACACCCGTCCCAAATGATACAACAGACCTACTCCAATTTCTAGAATTCCATTTTGACCTCTATATCAAGATTTCCACTACAGATAAGAAAACGCTAAATTTCCAATTTCACCAATTCAATGCTAAATCTACCACGAACCTTCAAAATACATTTCAGTCAAGCTCCTCAATCTCAAATCACCTAACGAAGCTATCCGAACCATCTGAATTCACATCTGAGACCTTTTACACATAAGTCAATATCTGTTTGATTTTTCCAGCTTAAACTTACTCAAAAAAGACTAAGTGTATGATTCCTCTCCATAACTACTCCGAACCGAACCAACTAACCCAATACCAAATAATACAACTGAATAACACATAAAAAAGCGAAAATGGGAGAAATGGGACAGTAACTTATGAAATGGCCAACCGAACCGTTATAATGAGTTAGTGACGGATAAATTCTATAGCGAAACAGAGTATCGCTACTCTTGTTTAGTAACACATTAGCAATAAATTATTAAAAGATTCTGAGACAAACAACAACGTTTATAGTTAATTCCAACTTTTTAGTGTCTTTCCCTTGTTTTGTTTTCGAAGACCTCCATTTAAGTGTGAACACTTCATTTTTGTCGTATTGGCATTTGGTCTTGTCCTAGGTTAACTAGGAGATTTTATAGCCCCACTATAGCCTCAAGAGACGCAATTTAATTCAGTGCCTGTCACCAACAAGTACGAGTAGTTGGTTCTTGCGCTGTCGCTGATACTTCGGAGAATTAATGAAGAAACAATTATTTGCAAGAAAGATTAATGTGGTGACAAGTTAAGTAATTCATATAAATTAGTTAGTTATTCTTTTTATTAAAAAAAGATTTTATTGATAAATATACTGGGAAAAAATTGGATGATTGTGGAGAATAAATGGTTTAGCTTGAGACATGTCAAAGACACTGTCTTTAACGATATTTCGCCCACACCAAGATAAATAATTTTAGGCGTAATTACCAAGAATCAACAAGCTCTTCTAATATAACTAGAAGCTGAAACTACAAAATTTAACGAAAAAAAAAAGCTGAGCACAAAGAAAAGGGAAAAAAAGTTTTAGCTTTGTTATTTCCACTCTATCACATCACAAACACAAGGACACACACATATATAGTCCAAAATAAAATGGACATCTGATGTAAAAAACGTTAGAACCCATTTAATATTCAAATGTCAAAACGTTAAAATCCATTTAGTATTCAAAATGTTTCAAAACGTTAAATCATTTATGTTACAGATTCCATAACTTTTATCACTAAAAGCTATTACTGTGAAACTTATTTAAAGCCAATAGAAAAAGTATCTAAATTAATGTTAGGAAACGGTCCTCCAAGACCATTTTTAATCAGATTCAAATTTGCAAAAAAAAAATAATTAATTTTGATAGTCACTTAATGTTAATAAAATATTATATTTAAATTGATTGATCATATAAAGACCCATTAAAAAAATAATCTAGATATCAATTTAAATATTCTTTTTGAGATATCAAAAAATATTATTATTATTTTAACAATCCCCCACACAGCTCAAAAAGAATATCATAATGAAATTAAAAAGAAATCCTGAATTTTCACAAATGAGCATAACGCGTTGCATCTGCTAAAGTTTAGAACTTTTATGAACCAAGAATTCTTTTGTAAGTTTAGTGTCTTATATCACATTATACTCCTACACACTTTGTTGTTTGTCGCAGTTTTTCGCTAATAGGCCATGCGCGCGCCTGGTTTTTATGAGTGCTCAAGAAATTTCGCCACAAATTTAATAAGAGCGGCCCCACTCTACACTCATATAGGTCCATCCATCAAGTGTATTATGCAGCAGAATACACCACCTATAAAGGCTGTGGATTATTAGATTAAGAGTTTAATAACCCAGGCTCTCATTCCTTTCAGTCTTGCATTACATACATACACACACCAAATGAAGGGATATAATTTAATAGTGCACATTTGATCAACTAATGACTTGTTATTACCCATATGAACCTACTTCATGAGATCTCCAATCACATAGATTGAGTAACCATCATAGTTGATATAACTCAAATTGGCAAAAGTCTCATTCCCGTCGATGTTTCGGATATTAATTTTCTTCTCAAAGATTTAGTCAGAGGATCAGCCATCTTTCAGCAGCTTCTTTATCACATTATGGCTCAATCGAATATGTCTTCTTTTCCCATTAAAGGATTTATTTTTGGTAATGGCTATTGCAGCTTGGCAATCACAATCCATCGACTCAGAAGGTGTCGGTTTAATTCCTAGTGGAATACTCGCCAAAAGGTTCTTTAACCACTCGGCCTCATTGCCAGCTAATTCCAATGCCACAAACTCAGATTCCATGGTAGATCTAGCTAGTATTGTTTGTTTAGCTGATTTCCATGCCACAACAGCTCTACCGAAAGTGAACACATAACTACTAGTGAATTTTATCTCATCTGAATCAGAGATCCAGTTAGCATTACTGTATCCTTCTAGTACAGTGGGAAACCCACTATATTTAATACTATAGTTCATGGTACCTCTTAAATATTTCATTACTCTTACTAATGTATTCCAATGATCATGACTCACGTTTTGAGTATATCTACTCAATCTACACACAACATATGCAATATCAGGTCTAATAAAATTCATCAAATGCATTAGACTATTAATAACTTGAGCATATTATTTTGATCTATAGCATCTCCCTTATTCATTTTTAATTTACAACTAGTATCATAAGGAGTTCTTACAGGTACCACATCAAAATAATCAAATTTTTTAAGAATTCTTTCAACATAATGTACTTGAGTCAACATCAAACTATTGACATCTCTTATAATTTGCATGCCTAAACTAACACTAGCTTCTCCCATGTCTTTCATCTCAAAATTAAAAGACAAGAAAAATTTGGCTTTATATACCAAATCAAGGCTAGAACTAAAAATAAGCATGTCATCCACATAAAGGAAAATAATAACACATGTACCATCTACACATTTTGTATAAACACATTTATCTACTTCAATTGATGAAAAACTATCATTAATCAATAACTGATCAAATTTTTTATACCACTGTTTAGGCGCTTGCTTTAGACTTTATATAGATTTTAACAATTTACATACATTATTTTCTTCTCCAGACACTATGCAACCCTCAGGTTACTCCATGTAAATTTTCTCTTCCAAACCATCATTTAAAATGCAGTTTTAACATCTATTTGGTGAATACAAAGTTTATAAATAGAAGCCAAAGCAAGTAAAACACGAATTGAGGACATTCTAGTTACAGGAGCATAGGTATTAAAATAATCAATATTTTTCTTTTGAGTAAAACCTTTTACAATAAGTCTAGCTTTATATTTATCAATGGAACCATCCGGATTGAGTTTATTCTTAAAAATCCATTTACAACCAATGCGTTTAGATCCCGGAGGTAAATCAACTAAAATCTAAGTTTTATTTTATAAAATCAAATTTAATTATACATCAATAGCTTCTTTCTAAAATGAAGCATCAAACGAAGAAATAACTTCAAATATGTTAAAGGATCATTATTCACATGATAAGTATAAAAATAATTCAAAAGAATTTTCTTTCCTTAGTCTTTTGCTTCTTCTTCTTAAATCTTTACTTTTTGAACAATTGGAATATGTGAAATATTATCACTTAGAATAATAGGAGCATCGAAAATTTTCTAAAATTTTAATGGAAAAATATTTTCAAAAAAATCAGCATTTTTTGTTTCAACTATTATTATTTTCAAGTACGTCACTTTTGACTACTAAAAATCTGTATGTTGCACTATTTTCTGCATACCCAATAAACATACAATCAGATGTTTCAGGTCCTATATTTCTTTTTTTAGAATCAGTCAACATAACTTTAACAAGGCACCCCCAAACTTTCAATTATTTCAAATTCAGTGCATAGCCCTTCCACAACTCATAAAGAGTTTTACCTGTTTTCTTATAAGGAATTCTATTTTGTAAATGATAAGCAGATAAAATAATCCCAAAGATTATTCGGAGCACTAGAACTAACAAGCATGTTATTCATCGTTTCCTTTAATGTCCTATTTTTTCTTTCTGTTACACCATTTGATTGTGGAGAATATGGTGGAGTTATCTCGTGAATTATGCCTTCTTTCTCACAATAATCATTCAACAAAATAAATTCACCACCTCTATCAGATCTAACTCTTTTGATTTTCTTATCTAATTGATTTTCTACTTCAGATTTATAAATTAAAAACTTATCAAAAGCTTCATCTTTATTTCTCAATAAATAAACTTTTGTATATTTAGAAAAATCGTCTATAAAATTCACATAATACTTTTTTACTTCTCTAGTCATAGTTTGTTTCAAATCTCCTAAATCAGTATGAATTAAACTTAATAATTCAGATTCTCTAAATGCTGAAGCACATGATTTCTTAGTTTGTTTAGCTTCTGCACAAATTTCATACTTATCAATATTCGAAAAATTAATATTTGAAATATGACCTTCAGAATGCATTTTTTAATATAAGATAACATGTCTTAATCTAGCATGCCATAAATAAAAAGAATCAATCAAGTAAGCAGAAGTACTAGCATTTTCATTGATAACATTGAGTACAAACAAGACATGGTTATAATAACCCTTGCCCACAAAATTATTATTCTTGGTCAACACGACCTTATCAGATTCAAAAGAAATCTTCACCCCAAATTTTCCTAATAATCCCATAGAGACCAAATTGGCTCGAATACTAGGAACATGCAACGCGTCATTCAATGTCAAAATTTCGCCAGATGTTAGTTTGACAAAAAAACTTTATATTTTTCAAGAACCGGAGTAGTCCTTGAGTCACCAAGATAGACAACTTCTTCTCCCTCCTCAACTTGGGTGTAAGACACAAAGTCTTTTTTGTTAGCGCATATGTGCCTAGTGTGACCAGAATCTAATACCCAATCTTTCACATTGGCCACAAGGTTTACGTGGGAAACAACTGCAGTAGTTATGTCATCCGCTTTGGCTTCAGTTAAATTTACTTTAGCTTTAGCGGGATTGTCATTCTCAACCCTCTTCCAGCATTAAGCAGCATGATGGCCAGGTTTGCCACACACAGAGCAGTTACCTTTTTTCTTGAAGGTTTGATTGTTGGTTTTGGGCTTATAACCATTTCCTTTATCATACATGTTATTTGATTTGTTCTACCGCTTATTGTTCTCCACCGGGTTGGCTCTTATAGCAATATCATTTCCTTTGTTAGTAACAGCTTGCTTGTGATTTGTATTTTTAATTATAATGTGCTTGACCAAGTCCTTTAGCAACAATTGCTTGTGTTTTTGTTTCAATTGTTGTTTGTAGTCACTCCAAGATTTAGGAAGTTTTTCTATAAGCATACCAACAACAAACTGTTCGGGCAGATAAATATCTTCAGATTTAAGATCTTGCTACGACTCAAAATTCACTAATGATCGTGGTGGCGCCGGATACCGCTGTCAGGCAAGCCAACCGAAAAACTTAATTAAATTCTTGTTTTTAATAATTTGAAAACACTTATTTTATACGATTAAACAATACTCAGTATATTCCTCCGAATGAATAATAAAATATTTAAACATCTTTTAAAATTTCTGAATAAACCCAAATACATCCCAGAACCTGGTGTCACAAGTACATGAGAAATTTCTAAGAATAAAAAAAATCGAATCAAGCACAACAGCTGTCCAGAATACAATTGGTCAGAAAAGTAAATAGGATCCCGAGAGAGACTATTCTAGTTGTGGGTCACCGCGAGGAAATACAGCTCACCTAGTCTCCGTGTCAACCATGACGCTATGCCAATAAGTCACTGGTCATGCATAAACCTGTGCAACAAAAATGCACAGAAGTGTAGTATGAGTACGAAAACAACATGTACTCAATGAGTATCCCGTCTAATATCGAAGAAGTAGAGACAAAATGGTCGACTTTGACACTTACTAGTGGTCCAATAATAACTTCAATAATATATTAAATCGTGGATTTCTATGAGCATGATTTAATCCAATAGAAGGAAATGAGTAAATGATTAATTCGTTTATAGGAAATTTCTAAAAAAAAAATTCTTTCCATTATTTATCAAAATACTTTACCATGAATAGGCAATAACAACTTCAATAAGTTAAAGGCAACAATACCAGCATGGGAAAATAAGCACTTTGGGATGTACGACCCGTTCCAATATAAAAGTAAATTGTGCACTGCCGAGGGTCGAACGGCTCGAACCATAGATGCATCAATTATCCCGATCGCGAATCATCCACGTGATGCGATCAAATATAAATAAAAAACACCCCGCTCGCGAATCATCCATGCGACACAGGTACACATAGAAGCATGCATTCAAACAGTCAATCAAGACTTTATTAGAGAAAAATAATTACCCAAAGAAATAGCAATTCTCTGTAACGGTCAAGAAAATGATGTTTATCCTTTTGAAATTTATTTACTGTTTTGATGTGATTTAAGCAATTCAAGCTATCAACAAGTTTACAAATATTTCAAGTATAACCTATTTTTTGGGTCCTAGACTACCCGGACTTAAACATAATAGTAGCTACTCACGGACTCTCGTCACCTCGTGCGTACGTAGCCCCCACAAATAGGAGCACATAACCAATTAATTCATCTATGGGTACATTTCCCTCTTACAAGGTTAGAAAGGAGACTCACCTCGCCCCGAAGTTCCATAACCGGCATTCCACGCCCTTTAGAAGACCCAAATTGATGCAAAAATGCTCCAGACCTAGCCAAAAATTATATAAAACCATTAGTATATGCTAAGGTACTCATTATAATCAAATTTATAACAATTACCAACCCCGATCGAAAAGTTGACAAAACTACCCTCGAACCCATGTGCCCGGTGTTGGAAACACGTTCTCAATGCAATATACTAAAACGTGTGTTCTTTTGCATAGGTTTTGATGAATGACAAACGAAGCGAAAATTGATATATGACGAAGTTCAAGAAACAAGCGCACAATTGATATACAACGAGATTCAAGCTCAAGACAAAGTTTTATAGTTTAATTGAGTCATTCTTAATTGTGATCTTGATCCTACAACTTGACTCGTAACATGGCTTCTCTCATAAAACTATTTTCCAAAATCATGCATATTTAATTTAATGTCAAATGATTTTGAATCATGCATATTTACAGTAGTCAAAATTATTTTTAGACATGCCTTAAAAATCTGGACTAAGATAATCGATTATGTACTTATGATAATCGATTGTTTTAAGCCAAGACTGCATGACAATCGATTGTGAACTAATGACAATCGATTGTGAGTAAGACAGTGAGCATCAGGTTTTTCAAACCTGCATGACAATCGATTGTGAACTAATGACAATCGATTGTGACTGAGGCAGTGTCCATCAAAGTTTTTCAAAACTCAGAATAATCGATTATGAACTAATGGTAATCGATTATGTTGAGACAGTGTCTTCCAGTGATTTTCAAATTTATTAAATAATCGAACATTGGACAATCAATTGTCAAAGAGACAGTGTCTAAAATGTTTTTTAAAAACTGATAAGTAATCGATTGTTGACTTTGTGCAATCGATTGTGAAGCTGACCGTTGTCGTAAAGTTTTCAAATACCGTCAGGTAATCGATTATTGATTCTGTATAATCGATTGTTTTGGTTAAAATCCGGAAAAGATTTTTTGAACGTTATTGGGTAATCGATTATTGATTTTGTATAATCGATTGTTTTGATTAAAATCCAGAAAAGATTTTTTGAACGTTGCTGAGTAATCGATTGTTGATTCTGGACAATCGATTGTTTGTGGTAAAATCAGGAAAGGATTTTTTGAACGTTGCCAGTAATCGATTATGGATTGTAAGTAATCGATTATCAAGCGTAAAATCTGGGATTGAATTTTGATCTGACTGGCAGACAATCGATTGTTGGGGTTTGACAATCGATTGTCAGTGAGTAAAATCAGCAACTCTTAATTGGCAATTAGGCAACGGTAATGCCAAGTTTTTCAACTATAAATACAGCTTCATTTCAGTGTTTTAAACACAACAACATACTACAACTGGTCATTACATTGCTATAAGCTTGCATACTTTTGTTTATCATTTTATATTCAATTTCATAAAGCTTTTGAGAGCCATATTCTTGTCCAAAGTTGTTGTGATCTAGAGCTTACTTCTTTTACTCATATCTACTCATTAAGGAGTATTTTGTTTGAGTGCTTAGTGTTTTATACACTTGTAAGAGAATTGTGATTCTCTTGTTGTAAGGAACTTGTGTTTTCCTTGGTTGAAGTCTTGGAGTGTTGTATCTCCGAGCAAAGGTGTTAAGGCTTGTGTCCTTAAGTTGTAAAGGTTTGTTGAGCACCTGTAAGCTTAACAAGTTAGTGGAAAATCTCGAGAGAGTCTCTCGGGGACTGGACTAGCCACGTGTTGTGGTGAACCAGAATATATCGGTGCGTTCTTTCCTTTTTGTTTATTTAACGCACTTATTTATTTCATGCAAATTTTAATTTCCGCAAGTTTACGCTAAATTTCATTATAACGCTATTCACCCCCCCTCTAGCGTTAAGCGTATTTTCTAACAATTGGTATCAGAGCCATACTCTCTGAAGACTTAACAGTTTGAGAGAACCATCCATGGCTTCTACTCGTGACTCTTTTGCAGGAATTGATGAAGGACAGTGCTCCACACGACCACCTCTATTCAACGGTACAAATTACACGTACTGGAAGGAGAGGATGAAGATCTTCGTTCAGTCCAATAGCTTTCACATTTGGAAGGTGATAATGAAGGGAAACTAAATTCCAACAAAGAAGGTGGAAAACGAATGGGTTCCCAAGTCCGAGGATGAGTATGACGCGGATGACATCCGAAAGGTTCAAAATAATGCTAAAGCAATTAATTTATTATATTGTGCTGTTAATGCTGACGATTACAGGAAAATATCGTGTTGCACAACGGCAAAGGAGATGTGGGACAAGCTAGAAGTTACATACGAAGGTACGGACCAGGTAAGGGAAGCAAAAATTGATTTCCTAACCCATTCTTATGAATTATTTCACATGAAGGAAGGTGAAAAGGTGGACGAAATGTTTGAGCGATTTTCAATAATCGTAAATGACCTACATGCTCTCAAGAAAACATTCACGGATAGAGAGCTCGTTTGAAAAATTCTTAGAAGTCTCACACCGGCATGGAGATCAAAGGCCGATGCAATTCAAGAATCCATTGGCGTTTCAAACGTCACCATCGACGCACTAAGAGGTAACCTTAAGACCTATGAATCTACTATTCTTAACCCTTTTGTTGATGATCAAAGGAGGCAAAGAATAGCTCTAAAGGCGAGCACAAGCCAACCACAAATTGATGAGGAAGGAGACAACGAGTTTGGACTCGTTATCAAAAGATTTCAAAAGTTCATGCGCAAGGAGTATGAACGCAAGGGAAAAAAGCAAGGCGAACAAATCAAGTGCTATGAATATGGTGAAACCGGGCACATCAAATCAAATTGCCCAAACATCAAAAAGGAGAAGAAACCTTTTAAAAAGCAACGTGCATACATTTCTTGGGGAGGCGACTCCGGAGATGAGTCAAGCGAAGGAGAAGAAGACGAAGCAGCAAATCATTGCCTTATGGCACAAGAAGACAACAAAGATGAGGTATGTCAAATCTCGTCTAAAAACTTCTTTACTCTTGAAGAAATGCGAACTGCTTTTGATGAATTATATGCTGAGTTTATTATGGCTTCAAAAACTGTTAAGGGCATAAAGAAAATGCTTCATTAAAAGAAAAGGATTTTCAAAAACAACTTTCTTTGAAAGAAAAGGATTTAGAAAAACTGGTTTTAGAAAATGAAAAACTTAACAAGTTTTTTGGAAAAGAAGCACCGATAAGCCCGAAAATTCTACTAAAAATTGTTCTTCTTGCTTGCATCTCAAAAATGAGGTAGATAGACTCAACGGTACCTTAGATAAGTTTAATTCTTCCCACAAGAATTTGAATGAGGTCCTTGTAAATTTGAAATCAACCAAGCATGGCATAGGATTTAAGAATGAGGTTAAAGAAAAGGTTGAAGCCAAACCCCTACCACCTAAGGCTCAACCTAGGACTAATAAAACAAATGCTTATCCTAGAAATAGCAATCCTAGAACCAATATGCATGCTAGACAAAATGTTGAACATTTTAGGAGACCTAGAATTGACTTACCACCTAGAAATAGTTACCCTAGAAATGATGCATATTTTAGGCCAAATGTTGAACCTTTGAGAAGACCTAGAAATGGTCTTCAACCGAGAAACAATCACTCTAGAAATGCTGCCCATCCTAGAGCTCATAGTAGGAGAAATAATTCTCATGAAATGCGAAATAGTCATAGTGTTCAAAATAGATCCGTCTAGTTATTATGAACCTAGAAGGATGCATAACCCAAATGTGACTTGTCATTATTGTAGACGTATTGGTCATATTGCTCCTGCATGCTTTACACGTCATAGACATATTACTCAATCGCATCATTATAATATGCCTAACCCCCAAGGACCCAAGATGGCATGGGTACCTAAAGAACATTAATTTGTTTTGTAGGTGTGCTTGAACGGATCAAATGTACTATGGTACCTTGATAGTGGATGCTCCAAGCATATGACAGGAGATGAATCCAAATTCCTTCAACTTAGAGCACAAAGAAGGAGGAAGTGTTATCTTCGGTGATAACAATAAAGAAAAGATCATCGGCATCGGCTTGGTCGGTAAGGATAAAAATTCCTCTATTAAGCATATATTACTTGTTAAAGGATTAAAGCATAATCTCTTGAGCATAAGCCAATTGTGTGACAAAGGAAATCTTGCTTTATTTGATTCGGATGAGTGCTTAGTGTTCAGACGTAGTGATTTCAAAATTATCCTCCGTGGTTTTAGAGTGGATAATATTTATATGGTTGATCTTGCTAATTCCTCACCCGATTATGTTGATTGTCTAATGAGTAAAGAGGATGATACTTGGCTATGGCATCGTAGAGTAGCACATATCAATATGCATCTTTTGAACAAATTGATTTCTCAAAACTTAGTTGTTGGTCTTCCCAATTTAAAATTTGAAAATGACTCTATTTGTGACTCGTGTCAAAAGGGGAAGCAAACAAAAGCATCTTTCAAATCTAAAAACATTGTTTCAACTTCTAGACCATTGCAATTGCTTCATATGGATTTATTTGGTCCCTCTCGCATTGAAAGTCTAGGAAGAAATAAATATGCTTTTGTGATTGTTGATGATTACTCGAGATTTACTTGGACTTTATTTCTTGCCAATAAAAGTGATGCTTTTCAAAATTTTAAATATTTTCTTAAGCGTGTTCAAAATGAGAAAGAAACAACCGTCACTTCAATTAGAAGTGATCATGGGGGAGAGTTTGATCACAATCTCTTTGCGGACTTTTGTGACGAACTCGGAATCGAGCATACCTTTTCCGCTCCACGTACACCACAACAAAATGGGGTGGTGGAAAGGAAAAATAGGTGTCTCGAAGAGATGGCTAGAACCATGCTCGACGAAGCTAAGATACCCAAACATTTTTGGGCGGACGCCGTGAGTACCGCTTGCTATGTTCTAAATAGAGTAGTAATTCGGCCGATACTCATGAAAACCCCCTATGAACTTTATAAGGGTAGAAAACCAAATATTTCCTATTTTAGAGTTTTTGGTTGCAAATGTTTTGTTCATAACAATGGCAAAGACCAATTGGGTAAATTTGATGCTAAGTCGGATGAAGGTATTTTCATTGGATATTCCTCACGTAGTAAAGCATATAGGGTCTTTAATAAAAGAACCCAAATTGTGAAGGAATCCCCTCATGTTGTATTTTCCGAAAATAATGCTCGCTTGGCGAGAAAGGATTCCGGTTTTGATCTTGCAGGTATCTTAGACAGCTTGAAAGACAAAATACAAGAGGAACCACCCAAGGAAAATAAAGATGAAACTGAGGAACAACCAACGGAAGAAGCGCCACAATTGAAAAAAGAAACAAAAGTGCCAAATGAGTGGAGGACGATCAAAGATCACCCTCTTGAACAGGTAATTGGCAACGTTGGAGACAAGGTAAGTACCCGAAACTCTCTCAAAAATACCTTAGAACATACTGCTTTTGTTTCTCAAATTGAACCCAAAACCATCTCAGAAGCAATTGGGGATGAATTTTGGACCTTGGCAATGCAAGAGGAGCTTAACCAATTCGAACGCAATGACGTTTGGGATTTGGTGCCAAGACCCGAAGGTCATACCATAATTGGTACGAAATGGGTTTTTCGCAATAAACTAGATGAAAATGGTATAATCACTAGAAACAAAGCAAGGCTTGTAGCAAAAGGCTATAATCAAGAATAGGGTATTGACTATGAGGAAACATATGCTCCCGTAGCTAGATTAGAAGCTATTCGCTTATTGCTTGCATTTGCCTCTTCTATGAATTTCAATTTATATCAAATGGATGTGAAAAGTGCTTTTCTAAACGGTTTTATTCAAGAAGAAATTTATGTTGAACAACCCCCCGGTTTTGAAGATTTTAAATCTCCCGATCATGTTTTCAAACTCAAAAAGGCTCTTTATGATTTAAAACAAGCTCCCCGAGCTTGGTATGAAAGATTGAGTAAGTTTCTTTTGGAAAATGATTTCATTAGGGGGAAAGTTGACACAACTCTCTTTGTTAAGCATAAAAACAATGATATTTGGTTAGTTCAAATACATGTAGATGATATTATATTTGGTGCTACTAACAATGTTTTATGCAAGGAATTTTCCGATTTAATGACAAGCGAATTTGAGATGTCTATGATGGGTGAGTTAACATTCTTTTTGGGATTACAAGTAAAGCAAATGAAAGAAGGTACATTCATTTGTCAAACCAAATATTGCAAAGAATTGCTGAAACGATTTGAGATGAACAATGCAAAAGAAATGGCAACTCCCATGAGCACATCCGATCATCTAGACAAAGATGAGAAAGGTAAGGAAGTCGACACCAAAAAGTATCAAGGTATGATTGGCTCTCTTCTTTATCTTACTGCTAGTCGTCCGGACATCATGTTTAGCGTGTGCTTATGCGCTCGTTATCAATCGTGTCCGAAGGAGTCTCACCTTACTGCGGTAAAACGGATTTTAAGGTATCTTGTTGGTACTACAAATGTGGGTCTATGGTACCCCAAAGGCTCTTCATGCCAACTTGTTGGCTATTCCGATTCCGATTTTGCTGGATGCAAATTGGACCACAAGAGCACTAGTGGCACTTGCCATTTGCTCGGTAGCTCTCTCGTTTCTTGGTTTAGCAAGAAACAAGTAAGTGTTGCGTTGTCCACAACCGAGGCTGAATATGTAGCCGCAGGGAGTTGTTGCGCTCAAATCCTATGGATGAAACAACAACTCTTGGACTATGGCCTAAGTCTTAATCATATCCCTCTTAGATGTGATAAAACTAGTGCCATATGCTTGACGAAGAACCCCGTTCTTCATTCGCGAACGAAACACATTGAAATTAGACATCATTTTATTAGAGATCACGTTCTCAAAGGCGATGTCCAAATTGAATTTGTTGAAACCAAAAACCAATTGGCAGACATCTTTACAAAGCCTTTAGAGAAAGAGTCCCTCTTCCGAATTCGCAGTGAACTCGGGATCCTTGACTCCACGTTGATCTAAGTCATGCATTGCATTTTTTTTACATGATTTCTAACTTGAGCGTCGGAGACGTCTAATTCTTTTTTTGCAGGTATCTCCCTAAAAGTAGGGGGAATTATAAAGCATGACGCGCAAGAATCGAGCCTTCTTCAGAAAAATCTGTTTCCCTCATCTAATAATCGATTATCTCGTATCAATAATCGATTGTAATGCTATCATTTGAGCTATTATACTCTCTTTAAATAATCACACCTTCTTTCCAATAAATAAACAAGGTTTATTTCATCTTTGGCATCTTATTATTATTTTTGCTAATGGCAAAAGGGGGAAGATAACGGGTATGATGCACTCTCAAGTTAAAAGCTTAAATT
This sequence comes from Nicotiana benthamiana, assembly GCA_034376525.1. Taxonomy (NCBI): domain Eukaryota; kingdom Viridiplantae; phylum Streptophyta; class Magnoliopsida; order Solanales; family Solanaceae; genus Nicotiana; species Nicotiana benthamiana. Next base: position 57,238,856 of record CM067330.1, on the reverse strand, counting down.
GAGGGGGAATTCTCAAATTGAGGGGGAACAAATTGCATACTTGTTGCATGTATATACTTGTGTTCTTTTGTATAGGTTTTGATGAATGGCAAACGAAGCAAAAATTGATATATGACGAAGTTCAAGAAACAAGCGCACAATTGATATACAACGAGATTCAAGCTCAAGACAAAGTTTTATAGTTTAATTGAGTCATTCTTAATTGTGATCTTGATCCTACAACTTGACTCGTAACATGTCTTCTCTCTAAAACTATTTTCCAAAATCATGTATATTTAATTTAATGTCAAATGATTTTAAATCATGCATATTTACAGTAGTCAAAATAATTTTTAGACATGCCTTAAAAATCTGGACTAAGATAATCGATTATGTACTTATGATAATCGATTGTTTTAAGCCAAGACTGCATGACAATCGATTGTGAACTAATGACAATCGATTGTGAGTAAGACAGTGAGCATCAGGTTTTTCAAACCTGCATGACAATCGATTGTGAACTAATGACAATCGATTGTGACTGAGGCAGTGTCCATCAAAGTTTTTCAAAACTCAGAATAATCGATTATGAACTAATGGTAATCGATTATGTTGAGACAGTGTCTTCCAGTGATTTTCAAATTTATTAAATAATCGAACATTGGACAATCGATTGTTAAAGAGACAGTGTCTAAAATGTTTTTCAAAAACTGATAAGTAATCGATTGTTGACTTTGTGCAATCGATTGTGAAGCTGACCGTTGTCATAAAGTTTTCAAATACCCTCAGGTAATCGATTATTGATTCTGTATAATCGATTGTTTTGATTAAAATCCGGAAAAGATTTTTTGAACGTTATTGGGTAATCGATTATTGATTTTGTATAATCGATTGTTTTGATTAAAATCTGGAAAAGATTTTTTGAACGTTGCTGAGTAATCGATTGTTGATTCTGGACAATCGATTGTTTGTGGTAAATCTGGAAAGGATTTTTTGAACATTGCCAGTAATCGATTATGGATTGTAAGTAATCGATTATCAAGCGTAAAATCTGGGATTGAATTTTGATCTGACTGCAGACAATCGATTGTTGGGATTTGACAACCGATTGTCAGTGAGTAAAATCAGCAACTCTTAATTGGCAATTAGGCAACGGTAATGCCAAGTTTTTCAACTATAAATACAGCTTCATTTCAGTGTTTTAAACACAACAACATACTACAACTGATCATTACATTGCTATAAGCTTGCATACTTTTGTTTATCATTTTATATTCAATTTCATAAAGCTTTTGAGAGCCATATTCTTGTCCAAAGTTGTTATGATCTAGAGCTTACTTCTTTTACTCATATATACTCATTAAGGAGTATTTTGTTTGAGTGTTTAGTGTTTTATTCACTTGTAAGAGAATTGTGATTCTCTTGTTGTAAGGAACTTGTGTTTCCTTGGTTGAAGTCTTGGAGTGTTGTATCTCCGAGCAAAGGTGTTAAGGCTTGTGTCCTTAAGTTGTAAAGGTTTGTTGAGCACCCGTAAGCTTAACAAGTTAGTGGAAAATCTCGAGAGAGTCTCTCGGGGACTGGACTAGCCACGTGTTGTGGTGAACCAGAATATATCGGTGCGTTCTTTCCTTTTTGTTTATTTAACGCACTTATTTATTTCCTGCAAATTTTAATTTCTGCAAGTTTACGTTAAATTTTATTATAACGCTATTCACCCCCCCTCTAGCGTTAAGCGTATTTTCTAACACCCGGAATCCGAAATTTTCGAGGATAAATGTCTTCCATAACCGTACGAACTCAAATATATATTTTATTCTCAATTCCATGCCCAAAATCGTGGTGAAAATCCAAAATTCTCAATTTCTAGGTTTTTCTTTAAAACCCCAAATTCTCCTTTAGATTCTCATGAATTTGATGTTAAATCTAGGGTATAATCACAAAATATAATTTAAACTTAGTTAGAGGAACTTATACAATGATTTGATATGAAAATCCACTCTAAACAATCGCCCACTCTCGGACCTATGGCTCAAAATATGATAAAATGAAGCAAAATTCGAGTTACACAGCTAAAATCAAGTTGCATATGTTGCATTTGCGATCCAATTGCGAACCCTCGCAAAAGCAAAAAAAGCCTTCGCAATTGTAAACAAATAGCGGCTGGAAAGGGCCGCATTTGCGATAAAAAGTTCGCAATTGTGAACTAGGAATCACAATTGCGATGAATATGTTCTCAATAGCGACCATACAAAAAGCAACAGTTTTTCCAACACAAAAATGAGCATAACTTCCTTATACGATGTCCAAATTTGAGGATTCTTTTGCTATGACTCCAAAATTTTAATACAAAGCTAATGGTTCAATAAAAACTTAATTTGGAGCTCATTGGCTTAATATGGTACCCCTTCATGTCCAAACAAACGACGTTGAAACATCAAATAAGAGCGCGATACAACCCGAAACACACCCGAGGCCCCCGGGACCCCGACCAATCACACCAACCAGTCCTAAAACACATTTCGAACTTTCTCGAGGCCTCAAATCACATCAAACAATGCTAAAATCATTAGTCATCCCCCAATCCAAGCTTTATGAACTTTAGAACTTCCAACTTCTACTTTCGATGCTTAAACCTATCATATCACGTCCGATTGACCTCAAATTTTGCACACAAGTTATATTCGGCATTACGGACCTACTCCAACTTTCGGAATCGGATTCCAAACCCGATATCAAAAAGTCCACTTTCGGTCAAACTTCTCAAAAACCCTCAGATTTCTATCTTTAGCCAAATGGCTCCAAAATGACCTATGGACCTCCGAATTCACTTCTGATTGAGCTCCCAACTCCAAAACCACAATACGGAGCTGCTCCCAGACTCGGACCAAACAGACATCGATATCACTGAAATGCACTTCAACCCAAACTTATAAAATTTCTTTCAAAATGCTACTTTCCACAATAGGCGCCAAAACGCTCTCGGGTCATCCAAAACCCGGTCCTGGCATACGCCCAAGTTCGTAATCATCATATGAACCTGCTGGAACCTTCAGATCCCTATTCCGAGGTCGTTTACTCAAAGTTCTAATCCTAGTTAATTCTTTCAACTTTAAGCTACCAAATCAACTCTGAACTTCCCGAAACTTAATTCCGATCACGCGTACAAGTCATAATACCTGAAATGAAGCTGTGCATGGCCTCAGAGTGCTGAACGACGCGCTAGAGCTCAAAACGATCGGTCTGGTCGTTACATTCTCTCACACTTAAACGTACATTCATCCTCGAGCGTGCTGAGAACTACACTGAAGTAGTCTGAAATCACGATTTAACTTTTCATGCACTTTCCCGTTCCACCACAACTTAGTTGAGCACATCAGCTCGATCATTTCTGAAGATATTTCCTTTTATTCAAGCAAATAAGCCTTAGAGCCCAATTCTAACATTTGGAATTCTATGCTCGGTCTGTTTCCAACATAAATCACCATATCAATCACTACACATTGTACCCAAACATGGTTGCATAACTTTGTTGAATTCACACGTAGCATCACTTTACTCACCAGACCACAATAACATTTTCTGATCAACTTAGTCAAAATTCCACGAATTTGATACTCCCATTGCACCTCATTACATACACAGGTCTTACTACAACTCTTACAGTGCTGCCATAATGGAAGAGATGTGCAGAAATTCATAATCAACTGTCGAGTCAACCAATCATTAAGTCTATACTTCTGACAAGAAACATTACCTCATTCTAAACCAAATAATGATCTTTGCTCCTTAATATATTTCACGTAATCAGATTGCACTGATCCTAAATCCAATAATCTCGTCTCATCCAGTACGAACTGCTCAGGCAATAATCCACCCGGACATGACCAAAAGTCCCATATTAAGCCACAATGTGCCAATAGGCTACCAATTATAATGCGATACAAAAAGGAAAATGAACCCTGAAAAGTAATTTCAATTACCCCGCTCGCGAATCATTCATGCGACGCGGGCGCAAAACTAATATGAGCTTCCTTCAGAAAATAGGAAACAGAACACAATAAACAGATATAGGGAATTGTACTGAACATCACACAGTTGCGGTGCGCAACCCGATCTGCGCAATCATAACCATGGCGGAGTGCCACCCGATCCACACAACATAACTATGGCGGCGTGCCACCCGATCCAAATAACGTACCCATGGCGGCGTGCCACCCGATCCACACATGGAACTCACATAAAGAGATGTACATCGAGCTAAATTGCTCATTACAACAAATACTGAATATCGATCATAAACATGCTAAGTGCATAATACAATTCCTTGGGGAGACATATAATGCTATAATGCACAAACTCGTGCACAAGTGAAGTGCGAGATATGATCTGAATCTCAAGAGCCATCCTGCTCATATACCTCATCTCTATGCGGAACCTCAATACATAAGAATTCACCAAGCCATCTTACAACCCGCACGATGCAATACATCAGTATATAAAATAGCTGACAACAAAATAACACCTCGACTCCCTTCCATAAGGAACGTATTGCTGAGATTAACACATATGGCTTGATATAAAGCACCTGTTCACATTTAAATCAATCTACTAATCTCAAGGCGATTTCGGATTGCACCAACTAGGCTAATAACATTTCAAAGGTCCATAATCCCATTTTCTTATAGCACATAAGAACAACCCTCATAACTGGATCGAACCTCCACAGTCCATAACCTAATCAACAGAGTGCCCTCCGGGCATAAATTCTCAAATTACTGATATTACCACAATCCTCGTACTTGGTTTAAATCTTTAATCAATCAAGTGACTACATATTACACTTATACAATCTTCCTATGGGACACACTCCCACAACCTTCCGAAATGAATAGCGAGTCCGCACATCCAAACCATCGGTCGCACTAATGCTAAAAAGCGATCAAGAATCCTTAACCAGGATGCAAAGAGTTTTTCACAAAACACCGATCTCATGTGATACTGACGGCAATACCAACTCACTTTAAACATCGAAACTCCTTTCATGCTCATCCGAGCTCGTGACATCCTTGTCAGCACCGAACTACAACCTTGATCCTCACTTCAAATTCCGTACCACTCACTGCACCCAATATGCCAATAAAAGCTTTTCACTAGACTCACTTTAGGAGAACCATAGAAACACACAGGTAAATTCTCATAACCGTAGTACAAGCAAACATATAAGTAGTGTTCAAAGCCACCATTGCCCTTCTGGGACCTGCCTACATATAACAGGCCATAACAGAAGAATGCTTCTAACAACATTAATTACGGTGACCAACAAGCCTCATACGTACCGCCACAAATCATATGCATAACCTGATCACGCTGAAGGAACTGACCTCTACCACCAATACGCCAACTCAACTATGGTTAACCAATATATCTTCCTTCGATTTACCTCGATTGACTTAGTAATAACAATAAATCCTTTCAACACATAACATACTCTATCCACACTCACCCCGAGTGATCTGGAACCGCGAGACCATGCTTCCTCAAATCCCATGAACCATTTCATACCTTCCTTGTGCGCACATTTGCAACCCCAACTGATATGCCCACTCTGCTAATCCTCTTACGAATCTGAAGTCCTTTCTCATCTTTCTCTCAAGTGCTACATTGCAAGTCAAAACATCATAGAACATTCTAGGCATCCACTCATAAGCTGCTACAAAAGCTTGATTGTTAACTGTACTTATAGGCTCGAAATCATTAGGCACCATACTTTACCTCTTTTTGAATCCATTAGGACCGTTGTTGAGAGCCACCCACTATGACTTGGTCCCGAAAATAATCAACTCCTTATATCTTATAACACATGAATACTCTCTCGACGAGGCACCCGACGGAATCACTCCCCTCGAAATCAACATCCATACAAGGCATAAGTCCGGAATCCTTCCCCAAGTCTGAACATGAGCCAATAAGGCCAACCATAGCACCCTTTAAAATTTCCTCTGCTCAAATCACCACTTATGTTCTTTTTCCGTAGCCGAAATAACCTAGTAATATGCTAACAACCAGAAAACCTTGCAAGTGGTTAACCATGCAACCCAATCATAGGTGTGGGACTCTCCCACATAGCTTGAAGCATCTATTACACAACTATGGAACTCATCGGGATTCCTTATCTCTTATTGATATAACCTTGCGCAATCAACCTCCTGAATTCTCAGATTCTTTCTATAAAACCCCCCTTTTATACTCTGAATCATCAACAACATTCGCACAACCGATCTCTTTGCTGTACATTAGCCCATACTTTCAATTTAACCCATAGACTTCAATCACCAGCCACTAAAATCCCAAATCGTTCCAAACTCTCCTTAAGATGCATAATCATCCTACTACCAAGCACATATGCAACATCCGCCACTCTCCCACTTTGGTGGAACTCATCTCTTTAATCGAGTACTCGACCCTTGGCCCCTTATACTCGACCTTCTAGAATTTTTAACCACCACCTTTCACTTCCCACATGTCTTTCTCATCCTTTGCTGCTCAGTTGTTGCCTTTATAAAATCTATCTTCATAGCACTTGTACCCACCATCGCTACTAATTTTATACCTTTTTGAAGATCATCTTTCTCGAGCCGTCGACATTAGAAAAGCCAATTCAATCCTGAGCTACCGCACCCTGCGATATCTGACAACCGTATTTTCAATACTATTTAACAATAGCTTGCCCTAAAGGCGAATTATAGAAGGTCATAACACCAGCGAGCTTAGTATATTCGATAAGGATAATGGAACCTCATCATAGAAGAAAAAATCCACCACGCCCACAAATACCAAGTCATGTTACCCTATCAATCCAAACCTGAACACTCTCAGCCTGATTGCCTCTTCCCCGTCGGGAATAAAATACCTAATCTCTAAAGCATGCACTGGGTAAACTTCCCATCAAGTCATTCACTGCCCCGACATGTAGGCTAATGTCCTACCATCATATCAATACTGCGGAATAATCGCTCATAAGCATCAATGCAACCTGTACCTAGCCTCAAGGCTCTCAAAAGTACTGCTACTGAGCCGAAACAACAGAATATCCTTCTACAAGGTGACGATAACAACATAAATGACCCCGCAGGAAGAAACGCCCACACCACATTCGTAGTTCCACTACAATTCTTCAATTCTCGATTTTTAACAAGCGCTTTGCATCGCATAAGATTGAGTAGGAAGGAAACAAAGGCATAAGCCTCACAGGAATCAAATCGCACGATAAGAAATCAAGGAGGGAAGTACTCCTAACAGCCCTGTAGCCTCCCGAAGATAATTACAGACGTCTCTGTATCGATCCGCGAGACACTACTAGACTTGCTTATGACTCGTGAGACCTACGGGAACCTAGAGGTCTGATAAATTGTTGTCACGACCCAAAATCCACTAAGGGTCGTGGTGGCGCCGGACATCACTGTCAGGCAAGCCAACTGAAAAACTTAATTAAATTCTTGTTTTTAATAATTTTGAAAATACTTCTTTTATATGATTAAAACAATACTCAGTATATTCCTCCAAATGAATAATAAAATATTTAAACATCTTTTAAAATTTCTGAATGAATCCAAATACATCTCAGAATCCGGTGTCACAAGTACATGAGTAATTTCTAAGATTAAAATAGAAAACGAATAAAGCACAACAGCTGTCCGGAATACAAGTGGACAGAAAAGTAAATAGGATCCTGAGAGAGACTATACTAGCTGCGGGTCACCTCGAGGAAATACAGCTCACCTAGTCTCCGTGTCAACCATGATGTTGTGCCAATAAGTCACCAGCCATGCACAAACATGTGCAACAAAAATGCACAGAAGTGTAGTATGAGTACGAAAATAACGTGTACTCAATGAGTATTCTGTCTAATCTCGAAGAAGTAGAGACGAGATGATCGACTTCGACACTTACTAGTGATCCGATAATAATGTCAATAATACATTAAATCGTGGATTTGTATGAGCATGATTTTAATCCAATAGAAGGAAACGAGCAAACAATTAATTCGTTTATAGGAAATTTCTGAAAAAAAAATTCTTTCCATTATTTATCCAAATAATTTACCATGAATAGGCAATAAAAACTTCAATAAGTTCAAGGAAACAGTACCAGCATGCGCAAATAAGCTCCGTGGGATGTACGGCCCGATCAATATAAAAGTAAATTGTGCAATGTCGAGGGTCGAATAGCTCGAACTATAGATGCATCTATTACCCCGCTCGCGAATTATCCATGTGACGCGGTCAAATATAAATAAACAACACCCCGCTCGTGAATCATCCATGCAACGCAGGTACGAAATATATAATCTATTCTCAATTCCATACCCAAAATCATGATCAAAATCCAAAATCTCAATTTCTAGATTTTGCTTTAAAACGCCAAATTCTCCTTTAGATTCTCATGAATTTGATGTTAGTTCTAAGGTATAATCACAAAATATTATTGAAAATTAGTTAAAGGAACTTACCCAATGATTTGATACAAAAATCCACTCTCAAAAATCACTTACTCTCGGATCTAGGGCTCAAAATATGATAAAATGAAGCAAAAACTCGAGTTACACAGCTAAAATCAAGCTGTAGATGTCGCATTTGTGATCCAGGGTTCGCAATTACGAACCATCATAAAAGCGAAGAAAGACTTCGCAATTGCAAACAAAGAGGGGCTGGAAAAGGTCGCATTTGCGATAAAAAGTTCGCAATTGCGAACTAGGCATCGCAATTGTGATGAATATGTTCGTAATTGCGACCACACCAGAAGCAACTGTCTTTCCAGGAAAAAAATAAGCATAATTTTCTTATACGATGTACAAATTCGATTCTATTACTCCAAATTTCGATACGAATCTAATGGTTCAATAAAAACTTATTTGGAGCTCATTTTCTTAATATGGTACCCCTTTATGTCCAAAGAAACGACGTTGAAACATCAAATAAGAGCGCGATACAACCCGAGGCCCCTAGGACCCCGACCAATCACACCAACCAGTCCCAAAATACATTTTGGACTTGTTCAAGGCCTCAAATCACATCAAGCAATGCTAAAATTATGAATCAACCCCCAATCTAGCTTTACGAACTTTATAACTTCCAACTTCCACTTTCGATGCTTAAACGTATCAAATCATATCCGATCGACCTCAAATTTTGCACACAAGTCATATTCAACATTACGGACCTACTCCAACTTTTGGAATCAGATTCCGACCCCGATATCAAAAGGTCCACTTTCGGTCAAACTTCTCAAAAACCTTCAAATTTCTATCTTTAGCCAAATGGCTCCAAAATGACCTACGGACCTCTGAATTCACTTCTGATCGTGCTCCCAACTCCAAAATCTCAATACGGAGCTGCTCTGAGACCCTGAATCCCAAACGGACATTGATATCACTGAAATGCATTTCAACCCAAACTTATGAAATTTCTTTAAAAATGCTACTTTCCGCAATAGGCACCAAAACGCTCCTGGGTTGTCCAAAACTCGATCCGAACATACGCCCATGTCCAAAATCATCATACGAATCTGCTGGAACCTTCAAATCCCGATTCTGAGGTTGTTTACTCAAAATTCTAATCCTAGTTAATTCTTTCAACTTTAAGCTTTCGAAATAAGAATTCTCTTTCCAAATCAACTTTGAACTTCCCGAAACTTAATTCCGACCACGCGTACAAGTCATAATACCTGAAATGAAGTTGTTCATGGCCTCAAGTTGCTGAACGACGTGCTAGGGTTCATAATGACCGGTCGGGTCGTTACAGATCTTCAATCAACTTCTGATATTCGTTGATTTGTGCAGTTATGTCCTTGTCCTCTGTTATCTCCCATTTGTAGTAGTTTCCAATTACAAAATTTTGTTTAGTAGCATCTTCAGCAGTGTACTTTGTTATCATTGACTCCCATATTTATTTTTCCTCCTTGTAGGAAACATAGACATCGAACAATTCGTTAGAAAGGGTAAATTTACAGTATGTCTATATACCTTATTAGCATGAACCCATTGATCCATCTGAATGGAAGTTGATTCAGTTGGCTTAGGATCAGTAAGTGCAAAAGAAACTCCATGCATATCCAAAATAGAATGCAACCGTTCCTACCAACGCTTAAAATTATCTCCACCAAAAACCTCAATTTTTAAAACATCAGGAAAAGGTTTGGCATAGGTAATTGGTGATGGAACACCAACAGAAATAGTTGGTGCAGCAGGTGTGGTAGCATTAACAACAACATTAGCATCATTATTCTCCATAATAACTATGTGAAAATATCCTTAAGATTATTGGAAAAAAATTGGATGACTATGGAGAATAAATGATTTAGCTTGAGGCGTGTCAAAGACACTATCCTTAAGGATATTTCGCCCACATCGAGATAAATAATTTTAGGCGTATCCCCCAGGATGCAACAAGCTCTTCTAGTATAACTAGGAGCTAAAATAACAAAGTTTAACGACAAGAAAATCCAGCACAAAGAAAAGGGAAGAAAAGTAAGCAACTCCATGCATATCCAAAATAGAATGCAACTGTTCCTAGCAACGCTTAAAATTATCTCCACCAAAAACCTCAATTTTTAAAACATCAGGAAAAGGTTTGGCATAGGTAATTGGTGATGGAACACCAACAAAAACAGTTGGTGCAGCAGGTGTAGTAGCATTAACAACAACATTAGCAGCATTATTCTCCATAATAACTACGTGAAAATATCCTTAAGATTGTTGGAAAAAATTTGGATGATTATGGAGAATAAATGATTTAGCTTGAGGCGTGTCAAAGACACTGTCCTTAAGGATATTTCGCCCACATCGAGATAAATAATTTTAGGCGTATCCCCCAAGATTCAACAAGCTCTTCTAGTATAATTAGGAGCTAAAATAACAAATTTTAACGACAAGAAAATCCAACACAAAGGGGGAAGAAAAGTATATAGCTTTATTATTTCCACTCTATCACATCATGAACACAAGAACACATATATAGTCCAAATTGAAATGGACATTTGATGTAAGAAACGTTAAAACCCAGTTAATATTCAAATGTCAAAATGTTAAAAACCATTTAGTATTCAAAACGTTAAATCATTTACTTTACAAATTCCATACCTATATCACTAAAAGCTAATTAACGTGAAATTTATTTAAAGCTCATTGAAATAGTATCTAAATTAGTGTTAGGAAATGGTCCTCCAAGATCATTTTTAATCAGATTCAAATTTACAAAAATATAATTAATTTTCATTGTCATTTAATGTTAATAAAATATTATATTCAAATTGATTGTATAAAGACTCATTAAAAGAATAAACCTAGACATCAATTTAAATATTCTTCGTGAGATATTACAAAATATTATTTTTTTAACAAAATATTACAGGTTACAAATTTGTTACCCTTGGTTATTCTTTCCTGATTATCTCTGTAATGTAGGATGATGCAAACTTTCTTAAGATGTATTTGATCTCCATGAAAAGGAAGAACATCCGTTGATTATTTCGATGGCTTTTAGAAAGACAATATTTGATGTCTTTAATCTCATTGTGAATATTCCATGAATTTTTTTATGGAATTTCGACATAATTATTAGTCATATAAATCCTACTATTATGGTTTTCTTAACGAGTGCGTAAAAAATTACTATGAGAAGCAAATTGGACTAGAGGGAGTATCATATGTGCCCAAAATTCGATATGGGAAATTTTCAGTAGCCGAGACAGAATTTATAGTTTATGAATTCAATTTTTTTTAATTTTACTAAGTTCTAGATTAATAAGTTATATTTATTTAATAGATTTTTTAAATAAAATATAAAGTTTGAACCAAATTTGGTTTTGGATGAATCGAAAATCGAAAAACTAGCTCCGCCCCAAAAAATTCTATAATTTCTACTGGACATATCTGTAGGACTAAATACAAGAATAAAATTCAAATGTATCTACATAACTCGAGGCAATGACATGAGTATTTTAATGTATTGCATTTCAATGGACATTAGCACTTCAAAATTATTCCCTTAAAAGTTTTATTACTTTAGTTAATTTTATAAGCTAACAAATCGGTTCTTTTTTCTCTCCTTATTGATGACTCAAAATAATTAAGTTATATATAACTATATATATAACATTGAGTGTTTATATTAAACTAATAAATATAAGATATATATTGTACACTTACTCATGATAAAATAATATAATTTTCAATTTTGTTTGTTGATTTTTAAAGTTAATTATTAATTAGGTGCAAGGATAACAAAGAGAGTGCATATTCATATGAAGTATTGCTATGAAATCTTTAGATAGAAGGGAAATTTCATTATTGATCGACTAAAAAAGCACCATGATTAAATGCATTTCCTTTTTGTATTTGACAAGACAGAGTCACTAGCTTAATAAATTGATCAAATATGGGAAAGATAGTAAACAAACAATTATTCTCGCATTACCAACCTTTCAGAAAATGACTCTTCTATCTGTGTAGTGATTTTATTGGTAGGACACATAGGACAATTAGTAGCAGAAGTTAGTTACTTTCTATGGCTTTTATAGTAAAAAGACTAAATAAAAAAAATAATTTGGTGCACAAAATATTTTATATTCACACGATTTATAAAAGGGTCATATTTTAAGAATATAATATAAGCGACATATTTTAATACCATCATTAGTGATTACTTTTATAATTCGAACTCGTGATCAATAAATTACACAAAAATAACTTTATTATTCCTTCAAGGCTCCCCTCCAACTTTGACCCATAATAAAATCCTAAACAGATCTACCATATACTTGCACAGTGCTGTCTCTCAATGAAACAATATTAAAAATTGGATTTTTACCTAAATAATTAATCGAATTTATTTTTTAGTTTTTTAGTTGATATATATAAATTGTATATAATTATATAATATCATATATTTATTAACTACTTTTAATTTAATTGACTAAATGGATGGCTCTTTAGATTAATTCTTTTTAACAACGTAACAAAAAATTGATTCGTATTTGCACTAAATCTGTTGACTATTTTTAATTTAATCGACTGAACGGCTAACTATTTAGATTAGTTTTTTTTAGAAACTAACTAAAAATTTGTTCCTATTTACACTAAATCTTCATGAATTTTATTATTGGCATCATTTGCAGTTATATCCATATTGGAAGGTGCTAAAGCTCACATGTAACATGGTCCGGTGAAAAGAAACCTTGTGCCCATATCCAAAGGCGCGGCTTTTTCAGAAGCAAAAATATCATTAGTTTCTTTCATAAATGAAACGCAAAAGATCATACTCTATTTTTGTAGTAACTTATGTGATGGTATTTGACTAGATATATAACTTTAAAAAAATACTTTTAATACTTTTGATATTTGTGGATGCGAAAGAAATTTATGCAGTTATAAATTGTAGGTAGAAATTATCTCATTAAATGTTACGGTAAGTTTAAAGCTAAATTATTTCTAAATAAGGAATAGAAACACACATAGTCAAGCACCCACTCAATAAGAACGGACCCAAAGTAAAGTGATACATATATACATACATAAAACCCTTCTTGTAGAAGGTTACCCGCTCCGCCAGGTCATGAATGATGATGTTCAAATCTTGAAAACCACAGTCTTCCTTCACAACAAGGATGCTGAAAGGATGGATGGAAGAAGGATGCACGCCAATAGCTTATGTTCAGGAGTTAGCAGAAGGGTACTTCTCTTCGAAGTCCTTAGTTGTTGTAAGCTTTCTGGAAATGACAGTGCTCACCATGGGAGGAGTGGAATCATCAGTACTTTCTTTATTCTTTGAAGCACTGGAATTTCTGGAAGAGGAGGCCATTGTTATCGGAAGAGAATAAGGGTTCTTTCTCTGGAAAAAAAAAGATTAGAGGAAGTGAAAAATAAGTGTGAGTTGAGTAAAGAGAGTTTGAGAGAGTGTAGAAAATTATGAAGTGTAATAAGAGAAGGTTGATGCGTATAATACATAATTACCTCGATAACCAGCAAAATATTGCTGAATCATGGGATGACACATGTTCGGGGCATTAAATGTAGAGAGACATGCATCTAATCAATCGCCATAAATTTTTCATAGGGGATTAGAGAATTTTTCGCCAAGAAAGGCATCGTTATCAATTTCTCAGTGACACAAGGAAATGCCACCTGAAAGCAGGGGACTATCTGTATAGGGTAAAATATGTTCATATTAACGGCTTGCATAATAAAGTGACACGTGGAGCCGAAAGCAAAAGGCAATCAAGTCTGAAGGCAACAATCTCGTTTGTTCCTGAAGGGAATGATGCTCATGAAGGCGAGATAAATGCCTGCCACCTGGTAAATTTAATGGAGAATATTCTATAGCATTAAGTACATAGTATGTTACAGAGAATCATTCATTGCCTTCCGTTACACATTCTTCAATGGCCCTCATAATTGTCATTTAAGAGGGGCTTGATCCTATAAGACCTTGTTCCCTTGTTACAACTATAAATATTGAGCTCAATAGTCATTGCAATGAGACGAATTTCTGACAAACTTATGTTATATAGTATTTAAAACTCAATAATATTTTGTCTTCTTGCTTAATAATATTGTTATTGCTACCTCTAGAAGCTCTGCCCCCGGAAATAATATTTCAGCTATCTTACCTTGATTTCAACGCTAAGTCTTACATTCTTGTTTACTTTATTAATTATTTTCGGAATCAAATCGATTCACTTGTCTATAAATACATATAAATTTAACTATATTATTTTATGAGTAAACAGTTTAGCGACCATCATGCGGCTTAGACAATTGTGTAATTGAGTAGATCATTACATCTATTACTAACCTGTTTGATTCTTTGTTCTTAGAAAAAATCATAGAAAATAGCAGATAATTATGTTAACATTGCACACAATGTTGAGGCCCAAGGAAATCAACCTCAACTCCAAGATTCATCACTGATACTCGCAACGGGGGGGATGACGCCACGCCGATCCATGGGGCCAGCATCCATGACATGTTCGAGAGGCAACTCTCGATGATGCTGAAAAAGAACACGTTGCTGAAATAGTATGGATCATGGGGTAGCAAACAAAAGCCATTATTGGCCATCTCTCATGACAGGATCATGTTATGATGGGATTGAGGCACGCATTGTTGGGTGCTTCCAACAATGTGAATGGAAGAGGTCCAATTCCTTCCCGTGATCCCATAAATCAAACAACGTAAAGGATTGACAACAACACCTCGAGTAGCAAAGTTGGCTTCAACATGGCAGGGGAACAATAGTGAATCTGGTAATAACAACGAGAATGATTCCTTTAAAACCGAACTCATGTGGTTTATGAGGGAAATAAACACCCGAATGATCAATCTGGGCACACTACCAGCGTTGCAAGGACTAACTCAAAGAAATACACCTAGTTACTGTTCAAACCAAGCGCAACACCATAATTGATTCGAAAGCTGTTCAAAATTACAGACGTGCCAAATTATTATGGAACTTTGGATCCTCAGGAACACATCACCACATTTAGCTCTGCACAAGGTTGATTCAATCTTATTGAACAAATTAGGGAGACCCTCACGAAGGGCACACTGACATGATATTCGCTCTTTCTTGAGCACTCGATAGACTCTTTCGATATGCTCATGGATTCTTTTTTCAAGGCCCATGCAGGGGCCAAAAAAGTAAAGGCCCAAAAGGCTGACATATTCAGGATTGCACAAGGAGAGTCTGAATTGTTTTGGGAGTTTGTGAACAGATTCCAGAAAAGAAAGGATTTTACTCCCGATTATACCGTACGAATGGGTAGTTGAGGCATTTACTAAAGGGCTGAATTTGAGAAGTTCCAACGCTTCCCAAAAGTTAAAATAAAGTCTTCTTGAGTTCCAAGAAACGACATGGGCGGACATTCACGATCGATATGAGTCGAAGATAAGAATTAAGGATGATCAGCTCGATTTCCCGAAATCAACCAAGGATCAGGACCGAGAGAAGAACGAGGAGATGTAAAAGGATGATTTCAACATAGATCGCCAGTCTTCAAGAGGTTAGTTTTTGCCTTATGAAAGGGTCGAAGGATGCGGTAGAGATTTTCAGTTGGTGGATAGATTCGCTACTGATAGGAGAGCTGATGGCAGCTAGAATAGTAGATCATTAAAGGACAAGGAGTATCGGGTTCCCGAGATTCCTCTTACCCAGGCTTTCTAAATACAACTTCAACATTAGCATAGTAGAGTTGGTGTCATCTATGAGAAACATTAAGTAATCGTGGTTCCCGGAACCAATAAGATCTGATCCCATTCAGATGGATCCTAATTGATGGTGTGAATATCATGGATTTAGTGGTCACTGGACTGGAGATTACCAGTATTTGAGCGAGGTGGCAATATTGCTGAAAAATGACCATCTCAGGAAATTCTTAAGCAACCAGGCTAAAAACAATTACAACCAAAATCGTGATAACGCAAAACCTTCGAGAGCAAGAGAAGATCTTCTACATTTGACGATCAACATGATTTTCGACGGGGAGGGGGGATGAGATTAATGGTATGGAATTTTTTACCGCAAAAAAAGATAAAGTTGTCAGTAATCCACAGTAATAGACTCTCAAAAGTCACTGAGACGACATTACTTTCATGGAGAAAGACGCGGATGGACTGCTGATGTCGTACAATGATGCCTTGGTAATATCTTTAAATGTCTTAGATTTTAAAATTAAAAGTGTTTTGGTGGACTTAGGAAGTTCAACCAATATTATCCAAAGAAGAGTGCTGGAGTAAGCCAAGTTGATCAGAAGTATCATTTCGGCTACAAAGCTCCTCGACAGGTTCAATCTGGAAAGTCTAACAATCCAAGGAGAGATCCTGTCACCCACGAATGCCGAGGGGTGATGAAGACGACCCTTTTCGAGGTAGTAGATGGCGATATGGGGTATAATATTATCATGGGAAGATCGTGGTTTCACGATATGAAGGTTGTGCCGTCAACATATCATCAATTACTGAAATTCCTAACTCCCGAGGAAATTAAATAAATAAGAGATGACCAACCGAGGGAGATAAATGCAATCTTACTTTCGGGTAACAACGGAAAGGAGCATGGAACATAGAAAATATAGGAATTGAAGCATGCTCTCAAGCCGAGTGAAGTCAACAAGGGGGAAGAGTCTTCTGAATCCTATCAGTTTCTAAGACATTTCCCGGTACCAGAATAGACGTAACAAAATATACCACGGAAGAACTTGAGCAAGTCATATTATTCAAAAAGTTCTTGGAGAGGAGTTCCACTTGGGGACTGGACTAAACCTCGAGCTCAGGTCTT
The DNA here is from genome assembly GCA_034376525.1 of Nicotiana benthamiana. Classification (NCBI taxonomy): domain Eukaryota; kingdom Viridiplantae; phylum Streptophyta; class Magnoliopsida; order Solanales; family Solanaceae; genus Nicotiana; species Nicotiana benthamiana. The sequence goes on along the minus strand of CM067330.1, from coordinate 57,221,547 downwards.
GATTTATCTAATTCCTTAAATTTAGCGTTGATTATTTTGCATGGTTGCATATGGATATGACAGGTATCCTGCCAAAAGTGGATATGCACAAACTAAGCCTGGATATATCCATTCGGTAAGGTAGAAAAAACGTCCTATAGCCGAGGTCAGAAAAAAATTCGTCAAAGAAGAGGCAACTTGTTTGCTTGATATCAGTTCAATATGAAAGGTAAAGTATCCTGACTGGCTAGCTAACATAGTAGTAGTTCCAAAGAAGAATAACAAATTTTGCATGTGCGTAGACTATGAGGATCTAAATAAGACGTGCCCAAAAGACTCGTTCACATTGCCAAACATTGATCAAATGATCGACGTGATGGCCATGCAAAAGTTAATGAGTTTCCTCGATTCCTACTCAGGGTACAATCAAATCAAGATGAACCTGGAGGATCAGGAAAAACATCGTTCATAAAGAACTTTGGCACATATTGTTATAATGTGATGCCTTTCGGGCTAAATAACACTAGGCCCACTTATCAGCAGCTCGTAAACAAAATATTTGAGAAACAAATAAGGAATACCATGGAAGTTTACATAGATAATATGCTTGTTAAGTCTTTGAACGCAGGTGATCATCTTAACCCCAAGAAGTGTGCGCTCAGAGTCAGCTCTCGTAAGTTCTTGGGATTCTGGTGTCGTAAATGGAGATCAAAGTCAACCCTGATAAAATTAAAGTCATCGAAGACATCCTTGACCAGATATCAAGCGTGAAAGAGGTTCAAATGTTGATAGGAAGACTGGCCATTTTAAGCATATTCATTTCCGGATCTTTGAAAAAATGCCACTTCTTTTCACTTTTCAAAAAGAAGAACAACTTTGAATGGACTCCGAAATGTCAGTAAGCTTTGAAGGATTTGGAAAGGTATTTATTGAGCCCTCCACTACAGTCAAAATCGGAGGAAGGCAAATAGTTGCTGGTCTACTTAGTGGTCTCGGAGGTAGCTATAAGTTACATTTTAGTCCGTGAGGACGAAGGTATACAATCTCCTATCTATTATGTTAGTAGAATTTTAATGGTATTAGAATCAACATCAGGAGTTTGGACGTTGTTCACGGATAGAGCTTCCAATGTGAAAGGATCCGGGCTTGGCGTATTGCTAATCACGCCCTCAGGGGAAACCCTAAGGCAAGACACAAGAAATCAAATTTGACTCCCGATTGGTAGTAAATTAGGTCTACGGGATCTTCAAAGCCAAAAAGGAACATATGCAATAATATATAATGAAAGTTTAAGCTCTAATTGCATGGTTTAGGGAATGGTCAATGAAGATAGGCAATAATTTCGCATTTTAGTAGCTTATTACATTTTAATTTACTGCACTTTAATCGAGTTTGAGGTTTTTGTCACGCCCAACCTAGGGAGGTGCAACTGGCGCTCAATCAGTGAACCTAACTGAGCAAGCCTTATCAAACACTTCCTACGCAGCTCAATACAATTAAGGAAAGCCATGCTTTTATTGCTTAGACAAGAAAAGATAGTATAATCAACATTTTTAGTTCATTTTACATCAATAGTTTAAACCGTTGTAAGTTCCAAGATTCTACACATCTATATTTTAGAGAAGCAAGAGCTAGAATCACAACATAGGTAGTACTCCCATCCAACACCCACACATAACCCACATATATGTCTACGGAGCCTCTAAGGATACAAAAGACAAGTGTAACAATGTCGGCCGGCTATACCTCAAAAGTGAAAGTCCAAAATAACAAGATGTGCGATATATCCCCTTAAAGGAGAACGGGGCTCACTAAGATATTGAGAAGGAGGGTTCTCCGCTACACACGATCGGTGTTGTCGGCTATAGAGCCACCTACATTCATTTAAAAATGTAGCATTCCCGACAAAAAGGACGTTAGTATCATGGAATGGTACTAGTATGTATAATTAAACACCATTTTACTAGAAAGAACTATCAAGCAAGAACAAGGAAATCACCAGAATAAATTAAGGTTTTAACCAAACACCACATCATCAGATAAACGAACCCTGTAATCTTTCACATAATTTCCATAACTTAGTCAGTGCATTTCTTTCATATGTTCATCACTGTACTTAATATCACCGCTATCTTAAGAGGAGTGCGATCACGACCCAATCGGTTAGGTCACCTCATTTGAGGTATGTATCTCAATTACCATTTCATTTCTCTTTTCGAAATTCAATGTTAGCACATTACCACCATGTGTGCGGCATGGTGTCCGATCATGGCCCGACCGGCTAGGTCACCTTACTTAGGCGTTGTTCCTTCCTCATCAATCATCTCACTTGAATCTTTATTTCACATATATCATATCCATTCATTGGCACTTAGGGCCTCAATTATCACACTTTTTCCCATTTTCAATGTTCATCTTTCAATTTGTGATCTTGGGCACATAAAAGAGTATTTCAAGTTGCAAACATGAGTAAGATTTCACATAGTTAGCATGTAAACCTCAGTTTTAAATCTTGGCTTATGGCCCAGGCATGTCAGCACATAATTTGAATTCTTCACACATCTTTAAATATCAACGATAGTTCATTACACACGTTGAGGCACATCCTTCATGAAGATATGTATATGTATATGTATATATATATATATATATATATATATATATATATATATATATATATATATATATATATATATATATATATATATGTTATGAAATAGAAGATTCTTACACTTCTATTTAAGGTGAATGTCTTTATTGTACTTAATTAGAGAGATTTTAGAGTCCTATTATTGGTAGCAAGATCTTCCTCCTCCCTATAAATAGAGGTGCTCTCTACCATTGTAATTCACCCCTCTCAACTCAATAAGAAGAACTCTCTCTACTCTTCTCTCTATTGCTATTGTTCTTGTTCTATTGTTCTTGTCTTTTGCTTTAGTTTATAACACGTTATCAGCACGAGACTCTACCGTCTCAAGTATCATTCTCGAAAATCCAAGGTATTTCCCTCTTCCTAATTTAATTTTCGATTGTCTTAACTTTTACTTGTGTAGGGTTTTTCTTCAAAGAAAGAATGAAGAAAGAAAAAGAAAAAAAAAAGGAGGAGGCAGAAAGAAACGAAAAGTTGAAAAGAAAAAGGAAAGAAAGAAAGGAAAGAAAGAAAGGAAAGGAAGAAAGGAAGAAAATATTGAAAATATATTTGGTATACCTTAAAGGTAAGTAATTTACTTTTTCTTTTCAAATTCTTGGAATTCTATAAATTTTATATACAAAGTTTGATTATAACTCTAATGGAGTTTGTGAGAAATTATAACCACACGAAGTGGTAAAATCTCTATGTCCTGCCATGATTAAATTCATGTATGATTGTGGACGTGACAAAGAATTCCGTCCAATTGAATTTGCTCCATTCCCTTTAGAGAATGTGGTAGCAGCTTGTGTAAAGCACATGATTTTGATCCATTCCCTGAAGTGAATGTGATAATTGTAATAGAGCCCGTAAGTATGAACACGCTCTTGATGTAATTGTGTCATATGAAAAGAAAGTTCGTTGCCCTCGAAATTTCGGGCAAGAACTATGGTGTTGGATGATGAAATCCACTTTGATGCTATGGGTCTCGAAGACGCCATTAAAAACAGAAATAGTGCATCCACCCAAAACTATACTAAGGCCTTGATTCTCTTGCGCCATCACCTTGATGAAGGTTTGAACCTATGCTAAGGCCTTGATTTTCTTGCGCCATTACCTTAAGGAAGGTTTGAAACTGTATGAAGGCCTTGATTTTCTTGCGCCATCACCTTGATGAAAGTTTGAAGATTGAATATCTCAACATCAAGGATTCACCCATCTGCCACTAGCACGATACGATAAGAATCCAAAAGCAAATAGTTCATAAACTATATATTATCGTTGCGGTGAAAACGGGCACTGGTCTAAGTCTTTCCGTATACCAAGACATTTGGTTGACCTTTATTAAGCATCTCGAAAGAGTAAACGCCCCATAACGAATTTTGTCTCTGACGACAACTTGAATATGGCAGACTTCTTTAAGCAACCCGATGGGAAGATAGACCACCTAATCGATGATGGATCGGTGATGAAAGAAGATGGAGCTGTTTGATTTATTTGTATTAGTTAATGAATAAACTAATAGTCATTAGTATTAGCTCGTATTAGCTAGTTCATGATATGATATTTGTATTAGTTCTCAATATGCTCAAATATCAATAAAACTTTTATTTTCCAGTGGGGGTAATCGACTAGCCTGAAAAACTAGTCGATTATCAACTATTTTCGCATTAAAGTTGAAAAACAATTGATCAACAATCGATTGTCGTTGACTAACAATCGATTGTCTTAAAACAGTGAGGTCTGGAAATTTTCAAAAATCATCCACAATCGATTGTCTTTGTCTAACAATCGATTGTCTAGAAACAGTGAGGTCTGGAATTTTTCAAAAATAACCAACAATCGATTGTCTATGTCTAACAATCGATTGTCTTAAGACAGTGTGATCCGAAGTTTTTCAAAAATAACAAATAATCGATTGTGTGTGTTTAACAATCGATTGTCTATGTTCAAACAATCGATTGTTTGTGTTTAATAATCGATTGTCTTATGAAAAACGCTGAAATTTTCAAACTGCAAAGGAATTGATTATGGATAACATATCTGATTTTGTTAGCCAACTGTTAGTAGCAGATTTTGAAAATATTATGTGACACAAAAGAATTGAACTTGTTTATTCTTATGTTCGTGTATTTCTTTTGTATGTTAAACTATGGGATAGCAAATATGGATATCTCACAAAGCGAACTTGGACCAACGTCCAATTGTAAAAGTATTTGCCTAGTTGATTCATGTACTACACATACAATACTCAAAGAAAAGAAGAGTAATTGTGTAAGGCAAACATTACTACAATCTATGGAAGTAGTAAATTGATTGAAGGCTCCGGAAGAGCAATTGTAACTCTGCCCAAAGGCATGACGTTAATCATAGAGAATGCAATGTTCTCCTCCAAGTCTAAAAGGAACTTGTTGAGTTTTAAAGATATCATTCAAAATGGATATCATATTGAGACAATAGATGAGAATAATCTTGAACTCTTCATGAAAACGAGGCTGCCCGCTTCGACTTGGGTTCACGCCATTTTGCATGCAACAATACTAGTTTGTCGGCTGCCCACTTCGGTTTGGGGTCACGCCATTTTGCATGAAGCAATGCTAGTTCGTCGGCTGCCCACTTCGGTTTGGGATCACGCCATGTTGCATGCAGCAATGCTAGTTCGTCTCTGACTAACGAATTAACACAAATATTCCCCATTGCAATTGGTTTTGGGTCATGAACCCAATATATCCCATTTAAGAAGCTTTGGATGCGCAGTATATGTGCCTGTAGCACCGCCATCCCGCACCGAAATGGGTTTGCAAAGGAGGTTAGGAATATATGTTGAGTTTGACGCGTCCTCCATTATTCGCTACCTCGAAACATTGACAGGAGATTTGTTCACTGCACTATTTGCAGACTGTCAATTTGATGAGACACTTTTCCCAAAATTAGGGGGAGAAGTCGGTGAAACCAAATGGGAAATTTTGTGGAAAAATGTATCATTATCTCATCTTGATCCACATACCTCTATTTGAAAGAAAGAGGTACAAAAGACTATCCATTTGCAAAGAATAGCAAATCAAATGCCTGACGCATTTACGGACTTGAAGAGGATAACGAAATCCCACATTCACGCGGAAAATGTTCCGATCCGTATTGAAGTCCCTATTGGACAAATATCTAGTGTCATATCCAATGAGTCAAATGCACGCCAGAAGCGTGGCAGACCATTAGGTTCCAAAGATCGAAATCCTAGAAAGAGGAAAAGAACGATCTAAATGACACTATGAAAGAATCACATGAGGACGCTCATGATTTGATTAATTCCGAGATTCACGAAGAATCTATTGAGCCTGAGACTCTTGAAAATACGGAATGCAAGAATGTGAGGATCTTGAACCTCAGTCTGTGGTAGTACAAAATTAATTGAGAGCTCTCGAAGAGCCAATTATTACTATGTTGGAGAAACACAATTGAGTATTGTGCTGTAGTAAGTCTCAAAGAAACTTATTCAGTTTCCAAAAGTACACGCGAAGGCGATTGATGATATTGAGACTATAAATAAAGGAAGGCTTTGATTCTCCTATTACTACAACTTGTAGCGGGGTAATTTGTATATGAAAAGCTACCCGCTTTGTTCTCCAGTTTGTACTACACAAACGAAAGAATGCCACAATAAAGTGGATATCTATTGGTATAAAACACATGTCATAATAAACCCGAAGTTTATTGATAAGTGCACATGTCATGGTGTAAATTTGAAGTTTACCAATATTGATAATTTAGTCAGTTGACATTCATGTTAGCCATCTCATTTGAAGTATGATGTGCAAATTCACATAGGTGAATATCAAAGAACTAGAAGTTCTTGTTCTCAGTAATGAACTGACCAACTAAAGAGTTCAGGTTGAAGCCCCTTGATTCTGGAAATATCAAAGGTGAATATGGGCCCATTCACCTGCCATGTATACCACATATGATGCATCTATGAAATGGTTACATGCGCAATTGTTGTTGACCCGCAGCCTGGCCGGTGCTTGCGAGGTAAAACGCTCAGTAATCTAACTTCGAGCATAGTTTCCAGATTCTCTACTCAAGAAAGTTCATCTTGATAAGTTGGTTTATATCAAAGTTGGTTCAGCAAGATAATTATTGAGTGCTTCCACTTAATAGCTAAACTGTTCCTTATGAGAACGAAATTGTATATATCAGTTTGATATAAGTTGTATACGAGAGTATATTCTCCCCTCACAAGTGGTTCAGGGTCAGGAACCAAATAATTTCATCTTATTATTAAGGTGCTGTGTATATTGACATAATGCACAAAGATGATTTCCCAAAGTTGAGGAAACATGTTAGCTTTACTAACATGAGGGGGAGACATGATAAACACTTGAGAAAATGTTACATGGGATGAATTCTCATTTGTATATGTATATCCCCGAATATCATGATATGAACCTGAAGTTCATAAAAGGGATAATTCAATTGCAACATATTGCAAAGCATGCTATACGCATTTGCTGACTCAAAGAAAGCAACTAAATGGAAGAGATACAATTCAAGAAGAATTGATTCCATATGAAAGACATGTAGCTTTGAACCTGTAGTTCATATGCTTGAAACTATAAAGTCAAAGGTATGTATAATCAATTTTCGATACCTTATTTGTTTAGCATGACATGAAACTTTGATATGCAGCTAAAGTCTATTATGTGACTTACATGACTTAACTTGAAAGATTTAAGTTGCTTGAAGCATATGCAATTCTTGGTCCTGAAGTACCGCATCCTTAGTACAATTTGTGTACATATATATCTTGCATAACTATAAGCATGATGGCATTGAGAATGCATCTATGGAGATATTGAAGTGTTATTCCACGACATCATATGAAGATGTTCATATCTATCAAGAATGATGATTTCCAGGTGCGGAATATTTATTCAAGTCAATATGGTTGATTTATTCATCAAGCATCTACCAAAGATCGTTTTGAAGATGGTGCACAAGATTGGAATGCAAATGCTCAAGGATATAAATCGATGTACTCATTAGGGGGAGTCAATGCGCGTTGCACTCTTTTTCCCTTACAAGGTTTTGTCCCACTGGGTTTTCCTTGCAAGGTTTTTAACGAGGCAACCAATAGGCGCATATTCAAACATGTGTACTCTTTTTCCTTACTTTAATTTTTTCCCATTGGGTTTTGGTTTTAAGGTTTTATGAGGCACATCATTGAATAGACATTCAAGGGGGAGTGTTATGAAATAGAAGATTCTTACACTTCTATTTAAGGTGAATGTCTTTAATGTACTTAATTAGAGAGATTTTAGAGTCCTATTATTGGTAGCAAGATCTTCCTCCTCCCTATAAATAGAGGTGCTCTCTACCATTGTAATTCACCCCTCTCAACTCAATAAGAAGAACTCTCTCTACTCTTCTCTCTATTGCTATTGTTCTTGTTCTATTGTTCTTGTCTTTTGCTTTAGTTTATAACAATATATATATACACACATACGTACCTATATAAATGTATATAATGTATATACACACATACGTACCTATATATATATATATATATATATATATATATATATATATATATATATATATAGGTACGTATGTGTGTATATACATTTATATATCAAAAACTCCAACAACCTAGATAATGCTCGAGCCAACAGACCAAAAATAGAAGCTAAATACCAAAGGGGAATCGTTTCATGTTTGGAACGTACAAAAAGAAAACTGAAAGCTACTTTAGCTTATGTTTTGTTTCTCTCTGAAGTTGTGTTTTTATTTAGAGTGTGTTTAAAACCGATCTTCATAGTCATCCCTTTCTCCCAGATGAGTGAGAAAAGACCCTTTTAAGTAGGAAAAGCAAGCACTTTTGGACAGATTTTGGTTCACCAAAAATCTGTCCAAAGGACTTATTTTTCTCACCAAATACAGTCAAAAGGACTATCCAAATAGGAAAAAGAACAATTCTCTTTCACCAAGTTTAGACACAAAGTAGAGTAGTTATTTTTCTAGCATGCTTCAAGTAATAACAACTAACAACTATGTACCATATTCTGATCAACATTAATTTTTATCTATAAAACTCAAAAAACTAAATCTAATCCAATCACAAAATAGACAAAGCAACAACAAGACTTTGATTGTAACCATATAAAGCATTCAAACAAACTGAACTAAAGCAATGTGATTTTATGTAAACTAACAATGAACAAAATATAACTTGGATGAGCATCAACAAATTATCAAACAAAGATTAGCAACAAGTAAACAAAACGACTAACTAACTGATTGATTCTGCTAATGTTAACAACTTAGATAAACAAGGATAACTAATCAATAACTCACTTGAAACTATAATTAGAGTGATTGATCAAAACAAAAATCAAATGTGCAAACTAAACCTATCACTATCAAAAATCAGAAATTAGTGTAGTGACGAAGGTTATAGCCGACGAACGTGCTTGAAACTAATTCGAGCCACTAGAGGATGCGGGGGTGTCGATGGTGGTTGTCCAACCTCGAAACGGATGTTTCTTTTTAGCGCATGCTGGACTCATTGGATTTTAGCATTGTGCTAAAAAGAAGCGATCGTCTGAGTCGGAAAAATAGCTTAAAATAGACCCTTCGCGGATAGGTGGTCACCAGTGAGCTTGCCGGAAAATAGTGGTCGAAATTTGAAACCGAAACTACATAAACAATAGCTCTTCCAGAGATCTATCCAAATGTGCGTGTATTATGGAATGCGGATGGCTAGAAGCTGGCCAATTTCAAAAGAAATAGGGGCTAGGGTTTCAATCAAAGCTAGATTAAGGGAGGTTGGTAAGGATTTTAGAGATTTGGGATTTGGATAGGAGTAGAGTGTGAGAAGGAGAAGAGAATGGTGCAACTCTTTGGATGAACGGACCACTGCTGGAAGCGGTATGGGGGGGGAGCGAATGGTGATAGGTAATGGAGGAGGGTTTTTTTTTTGTTTGACTAGTGGATTCGAGTAAAGGGTGAGAAAAGGAGGAGTTTGGTGTAAGGTTTGTGGGATTTGGACGATGGCCGGCAGCGGGGCTGCCGTAGGGGACGTGCAACGGCAACATGACGAGAAGAAGAGAGGAGAAGGCTTTTAGGGTTTGGGTTATGGAGAACTGGTCAATTTTCTTCGAAACTGCAAACACCTTAATTATGAGAATATTAAAAAAATCTAAATACTAATAAAACATAAATAAGAATAAAATAGTCAATATATCTTTCTAATTAATTTTTCTAAGGGGAGTACAAATTAGAAACATGACTATAACTTGAGAAGGAGGGAGTACTATATCAGTGATCAAACAATACATAAAATTTAAGTAGATTAAGGGTGTTTGGTATAATGGAAAATATTTTTTGTGGAAAATATTTTCATTTTCTTGAAAAACAGGTAGTAATCTTATTTATTTTTTGATGTTTGGCACGTAAATTAAGAAAAATGACTTTTGAAGAGTATTCATAAATAATTTAGATATAATAAATATGAAGCCATAAAATTTCAAACCAACAACCTTTCGAACCCTCAAATTTCATAAACTTTCGAACCGCTAAACTTCAAAATCGCGAAATTTCGAACGTGTAAATTTTATAATTTTTAAACTCGTAAACTCCCAAACATATAAATCCCGAACTCATAATTTTGGAACTTGTAAAATTTTAAGCCTTTAAACCGATAAATAATAAAATTAAAACTGAAAAATATATTTAAAAATTTTTACCCGGGGGTGGGGTGGTGGATGGTGCAGAAAAATAAAAAAAATAGAAATTTAAAATTACAAAAAAAATAAGGTAAAAATATTTTTTTTTGCCGGGAGGGGAGGGGGTGGTGGATGGTGCAGAAAAATAAGAAAATATAAATTTAAATTTGCAAAAAAAATTAAGGTAAAAAGAATATTTTCCTGCTGGAGGGAGGGGAGATGGAGGGGTAGTAGGGTGGGTGGTAACGGAAAAACTGAAATTTGAAGAAAAAAAACTTTTTTTATAGAGGGGGTGGGGTGGGTTGGTGAGGGTAAATGTTGAGAATGAGCTTTGGAAAATGTTTTCCCTTCTGTTTCAGTGTTTTGAGTTATGATCTGCCTTGAGCTGTTATTGCATTGAACTGGTTGTGCAAAGGGAGACGTGGATACAAGTTGCAATTCTGGAAAACAGCAGCTGCATTGCCAAATATGAAATCGACAGTGCCATAAATGTCACACTCTCTGTAAAATTGCCTAAGAGAGTGTACGTATAATGTGTCTTGGTATGCCTCAAAGCTGCAGATATAGAATGTGGATAAATCAGCACCGTTTCGGGCTGCAACTGCTTGATGCTTGATTGCTCCTGCTGTGTTTTGGAACGTAATGTCAACTGCAACAAATCCTAGACCAACCACAGCTGCAGAAATAGACACGAAACTACTGTTAAACAACCATGTAACAAATTAATTAAGTACAACATTAAATTTTGGAAAAGGTTGAGTTGTTCCTTTGATGACTTCTAGGCGAAAAGTTCGAAATGTGATATTAGTCTCTGAAGGTTGCGAATGCAACCCTCTTCCAATTCATAGACGTATTCATGTTTTAAATTTTGTGGGTTCAATTTTTTATATTCTTACCAATAAACCCGTAGCACTTCTAAAAATATGAGATTTGAATTTATTACTTCTTGAAGTGTTTCTAAATACACACATACAGACACACACACACATACATACATACATATATATATATATATATATGATTATAAACTAACTAGACTATCCTAATTATCTATACAAGAATTAAACCTAAAAATATTTGATTATAAACTAATTAAATAAAAAATAAATAATTAATGAACTTTGGACAGAGAAAGAGTAGATTTTTATGATATCAATGTAATGAAAACGATCTAAGGTTATGGGCTATCTAACACTCCTATTGTATTCTTCAATTGAATTAACTAACTAATTTATCTAGTTTATTGGTTGACATGGTTAATATTGCTCATAAGAATCTGTCAAGTTCTTACTCACCTATTCAAGCTAACCTAACGCCTATATGTCTATGGAGTTAGTATCAACAAGAACACATTTATAATTCCTGTGAATCAACCAAGCAAGACAATTAGGATATGTCTATCCTACAATTAGGATATGTCTATCCTAACCGCGAATCAGTTCCCCGATGCCCAGGTTCAAGAACTTGCTCTACTCAATCCTATATGCAATCTAGAATTCCCACTTTCGAGTTCAACTCTAGATTCGTAAATAGTATTCAATTGGTGATCAAGCAATCAAATAATTAAGTGCAAGATTGAATAAATAAACCAATATTATAAACTAAGAAATTAAAATCAATATCCGAATAATAATAATCATGAAAGAACCACAACCCTAGAACGTGAAGTTTAGCTCCACATAGACATGGTAGTAAAACAACAAATCATACAAAGAAACGTAAAAACTAAGTTTGAAGGAAGAAAAGATAAAATTTGATGAATTCCGACATCCATGACGGCTCTAAGTTTGTATTTTCCTCTCAAAAACGTCCTCCTCTTCTAAAAAAATTTAAGACTCCTTTTATACAAGTTGAGATCACGTAAAATCAAAATAACCTTATCTCGAACAAAGTCTGAAAAATCCCCGTAAGAAGGTCCAGGCTTAGCGCTAAAAGCAGTACGTTTTCCTTCAAGTTTCTTTTCAGTTTGCTGCTTCAATTGTTCTTTTGCCTTTAACGGATTTGTTTGTTTTCCTTCCCAAAATTCTTGCCTTTGTTTGTTTTGTTTTCTTTTGAAATTTGTCTTCAATCATTGTTTCATTATCTCATTATAATATTTTCCATCATCAAATAATTACGAGGTATTTTTGTAGTGCATAAAATACACATAAAATTTTTATTTTGCTTCTAATTTCGTCTTAAATATATTTACACATAAAATAGATTCAATTAAGCAAAAATATAGTATAATCTAACATTAAAGCACCTAAATATAAAGTAAGTAATGCATTAAAAATATGTAATTATAGCCAACACTATTAATCCCAGCATAATCATTTCCATCATCACTAATCTAAGCATAACTTAATTCGCAATGGCAACATACTCCTCGTACGCACCTACTGTTATGTATATGAGGAAATACGCTGCATCAACTTTGGTATTATTAGGAGCAGCCGCCACTGCAGCATTCATTGTGGAGAAATTCCCACTTCCATCTTGATCGACAATCACAATGTCACTCACGTTAACTTGGTCATTATTTTCTTCTTCCTGCTTACTTTTTCCAAAATTGCTTGTTTCGCGCAGACATTTGGAACGACAATTGGCCATTTTTGAGCCGCTTGACGAATTTTTAGTCCATTTTTTCTTCTTTGGAACCCACCCTTTTGTAAATAAAGCTAAAGAAACACTATAAAGTTTGGTGTCATTTGAAAGTGGAGCAACTAAGCCATTTCTCACACTCCAAGCAGAGGATGTTGCTCGAAGACCATCTAAACAAGTTTGTGTGTTTGTCAAAATTGCACTGAGCATTGTTTGCACATCGTCAGCTTCAAAAAAAAAGGGAGAATTTTATGTCACGTTAACTGTTTTAAAAGAAGTTGACAAATAATCCATGTTAAGTCCTGCAAGAAATTGGCAATCCTCTAGTGCACGGACAGCAGTGATTGTTAATTGTTTGGATTTTCCAAGGTATTTTTGGACAAGGGACCAGAATTTACGAGCTGAAAATAAAGATTTTCGGACGGATTTTCGACCGTAGCCATAGACATTATCATTGGGGGTTCCTGTAGGTGGAAGCATAGATGATCCACAGAAGGAAGGATAAGGTGTGGATTTGCATATAACAGAGGGAGGTATAGGGGTATTTGGAGGAACATCAGCAGCAAAAGATTGAGAAAACAAGATTGGTATAAGTAGGAAAGAGTAGTGCAAAAAAGGGTGAAATGAACAGAAAAGAAGTTAGAATTTTTTGCCATGGATAGCTAGTGTATGATTTTTTATGCAATGGTTTGACGGATATTATATATATATATATATATAGCTAAAGAAATGGATAGCCAGCTTAGGTAAAAGCCTAGCTAGTTGTAATTCTTTTTGCTACGTGAAGAGGAACGGTGGCAGAAGACTTAATACTAGTATTAGTAGTAAAGTATTGTAGTATAAAAATGGGATCCAAGTCAACCAGTAAATGGCATGGCCATTTTCTTGAAAGCGCGTCGATCTTGAAAATAGAGTAGTTGTAGCATTTGTTACTCCCTTTCTTGCTGTGAATCTATTTTTTTGTCCGTTTGTGAATCTATTTTTTTTGTCCGTTCAAAAAAGAATGAATCCTTTCTAAATTTAGTAATAATTTAGCTTAAATTTACAATTCTATACTTAATGAACTTTTATAACCACACAAATATTATGGGCCCCACTTGGACTTATCTAGGACCACAAATTCCAAAAGTCTTATTTTTTTGAACTCCGTGCCAAGTCAAACGGATTCACATAAATTGAAACGGAGAAAGCACACTTCTTTTTCACTTTCAATTATTATTCTGTTTTTACCCATATTTTTCTTTGAGTCCCTTCCGGTCTAATCTTGCATCAAAAGCAAAGCAAAGAAATGGCTGCAAAACTAGCTACAGTTTCCCCGCAATATCGAACACAATTTGGGGCATATATAGCATTGACGAAGGCATGAATCCATCTAAAATCTCATTTGGTAAGGTGAACAAAGTGTTTCAAAGAAACTGAAAAGTCGCATGATCAAGACCTGCTTCATGAGAAAAGTTGATAAGAACTACGGACACGAACTGATACTGAATGCAAGACAACTGAGTTTGATTTTAAAGAAACATTATGTTGCCTTAGAGACAAGGTTAGCGATACCATGGACATCTGAGTATGAAACAGTTGGGGGCAACATTGGAAAGCCAAGGTCTCCAGGAAATGATGCAGACCAGTCGAGCATCTCAATACCACGCTAAAAGAATCGGTTCTTCGACAGTAGTGGCCGTGAATCAAACTACTCAAGGCATCAAGGCCACAAACCGACCGCCACTTTGAAAATTCACCAATTTTCCTTTGTTTGAAGCAGGAACAAAACAGTGCAAAATGACGATTCTAAAAGAAAGAATGTCACCAAATGTAAGCTCCTTAAAATCTCTATTTTCTTTTATTTTCAGCATGCAGCACTATTGTTCACACCTTAATTTTTGTAGCTTAACTCAGGTAGAATCATTTCACCTGGAGGGATCCAGCTCATAGTTCCTAATAGAAGTATTCTTTGCTCAGGGTGTTTTACGTAGCATAACTTATGTAGAATTATTTCACCTAGGGGGATCCAACTCATAGTTCCGGGTAGAAGTACTCTTCCTCAGGGTGTTTTATGCAGTTTAACTTAGGTAGAATACTTTCGCCTTGGGGGATCCGGCACATATTCCGGATAGAATTACTCTTCGCTCAGGGTGTTTTACGCAGCTTAACTCAGGTAGAATCATTTCACCTACAAGGATCCAGCTCATAGTTTCGGGTAGAAGTACTCTTCGCTCAGGGTGTTTTACATAGCATAACTCAGGTTGAACCATTTCGCCTAGGGGGATCCAACTCATAGTTCCGGGTAGAAATACTCTTCGCTCAGGGTGTTTTATGCAGCTTAACTCAGGTAGAATCCTTTCACCTAGGGAGATCCAACTCATATTCCGGGTAGAAGTACTCTTCGCTCAGGGTGTTTTACGCAGCTTAACTCAGGTAGAACTATTTCGCCTAGGGGGATCCAGTTCATACTCCGGGTAGAAGCACTCTTCGCTCATGGTTTTTTAGCAGCTTAACTCAGGTAGAATCCTTTTACCTAGGGGGATCCAACTCATATTCCGTGTAGAAGTACTCTTCACTCAAGGTGCTATACGCAGCTTAACTCATGTAGAATCCTTTCGCCTAAGGGTATCCAACTCATATTCCGGGTAGAAGTACTCTTTGCTCAGGGTATTTTATGCAGCTTAACTCAGGTAGAATCCTTTTGCCTAGGGGGATCCAGCTCATATTCCGGGTAGAAGTATTCTTCGCTCAGGGTGTTTTACGCAGCTTAACTCAGGTAGAATCATTTCACCTATGGGGATCCAGCTCATATTCCGGGTAGAAGTACTCTTCTCTCAGGGTGTTTTAAGTAGCTAACTCGGGTAGAACTATTTCGCCTAGGGGGATACTGCTCATATTCCGGGTAGAAGTGCTCTTCGCTCAGGGTGTTTTGCACAACTTAACTCAGGTAGAATCCTTTCGCCTAGGGGGATCCAGCTCATATTCTGAGTAGAAGTACTCTTCGCACAGGGTGTTTTATGCAGCTTAACTCAGGTTGAATCATTTTTCCTAGGGGGATCCAGTTCATATTTTGGGTAGAAGTACTCTTCGCTCAGGGTAGTAGCTTAACTCATGTATAATCCTTTCACCTATGGGGATCCAGCTCATATTCCGGCTAGGCGTACTCTTCTCTCAGGGTGTTTTACGCAGCTTAACTCAGGTAGAGCCATTTCACCTATGGGGTCTAGCTCATAGTTCCGGGTAGAAGTACTCTTAGCTCAGGGTGTTTTACACAACTTAACTTAGGTAGAACTATTTCGCCTAGGGGGATCCAGCTCATATTCCGGGTAGAAGTAGTCTTCGCTCAGGGTGTTTTACGCAGCTTAACTCAGGTAGAATCATTTCGCCTAGGGGGATCCAGCTCATATTCCGGGTAGGAGCACTCTTCGCATAGGGTGTTTTACGCAGATTAACTCGGGTAGAGCCATTTCACCTAGGGGGATCCAGCTCATAGTTCCGGGTAAGTACTCTTTGCTCAGGGTATTTTACGCAACCTAACTCATGTAGAATCTTTTTGCCTAGGGGGATCCAAATCATATTATGGGTAGAAGTACTCTTCCCTCGGGGTGTTTTACGCAGCTTAACTCAGGTAGAACCATTTCGCATAGGGAGATCCAGCTCATAGTTCCGGGTAGAAGTAATCTTTGCTCAGGTTTTTTTAAATAGCTTAACTCATGTAGAATCTTTTCTCCTAAGGGGTCCAACTCATGTTCTCGGGTAGAAGTACTCTTCGCTCAGGTTGTTTTAATAGCTTAACTTAGGTAGAACCTTTTCGCCTAGAGGGATTCAGCACTTTATCAATAATACAAGGCTTCAATCCCTGGTTACATTTCTTCCGGTAATACAGGATGCTAACCCCCAATTACATTTCCTTTCAGTAATATAGGGTACCTCCTCTAATTTCATTCCCTTTTGTAATATCGAGTACTACCCCGTGGTGGCATATCTTTATATAGTATTTTATACTACTGTCTTTGTATTTCTTTCAGTGAATTTGATAATTTAAAGATTTCTTTGATAACTCAAAAAAAAATTCCTAGTGCCTGACTGGGGCAGAAAAAAATTTTCGTTTTTGATGGTTTTGCAGTAAAGCACATATTGTAGAGTTTAAAGCAGGAAATTTCAGTTATCATCAGAAGAAAGAAATTGTTGATCATAACATAGTTGGAGTTAGTTTTGATGAGGTGTCAACAACTCGCCTTCTACTCCTATCCAAATCCTAAATCTTCTTACGCTCTACTCCTATCCAAATCCTAAATCTTCAAAATTCTCACCAACCTCCCTTAATCTAGCTTTGACGGAAACCCTAGCCCTTATTTCTTTTGAAATTGGCCACTTTCTAGCCATCCTCATTCCATGATACACACACATTTGGATAAATATCTAGAAGAGCTATTGATTATATGTCAATTTCGATTCCAAACTCCGACCACTATTTTCCGTCAAGCTCTCTGGTGGCCACATGTCTGCGCATGGTCTATTTTAAGCCATTTTTCTGACTCAGACAATCGTTTCTTTTTAGCATAATGCTAAAATCCAATGGATCTAGCGTGTGCTAAAAAGAAATGTTCGTTTCGGGATTGGACAATCACCATCCGCCACCCCCACATCCTCTAGTGGCTCGAATCAGTTTCAAGCACGCTCGTTGGGTATAACCTTCGTCGCCTCATTAATTTTTTATTTTTGATAGTGATACGTTTAGTTTGCACCTTTGATTTCTGCTTTGATCAATCACTCTAATTAGAGTTTCAAGTTAGTTATTGATTAGTTATCCTTATTTATTTTAGTTGGTAACATTAGTAGAATCGATCACTTAGTTAGTCGTTTTGTTTAGTTGTTGCTAATATTTGTCTGATAATTTACTGATGCTCATCCAAGTTATATTTTGTTCACTGTTAGTTTGCATAAAATCGTATTGCTTTAATTTAGTTTGTTTGGATTCTCAATCTAGTTACAATCAAAGTCTTATTGTTGCTTCGTCTGTTTTGTGATTGGATTAGATTTGGTTATTTGAGTTTTGTTGATAAAAGCTATATTGATCTGAATAGGGTACATAGTTGTTAGTTGTTACTATTTGAATGCTAGAAAATTAACTACTCTACTTTGTGTCTAAACTTGGTGAAAGAGGATAAGTCCTTTGGACATATTTTTGGTGAACCAAAATCTATCGAAAAGTACTTGCTTTTCCTACTTAAAGGGGTCTCTTCTCACTCATATGAGAGAAGGAAATGACTCTCAAGATCAGTTTAAACACACTCTAAAGAAAAACACAACTTCCGAGAGAAACAAAACACACTCTATTTTTGGTCTGTTGGCTCGAGCATTATCTGGGTTGTTGGAGTTTTTGATATTTGTTGCTGCTTGGGTATTTGATTTAAGCTGTTCTGCTGGCTTCTCGTTGTTGTTGCTCTAGCATTTCAACAATTAGGTATTTTTCTTCTGTTATAGCTTTTGAATTGTTTCATATGAATAAAAGTTAAATAGTGATTGAGTCCTTATTTGAAATTACTAAAAGTCTTGGTAAAAATCTCCCATGTTGAACTTTACTTGAATATTTCCATATAAGGTTAATTATTACCTCGTAAGGTTCATGTATACAAGGTTTGGTGGAAGTTGATACATTTCATGTTTACGGGCGCGATTAGCTTAAACATATTGTGAAGTGATTTGGAAGAATCTACTGCCTAAATTCTTGTCATGAAAATAATTTGTTCATATCTTCATGTTTAGGTTAGTTTATTTTATATTAATAGGTTACTTCTTTTTATATGCTTATTATTAGTTATAAAAATATGATTTTGTCTTCAATCAACCATCAATGGCCAGTAAGGGATAACAATTGGGATTTGAATAAATGCTGGATTTTAGGAAAATATAAAGGGACATAAGCCTTAAATGGATAGTCTGTTTTGATGGTGATCAATTAAAGAAGAGACTTGGGCCAAGTAATTTTCAGCATCTTCCCATTTCTTTTAGTAACAAAGTTGGCCCATTTTAATGAACTAAAAGAGTGATCCAATGCTATTATACAAAGGATTTTTTATATTCCTATTCCATATTGAAAACTATATTATCCTCAATGTTTAAGATTTGATTTTAATTACATTTAGTATACCTAATTACTAATTCTATACCATAACATATTTTAATTGTACAATTAATGTACCATATATCACTCATTAATTAACGCTACCGTATATTCCTCCGAATCTCTCCCCCACCCCCACATTTTTCTCCCCCAGCCCCCCCCCCCCCCCTCCCTCTTTAATGAATTTGAATATGAATCTCATCAAATCATCCACTTCTTCAAATAACAAGAACACAAAACCAAGAAAGAATGACAGCAATATAAGTAGTATTCAAAATGCAGAGGAACAACAGAACAATTGCAGCTACTTAGGTGGAAGGAGAACGCTATGGGGTAGACATTCCGCGGAGATAAGAGATGTGAATACGAAAGAATTCAAATTTGAGTTTTTAAAAATCATTATTTGTTTTGATTGGGTGTTGTTGTAAATAATTGAGAATATATTTTGGAGTTTATATGTCAATATTGAGGGATTTTGGTGAAGATCTAGACTTGGTTTTGGCTACAAAAATTGTAGAAAAATTGTAGATAAATTATAGATTATTTTTTGTAAAGATTTGTAGAAGTTTTAGTCGTTTTTTATTTGTGAAAACAGAAAATAAAGTATCTATAATCAGAATACAAAT
Source organism: Nicotiana benthamiana (assembly GCA_034376525.1). NCBI lineage: Eukaryota > Viridiplantae > Streptophyta > Magnoliopsida > Solanales > Solanaceae > Nicotiana > Nicotiana benthamiana. The sequence continues at coordinate 57,201,903 of CM067330.1, read as the reverse complement.
AATCTATAATTCATCTACAAAATATCTACAAACTGGGTATATTGAATTTTAATATCTCAATTCCTATTCGATTGTAGTATAATTGGAATTTTTCACATAATTACATTTTTTGCAGAATATTTGTAGAAGTTTTAGTCATTTTTGATTTGTGAAATAGAAAACAAAGCATCTACAATTAGAATATAAATAATCTACAATTTATCTACAAAATATCTACAAACTGGGTACATTGAATTTTGATACCCCAATTCTTATTCGATTATAGCATAATTGTAATTTTTGACATAATTGAGTTTTTTCATAAGATTTGTATAAGTTTTAGCCATTTTTATTTGTGAAAATATAAAATAAAACATCTACAATCAGAATATAAATAATCTATAATTTATCTACAATCTATTTATAATTTCTGCAATATGTATTCTTCTTTTTCTTCTTCGAGTTTCAATATGAAATTCAGCCAAAACCAAGTCTAATCTTTGCCAAAAACCCTCAAAATTGAGATATAAACTCCAAACTATATTTTCGATTATTTTCAATAACACTCAATCCAAACAAATAATGAGTTTTGAAAACTCAAATTTGAATTCAAAACTTTCAAGCTTTTTATAGCTGTCAATGGTGGAAAATATCTAGAAAAATATTTACTTTCATAATTATAGCGCGCCTAAATAGGAATATCTGGAAGAATATTTAGTTCCAGATTTGTAGCGCGCCTAATTATGAAGGAGTCAGCTCCGAATAATTGGTATTTAATGAATCATATATAAATTGTAGAATAACTGTAAACATAACGGATAAATATAAAACTATGCGCATTTTTGATAATAAGATTTCATATATGGTATAGGAAAGAAAAATTCTCCTATGCAAATCTCCAAAGCAGCCATTCTTTAAATTGATATAGGTTGGCCCAAGTCTTAAAATACCATGATTGTTCACATAATTAATTTTCAATAAAAATAGATTCCTTTTATATTTAAAAATAATTTAATAACTTAATTAAGTCTAATAATTAATTTCCAATAGATAACTGGGTGGTAAGATTAAGTACATAAAAGTTTGGATTAATTAATTCTTTTTGTACAAATCATAACAAAATTGGTCCATACTTTTTAATAAGCGGGCCCTTTTACTTCAATAAGATAGCCTCTTTCTTTAAAATAACAAAAGCTGGCCCAACATTATTTTTCTAATTTCTTTAACTCATAGAATTGTTTGCGTAGGTAATTTTTAACATATAATAAATTAATTCAATCATCTCATATCACACCCGTTAATTTCAGTTAATTTTTAATTTAGCTAATCCTTGGTTAAAAATGTGAATTCGCATACGTGACGCGATAGTTAACTTTTTATAATAATCTTCAAGAATTAATTTTCTCAAATGTAGTAATTTTTTAAAAGTATTACAAATTTGAGTGTCGCGATTGTGGATTCGCTTGCGAGGCGTAATTATGATAAGCTAATTAATTTTGTTATTCGATCACGCATTTACTTGCGTAGCGTGGTTATAACGACGTAATTTATCCAAATCCTTTTTTTATATAATTCTAATAATTAAGAGATAGAAACGGGTAGGTAAAACATGAAAATTATATAAATCACGGTTTGTCCAAAATTAATTCGAGTCAAGTTTTAAGTCGTTGAAGCGCTCGTACTAGAACTACTAGACTTGGGGAATGCCTTACACCTTCTCCCCGGTCAACAAAATTTCTTACCCGAACTTTATTTTTGCAAACCGATATAAAGAGTCAAATATGTTATTGCATATGAATTCAAACAAAAAGGTGACTTGGAATACCAAAAAGTCAATTTCAAGTGACGGCTCTATAAACAAAATAATCCATATTTCAAAATGATCACTTTAATTGGAAAAACTCTTTAACCCATAAATTCATAAAACACATATCTTTCGGGGGAGGGGGGTAGAAAAGGGTGTGACAGCTCTGGCAACTCTGCTGGCAAAAAACAGAAACTCGAGCTTGTACATGTTGACTTTTTTAGCTTTATTAATTTTGTATATATTGTGATTTATTTATGCAATGTGCTACCTGTTCGATTTTTACCGTTTTGATATTGTTGAACTATACATATAAACTATTTTCTCATGCACCCCTCTAAGTCTTCTTGAAATTAAAAATTGGGCATTTGCTTAACATAACCCTCTTTCTTTGAGATAGCCGAGGTGCTTGTCACCCGGTGAAGGATTTTTAATCACACATGTTTTAGTCGGGGAGCACCACCAGCAAAGCCGGAAAGCAATGGTACCGGTATGCTGACCCTCCTCGGCTCGAGTTGTCCGCTCAAGTAAGCTAGTCTAGATACCTTCTCCAATAGAATTTTAAACCTGAAAAACAAATCGCATGCCGGATATCCCTGGTAGGTTCGCTTTTTTGGTATCATGTGCATTTGACTTAGCTAAACCCGGCACAGGGACTGGGTCCATATAGGACATGTATCATCTTTGAGACCATCATGTTCGTGTATGTGCTACTTGATACATCATTTAGAAGAGTCACTTGCATTGTCGATCGGCTTTTAAAAAAATTAGTGTACTTGGGAATAATTCTCCTAGTTTAGTGTAAATAAACATTTTTAATATATATATATATATATATATATATATATATATATATATATATATATATATATAAATATATATATATATAAAGAGAGAGAGAGAGAGAGAGAGAGAGAAAGAGAGAGAGTCTCTGGTGTGAGTTACAAAGATTAATTTTCATTAAAAAAAAAAGGTTGAGTTGTAAAGATTAATTTTTATTGAAAAAAAGGAAAAATACCTAGTTTCACCGAACTATACGAGTTTGATTCTCACCAGAATATGAGATACGTACGCGACCTCCATCGGGTTCAGTCCACACTTTTCAAGAAAAGTAGAGCATAAAATTCTGCATGTGCATAAAAATTTCGAAAAAAGAGATCATGTTTTGGTCGCCTTTTTACTGTCTTGCCCTCATGTTCCGGCTATTTTACCAAGACAAACTTAAAATCTTCCTGGGAAGTGTTGAAGGACTGTTTTTGTAAAAATAGTTACTTGATCCATATTTATTCACCTTTTACCATTTTGCCCTTATATTTGGCCATTGTTCAAAGCGGCTTTAAACCTTTCCAAAAGTACCGAAAGGCTATTTTTGCAAAAGTAGCCATTTTTATCTAGTTTTTCCTGGTTATAATTGTTGAGACAGCTTTTGAACCCCTCTTGGAGTAGCAAAGGGTCATTTTCGTAAAAATAGTTTTTTATTTATTATATTGTCTATTTTTATCATTTTGTTCATGTGTTTGGCTACTTTTGCCGAGACATCCTTTATGCCTTCTATGGAAGTATTAAAGGTCGTCTTTATAATAATAGCCATTTTTTCCTTTTTTATCATCTCAACTTTTGTTTCCGGTAATTTCAAAAATATATATTGTAATAAAAATAAAATAAAAATAGATCGAATCCTAAATTAGCTAAAAAAATGAATTATCATAATTTGCATATAGTTTAGGTAAGTCCTAACCTTTTTTTATCTTATTATTAGGATCAATGTGAGTTTTCCACAAAGAATCAGTCAGAAAAGGGTAAGGGACGAGACACCTCCTATGTTCTTGTCAAAGATAAAACCCCGAGTAGTCTCTGTAATTAGTTGGGCTAGTTTTGCTACATGGGAATGAAATCGAGTATTTAAGCAGCTCAAGTTCCTCACAAACATCATGAGAATTAATCCTAACAGAGATTTAATCGAGGCTCTAGTGGGTTTTTGAAACCCGTGAACAATGTCTTTAGGTTCAAATATTGTGAAATGATGCCCATATTGGAAGAATTAGGCGGGTTCACTGGATTGGGGAGACACCTTCGTGGGAAAAAGCATGTTGCTCCAAGAAAAGTTGGTGTGAATAACTTTTTAAAGAAGTTATGCCTCCGTCGAATCCCAATGGTTTGCTTAAGCGAAGGTTGGGTTCCATTGGAATATCTTTATGATAGATTTTGGGGACGAGAAAGGGTTTGAAAATTTCTCGGGCATAGAATTCGTCAACCAGTTGAGTTACGACACTTGGAGGGAGTTGAGAATCTTCGCATCATTGAAATTATTTCTAGGGATCATAGTATTTCCAGAGCGTGGTGGGTGCATCAGAATTCGATTGGTTGTGGTAGTCTCACATTTGCGAAGTAGCGAGGATCATACCATTCTTCCCATGATTTTGGGAGATATTTTTCGCGCTTTGACCCATTGCAAATAAGGCGAAGATTACTTCGAGGGATGCAATATCCTGCTACAAATGTGGTTCATAGAGCACTTTTATCATCACCTAATAGTAGTAAATTTCAATGATAATTGGCTGAATTACATTGGATGTCACTCAGACAAAGCTGCAAGTTGTGATCTTCCAGATGTGTGAGGGCCTGGCGGACATTACTTGGTTCATTGATTGCTGATAGAATCACTTGGAACTATTACTGGTTCCTTTCAGCTAAGGTCATGCATATGTAAATGTATCGCCCGTTCTTCATACTTATGTGTTTTAGAGATTTACAACCCTACGCACCTCTACGCATCATGCGCCAGCTAGGGAGAGAGCAAAAGAGGCCCCTAATTGAGGACATGCGCCCGTTCGTGTGGGAATTCAAGGGAGAGGAACCTCCAAGGGAGTCATATACAAAACAAGTTTGGTAATGGGTTTTCAACGTCTTAGCCTTATGCGTCTTATGTTTTTATGATCTAACAAACTTTTAGTGAAGAACCAGATAGATAACCTGGCCCACAGGATGTACATCTATACATCTTATGTGAACTAGTCAAAGTTTGAAAATTAGCAAATGGATGAACAACCACCAGGAAGGAACACAATAAGGACTTGATGACCTGGTCCCTTAGAGTTCTCCGACATAAGAAAGTTAGTGACTTTACACAATCAATACAAAGAGGAACACAATAGGGACCTGATCCCTTAGGGTTCTTTAACAAAAGTACAAGTCAAGTACACAGTTGGAATGTAGCAGAAGAAAGTGACCATCTAGCAACTATCAGAGAAGAAGAACACAACTAGGACCTGGTCCTATGGTGTGTACTAACAGAAGTACAAAGTCCATATCCAGCTGGAATGCAACTGCCCAGAAGCGGTTGTACAGATAGGTCACTTCTTATTGGGAAAAAACGTACACCAAGAGTTGGCATCACTGTCTATTATTCTATCTTTCGTGATAAAACAACTTGGTGCTAGACACACTTTTCTTTGTGCATTTGGTGATATTTTCTCAAGAAGAAAAAGCATTCATCCGGCATTGAAGTCACTGGTGTATCAAGAACAAGAAGATAACTCCACTGAGGATTAGTTTCTAAATGAGTTTATGTACATCCATAGTTGAGTTGTAATCTTGTTATTTGTTTGTCATTGTAATTCCTAGTTTGATTTCTTAAAAGTGTTGTCTTATGAACAACTAAAATTTGTAAACTTATGAGTTTGTATTGTGACTAGTGTTAAGTTTAAATCAATTGTAACTAGGAGAGTTATAGAGTGGTTTGTGGTGGTGCATCACAAATTAGTTTGAAGTCTTTGCAATAGGTTGTTTGCAAAGTGGCTTGTAATAGGTAGATTACTAGTTAGTAGAGTTAAAATTCTACAAGAGTGGGTCTTGGTTTTTTGATCCCCTTGTGTGGGATTTTTTCACATAGAAAATCTCTTGCATTCTTTACATTTAGTTTTTACTGCATTCTACATATCATCTCATAAAAGACCAGGTACTCTATAGTTTGGTGGACTCATATATACTAACAATTGGTCTCATAGAGGGTTTCTCCTATCAAGATAACCCCCTCGGAAGGATCCTCAATGGTTGCTCCACCAAACTTTGAAGAAGGACAATCAACCTATAGAACTTCCAAATTCAATGGTCAATACTACGGATGGTGGAAGACCCAAATGCATGATTTCATGATGGCAGAAGATTCAAAGCTATGGGATATCATTTGTGATGGTCCACATGTTCTCATGAAGAAACTTGAAGAAACGATACCATTGGTTCCCAAACGGAGAAGAGAGTACAATGACATTGAAAGAAAAGGTGTAAAAAGAACTATCATGCCAAGAAAATCTTGATGTGTGGCATCGGACCTGATGAGTACAACAGATTATCAGCTTGTGATACTGTCAAAGAAATACGGGAAGCTTTACAAACCACACACGAAGGAACTACTCAGGTAAAAAAAAAAACCAAGATCGACATGCTCATCACTGAGTATGAGCTCTTCAGGATGAAGGATGATGAGTCCATAAAAGATATTCACACTAGATTCACCTCCATCATAAATGAGCTTCACTCACTTGGAGATGCAATTCCCAAAAACAAGCTTGTAAGGAAAATTCTCAGTGTTCTACCTAGGTCTTGGGAAAGTGAAGTAAATGCGATCACTAAAACTAAAGATCTATAGAATCTGACCATGAATGAGTTGATTGGTAATATGAAAACATATGAGATGAAGAGAAAGAAAGATAGTAAAAGAAGAGAGTCTAAGAAGGAAAAGAACCTGGTGCTTAAGGCTGAAAGCAGTGATTTAAATGATGAAGATAGTGGCATAGGCTATTTTACTAAGATATTTTAAAACATGATTCGAAGAAATGGTGGCATACCAAAGTGGGGTAGTTCAAGTAAAACAAGGAACAATAATCTCTATCACAAATGTAGAAAGTCAGGGCATTTCATCAAAGATTCCCCACTCACGAAACAGGAGCAGTACAAACAAAATTCCGACAAAGCAGGAAAAAGGAACCTGGTTCTAGAGAAAAGATTGTTGTAGACAATATTGTCAAGCAGGCTCTTGCTGCTTGGGGAGATTCCTCAAGTGAATCCGAAAGGGAATCAAAAGCATAAAATAGTTCCATGATGGCAGTGGAAACTAAAGTAACGAAGTACGATTCACTGTTCGTGCTGATGTTTCAGTCAGATGATGCTGAAGAACAAGATGAAGATGATGAGGTAAACTTCAAGGATGTTCAGAGAAATCTGAAATCCTATTCTTCTAAAAAGCTAAGGTCTTTATCAAATGCCTTAATTGATGCATATTATAGTCTTGTAAATGATACAGAGATCGTGACCATAGAACTAGGAGAGGCCAAACAATCTAGTGGTCTGTGTAGTGGACTTAAATATAGCTAATCTTGAACAAGAAAAGGAAGCCTTGAATGAAAGAATAACTAGTGTGGAAAATGAGAGAGACGATCTGATGGTAGTAGTTGTTGATCTAAAAGAAACAATACAAGGACTTAACAATGAGAAACACACTTAGAAGAAAAAGTTGTATCTACTGAAGAGGAAATGGATGACATGTTATTAATATGCACTTATCTAGAGGAAACCGTTGAGAGACTCAATAGAGAACATAGGAATATAAGTCTTGGAAAAGGGAAGAAAGTAGCTAGTGAGCCACAAATCTTCCTTGAAAAGGAGTTAACTGTTGTAAAAACTAGTCTCTACAATAAACTCGAGAGGAATCAACAACTCTAAGATGAGTTGGAGAAAGTAAGAAATGATATTGAGAAATCCCTAAAGTGGACCTGGTCCTCAAATGTTGTCACTGCCATGTATCTCAACAATAGCGGGAACAAGCAGGGCATCGAGTTCCAAAGGAAGAAAACTCCTACAACCTGCACAACAAGTATGTCATTGTACCTGATAGCTGGCTATATAACCAGTGTAGGAACAATGGGCATTTTAAAGAAAATTTCCAGGTCAGGGTGCATTCTGCTCAGAAGAACAAAGTGTTTATTGATAGAGTGACTACTAGAAAAAGACCAGGTACCACTCGCAAAAAGCGTATGTTGCCTAGGTGCACTAGGAAATCCCTCATTCATCCTTTTTATAGTAACAATATACCCAAACTAGTTTGGGTTCCTAAATCTAACCCTTGATGTGCATGAGTAGGGAGCAGTGAGAGGAAGCGTACTGTGGTGGACTATGGACAGTGGATGCGTAAAACATGTAGCTGAAATCATCATGAATTCCTTCTCATTGGAAGCCCTGCAGGAAGGGAATGTATCCTTGAGAAGGAAGTAAAGGATACATTCTCAGTGAATGAAAAGGCAAAAAGGTTCCTTTGGCACTTGAGGGGGAACAAGCACGGTGTGAATAGCCTAAAAAGTACAGTCACCAATTTGATAACTTGCCAAGTAATCTCAGTAGACAAAGCAAACAAGAACAATCACTCCTGCTAATCATTAGTCTTCACAAGCCGGCAGTATGAGATGAGGGAAGTCGCAACCATGGCATGAAAGATTGGTATATGCAAACTTCTCACATCCAAATAAATTAACTCAGCCGGACCTGGTCCGTGGTTTTCCAAGCTCAAGTGTCTCCTGGACATGAGTTCAAAAAATGATTGAGTAGGGGGAGAAGGGATCACGCACAATTTCTCAATACCAACGACTGCACAATAAAATGGCGTATCTGAAAAAAAGAACGGAACTAGAAAATATTGCATGGACCGTGGTCATCGCCTATGGAATCGCCCAGAAATACTGGGCAAAAGGAATGAATATTTCTCTCTACCTTGAGAACATGTATTAGATCAGGTTCCTCATAAATCAAAACTCACCAGGAGCTACCAATTGGAAGAAAATGCCTTATTCTTGACCATAGGAAAGATCAGCTTAGGAAGCTCAATGAAAAAAGACGAGCGGAGGAATCCTTCTGGGGAACAATCCATAAAACTAGGCCACAAATTCTCCAACAAAGGGAGCACTAAATGGCAGGAGATGCTCATGGGGTATTCAACAAGACATCTCCCCTGCCAAGAAAAAAATGGTGAGGATCAATATCATGAACCAATCCCGTCTCTAGGAAGGATTTGAGACTTCAAACAGGGAGGATGATAAAGTGAGCAGGATGAAGGAGACTGGCAAAAGACAATGCAACATCATCTTTACGTCTCACAAAAAACCTGGTACATCACTTACTACCACTGAAGCTGAAGGAAGAAGTAAAAATTCAGCTCATGGCACTGCACAAGCAGCAAAAACAAGGTGTGAGGAAATCAAATTAGCCTCCATATCTCTCTTCAATCAACTTATGTCTCAAATTGGAAAACCAAAGTGCACCTGTCATGATTCTTGCCTCGTCTTCTGAGAGACAAGGAAGCAATCATGATTGATCTTGTTTTGAGGGTCAATATGAAGAAGGTATTGATTGGTAAAAATCATTTTAGAACAGAAAACCAAATTCCAGATATCTGCATCAAAGTCTCAAGTAGAGAATATTTCGGATAAATAAAAGTTAAGATAGATTCACAAATAGAGAACCTGATCATCCATTTGTTAGCTGTGTAAGACACCATCAGGTAAAGGTAGCTAAAATATTTTCTGACCAAGCCTAACTCATATCAAGACCGTTGTAGGTAAACAAACATGATGATTAAAGAAGCTAAATGTACAGTTATGAACTGCGAGAGGGGAGCTACTAAAACTTTGTTCAAAATATTGCTCTGGAATCAGGCCCTTGATCTCAGGGTAGTAGTAATGTGCTTATTTTGCATGTCCTCTCAAAAAAAAGTTTATTTAACAAGATCAATTCAAATGCCATATTATCCTGCTTAGCAACGTCTACATGTCATGTATTGTCTTTCAAATCATTTTGTCCCCTCTGCTCAATAATGTATTCCCATAAACCTGCTGCCATTTTTAGGACTATTCAGAACCTGTTTCTTTCTCCTCTCATCATTAGCCCATCTTCTCATAAAACTTTCTTTCCCTTTCACGGCAAGTCATGAACTTAATATTGTCGTATAGCTAGGATCTTCTCTTCATCTCTCTCTTTCTCTTTATACTCGTCTACCAAGTACTCATCTAATGTCGATCGAACAATCATCTCATTCTACCACCTTTAGCATCGCTCCTACTTCGTCATTTTCCTTGAAAGCATCCCCAGAGCGTCACTATTTCACGCCTTCTACCACCTTACCTACTCTTGGTTTCTCCTCAACTCCTATTATCTTCCCATTTTTTGATTAACCCTGTTTACCATTATCTTGAGAACCCTATGTCTAGTCAATCCTATGATGTCATCAAAGATCACATATAAAGTTTTACTCCTCAGGTGTCAGAATCCCCTAAGGATAATCCTGACCAGTATATAAACTCCTCCATGTTGGACTTAGTGACTCTCAATGAGTTGCCAGAAAAGGAAGCAGCTCATAACATCATGGTTATAGCTGCTGAAAGTATGATGAATGAAAGAGCTTATCTCTTGTCTGAGTATCAGGGTGAAAAATTTTCATTCCTAGAAAATGCAAGAACCACAGAACTCCTAGAGTCCTTGGATCATGAGATATTCCTAGATAAGCCTTCTGATGAACTCATTTCTCTTCCATGAAAGCTCACTCCTGTACATCCTATTCACTCCAAGCTCTTAGAGTCTTCCTCCAAATCACTCACTATTAGGTCACTACAGCAAGAGAGCTATGAGTCCTCATTCCAGAAAAGTAATAGGAGTGCCAAGACAAGGAAAAAGAGGAAAACAAATCCAAAATATTTCATCAAGAGCAGTTAGTAAACCAAGTAGATAAAGATTCATTGAAGGAACCTAGTTCCTCAATACAACATTCTATGGAAATTCAGTAATCTATGGAAAAGGATTGATGAAATTGTTAAGAAACAGAAAGGATCATTTGTGAAGCACAATAGCAAGTCTAAATGGAGTTCAACTAAGCTAGTCATGTCTAAGGACAATATTGTGGAGATGGAAAGCTGGAAGGGAAAGACTGCATAAGGGTCTAGCAAACCAAAAAGGAAAATGTTAAGGAACCTGAGTCAATAAGGTGCATGACCGGTGATGATGGTCTTTGGCAGCAGAGATTAAGGATTCAGAAAGTGTTATGGGGACGTACATTTGATCCAAAAATTCGGAAATGACAAGCATAAGACATATTCTGGAGATTGTGGAATTTCAACAATAGAAACCCTTGTTTGAAGGAAGCATGCCTCTGGTGTATTAATATGCAGTATAAACCTTCTATGCATCTCTTTTCACTATTGAGATAGATCACATCTGTGAGCTCATAAATAGGGTAGACATTGTACTCGATGCTTCAACATTGGGAAAGGTTCTCAGAATTCCGTGTGAAGGTGTATCCTCAGTTAAGGATGTCTGTGGAATAAACTTTCGGAGATCAATCATGAAAGAGCAAGTTATTCAACAGGGGGAATAGTTCCATAAGAAGGTATTTCTTCCTGAATACTAGCTTCTCTTTGAACTGGTTAATAAAGTACTCTTACCCCGCTCTAAGAGGCATTCCGTTGCTACAAAATTGGATTTGGTTGATGGAAGCGCTTGATGAGTTTGTACTAATCAATTTTACAGCAATCATAATTGATCACATTCAGAAGGTGACAAATTTTAAGGGTGGAAATCATGGGTTACCTTATGGATTTCTCCTCACTTAGGTGCTCATATTCTATAAGGTCCCTTTGGGAAATCCCAAAGTAGGCACACACAAATAGACATTCTCTAAGACCACTGTAGAAGAGTGTGGAAGCATCTCGATCATATCTCAGCTGATCAACGCTCAAAATGTAGCCTCTGAGGAAATAAGAAATCCGATGGATCGAAATGCCATACTGGAAACTCAACTCAGTCAAACAGCTAAAGGACCTAATTCTGTACATAAGGAGGTTGTCCGATTGACAAAGAAAAATGAGAGAATGTGGGCTCAATTACATTAAGAACAACTGTATGCAAATGCTAGGTTGGACCTGGTTCTCAAAACTATTATTGTCTCTTTCTCCAAGCCTTCTTCCTTTAGTGTTCTGTAGGATCCTGTTTGTCTCAAGATATATTTGCTACAACATCATGTAGCTATTGTTTTACTTTTGTTTGCCTTTTTTTATGGCATGTAGAACGTAACCATTACTTCTCCTAAATTTCTCAGTCCAATGTAAACGTTAATGAAATAGCCTCTCTTTCGTTGCTTATACAATACTGTGTTCCTTTGGCTTCTCTTTTCTGTCATTTTGTATGCACATAAGCATGAGCTAGCTGTGTTAGACTTCTTTATGCTTATTACCTGTTGTGCTCGCCTTAATACTTGTTCTTTTTAATGGTTTCAAAAGGGGGAAAATCAAGTGTGCGTGTGTGTAGGAGTCTGAGATTAAGGGGGAACACTATCAACTCTGCGATTAAGGGAAAATCACAAAGAGAGAGATCTGAGATTGAGGGGGACTTCGTGTAGCTCTGACATCTCATCTGGTTATTTTTGCTCTAAACAAATTCTATCCATGTCTAAGCTTATCATCATCAAAAAAAGGGGGAAATCGATGGGTTTTCAACGTCTTAGCCTTATGCGTCTTATGTTTTGATGATCTAACAAACTTTTAGTGAAGAACCAGATAAAGAACCTGGCCCACAGGATATACATCTATACATCTCAGGTGAACTGGTCGAACTCTAAAAATTAGCAAATAGATGAACGACCATAGGGAGGAACACAACAGGGACCTGATGACTTGGTCGCCTAGAGTTCTTCGTCACAAGCAAGCCAGTGATTGTACGCAATCAATATAAAGAACACAACAGGGACCTGCTCCCTTAGGGTTCTTTGACAAAAGTACAAGTCAAGTACATAGCTAGAAATAGCATAAGAAAGTAACCATATATCAATTGTCACAGAAGAAGAACATAAGTAGGACCCGGTCCTATGGTGTGTCCTGACAGAGGTACAAAGTCCACTATCCAGCTGGAACGCAGTTGCCCAGAAGTGGCTGCGCAGACTTTAATTTTCAACCTAATTGTGTCCATCTGAATTTAAAATAATAATACAGTGAAATATAGAAAATTACTTTCAATACAAATAGAAAATCAATGAATACAACTACTGAAATATACTCAAAAAAGCAGTAATACCTTGTATTAAGAATAAAAAAAATATTGTGAATACAAAAAATAAACTTGGATACATTGAATACAACTATTGGATACAATAGAATACAAGCATTAGGTTTATTATGCAATATGCAGGCAGTAGGTTATGGTTACACGTTGTATTCGACATAAATACATGATGTATTCATATACAAAAATAAAATTTCAAAGTATTTATTTAGTTACTTATATCAATTCCGAGTAGAACCTCGAACAATATTAGAAAAAAAAAACCTCGAACTGTATCAAAAAAGAGGGATCAAAACTCTGAAGAATGCTCTACTTTTTAGTGTTTAGCGTATGATAAATTTCTCTAATTGGATTGGTAATGTTGTGTATTATAATTGATTTAAGCGAGTTATATTAGGAGTGTATCCCATTAAGTTAGGAGTTTTCTGTTATTAAATAATTGGAGAAACCTATTATTACGTTCTATTCATAAATACATGGTATGAATACACGTGAATACATGGGGTGACAGCTGGACTACCCTGTTTTTAGCCGATTTGTACCACTGTATTCATGAATATAATAGCTCGAATACATTACCATAATAATTGAAAGGTAGCTTGTAACAACCCGGTTGGCCATTTTACAAATTAACTTCCCGATCTCCTGTTAATTGATTTCCCCGTGTTTATTTCTGCTATTGTGAGTTGCCAGGATGATTCATTTTGAGATTCGAAATACTTTGGGACACGTAGTCCCTAAATAAGAGCTTGAGCTTTTAAATTTGGACCGTAGCTGGAGCAATATGAAGACGACATCGGAATGGAACTCTGTTGATTCTGTTAGCTTCGTTAGGTGATTTCGAGCTTAGGGGCGTGTTTGAAATGTGTTTTGGGGGTCCGTAGCTTATTTAGGCTTGAATTGACGAAAGTTGAATTTTTGAAGCTTCTGGATCGATAGTGAGATTGTGATATCGAGGTCGAAATCTGATTCCGAAAGTTGAAATAGCTCCGCAGTGTTGAATGTGACTTGTGTGCAAATTTTGGGGTCAATCGGACTTGGTTTGGTTGGTTTCAACATTAGTTGTAGGATTCTTAAAATTTCAAGTTCTTTAGGTTTGGATTTGAGGGTGATTCGTGGTTTTAGCATTTTTTTGATGTGATTTGAGGGTTGGAATGGGTTAGTATGATATTTTAGGATTGGTTGGCATGTTTGGTTGAGGTCTCGTGGGCCTCGGGTGAGTTTCATATGCCTAACGGATTGAAATTTGGACTTAGGCAAAAAATCTGAGGTTGTTGGACCTGTCATAACCGCACCTGCGTGTGTTGGACCAGAGATGCAATGCCGCATAAGAGGTTTGGTGATCGTAGAATTGGGAAAAGGACAAGCCTCTAGGAACCGCATGTGCGTCTTGGTGACCGCAAATGCGAAATCGCAGATGCGGCCAAGTGAATGCAGATGTGGAACCAGCCCGTTAAGTGAATTTTGCACCTACGATGCCTTTTTTCGCAGGTCCATTTACAACAGATGCGGAAATCGCTGGGCAGAAACATAATATTTCGAGAGATTGAGTTCATAACTTATTTGGAGCTCGGGTAGGGCGATTCTATGGGATTTTTGAAAAGAAGATCGTTGGGTAACAATTTCTTATCCCGTTCTAGTTGCATTCTACTAATCTATCGTTAGTTTTATCATTTAATTTCATATTTGGGGTGAAAATTTAGAAGATATGGGGAAAACTTCCTAACCTGAAAATCTGAGTTTTGAGGGAGATTTGGGTGTCAGATTTCGATAATTTTTGGACGAGTGTTCTCGCGAGTGAATGTGTATTCTAAATTAGTAACTTTTACCTGATTCCGAGACGTGGTCCGGAGAGGATTTTAAAGTATTTTTCTATTTTCTTATCGTAGCTTTGATTTCTCTAGCTAAATTAGTTGTTTGTAGTTGTATTTACGTTATACTATTTATTTGATTAGATTTGGGCCACGGCGTTGGATACTCGTGGCAAGAGCGTAATTTTCGAGTTGATTTTGAGTTGGTTTGAATTAAGTGGCTTGCTTAACCTTCTGTAGGGGAACTTCCCTTAGGATTTAGTATTGTTTTTATATGAGTGCCGTGTACATGAGGTGACGAGCGCATACACATGCTAATTGTTGGAAAATTCCATTTTCATTAAGTTAATACCAATGTTTTCTTGTAATTGAGCAACACTTTTACTTAAAGCCTCTTTCTTAGTTTGGGAAAAGCATGTTTATGTGATTTAATTGTCTTATCTGCTTTAATTGCCTACTTGTACTCTATGCAGCATGTCAGAATAGAATTTTCTATTTAAATTCTCGAATAGAACTGTAATTCTCTAAGATTGTTGTGTATTCACTTTGGATTACGGGACAATATCCTAGGAGATCCCCCTGTATGTTTACTTTGGGACTACGGATTAGCATTCTGGTAGATCCCCTGCACATTTATATTTGGGACTACGAGACAGCCCCAAGTAGATTCCCCTATACTGGATATTTACTTTGGGACTACAGATTGTTATTTCGGGAGTTTTTCCTGTATATTTATGATTCGGACTACGGGATGATATCCCGAGAGATCCTTTGTACATTTACGTTTGGGACTACGGGACGATATCTTGGGGGATCCCCTATTTCTATTTATGTGCATTGAGTTAGATTCTTTATGTGCTTTTATTCGTTATAGATTGTTATACATCCCTTTATTAGATAGAAGTAATATAAAGAGTTATACATCACAATAATATTATACAATTCATAACTAGGTGACATCCCTTTTTCAAAGCGAATGCCGAAGTTATTTGTGAAGCTATTAAAATGCTACAATCAATGGAAACTTAGGACCCGTTTGCAATAAGAAAATTTTCACTTTTTTAGATTTTCTTTCTTTTTAATTTTTTTCAAAATAGAATTTTAAAATTCAAAAATTTGAAAAACTTCAAAAAATATTTTTCCAAATTTTCATTTCAACTCACTCATCAAAATTTATAAACAACTCCAAATGTATTCATGTCCAAACACAACTCAAATTTTCAAATTTCATTTTCACTTGATTTTCCCCCAAATTTTTTTCCTGAATTTAGACAAGAGGGATTGCTCTGATGGTAAGCAACCCTCACTTCCAACCGAGAGGTTGTGAGTTCGAGTCTCCCCAAGAGCAAGGTGGGAAGTTCTTGGAGGGAAGGATGCCGTGGATCTATTTGGAAACAGCCTCTCTACCCTAGTGTAGGGGTAAGGTCTGCGTACACACTACCCTCCCCCGACCCCACTAAGTGGGATTATACTGGGTTGTTGTTGTTGTTGTTGTTGTTGTTGTTGTTTCCTGAATTTCACGATTCTTATATCCAAACGCCTACTTACTTAGTGCTAATATATATTGAGTAAGTAATATATCAACTTTTAATTAAGTTAAAATCTCAATAGTAAGACTAAGGGAAAATTTCACATAAAAATAGTTGAGCTCCCTACTTTTTAACTTTATACTCTATATTTTAATTTACAACTAATTAGCCCAAAAATAATAACTAATACTCAATATTTAACTTCAATAGGTTCTCGAAATTACTATTAATTTTTAAAAAAGATTGCTCAAGCTTTTAAGTTAACTTTCGAACAATTGTGACTCAAATATTAGTTCAACAAATCAAATTCACTTGGGAAGTGAAAATTAGATTTTTAACAAGTTTAAATATGTGAGTTTAAATTTCAAATTTGATTTCGTGAGAATTTGGAGTGAGTATTATTTAAACTTGTTAGAAATAGTACAAGAAGGTTGTATATAAAATTTGAAGTCATTTAATGGACATTTGGACTAGTTTTGAACAAGAATTGCAACTGAAAATCATGTAAGAAGTTCGTCTACAGACGTTTGTATAAAGGCGTATAAAAGTATAGAATAGTGTATAATATGTATTTATATACTCTTATACATTATTATACAAGATTATATAAACTTATACACAAAAACTGACTTCGTCTTCCTCCTTGCGTCTTTTCTGAAATTTAACTCAAATCTTGTTCAATCTACTCCAAATCACTTCAAATTTAAATCTTGAATTCCTTTTGATATTTTCAATCAATTGAAACAACCAATCCAAACAACTAACAAACTCAAAAAAAAATATTTTCGAAAGCAAAGCTTTGAATAATCTTCGATGGTGGACATCTACTTTTTAATTTTCTTACAGGTGGCATAGGGGAAAAAACAGAAAATACTCAACCCCTTGAAGCATATGTAGAGATGAGAGAAGAGAAGAGAGTGAAACTCCATAACTTTTAGAAAAAATAATGGTAAGAACATAAATTTTAAATTTGCAAGTGCTTTCAAAATATATACCATATGAGTTAAGTAAGGCAAACTTAAAAAAATAAATTATTTTTTTGTTATGGTACGTGGTTATGTATATTTTTATTCTTTCTAAAACTAAATAAGTTTCAAACCTAGTATAATTAAGTAAAAATCTCATTATTTTTAACATCACGAAGGGACGGAGAGGCCGTTGGTGCCATAAGTCAAAAAAAAAAAAATTGGGCTTATTTCGCAATTCGATTAATTTCCTCTACGAGAATGAGTAAAAGGGTAAAAATCGTCTTTACATAATCACCACCTATCCTAAAAAGGCAGTATCCTCATTTCTCCTCCGCTATCACTCGTAAAACTTTCACTCCGCTTGGCTCCCTTTCAATCCTACACCATGGCCACGCGCCACCTTCTCAACCTCACGCGCCGCTCTCGAATCAATCGTTTTTCTCTTCTACCGCCATGTCTAACACTGTCTTCCCGATCCACCACCTCCGTAACCACCTCACCTCCCTCCTCCCCACCCTCCCCACCTCCACCAGACTTCATGATCTACGATCGCTTAGCTGAACAAGTCAAATCAAAGATCAAACGCCTCGAAGACCCTAACCCTAAGTTCCTCCAGTACAATTCCCCGCACCCTACGACAGCGGATCACACCTCAATTCTCTCATCACCGGAGACTAAAATCACCACTCTCCCTAACGGCCTACGTGTCGCTACTGAATCGAACCTGTCGTCTTCAACGGCTACCGTCGGAGTTTGGATCGACGCTGGATCTCGATTTGAGACGGAGGAGAATAACGGTGTCGCGCATTTCCTTGAGCATATGATTTTTAAGGGAACGGAGAAACGGCCTATAAGGGCATTGGAAGAGGAAATTGAGAATATGGGAGGGCATTTGAATGCGTATACTTCTAGGGAACAGACTACGTATTTCGCTAAGGTTTTGGGATCTGATGTGCCAAAGGCGATTGATATACTTGGGGATATTTTGCAGAATTCGCTTTTGGAGGAAGATAAGATTGTTCGGGAGCGTAGTGTGATTCTTCGGGAAATGGAAGAGGTATGAGGAAAACAGCTAATCTTTCTCTGATTCACAATGTGTACTGGAATTAGTCTTACTTTGTTATGATTTATTGCTGTTCTCCCTCTACCCCGAAAAAGTGATGGGACAAAGCTCGAAGTATCTATGTTTGGCTTTAATTCGGATATCTGACCACACTTTCTGAAATAAACTTACTTGATTCGGAACTAATATACAAACAAAAGATAAGGCACAATGGAAGAAAAAGATCCATATAGGAATACCTGTTAGTAGAGAATATGTTTTAGTCGTGTTAGCAGTTCTACTTTACGTCATTTGTTTTTTTAGGAATTTTCTAGCCTTTTTATTTTATTGGCATGAGATGAGTTTAAATGGGGTAACACGGTCAAATGAGGATTCATAAAGCCAATACCTCAACTTGTTTGGGATTGATGCATTGTTGTTGTAGAAACTAGTACTTCAAAACAACCTTTTATAATCAATAAGTAATACCTTGGAAGTGTGTGAAAAACTGCAGTTAAAGAAAAGATAGATTGGTCCCCTGAATATTGATAGTTTACTCCTTTAAAATGGGACCGAGGGATTATCAGTTATTCTTAAGCTTTGTAAAAAGAATATTCTTGTGTTGAAGAAAGTATGATTAAAATGATAGTTAGAGCAAAAGAATTTGGGGATGCAATTATCATATAAATACACCAATGCCATGGTTCTCGAGAGGTTTAAGTGATTCTTTGAGCTGGAAGAAGAAATTGCTGCTTGAAGGAGCTTTTTTAATTTCTAATCCAACTGAAGTTAATGATTTAGAGTACTTATCGTTTAGTTGGTAAGTTGGTTACTTAAGTTGGATAGATAACCAAAAACTAGCGTTATTGGCAGAATGCCTTCAATCTAGTCATGATTCAGATTATAGTGAGTCTACTTTGTGCTTGTGGGTTCTACCTTTTTAGCTTTCAGAACAGTAGTTTAAGACTTTAAGGATAACATTCTAAATGATTTTGTCAAAGCAAATATCTGCAGAGCCTCGGTGAAAGCTGTTACATTTATCTAAAAGTTCTTGAGACCATTTATAATGAGATGAAAACGTGCCATGAGGGTTCTGCTTGCCTATTTGGGAAAGATACAATAAATTTGGTGAATCTGATCATGTAGAGTTAGATTAAGCAGCTCATCCATATCACGTGCAGTGTGCTCTAGTGTTTTTGAGAGTGAGAAGCGCAAAAAAGCGATAGGGGCTCGCCTCGCTTCATAAGTTAAGCGCAATTTTTAAATAACACAAAGTAAACCTTGCAAAGAGACAAACATATATTTATAACATATATATGTTATGAACCTGCAAAGAGATAAACTGAAATGAGTAAAACCTTAAAGGGCATCCGGTGCTCTAAGCTCCCCCTATGCGCAAGGTCCGGGGAAGGGCGGACCACAAGGGTCTATTGTACACAGACTTGCCCTGCATTTCTACAAGAGGCTGTTTCCATGGCTCGAACCCGTGACCTCCTGGTCACATGACAACAACTTTACTAGTTACGAAATGAGAAACCTTAATTACATTAAATTTAATGACTGAAATCAATCACATCTCAAAGAAAACGGAAAAAACTGAAAAAAAAATTATGTTTAATATACTAAAATTAGCAAAGGATCAACATTTCAAAATATAATAATTAAGTTTATAAACTGAAATACACACAAAAATTAATAAATGAAGGCTAAATAAGAAGAATAAAAGGGGAAAAAAAGGATCACTGCGTACCCTAGAAGTGAGCAGTCGACGGGAAGAAGACGAAGAAGAAATAAGAGAGGAAAAAAGGAGAAGAGGAAATTGGAGGCTGGATGGACTAGCAGTGATGCTCGATTGAATGGAAGAAGAGAAGACATGTCTTTACTTTGAGGTCTATGTTTTGTATAATATAAAAAAGACCCAATCTCTTTCTAAGAAACAATTGACTCCTTTTGACTGACGCGATCGCTTTTTCGCTTCTCGCTTCAGGTGTTGAAGCTATCGCTTTTGATGGTCGAGTCGCCTTAGCTTTAGAAAAGCGATGAGCTGTCGCTTCGCTTCTCCCTTAAAGCGCCAAAGCGATCGCTTTTTTAAGAACTGGTGTACTCCGCATTTGCTGGTGTATAGTTTTCTAATTTTGGGCATGATGTGTTGTTCCTTTATGTTATTCTTGGCTGGTCGAAGTGGTGGTATTTTATGTTAATATTTAGCCTGTGCAGAAACAGGCTATATCTGACATGAAAACTACATGTATTTTTGTCAATTTCTTAAAACCTGCTTTCATTTCTCTGCTGTCTGAAAAGTTAGGAGTTGGGGGACTTAGTGATTGAAACTGGCACATGATTCGGAATGCAAAAGTATTTTGGTGCTACAAAGTATCCTCTTTTGGATGAATGGTTGTACAAAAAATGTTTGAGCCATTTTATCATATCACTGCACTGTAATTGATTGTCCAAGATGTTTACACATATTGTGATATGTGATTTTGTTCACCGGAGAACGGCGGGATAGGCTAGGCGAGATTTAAAAGCTGTAGAGAACAACCATCTTATTAAGAGGAATTTGCAAATTTATGATTGATTAATAGAATTTACAAATGGATAGAAAATTGTCACTAACAAATTCTTAGCTGATGAAATGGTTAATTGATTAAAAAGAAAGGGAAATTTTGGCGGAGTATATTTATTTATCAATCAAAGTGCCAACTATACCTGTCTAACGGGCCAACTGGGCCGGTCCGGGTCAGAATTTTTTTGACCCGTCCGGGTTCCTGGCCGGGCCGGTCCGGGTTGCACAGTGACGGGTTCGTAGCGGGCTGGGTTAGTTCGGGTTAAAATTGAACCATACGGGTTACGGGTTGAGGGGGCCGGGCCGGGCCGGATTTAGTATATTTTCAATTTTTTTGGAATTATGTGTAGTATAACTATTAAGTTATATTAATACTTTGTAATAATTGAATGAATACAAGTAAGATGGGAAAAAATTGCACTTATTGCAAGTGCTACTTTATTTCTTAATTTCAAATTGAAAAAGTAGAAAATGAAATGTTTACATTTTTTCTAACAAGTAAACTAGTAAAGTAGTAATTTCAAATGTTTTGCATCGCCCTAGCAAGTTCATCATAATCAATATGAACCGATTGACCTTCTTTTGGGGAGTTAAATTCGGATGGGTTTCCATGGGTTAATTTATCTCCAAGTTCCTCGTCTTCTGGGCTATCAACATCTTCCTTTCCTTGATTTCTTCGTTCCGATCTAATCCAATCTCTGAAACATACTAAAACTTCCAAAGCATTACT
This sequence comes from Nicotiana benthamiana, assembly GCA_034376525.1. Taxonomy (NCBI): domain Eukaryota; kingdom Viridiplantae; phylum Streptophyta; class Magnoliopsida; order Solanales; family Solanaceae; genus Nicotiana; species Nicotiana benthamiana. The sequence continues at coordinate 57,180,380 of CM067330.1, read as the reverse complement.
TCCCAATGAGTGGCGGGTGTCTCCAAGTTGTTGTCTTGCTTGGCTAAATGCACTCTCCGATGCAATAGTGGAAATTGGCACATTCAGGACGTCTCGAGCCATAGCGAAAAGAACGGGAAATTGCTTTTCATTTTCATGCCACCATCCCAACGGTGAAAATTCCTTTGTGCGAGGCTCCTTTTACTTCTGCAAGTAGCATTGAAGCTCATTAATATTCCTGCTACTGGTTTGGGTGTTAGAAAATGTAGAAAAAATATTAAAACTATCAAGGCCTCCATCATCCACATTAGCAGAACTGCTACATTGCATAGCGGGATTAACATTGCCAGAAGCACGAGCATTATTATCACATTCATTTGCATAATAATTATACAGTTGTTGTAAATATTCATTTAGCTTGTTCATAGAATCATATAAATTTGGGGTTTCAGTTTCTCCAATCTCCATATAAGTATATAAAGAGTACATTAATTGGTGACAATAAGACATTTTAATAGAAGGATTTAAAACTGCACCAATTAAGTAAATCGGAGGAATTGGAAAGAAATATTTTTTGAATTTTGCTTGCATTTTTTCAACAACATCCTTATATTTTTCTTTTTTCTTAAATTCAGATAGTAGAAAAGAAATTTCAGCTATATGTACTAAAGCCATAGTAACAGTGGGGTAATATGCGCCAGAAAACACAACAGTAGCAGTATAAAATTTATGTAAAAATTTAACAACATCATTAATGACCTCCCATGTATCACTTGTTAACATACGCCTAGGATCAGTACAATGTGCATTAGCAACTTCAGTTATAGGAAATCTATATTTGTAGCAATATTTTAAAAATATATATGTATAATTCCATCTAGTAACAATTTCGTCTGACATGAATCTAGGTGTAAGGTTATACTGGATACCCTTTGCCTTAAATTCTTTTATTCTAGATTGTCTATTATTTCCTTGAATAACACCAACTGCTCTTCTAACATGAGTAATCTCAACTGAAAATAAATCAAGGCCACTTTTAACAATTAAATTATAAACATGACATGCACACCTAACATGAAAAATATCATCAAGAGGTGGTTGCAAATGCAATTTTAAAATTGAAACTGCGGTATTATTGTTTGAAGCATTATCAAAAGACATACACAAAACTTTTTGGTTTAGATTATAAAATTCAACAACTTCAATAATTGTACTACTTATAAACGTAGCAGTATGACTCTGCTCTTCATCATATTTAAAAGCGATAATACATTTTGCATACAAGTATTATCATCTATCCAATGACATATAATTGTCAAATAATCATTTCCATTAACAGCATGATCAATATCAGAAGTTAGACATACTCTAAAAGGAAGGTGACTAAACAAATAACGTATGTATGTTTGATATTGTCCATGAAGTCTAAAGATATCTGCTCTACAAGTACTTCTAGGAATACCTTTAAATAAAGGATTGTAAATCCTTTGAATATACATAATAAGATACGATGAAGAAGCAAAAGAAAAGGTAGACAACCCAAAGCAATCATTTTTACTAATTCCTCACGATCCCTCATTTTATCATATTTTATTTGACCTCCAGTAGTAGGGTTAATAGTTGTTTGACTTCCATCCCCATTATTGCCCCATTCTATGGGATGGTTAGACATCATATGTCTAGTAAGTGTCCCAGTCCCCCTAAATTTCCTCCGGTCAAATGTTAAAAGTTTCGTTACAAAGTTTGCACTTAACTCTATTAGTACCTTCTATTATTTCAAAAAATTTCCATATCGAACTTCTTCTTTTACGATTAGAAGTCGGAGCCACTGGTGGTCTACTACCCCTTGTAGCACTAGCAATTCCAACTCCAATACTACCAACATTTCCACTACTAGGTGTAGGTGGTATCTCATCTTCTATTCCAATTTCATTATCTTCTATTCCAAAATCTTCTTGTAATTTTTCATAATCAATCTCTACATTATCATTAGGCGATGATTCAGAAACATGTGTTATTGGGTCATTACTATTACTACCGGAAGCTACAGGACTACTTTTTTTATTTCCACCCCTACCAGTAACTTTTCTACATGCTCTTTTAGCAGCATTAAACATATTGTAAAAATTAAAGTACGAGCTAAAATTAAATATGCAATTAAAATATCAAATAAGAGAAAGAGTTGGAGGGAGTGCACCGAATTCGATAATAAATCGAGCACTTGATTACGCAAATCCAGTGTTACCACGAACAAACTTCAAGCAAGTATTTCAATTTTGAACTTCAAGCTTCAAATTCCGAATGACAAATTGCGATAAATTAAATTCGGGAAAAGAGAGACAAATAAAATTATAAAATTAGAATATGAAATCTTGCAAATTGAAGGGAAGAGAGAGATTGATAATTTGAGAATTGAGATTGAGATAAGAGGGGTTGTTCTAATGGTAAGCAACCCCCACTTCCAACAGAGAGGTTGTGAGTTCGAGTCTCCCAAAGAGCAAGGTGGGAAGTTCTTGGAGAGAAGGATGCCGGGGGTTTATTTGGAAACAACCTCTCTACCCAAGGATAGGAGTAAGGTCTGCGTACACACTACCCTCCCCAGACCCCACTAAGTGGGATTATACTGGGTTGTTGTTGTTGTTATTGTTGAGATTGAGATAAGAATTTTGCATGAAGAAATGAAGAAGAGGGGAGGGTATTTATAGATTTTAAGAAGGGTTAATATTGTAAATTAATAAATACAACAAAAATAACCAAAAAATGGTCATTTTTGCAAAAATATCCGTTGGCCAACGGTCATGTGGGCCCCAAAATTTCAAAAAATCAAAAAAAAAAAATTTACCGTTGAACCGGGCCAGTCCGGGCCGGTCCAACCGGTTCAAGGCACTGTTTGGTAAAACAGGGCCGGTCCGGTCCGGTTCCAACCCCAAAAATCCCAAATGAACCAACCCCCTCAAACCCAGCCCACCCTGCCCCTTAGTAACCGGGCCGGTCCGGTCCAAAACCGGCCCGACCCGGCCTGGTTGACAGCTTTAGTGCCAACAACTTGGTCAATATTTTTTCTTTTGGACTTGATATTATCTCTAGCTTCATTCCTGTAACCAGTGTTATAGTGTTCCCCGCTGTTTTCTTAGAGGTTATCTTTGCTTGCAAATCATTTTGGCTCGTAAATCTGTAGGAGGACAATGGTCAGTAATTGAAATGATTTCAAAATGCTGGTATGCCTAGTTAGTACCTAGTCAGACTAGACAATAACCTCTTTAGCTTATCCAATGATGGATGCCTGTAGCTGTCCATATAATGTGTCGTTGGTTTGCTAACAATTCATATCTGTTAAAGAGGTGTTATTGTTCATGTTAAGTCATGTAGGTTTCCTTATGTTACACTGTTAATTCATCTTTGTAATTTATTAGAGGAGTTTGTATGTTTACTCTGCTAGTAATTGTACTATGTGACAATATCTGCTTCTGCTTCCTCTCTTAAGTGCGAAAATTTTCTTTACTTGCAATATTTACCAGTCTCCATGTTGGAAAATCTTGTTGTAGGTGGAAAACCAACCGGAGGAAGTCATCTTTGACCAGTTACATACTACTGCATTCCAGTACACTCCATTGGGTAGAACTATTCTTGGACCTGCCCAGAACATTGGGAAAATGACAAGAGCTCATATTCAAGATTACATTTCAACCCACTATGGTGCTCATAGAATGGTAGGGAACCTGTCATAGCTGATGTAGTATCTGTTGGTGACTTCCTTGCTAATTTGCTCACCTCTATTTCTAAATTGCATTTCATTGTTTTCATCTGGGGTCGTGTCAAAATGATCTCCATTTTCCTGGAATGTGCATCTTCTCTATAGGAGCAAAGATTGAATGATCCCATCTTTGCTCTTCAACAACAACAACAACTACCCAGTATAGTCCCACAAAGTGGGGTCTGGGGAGGGTAATATGTAGACGAGCCTTACCCCCCTACCCGAAAGGGCAGAGAGGCTGTTTCCAATCGACCCTCGGCTCAGTGAAGGAAAGGAAACACAAAAACAAGAGAGCATTAGTATTTCCAGCAGAAATAACGTAAATAATTATCTAATCATAAGAAACATAAATAAAATAGCATGCAATAATATAATACAGTAACTACCATAAATAACTACCATAAGGGAGACACAAGCCAAAACCCAAATCATCTATGGATAGTCCTGCCAAGCCTCACCCAACCCCGGGTGAGGAGTACGAAAAACTCTAGGAGCCCCTATCCTACAACCCTGATACTAGACCTCCAAATTTTCCTATCAAGGGTCATGTCCTCGGAAACCCGCATTCTAGCCATGTAATGCCTAATCACCTCTCCCCCATACTTCTTAGGCCTCCCTCTGCCTTGTCGAACGCCGACAATCGCCAGCCGCTCACAACTCCTCACCGGGGCATCATGACTTCTCCTCCGCACATGCCAGAACCACCTCAGCCTCGCTTCTCGCATCTTCTCATCCACCGGGGCCACCCCCACCTTCTCTCGAATAACTTCATTCTTAATCTTATCTAACCTGGTGAGCCCGCACATCCACCTGATCATCCTCATCTCCGCAACCTTCATTCTCTGAACATGAGAATTCTTCACGGGCCAGCACTCCGCCCCATACAACATTGCAGGTCTAACCACAGCTCTATAAAATTTCCCCTTGAGTTTATGTGGAACTTTCTTATCACACAGGACTCCTGATGCAAGCCTCCACTTTGACCACCCCGCTCCTATACGATGAGTCACGTCCCCGTCGATCTCTCCGTCCCCCTGAATCATCGACCCAAGATATCTGACACTGTCCCTCTTGACGATGACCTGAGATCCAATCATCACGTCCCTGCCTACTTCGCTCGGCTCGGCGCTAGACTTGCACTCCATGTATTCTGTCTTAGATCTGCTTATTTTGAAACCTTTAGACTCGAGAGTCTGTCTCCATACCTCTAACCTCTCAATAACACCGACCCTCGTCTCATCTATCAAGACTATGTCATCAGCAAATAGCATACACCAAGGCACATCCCCTTGAATATGACGGGTTAGAGCATCCATCACCAAGGTAAACAAGAGAGGGCTAAGCGCCGATCCTTGATAGAGCCCCATAACCACTGGAAAATGATCTGAGTCGCCACCCACCGTCCTAACCCTAGTCTTAGCTCTATCGTTCATGTTCATGTCCTTGATTACTATGATGTAGGCTTCCGGCACGCTCTTCGCCTCCAAGCACCTCCATAGCACCTCCCTTGGGACCTTGTCATACGCCTTCTCCGAGTCGATAAGCACCATGTGCATGCCCTTCTTCTTATCCCTGAACTGCTCCACCAGCCGCCTGACAAGGTGGATAGCTTCTGTAGTGGAACGATCCGGCATGAAACCGAACTGGTTCCCAGATATAGATGTCATCTCCCTCACGCTCGCCTCGATCACGCACTCCTAGACCTTCATGGTGTGACTTATTAATTTGATACCGCTATAGTTGTTGCAACACTGGATGTCTCCTTTGTTCTTGTACAAGGGCACCACTGTACTCCACCTCCAGCATCCTTTTGGTCCTGAAGATTGCATTGAACAACCTGGAGAGCCACTCCACTCCTGACCTACCCATGCACTTCCAGAACTCCACCGGGATCTCGTCAGGCCCGGTCGCTCGACTCCTACTCATCTTACGCAAAGCCCCCATGACCTCCTCCGCCCTTATGCGCCTGGAGTACCCAAGGTCTCTAAAGTACCCCTACTCGAAAGTACGCCTGCCACATCTGCTTGACTTGAGACTCCCCCATCAAACTCTACCATCCTAGCCCTTGATGCACCTAACTTGGTCAAGATCACGTGCCTTCCTTTCCCTTGCTTTAGCTAACCGAAATAACTTTCTGTCCCAGCCTCTCTCCCCTAGTTCCTCGTACATGCGACCAAACGCCGCATTTTTGGCTTCCGTAACCGCCAGCTTTGCTTCTTTCCTCGCCACCTTGTAGATCTCCCTGTTCGTTCTCCGTTCTTCCTCGCTTGTGCTCCCTGCCAACTTAGCAAACGCCGCCTTCTTCACCTCCACTTTTACTTCGACTACATCGTTCCACCACCAGTCACCCTGATGTCTGCCTGAATAGCCCTTGGCTACCCCGAGCACGTCCCGTGCTACCTCCCTAACCAAGTTCGCCGTCTCTGACCACATAGCGTCCGCTTCCCCATAACTTCTCCAAGCTCCGCCCTCAGCTAATCTCCTCTCCAACTCCTGTGCTTTCTCCTTAGTCAAAACACCCCATCTAATCCGCAGTTGTCCCCGAGCACCCCTCCTCTTCCTCTTCACCCAGAGACCGACATCCATCACTAGGAGTCTATGAAGAGTCGAAAGGGACTCTCCCGGAATAATCTTGCAGTCCTTGCACATACCCCTGTCGCTCCTTCTGAGAAGGATGTAATCAATCTGAGTCCTCGCCGCCGAACTCTTGAAGGTGACCAAATGCTCCTCCCTCTTCCTTTTATCAAAATGAATGACAATTAATCGTTTTCCAGTGTGGTGTTACATTACTTTCCATTCCAAGCCCTATCATAGATATCTCAAATACAGAAAAGATCATGTGTACGTGAAAAGGGGGGAGTTAAAGGTTTGTTAGTTATGTTCTCAAGCAAGTTGTGGCAGACTAAAAGCGACATTTAACTCTTTGCTGTAGGTAATTTCTGCTGCTGGAGCTGTGAAGCATGAAGATGTCGTTGAGCTAGTGAAGAAACATTTTACAAAACTATCATCTAATCCTATTACCACTTCCCAATTGGTAGCAGATGAGCCAGCAATATTTACAGGTTCAGAGGTGTGGATTCACTGCTTAGTTTTTACTTTTTTCATTTTATGTGCTTTACTTTTACATCTTTACTTATTTTGTCCTCCTGCATAAATAGATACGTATCATTGACGATGATCTGCCTCTTGCTCAATTCGCCGTTGCATTTAGTGGAGCATCATGGACAGACCCTGATTCCATAGCTTTGATGGTCATGCAACAAATGCTGGGATCATGGAACAAAACTTCAGGAGGCGGGAAGCACATGGGGTTGGTCCCTCTCATTTACTTATGCAACAAACAGATTACTTTTATATGCTTCAAGAAAAAAAATTCTAGCCGGCAGCCAATGTGGCCCTTACAGAAAAGACAATAGTGTTTGTTGTTTCTTAATGCCTCATCTATTAGTTCCATGTAAAGGCATTTCTGGGCGTTGTTTGGAGATTTTGATTAAATTGTTCTGTTTTCCACAGAATAGAAAGTTGTTGAATTTGCCTTGCTAATTTCTCTTATTTCATTGGTAATTCGTTGAACAGTTCAGAGCTTGTCCAAAGGGTGGCCATTAATGAAATAGCTGAGAGTGTGATGGCATTTAACACCAACTATAAAGACACAGGGCTGTTTGGTGTCTATGCTGAAGCCAAGGTCAGTGACTTCAGATATATGGTTCCTACATGCTTGGAAAAACCAATGCTTCTTTTTCTCTCAGACTCTCACATGTATATAGAAGTGTTGAGGAGTTCCTGCTTATCTTGAATTACTCTAGTATTAGCCTCTTCTTTTTTCCTCTTGGAAGTTTTTTTTACTCAAACTATTTGTTTCACTTGAATGGTTAGGTAAAACTGCCAATCTGTGTGTATTAACTTTCTCAGCTGGTCTTCTCCTTTTGGTGCAATTTTTATTGGTCAGTGGAAGGGAATGTGTGTATTTAGACCTGGATACCTAAGTCCATTATGTTGGATTAGTAAGAGTAATTACTCCCAAAAGAATTTGGCTTCTTCCCTGCCTCTCTTTTGCTATGGACTCGTTGGGCCTTCTTTTTCTGTTTGTGAAATACCTATATTCTTTTGAGCTGAACAGATTTTGGTATTTTGAAACTTTGATGATAATCAAGGAATCTTGGGCAAATATTTAAATTAGAAACTATAAGAGATGGATATTTCCCAAAGAAGAGGCTAAATTATTGGAGGGCATGACTCTTTGCTCTGTCTTTTTCGTCTCCAGCTTTTCTTGTGGACGGTCTTTGTATGCTTGGATTACTAATTTAACAGTGCTGAATTGATTTGGAGAAACTGTGGGTGTCGATGCTGCTCGTTGTGTATAGAAACAAATAGGAATGTTGATGAAATACTTAAGTTTGGGATTACGCATTCATTGGAGAAGGAGATTGGTTTCTTAAAGGAGCATTTAGAGGTTATCCTAGCTGAAATGGGCTGGGAAATTAAGTAAACTTGAGATGTTCTGGAGGATTTGTGGTGGGCGAAGCTGGCTTTGATCCTTTAAAAATCTTGTAACAATGTGGCTGTGAGAAGCTTTTGGTGAAGTCTACAGTCTAGTCACTTAAGATTCTATGATCTTCCTTGGTCTAGGGTCTCTTCAATTCTGATCCAGAATATGCTAGTTTTGAGGATGATAAAACGGAGAAATCAAACACAAGTAGTAATGACTTTAATATTCCTACATTCCAGGAAATTGTGCACCACAAATAAGAGTCCTGATTCAGCTGTCCGTTCTGAAGATCACTATGGTAATGTTTTTGTCATATAAACAGATAGTATTTTGGTGAAGCAAAGATAAATTCTCCCTCCAATATCACCAAAAATAAAATAGCTCAATCAGCTCAGTTGTAATTTTGAAATCCAGAGGTCATGTAGTTGTGCTGATTGATTATTGTAATCAATAAAGAGAACATTGAAAATTTTAGGTTATTGTTTCTTTTCTGAACTTCTCATGTCTTTGTGTTGCCTGTCCTCCTCTTTGCTCCCAACTACTTAGTAAAAATTGAGGATTAACAGAAATGAAAAGAAGAAAGGAAATGTTGTAGAATCTACATTATTTGGATCCCTTTAGTTACACTCAACATACTGTTTTTGGTGGCGATCTGACATGATTTCGGTGCCTCTCTGATCCGACACGCCCCCACATCTTTGGAATAGAGTTCAACACGTGATGTGTAGGTTAGGCATATGTCACGGATTCGAACCTTTAAGTGGAGAAGGGTAGAAGCGCGGGACCATTATCGGATTATCCAATGTGTCTTGAACTGTGCGCCAGTAACCCTCAGGGATTTCTCGGTATAAAAAAAAAAGACACACCGTCTCCGGCATGTCAGTACGTATGAGTTGCCTCTCAGTGTATACTTTTTATTTCGCGTAATCTTCTGAGAGAGTTGATGGTCCGTCCTCCGTCAGTGAGAGAGACTTCTCCTTCGTTGAGATAGATGCAGCAAGACAGCTCAGAGGCAACTCTTATCACTAGGGTTATGTTTAATTGGAAAAAAAAAAAGGTTTTGCTTAACTTTGAGATGAACTGGAAAACAGATTGCAATACTTTAATAGGGGTGGATTGCCAATAATAAATTATGAATTAGGATACCTAAGACAATTAAGTTTAAAAGAAATTTGTGTTAGCGTGATACACACGACGAGAAAACAGAGTTACGCTCACTTGCATCATGCTTAGATTTCAATAACTATGATGTCTTAATGATATAGAAGCATATTTGCACAACCCCAGAATTACCTGAACCCTTTACTTGTAGCGGTGTTTCTATCTGCATCCGAGAAAACAGAGTTACGCTCACTTGCATCATGCTTAGATTTCAATAACTATGATGTTTTAATGATATAGAAGCATATTTGCACAACCCCAGAATTACCTGAACCCTTTACTTGTAGCGGTGCTTCTATCTGCATCCTTGAATCCTTGAATTTATGGGAAAGCGAAGCTGACCTATATATTCGTGCTCATATTTAATACCCACACCTGAGTCTGTGTAACATAGTACAGAATACATCTATTGCTTGTCAATTCTGTTTAGAGAGAAATTTCCACTACCTCTGTTTATCCAAATCTCAACTATTCCTGTATCATTAACTTCATATTTGATGAGATTTGCTGTTTTGTGGTCATTGAACTTTTGTTATCGCGGTTCATTAGTTCTCCTGTGAATTGGGAACTGAGGAAGGCCATTCCTGAAGTTTACAGTAGTGATTTGAAATGTAAAAGCTAGTGATTTAAAATCATATTCCGTTGTACAATTTAGAGGCAGTTTTTTCTAAAATTCTGCTCAATTAAGTAACTGTGATTCTAATAATTGTTGTATTAGTAAGATTGCTATTTGGAGCATTTCAAATTCTTCATAACTTGAGAAATTGTCATCCCTTTGATTAATGTTTCTTAAAGTATGTCAATTTAGGGAAGGGTAGCGAATTGAAAAACTTGTTCCTTCCACTAAGTGACCTATGCATAGGCCTGAAACTTTACTCATCCATGTTTTCTACTTGTTACAGCCTGATTGCTTGAGTGACTTAGCTTATGTCATCATGCAAGGGATATGCAAGTTATGTTACAGAGTGTCAGAAGCTGATATCATTCGTGCACGTAATCAGGTATTTGTTTACTCCTCAGCTATTCTTTTGGACCTATTTTAAAGGAGAGCTTTTTGCCTCTATTTAATTTGAAGGGACCTTTCCCTGTTGACTGACATGTCTTTTTAGCATTATCAAGAACTTACATTTTATTTACTTAATTTCTGCAGCTCAAATCTTCTTTGATACTCCACATTGATGGATCTGGCCCTGCTGCTGAAGACATTGGACGGCAGGTAAAATCAAGTAGAAAGTATTTGTAACTAGAAACAAGCACAGGAAAGAGCGTATGGCTCCTTAGGTCAGAGACATTTTTTAGTCTCCTTGCCTCTTAACTTCATCAAATAATACTATCATCATACAAAATAAAATAAGGCTCTGCTGTAGAATGAAATAAAGGGAGCTGTAGCTCCTCCAAAGCCAACCAAGAAGAAAACAAGGATAAGAGTTCAAGAAGAATTTGGGAAGAAAATATTTTCTCTTGGTTCTCCTGATTTAAAAAATACGGGGCGAGAAGGGAGTGGGAAGAAAATGGGAAGGAAGACTCCATCAGTCACGAGGCTTGGGCTGTAAATCAAAGATATGTTTGGTCCCATAACAGGGAGGGGAAAGTAGAAGGGGAGAGACCTTTTGATTTACTTTCTTTTGCAAATTGTGGGTCATTCGGTTCTGGTTATTAGATGGAAAGAAAGTAAAAGAGATATGCTTCATCTGAAAACCCTTTTCTTTCACTTATCATCTAAACCTTCATCTTGTAACTACTTCATGTTGAGCTTAAATTAGAGATTAGCATCTTGGCCTTCAAAAAACTTGGTAACAAGACTCGACTCTTCTAACATCAATAGACATTTTGTTTCATGACTCTGCTGACAGGGCTCTGGGATCACTTATACATTGTGGCAGATATGTAGCTTTAACTGTCAATTGTTTGATATTACCGCATTTGAGATGAGTCGGAGGAATTATTGAAAGAAACTAGGAACTAAACAAATTTGTGCCTAGATGCATTACTGTTACTGTCACTTTCTTCTAAATGAATGGAACCTAGATGGCTAGATGGTAGAAGCTTTGCCGTAGTTAATTCAATTACCCTCTTCAGTATCTGTGTGCTAGATGCTTTGTGGTTAAAAGGATGACCTTTAATGCTTTCTTGTCAACTGATGCTACACTTTGAAATTACTAAATTTACTTACAGCTGAAGTTTTTCTCCCTTTCAGTTAATCACGTATGGCCGCAGAATTCCACATGCTGAGTTATTTTCCAGAATTGACAGGGTCGATGCTGACACCGTCAAGCGAGTTGCAAATCGCTTTATTTTCGACAGGGTAAGTCCTTGAGATCTCCAGTACATCTAGTATCAGTCAATCTATTTAAAATTTTAACCCATTTTTAAGAGTAAGCTAACTATTTGTCATGATACATTTAAGGAAAGTTAGGTTTAATCTTGAGCTTCTTTTCTTCAGTAGTACTGGAATAAATAATAAGTGATTACACTCGCATTATCTCCCCGTGCTGCAGGTTTGCAGGATGTGATTGTTTTTGTTTTATTTTATTATACATTGGGGGAGAATTAACTGTAGGATTGAGCCTTCTTTTCTATGCTTTTCTCTCTGTAGGACATTGCAATATCAGCGAGGGGACCGATTCAGGATTTGCCTGATTATAACTGGTTCAGACGCAGGACATACTGGTTGCGCTACTAGATTGCTTATTCTTTCTTTATGGCTTAAAGTCATTTTGTTTCAAAGTTGGAAGCCTGTCAGTAGTCATTATACCACACAGTCTACAAAAACACTTGGTTAATAAAATAAGTGACAGATTTTGTTGATCACATTCCTTTTTTTGTACATGGTGTTAATGACGAGTAGAAAACACTACTTGCGGAAGCCTTTGGCTGTCAGTTCAGTCAGCATAAATTGGCTCTTTTTCTTATGCAACTAGTAATTGTACCCTAATAATAAATATTAATTAAATTAAATTATGATCGGGCTTGTTCGATCCTATTAAATTATATTGTTTTCATAAAATTTAATTATCATCTTACTTGTCAATACGATATACCCAATAATGAAATCTTTATTATATCAAAGGTACTTATATAGTTAGTGAATAACTTTTTTGTTTTTATTATATTAACTAATATTTAATACTCGCTTTTTTTTGTCATATATGAGAAGATTTATAATTTATTACTTTTGAATATTTTTTTATTTTAAATTTTATTCTATTGTTCTTCATAATATTATCTAAATTTTAATGAACAAAATCTCTGTTAAACTATATATATATATATATATATATATATATATATATATATATATATTATTATATCATCTAATATTTAGTATTATTACATTGTTAATAGAAAGTTTTATTAGCATATTACTTTATTAAATATTTCTTTCTGAAAGTTTATTTTTGTTTTATTTATTTTAAAATAATTTAAAAACTCTAACTTGAAACTAATCCCCAATTTGAATTGGTAATTTATTATTTTTTAATTTCGATTTTATTTTAAAATTATTTTAAACTCCAACTTGAAAATATATTCCGAATTGAATGGGTAGTTTTTCTTTTCTTTCTTTGAATTTTTTATAGCTAATTTTTTTCCTTTTTTATAATAAGATAATTTATACACTCCAACATGAAACTACTCCCATCTAATTTGAACGGGTAGTTATTATTTTATATATTTATTTTTTGTTTTTAATTATAAGATATCTATATTTATTAATTCAAACAAAATAACCAATTAATATATATATGTTAGTTTTTATTTTATTTTATTAGTTTTATTTTTTATATATGTTTAAATTTAAAAATAATAACCAATAACGTTTGTTCATATTTCTCTTCACTATATTAGCCAATGTTTAGTATGCGCTTTCTTTTTGTAATATATAAGAAGATATATAATTTATTACTGGCAAAATATTTTTTTTAAGTTTTATTCTATTGTTCTTTATAATATTACCTAAATTTTAATGAATAAAATCTCTCGTAAACTGTCGGGAGTTATATAGGGAGAGCATTGAATAAATTTTTTATTATGTATTTTTCTTTATTACATCATCTAACATTTAATATTATTACGTTTTTAATAGAAATATTTATTAGCATATTACAATATTTAATATTTTACTCAGAAAGTTTTTTATTTTCTTTATTTTCGTTTTTTTATTTTAAAATAATTTTAAAAAATCCAATTTGAAACTACTTCCAAATTCGAATCGGTAATTCATTATTTTTTATTCAAAAATAATTTGTAAAACTCCAATTTGAAACTACTCCCAATTTTGAATTGGTAATTCATTATTTTTTAAATTTTATTTTAAAATTATTTTAAAACTCCAACTTGAAACTATTTCTCAATCTAGATGGTTAGTTTTTCTTCTCTTTTTTCATTTTTATAGCTATTTTTTTTCTTTTATTTTAAAATAATTTTTAAAAAGTTCAACTTGAAACTACTCTCACCCAATTTGAATGGGTAAAATATTATTTTGTGTTTTCATTTTTTATAGATAATTATAAGATATCTATATTTATTAATTCAATTAGTGTAACCAATTAATTTAAAATTCAAAAAAAAAATAGTTAGAAAAGTAGTTTATTTTGTATTTACAAAGCCACTTGGCATTTTGTGGTTAAGATACTTGTCTTAATGTAGTGCTTTTGCTTCTCCTATTCTATATATATATAGATATAGATATAGATTTGAAATGCTAGTTTTTAACTTTTAGTTTTTTTATTGTAAAATAATTTTAAAACTCTAATTCAATTAGTATAACCAATTAATTCAAAATTCAAAATAAACTGGTTAGAAAAGTAGTTTATTTTGTATTAACAAAGTCACTTGGTGTTAATGACGAGTAGAAAACACTACTTGCGGAAGCCTTTGGCTGTCAGTTCAGTCAGCATAAATTGGATCTTTTTCTTATACCAAATCAGCGAGATTCTCAATCTTATATACAACAACAACCCAGTATAATCCCACTTAGTAGGATCCCCGGCATACTTCCGAATTTACCACCTTGCTTTTGGGGAGACTCGAACTCACAACCTATCAGTCGGAAGTGGGGGTTGCTTACCATCAGAGCAACCCCTCTTGTCAATTCTCAATCTTATATACAACAACAACAACTACTATCCAGTAATATCCCACAAAGTGGGGTCTGGGGAGGTTATTATGTAGACGAGCCTTACCTCTTATATAGATTTTGGTTATTATAATCGTGGGATTCTGAACCAAATGATGCTAACTGCATTTATATGAATCTTGTACGGTTTGTAGTTGGGTACATCTGAAGAGTCTGATAGTCGGCTAGTCGAACTCACTTTTATGTCTTATATGTATACTTCAAACAAGTAACTTCTCCATATGTTAAGAATTGAAAATCAAGGTATAGCTTTATATAATGCTGGTGAGAATAGAAATCTGAATGCTAACTTCCATCAATGAATAATTTTAGTCATTGAATTTTGAATCCGAGAATAAGCCCCGCCTCAAATTATTTTTTTACTTGTGTTCCTGATTTTTCAAGCTTCACTGCCTCAATACTGCTAGTTTCTCTGTTTTAAAAGGACCTATCTTATTTGCGTCTCTCCATGCTACTGTTTGGTTAAGTTCAGATATTTATACGTTTTTTTGGGTAATGGTGGTGTCGGGACCAGTTTATGCCTACCTCAACTATTTCACTGGATACCCGTTATTTCTCACCGGCAAAGACCCATAGTAACTCCACTTAAGCAGATGCAAATAAATCAGATAGCATTTTTTCCTGCTGGGATTTGAACTCGATGGTCTTTTACACTTTAGTACTGCAGATTCAGATGTCCTACAAAATTTCAACATTAACTTGACTACATATTTTAGAATTTCAACATTTGAATTGGATGTCTATTGTTCATCACAATATATATACTATTGACAACTTTGTGTTGTCTATCCGTGTAAAGTGAGTATGCTTAAGATAATTTCTTAAGCAGAAGACAAGAAATTCTTGAACCAGTTTACAGAATTCTTGGGATATCTCTTGAGATTGTCGTTGTAATCAACATAATAAAGACCAAACCTAGAGGAGAATCCTACTTGCCATTCCCAGTTATCCAATAGAGACCACACAAAGTATCCCGTCACATTGCAACCATCTTCTCTGTATATCAAGCAAAATCAAATATTAACAACTGTTAGCAACGGACAAAATTGTCCTAACGCCTGTTTATGTGATCGTAATCTTTGAGTCAGTAGATAACTAATTACCTGATTGAAGCTAACAAGTTTGTGAGATAGTCTTTGTGATACTTGATTCTTTTATCATCCTTTAGTGCATCTTTTCTAGAGATGAATAGGCTATTTGGGTCATCCATTCCTTTAGAAGTAGATCAATAGAAATGCAGTCAGTCAGTCAGTCAGTAGATAATAAACTTATTGAGAGAAAAGCAAAAGATAAAGTTGGTTTTGCTGAGCTGAAATTCATGATTTCCTCTGATATAAATGCTTAACATGGTACATATCTTGGACGACTTACCATTTTCTGTGATTATAATTGTGTGGTTCCCGTACTTTACACGAATGTAATTCATTAAGCTTCTGATGCCATGAGGT
Source organism: Nicotiana benthamiana (assembly GCA_034376525.1). Classification (NCBI taxonomy): domain Eukaryota; kingdom Viridiplantae; phylum Streptophyta; class Magnoliopsida; order Solanales; family Solanaceae; genus Nicotiana; species Nicotiana benthamiana. Next base: position 57,164,412 of record CM067330.1, on the reverse strand, counting down.
ACTATGAATAACCACATTGAATTTGCCTGCAAGTCATAAAAGAACAATAACATCAGTAAGTAAATGTTCATTACCATATTAGTACTCCATCAAAATGAATTCAGTGAATAGCTGACAGTAATTACACACCCTGTCTGGTATTGGCTTTCCAAAGTTCAATGCTACAAAAGTTAAGAACAAGTAGTTAATCAAGAAAGGGTGGTTAACTTTACTATTGTATCGAACAAGAGAAGATAATATGAGGTGAATTGACTACTAGGTGGAAGGCTCGTGAGAACATACGAAGAATAGTAGCACCAGAATCTGAAGTGGTGTCATTGAACAGAAGTCCAACCAGGTTCGTGATGTTGCTTCTTGCGTACCATGTCGTATAGTGATTTATACCTATAAAATCGAACGAACCCTTGAGTAGAGATGAGTCCTCTTCAGAGAATTTTGGCAACCGGCTTCCAACTCTGCTGATCATTGTCCTTGGATAGTTACCAAAGACTAATGGCTCAATAAACCTGGATTAGACAAAACTTTCACACCACCAATTCTTGGTAATCTCTAATCTCGATTATGTTGGTTGTATGTGAACAAAGTCCCATATGGAAAGTAGAAGGAAAAAATAAGCTACCTATAAAGAGTTGGATATTCTTAAGGATGTGAAGCTTTTTGGGAAAGCTGTGCCGGCTTGGCCAAAAGTGAACAATATACCACATTAAAAGTATCTTTGAGCTGTTTTAGTCCAACAACTAGTATTAGAGCTAATAATTTGTCGTGACGAGTATGAGGATGGCGGAGGGATGGAATAGGGCCTGGCTTAGTGCCATTGCCCATCTATGGGCCGGTTTACTATCTTTACCCGTAGCTTCAAAGATGTATACACAGCCTCTCCTCTGGGCTTTAGTGACCATAAATACTCGGATCATGTGCATGTAGAAAGAAAAAATAAGCTACATATAAGGAGTTGGTTACTCTTAATATTGTGAGTCCTTTAGGGAAAATCCTGCGGGCTTGGTCCACGCGAACAATATCACACCATGTTAAGCGCAATAGATTGTAACATGAGTAGGATATCTAATGGATAATATTAGTGCTTGATTTAATATTAGCCTCAATTGAGCTGAAGTATGAAACATGAGTCAAAAGTACTTACCAGCCTAGCTGAAAATCCAGTGCTCGCTGTGTTGCTTCTATGTCTTCTTTGTGATTTGTTGCTGATTCATACCAATACGAATCTAACGATATCCCAATTGACCCTTGTTGATTTGGCTGTCAATATTCATCCAATGAAACAGATGACAATCTTTACATATCAAATTGTGTGTTAATCAAGTTAGTGAAATTCATGTACTTATTAACTACCTTATACTTTAGCCTATAAATATTCACTGCTGCTGCATGAGCCAAGAGAACATTGTGTGCAGCAATGTAAGGCTCAGTACCAGAATTCCCTTCCCTACAAAAGGCATGAAGGAGGATAGAGCAACGCCCCGGTGGCTGGCTGCCTAGATCATACCCTTGTTGCACAAAATTATGGGGTTCATTGAGCGTGATCCAATGCTTTACTCGATCACCAAATGCTAGAAAACACGTCTCTGCATATATCGCGAAGTCTTGTCTGCAATGAGTTAAGTGATCTAAGTTTATAGTATTATGTTTTAGAATTTATTTTTACCAAAGATAGAGAAGTTATATTAATAAGGTCCTATTTATTACATGATGTCTGGACTGAGCCATCCCTTGTATTTATCTTCCAGAGCTTGAGGAAGGTCCCAGTGGTAGAGTGTCACATATGGTTCAATCCCTGCAAAACGAGACTATGATTAGTGAAGTCAAATGTCAACCACTGTCAAAAGTTAGAAATTTGAGTTCGTGTAACAGTGTGTTTGGTATGACCTATGATGATTGGTTATGATTACGTATTTTAGTCGCTTCAATTTATTGTACTTTAATTGAGTTTTAGCTTTAATCGCTAGTGTTTTGCATTAATGGTGTATTTTATGCATTGTAAGAGTGATTCCGAGCTATGTAGATGTTATGGAATGAATTCAAGTGATTTAGAGCTTTAAAGTTTGAGCAAAAGTTTAAGGAATTAATCCGGGATCGTGTTTGGGGGTCAACGGATGATAGTTAGAGCTAACGAAGAATCCAGTGGGTAGATTACGCACGGTCTAGTAAAATAGAAATAACTTTTTTCTCAGAACTCCATTTGGGCTCCATAATATATGGTTAGAAAGCTAACTCAAAGGACTACAACTTTCATATTTTATGTTTTTCTAAATTTGAAACGGAACAGGGTGAAAAATACGCGATCCCGCTAGTTTTAGCGCGTTCAGTCTAGAAAGTTGTCCAACTAGCGCGGCCAGATGCGCGACCGCGCTAGTCCAACCCGAAAAAAGTGTCCTTTTCACCTTGGAGAAGGTATAATTGTTTGGACCCAACCCTACTTGGTATATATACATAGAAAAACAGTATTTTGGAGGAAAGAGGATGTTTTTGAGAGGAAAACACAAGCACACGTGGAGACTGGGTTTCATATTTCTTCCTCTAAACTTAGTAATTTTTATGTTTCTTGTATGATTTGTTGTTTTTCTTCCATGTCTATGTGGAACTAAACTTCACGTTCTAGGGTTGTGGTTTTTTCATGACTATTGTTATTCAGATATTGATTTTGATTTCTTAGTTTATCATATTGGTTTATTTATTCAATCTTGCACTTAATTATTTGATTGCTTGATTACCAATTGAATACTATCTACGAATCTAGAGTTGAACTCGAAAGTAGGAATTCTAGATTGCATATAGGATTGAGTAAAGCAAGTTCTTGAACCAGGGCCTCGGGAAACGGATTCGCGGTTAGGATATATATATATATATATATATATATATATATATATATATATATATATATATATATATATATATATATATATATATATATATATATATATATATATATACACCTAATTGCCTTGCTTGGTTGATTTAAAGGAATTATAAATACATTCTTGTTGATTCTAACTCCATAGACATATAGGCGTTAGGTTAGCTTGAATAGGCGAGTAAGAACTCGACAGACTCTTATGAGCAATATTAACCCTGTCAACCAATAAACTAAATAAATTAGTTAGTCAGATCAATTGAAGAATACAATAGGAATGTTAGATAGCACATAACCCTAGATTGTTTTCATTACATTGACATCATAAAAATATGCTCTTTCTATGTCCAAAGTTCATTATTTGTTTTTATTTATTTTAAGTAGTTTAGAATCAAATACTTCTAGGTTAATTCTTGTATAGATAATTAGGATAGTCTAATTTAGTTAATAGTTAATCACAAGTCCTCGTGGTATGGATATCCAACTTTTAGTCACTTTATTACTTGACGACTGTGTATACTTGCGTGTTCGTTTGGCCGCAACAAGTTTTGGCGTCGTTGATGGGACTTAGAAATTAACTATTATACTGATTAGATTTTTACTTTTTGCCTACTCAAGTGTTTTATTTTTTTTTATCTTAGTGTAATATTTTATTATCTCTGTTGACATGGCATCTTGGAATGTGAATTTGTCGAATATTGGTTATTCTTATTATGATGATCCTTGTCCATATTATGGAGGACCTTTACTGGTGGAAAAATTGTCAGAATGTTTCCTGGAGCGATTGTGCGCACAATCACAATCTTTTGAGTGAAATATTTGTAATATATGTAGTGGTCAAGATGGCCATTGGGATAGTTGTCCTAATTCTTGTTATCCTTCTCAGAGTTATTATTATAATATTTCTAATAATATTTATGAGTTTGATAGGAGAAAGGAAGTGGAGGATAAGGAAAGCATGGCTCGTACTGTGGTTTGATAAGGCAAATAGTCGAACAACAAGATGAAATTCGAAAGGATGTGCAAAGAATTAGTGCATGAATCATGAGAATGAAGGTCGAGGTGAATGAAGTGGCTGAAGCAAGTGAGTTTCCACCAGAAAATAATTTTGAAGAAGCAGATATAGTGAGTCAATCTTGGCTAGAGGAACAAGCTCAGCTTATAAAATATCACGAGTTTCTCCGTGATGGTCTTCCAAACATGACAAAACAACTGATAGAAGGAAGAACTGAGCTCACGCAAGAGATAGACCAATTTGGATTAGATATCCATGACCAGCATGATCAATTGAATAAAATGGTTGAGTCGTCTGATGTCCTACAATCAATTGTTGTGGATATTGGCCAACTTGAGGAGTGAGAAGAGGAATTCCAACTATTCGACCAAAATATTATTAATGATGCCAAGGTCGAAGGGCTCAAAATTGAGGATGTCAAAAATAACACAATTTTGGAGTTAGAGCGTATTGGACCACATTCTAAACACTTTTCAACGTTGTGTTTGGTTGGTGACATGGAAATTGATCCATTCGAGCATATGGAGGATTCAAACGATGAGGAACAAAGTATTTATATTCTAAAATTTTCCACACGAAGGAGACAAAACGACAGTCCTCACTTAAAGGCTAAGAAGTGCAAGATGCACTACCTATTACTTGGTTTCTTTATTTTTACACCACCGTCCCAAGAACGTAATACAAAGGATGATGCAAAATTGGAGGCGCAATTTATACCCTCAAAGTGGAAGGAAAATTAATGAAAGTGTTGGCGTCGTGCCGTGATGTTAAATCAAGCACTGTTGGGAGGCAACCCAATTCTATTTTTTTTTATTGTGCTTGATTTTTTTTATGGTGTTATTTTTCGTAGTGTTATTTTTATGTTTTCTAGGAGTTGGAGCATGGAGTCGAGCCAATAGGCATGCGTAAAAGCGAGCAGCTGGTTAAACTAAGTGTGAGGTATCCACACAAGGGATCATACTTGGGAGAAGTCTGAGTATCCCGTGAGCTGCTAATTCTTCGGCCTTTGGCCTACCAGGGAGTTTTTTTACCCTCTTGTTATGTTCAGTGTGCATTGATGACATTGCACAATTTTAAGTGTGGGGTGAAAATATTGTCTGGGTGATTTTCTGTGCGATCTTAGTTTAGTTGTAGTGGTTTTTAAAAAAGAAATTGAAAATTTTGGACTTTTTCCGACGATCAATTTTGTGGACAGCTTTCTTGAGGGATTAAGGTCCAATAAAAAATTAAAAAGAGGGTAAAAAATAGAAAAAAAATCCAAAAATGCGTCTTTTATTTTTTAGGTATCAATAATCCCCCATGGTTTTTCTTTGTGCAACGGTTATTTTCCATGGGATGTAGTTTGAACCGGGTAGCAGTATTTCTTTTTAGAGTAGATTAGAATTTAGGGAATAAAAGGAGGAAGAGTGATAATCCTAGGCGCCCTTGACTTGTTTGATAGCAGCATATTTAGGCTTTGGCATGTGTACTATCTTTCCTATGATTTGAAATTATTGATGATGCCTTGCTTAGTTGGATAGCATGTCTTGTGACGCTTATGTCTCATTTTCTTGACTTATGTTCACTTTGTGCTTAATGTTTAATAGCTCGTGACTCCGTGAATACTTGCATATGTTTGAGAGTCGGAATGAGACCGTTCTTAGTGAGTCATATGCCATGTGTGGTGAGGTTTTTGCATAGTCTATATATTGTACTTGTGTCTAGAACTTGCTCGGTATGTGAGTTGAAGCAAAATTTTAGGTGATGCTCGGTTTGAAAAATGCTTTTAGGCTTTCTTTGATTTTTTTGAGCTTAATTGTTTATCACAAATAAAATTTATCCCTAATTAACCCTTTTGAGCCTATAGATTTTTATTTGGCACCCACATTACAAGCCTATACCATTTTTATTCTTAATTGACATTGTTTCATCCCTTTCCTGTTAAAGCACTTTAATAGTGAGATGAGCACTAAAAGAAGTAAAAAAGAACTAAGAGTGGGGTGACTTTTGAGTGGAACCAACGAAAGAAAGAAGGGTGCACTTGATTTGTAAACTAATATACCACTAGTAGAAATGAAAAAAAAAGAATATAGAAGAAAGAGATGAAAAAAATTGTTGTCTTGTTCCATCTAGTGGGTATGAATTAATGTAGTGCTTAAAGCAGAATGTGACATTTTTGGGGTGATATTGTTTGTGAAAGTAAAGTGGATTGAAGAATTTATTCTTAAAGTTGATTAGGAGGCATGTTAAACTTCTTAGGAGGGTTAAGTCATTATTCCTAAACATATCCTACCCGTCCCTTAGCCCACATTACAACCATGAAAAAGTCCTAATTGATTTTAGATCGAGCGAGCCTACATTATAGAGATTTACATTAAGGCAAGCCTATGGTACCAAGTGCATGCGTGTGACTTCTTTTGTGTGTGTGAGAGAGAGAGAGAGAGAGTTCTTTGATATATATATATATATATATATATATATATATATATATATATATATATATATATATATATATATATATATATATATATATATATATATATATATATATATATATATATATATATATATATATATATATATATATATATATATATATATATATATGAGTCTTTAAACTATATTTGATCATGAGATTTGATTGTGTGGGTTCCAGTATTCTCTTGTTCTTGTTGTGAGGGCACATGGCTTCATAAGGGATAGGTAATATTATTAGATTTCTCTACGACGTTGGGTATTCAAGCCATGAGTGCATCGTGACATTGAGTCGGTTTTTAAGGCTAGGATTATCGTGAGCATGTTGTCTTTGTTGTAAATAATTTTTTAAGAATAATATAAGTAAAAGGAAATTGTTCCATATGTTAGAGTTTACTTGTTGCTATCAACCGTGATCATTGGAGAAGGAGCTAGTGCTGAAACTGGAAAAATGGTCGATGATTGAGGAAAGTGTTCTGCAGCAGAAGGCCAGAGCAAAATGGATACAGCTTGGAGATTCCAACACTAAATATTTCTCTGCAGTCATGAAGGAGAGAACTCAACACAACCAGATTACTGAACTTACAAATGCAATGGGTACCAAAATCACTACAGCTGAAGATATCAAAAAGGAGATCATTGGATTCTATAAGGCTCTGATGGGAACTTCTGTTTCCACCCTCCCAGCTATAAATCAAATGTACATGACAAATGGACCAAAGCTAACACAACAACAAAGAAGGGATCTATATGCTGATGTAACTGATATGGAAATTGTGGAGAGTCTCAAGGCTATTGGAGATGACAAAGCACCAGAGATAGATGGTTACAATGCTTTTTTTTTTCAAAAAGAGCTGGAGAATCATTGGCAGGCAGGTTACCAGTGGCATCAAACAGTTTTCCTCCTCAACCAATATGTACAAACCCATCAACTGTGCCACTATTACCCTAATTCCTAAATTGTTTAAACCAACTACAGTCAAAGAGTATAGGCCAATTGCTTGCTGCTCTGTCCTCTATAAAATGATCTCAAAATACTGGCCAATATGATGCAGAAGGTGATGGCAAGCATTATCAGTGAAGCCCAAGCAGGGTTTATTCCAGGCAGGAAGATAACAGACAATATCATTCTGGCACATGAACTAGTCAAAAGCTATATCAGACAACAAGTGTCACCCAGATGCATGATTAAAATTGACCTCCAGAAAGCCTATGACTCAGTAGAATGGACATTCTTACAACAGGTTATGGAGCAGATTGGTTTCCCCAGCAAATTCACCAAATAGATAATGGAATGCATCTCAACATTGAGCTTCTCTGTGCTAGTCAATGGAGAGGCAACTGAACCCTTTACTGCTGCTAGGAGACTTAGGCAAGGGGACCCTATTTCCCCCTTCCTATTTGCTCTGGTCATGGAGTACTTGAGCAGATCATGCAACTCACTAAAGGGAAATCCATCATATCAGTTCCACCCTAGATGTAAGAAACTAGGTATTACTCACATGTGTTTTGCTGATGATTGCCAAAGGTGACACTACCTCTGTCATAGCCTTATCCAGATGCTTCTCTCAATTCTCTGAGGCATCTGGTTTACAGGCTAACCTGAACAAGAGCTCTGTTTACTTTGGTGGTGTCGCACTGGATGTTCAGAAACAGATTATCGACCACCTTGTCTATGATCAAGGTGAGTTACCATTCAAGTACCTAGGTGTCCCCCTGTCCACCAAGAAGATCAAATTGCTCCAATGGCAACCTCTGGTGGAAAGGATCACTGCCAAGATCACCTCATGGACTTCCAAGACATTGTCTTATACTGGGAGAATCCAAGTGGTCCAATCTGTCATTTTTGGTATCCAAGCTTACTGGCACCAACTGTTCATATTCCCTACTAAAGTCCTAAAGAAGATAGAAGCCATTTGTTGGAGCTTCATTTTGTCTGGGTTGAACTCTATCACTAGGAAATCATATATCTCCTGGGACAGAATGTGTACCCCAAAATCAGCAGGAGGGATGAATCTTACTAATCTCAAGCTCTGGAATAAAGGTGCCATTGCAAAGACATGCTGGGATCTAGCTCATAAAAAGGACAAACTGTGGATGAGGTGGATCACTGTATACTACATTAAAAACAGACCTATTGAAGCCATGCCAATTCCTGCACAGGCAAGCTGGATGGTCAGAAAGACCATCCAATCTAGAGAAGTTTTGCAGAGGTTTCAACACTGGAAGGAGCAGGGATGCTCAGTTAGACAACTATACCATTTACAGCGTCAAGACCTGCCGAGAGTCCCATGGAAGAATTTGATAATACAGAACTATGCAAGACCAAAGGCAACATTCAATCTATGGCTGTTCTTACAAGATAGATTACCAACAAAAGATAGATTGCACAGATGGGGAATGAGTGTTGATTAGCACTGTATCTTATGCCAAAACCATCCAGAGACCAGAGATCACTTGCTACTATTCTGCCCAGTCACTGTTGAATTATGGGCGAAACAATGCACTGGCTGCAGGAGACTTATCCCCACATTACTGCCTGGAACCAGAAACTGCAGTGGCTCATAAGTAAAGCCAAGGGTAGAACATGTCGAGCAGCCATCTTCAAAATGGTAGTTGCTTAGTTTGCATATACTATCTGGCTGGAAAGGAACTCAAGAATCTTCAACAATACATTTCGTTGCAATGAAGCTCTTTTGAGAGACATAATATACACTTGTAATGTTAGAGGTACCCCTCGAATTAGAAACCACTTACAACATCTTCAAATCTAGTATTGTTAGGTAGTTAGGACATTAGATACAGTTAAAATTGTTATATTAGAGATGGTCAGCTGAGTTCAAGCTAGACTATGATTTTGTAATGTTATTTCATTGGTGATTAATGAAATCCTTAGTTACCAAAAAAAACCATGGTCATTGGTGTAGTGTGCTCCAAATGTGTTAAGATGTTAAGTGCTCAAAGACAAAGTAATGTGTTGGTTGACTCGAGAGCAACATTTAAATGTGGGGTAGTGATGATAGGCTATAATTACGTATTTTAGTCGCTCCAATTTACTGCACTTTAATTGAGTTTGAGCTTTAATTGCTAGTGTTTTGCACTAATGGTGTATTTTATGCCTTGTAGGAGTGATTTCGAGCTATGTAGATGCTATGGAATGAATTCAAATGATTTGGAGCTTTAAAGTTTGAGCAAAAGTTCAAGGAATTAATCCGGATGATATTTAGAGCGAACCAAGAATCCAGTGGACAGACTGCACACGGTCTAGTAAAATAGATATAACTTTTTTTCTCAGAACTCCATTTGAGCTCCACAATATGTGATTGGAAAGCTAACTCATAGGGATACAACTTGCACGTTTTACGTTTTTCCAAATTCGAAACGGAACAGGGTGAAATATATGCACCAAGATGCGCAATCCCGCTAGTTTTAGCGCGTCCAGTCCAGAAAGTTGTCCAACTAGCGCGGCCAGATGCGCGACTGCGCTAGTCCAACCCGAAAAAGTATCCTTTTTCACCTTGGAAAAGGTATAATTGTTTGGGCCCAACCCTACTTGGTATATATAAATAGAAAAATGGTATTTTGGAGGGAGGAGGACGTTTTTAGAGGAAAACACAAGCACAGAGCTGCCGTAGAGGCCATGTTTCATCTTTTCTTCCTCTAAACTTAGTAATTTTTATATTTCTTTGTATGATTTGTTATTTTTCTTCTAAGTCTATATGGAGCTAAACTTCACGTTCTAGGGTTGTGGTTCTTTCATGACTATTGTTATTCGGATATTGATTTTGATTTCTTAGTTTATCATATTGGTTTATTTATTCAATCCTGCACTTAATTATTTGGTTGCTTGATCACCAACTGAATACTATCTACGAATCTAGAGTTGAACTTGAAAATGAGAATTCTAGATTGCATATAGGATTGAGTTGAGCAAGTTCTTGAACCTGGGCCTCGGGGAACATATTCGCGGTTAGGATAGACATATACCTAATTGCCTTGCTTGGTTGATTTACAGGAATTATAAATGCGTTCTTGTTGATTCTAACTCCATAGACATATAGGCGTTAGGTTAGCTAGAATAGGCGAGTAAGAACTCGATAGATTCTTATAGCAATATTAACCTTGTCAACCAATAAACTAGATAAATTAGTTAGTCAATTCAATTGAAGAATACAATAGGAATGTTAGATAGCCCATAACCTTAGATCGTTTTCATTACACTGATATAATAAAAGTCTGTTCTTTCTCTGTCTAAAGTTCATTATTTGTCTTTATTCATTTTAAATAGTTAAGAATCAAATACTTCTAGGTTTAATTCTTTTATAGATAATTAGGATAGTCTAATTTAGTTAATAGTTAATCACAAGTCCTCGTGGGATCGACATCCGACTCTTAGTCACTTTATAACTTGACGACCGTGTATACTTGCGTGTGCGTTTAGCCGCAACAACCTAAGTCATTCTTCAAAAAATATATTTTAGAAAATGAGTTATTTTCTTTGTAAAAAGTAATTTCTTAGGAAATATTGAAATGGTGTGTTTGGTTGGACGTGCAAAATATTTTATGAAAAAAATATTTATTAAAGATCGATAATAGTATTAGCAAATCCGTCAGTATTTTGATTAGACTTCTTGAGTATTTAAGATTGATAATAATATCTAAGTGTTGGTAAAGCAGTAATAAGAAACTAAGAGTGGAGATAATTGGGTGAAGGGAGGTCAATTTTCACCCTTTTGGTGTAAAGTCTTCCTTTAAAAAGAGGATATTTTGGCAGCCAAACACCATAAAATGACTCGAAAACGTCCGGATGATTTTATGATGTATTTTATGTAACTGATTTTAGTTGTGTGAGGTCTCTTTTTATCTAATATATTTATCGAAAATATCAGAATTTTTATCCACAAAATTCTGAGACTATAAAGTTGTGCGCCAAAAAAGAGACCTCACATAATTGACGACACAAAATAAAACTTTAGAAAACCCCCTAAGCTTACCGTTGGCCAATAACGAATCAATGACTTTGTTATAATGAACAACTCCAGCCTGATTGATCTTCCCAGAACCGTCTGTAGAAACACATAATTAGTCAAAACAATACAAAGTAAGATTTTAAAGATTAAAAAAAGAGAGGAAGGAACATCATGTTAGAAGTGAAGACTATTTTCCACTAACTCAAACCCCTCTCGTCTTTTTTATTATACTTAAATTTATTTAACGTCGAGTTTGACTTGCTCAATATAATTATACAAGTGTAATAAAATAGCTAGAGTTTTGAGGATATAAAATATTAGGCAAAATACCTTAAATCACTTATAGATTTGGCTCAGATTATTAGTATCATCCTCGATCTATGTCCGATCTTAATTACCCTTTCAACTTGGCCTTACAAGAGTCATTACCCCCTTAGATGTTGATGTGGCAAAAAATATGGGTGCACTCACCCGCCACGTGGATTTTTCCGCATATGTGGCATTTTTAAAAATAAAATAATTTTTTTTACCTTTTTAAGAATATTACTTTTTAGATATATTTTTTCGAATATAATTTATAATAAAACTTGGATAGAACTATATTATTTAGGCTCAATATTTTTATTTGGCCAAAAATAATAAAGTTATAGTTTCTTTTTTGAATTTTACCTGAAAATAAAGACTTAAACAACTAAAATAAATAGTCAAGGCATCTAAAAATTATAAAAAAAATACATATTTAAAATATAATCATTGCATTAACAGAAGAAATAAAAAGAGTGTACAATTGCAAGAAATTACAAGTGCAATTGTATGCTCTTTTTATTTCTTATTTTGATGAAATCACTATTTATTTCAACTGTGTATTTTTATTATTTTTTAGGTAAAATCGTAAAAATAAATAAATTAGAGCACCATAATTTAAAGCAATATAAAACATTATAGCCTAAATAATTAATTTCAAACTATGTATTTTTATAACTTTTTAGATGCCTTGTCTATTTATTTTAATTGTATAAATCTTTATTTTCAGGTCAAATTCAAAAAAAAGATTAACTAAAACTTTATTATTTTTGGCCAAATAAAAACATTTATCCTAAATAATGTAGTTCTATCCAAGTTTAATTATAAATTATATTAGAAAAAACTTATCTAAATAATATTCTTAAAAAGGTAAATTTTATTTTATTTTTCAAAATAATGCCACATAGGTAGAAAAATCCACGTGGCAGGTAAGTGCACCCACAGTTTTTGCCACTTCAGCGTCTAGGGGTGTAATGGCTCTCAAAATACCAAGTTGAGGGGGTAATTAAGACCAGACATAGTTCAGGGCGGATACTAATAATCTGAGCCAAGTTTAAGGTTGGTTTAAGGTATTTTGCCTAAAATATTACTAGTAGTTGCTTACGCGCAATGCAAGATTAATATTAAAAAAATATCAATCAAATTATATTGTGATTGAGTTTGTTTGAACATTTTAAATCATATTTTTTTAATAAATTTCAACTGTTATCTTATTTGTCAATATAATATGTCCCATTATAAAATCTCTATTAAGTCAAAGAAGACTCATATAGTCATCCAATAATTTTCTTTTGTGATGTATTTTTCTTTATTATATTATCTAATATTATAAATATATTATTATTGTAACTGGTGTATTACTTTTTTAATAAGTCACATATAAAACTAGTTAAATTTTTAAAAATAATTCAAAAAAAAATCTGAAATTTGTAGTTCCTATTTTATAGTAGTATTGTGCCATACCCTTCATTTTTGTGGTCATGTCATCCATGAGTACTGCGTGTTACAGTGCGGCAAGACGAGTGTCAATCGCGTAGGCGACGTGTGCTGACGATGCGTTGTGAAGGAGCCTCAGGCAAAGGGGATATGCGTGAGGCAACAACCATCAAGATATATTGTGTTTCATGTCCTATAAGTTCCAAGAGTGTTGAGCAAGGACTTGGGATGAGACCAAGGGACTAGTCTGCGGGCGACGACCACGTACATGCCTGAATGTCAGCAACTGTACGTTTCTGAGATATGAGCGGAATCTCGGTATTTCGGTATTATAAGTTGTTCCTAATATGCTCTTATATATGTTGACCAAGTTTGGCATCATTTGGAGTTCGTTTGCCTATGGGCTTAACTTCGCCAAAAGTAGTGGCATTGTTGTAATTTTTTGAAGTGTCCGAAGGCCATAACTATTTTCACAAGTATGGGGATGGGTTGAAACTTCATGGAAGTGTGAAGGAAGTCAAGATAAATATTTAGGAACAGACGGCGCCTTATTCGAAGTTCGAATGAGTGAGAAAGGGTTATTATGATTCTCTGGCCAAAACATGCCTACTAAGGGATCATAGGCTTTTTATTTATTTTAAGCATATATAGGGGGGGAGGTGTTGAAGCTCAGCTAGCCTCCTCGTGCGTGTTGCCACCAAGCTGCACCAAGTGAGATACCTAGAGGAGGAACCTCAAGGGCCTGTCTAGGCATCTTAAAGTAGTGTCATAGGTATCCATACGAGCTTCAGAACTCTATGGACGATGTGACACCTCAGGGCTAGCGTTGGGCACAGAATGGGCACCGGAGGCTTGACGTGTGGGACGATTATGCCCTGTAGGCTATCAAAATGGTAGATAAATACCCCTGTGTCAATTGAATACTTGAAACACTTATATTAGGGTCATCATGTGTCGACCAGTGAGCTTAGCTTAGGTTCAGCTAGGCGAGCAAGGGTCCATTGGCCTAGATGTGCAGTTGTGGGGTGACACTGCACTATGCGGGATAGAAGTATGTCGCGAGGGCTATGTTTGGCTATGCTATAAAAAACCATGGGCATGTTATGAAAGAAGCACATGACAGAGGAAAATGATTAAAGGTTGCCCTACTCAAGCGAAGCACAAGCTAGGTGCAGATGCACAAGGCGAGTGTCAATCTTGAGGATTGGACTGTGCACGCAAGAGCGATACTTATTGTTAGGCGAGGGACAGACAATTCCTTAGCCAACCCCGAGTGTACGCATGGATGAGATCCAGTAGATGAGAAGTTCCACAGCTAGTCAAGGCTATGAGCCTAGACACAGACGGACGACATAGTTGGAGTAAGCCTCTTAGGCAAGCTCCACCACATGCACAAGATCGTGCTAGAAAATCTGGGAAAGAGGAAAGGCTGGCATGTAGTGCAGGGTGACTACATGTGTTGCACGGGCTATTTGGTGCCGCTAGCGTTCAAAAAAAGGCCAGCCCGTGACATGAGGTATCAAAACCATTTGTGTGCCATTTTTTCCCTGATACATGATTTCAAAGCAGAAGTTGAGATGACGAGTGCATTGTAGATGTCATTGAGGAGATCATATCGAAGCAAAGATTGATGTTCATATGCCACCAAAGATCGAGAACACAATACTACTGGTTAGAAAAGGATTGGATGCGTGAGTTATGGCTAGAATCGCATTGTCAGCCATGAACGTCGACCTTCAGAATCAGACCACTTCACAGTCGTTGTTTCCTCCATCGTTTGTGTTTTGGGAGGTGATTTTGGGGCATCCTATTTTGATTGAGATATCGTCAGGGATGTCTTTCGTGCAATGTGTGCTATTTTCAGAGGGATACTATATAAGCATTTTTTGGCTTGCAAAGAGAGCCATTGTGCGATGTTGTTGGGATAGTTCTACAAGAAGAGACAAACGGTTAGCTGAAGCTCAATTGTTCTTGATTGTGATGATCAGAAAGTGTGTCAGAAACTCTATTAGCAGTTGGTTAGCAGCTTTGGTAAGCAAGGCATGGACGTAAAGAATGTCGAGCGCATACTAAGAGTGTTTCTTACATAGTTTGAGTACTATTTGAACAAAGAGGATTCAATAGCATTGGAAGCTCGTCAGGTTAAGACATTTTGTTCATGTTAAGCAGGAGGTTGGATCTACTAGTCGTTTGATGAAGGAAATGGATAACCCAGTTTCTTTCAAAATTTTGTCCTTCAGTTGAATGTGATGATAAGTCGATGAGTCGGGTGGTCAGGACAAGGCCAAGTTTGCCAGGTCGTGCAGCCATATTGCAAAGATTGTATGTCGTGGACTATAAACTTTAGGCATGATCGTGTAGAGATCTTGTCGTGGATGCGAGCAACGCATCGGTTGATTGTCTTCCTATGGGATATACTTGAGGAATGCCTGAGGGTATTGAGGAGGGACCTTCTAGATAATTGGACATTGTGATAGATGTAGCAGTCTTCTAGCCATCTTAAGGGTTGTGATGAATGGAAGGCAAGTCCCTTAACAACTGCGAAGATATACAGGCTTCATAGTGGAATTGTATGAATGTCACAATGGGGTGGAGTTAGCCACAAAGGTTGTGAAGAGGAGCCGAACTATTTGATGGGAGGCCGAGTGCTGAATTGCCAAGGTAAGGAGACGAATTTGAAGGAATAGCAAAGCTTCAAAATTGAGCAGGATTCTATACGAGCTTGGAAACTCTATGAACAACACAAAGCCTCAAGGTTAGCATTGGGCATAAAACATGCACCAGAGGCTTGACGTGTGGAACGATTATGCCCCGTGGATTATAGAATAAAGAACTTCGTGCCAATTGGATACTTGAAGCACCTATCTTAAGGGGCCTCATATGTCGACTTGTGAGATTTGCTTGGGTTCAGCTAGGCGAGCAAGGGTCTGCTGGACTAGACGTGCAGTTATAGGGCGACACTGCACTATGCGGGATCAAAGTATATCGCAAGGGCTATGCTTGGCTATGTCATAATACAACCATGGGCATGCTATGAAAGACGCACATGAAAAAGGCCAATGATTAAAGGTTGCCCTACTCGGGCAAAGCACAAGCTTGGTGCGGATGCACGAGGCGAGTGTCAAGCTTGAGGATTGGACTGTGCACGCGAAAGAGATACCCAGTGCTACGCGAGGGACGGCCATGTCCTTAGCCAACCCTGAGTATGCACATGAATGAGATCCAGCAGATGAGAAACGCCATAGCTAGTCAAGGCTTTGAGCCTAGACATCAGACGAGCTACACAATTGGAGTAAGCCTCCTAGGCAAGCTCCACCACAGGCACATGATCGTATTAGAAAACCTAGGAAAGAGGAAAGGCTTGTCTGTAGTGCGGGGTGACTATAGGCGCCGCACGTGTTATTTTGTGCCGCTAGCGTCCAAAAAAAGGTCGGCCCACGACAATTGTCCTACATTGCCAAGTGGCCTATTGTGGCTTCCACTTGATTTATTTTGGAGGCATTTTTCCTTTGCTTTTAATAATACTAATATTTATACCATGCGTGTTGTGCGGAGAATAATAACTATAAGTTTTTATCAAAAAAATATTTCTTAAAAACACAACGCAAAAAGGCATGTAAATTATATTATTTTATGAATATGTAAATACATTGGATATTCATACATTCAAGTCTATCCAAATTCTACTATTTTTCTTAATTTACAATTTTGTTATTTAAGTACTTGACGAAATTGAAAAGAATTCAGGATAAAGTTTGTATTTAAAATATTTAAAGATATTTATCATCTTTTTATTTTCACATGAAATAGTAAATAATATTATTGTATAAACATCTCAACTGATAAATATTAGTGCAAAAATATGAAAATAATATATAGGTTAAAATGTTGTCTGATTTGATAGATATATATTCCTTGAAGAATATTTTGGCCGACCAAGAAACCTTGCTATGGTACACTATTTCATTTCTATACTGTTTGTGAGAATGCTAAATTTGCTGGCATATAATTGGTTAAGTAGAAAAATTGAGAATAAAACAGTTTCAGTTAAAAAGATATTGGAGATGGAGATAAGGACAACAATTCTCTTCTTTTTTTTTTCTTTTTTTTTTTTTTGTAAGAAGTGGGATTTGGGGTTAGGTAATCTATAGGAATAAAGTTAATTACTTATCTCTTAAAATTCAAATGTTAAATTAATTTTTTAGGCATTTTCCCACTTGGATAATTTTGCAGATTGACATTGTTTACTTTGTCCAAAATATATGTTCTTCTTAAGAATAGAATTCTAATTAGAATGAATGTCTATCTTGTAGAGAGTTTTACTTTGAGGCTAAGTTATTTTTCCTCCTATAAATAGAGGGTCTTACCCCATTGTAAACCACCCCAACATTCAATAAGAATTCTTTCTCTCTTTCTCTGCAATATTACTCTTGTTCTTTTATTGTTTAATAACACGTTATCAGTACGAAGCTCTACTATCTCAAGAATCTCTTTGAGAAAATTAAGGTATTTTTTCTCCTCCTAATTTTGTTTTAATTATGTGTGACATTATGAAAAGAAAGTTCGTTGCCCTTGAAATTTCGGGCAAGAACTACATGACATGGGTGTTGGATGCCGAAATCCATTTGGATGCAATGGGTCTTGGAGACGCCATTAAAGACAGAAATAATGCATTCACCCAAGACTATGCTAAGGCCTTGATTTTCTTGCGCCATCACCTTGATGAAGGTTTGAAAATTGAATATCTCACAGTCAAAGATCCACTTATCTTGTGAAATGGCTTAAAGGAGAGATATGACAACTTAAAGTTGGTCACTCTGCCACAAGCACGATATGATTTGGCTCATCTGAGGCTCCAAGACCTTAAGTCTGTTTCTGAATATAATTCTGCAATGATTAGAATTACTTCTAAATTGAAACTCTGTGGAGATACTATAACTGATTATGATATGCTTGAAAAAACGTTTACAACGTTTCATGCCTCCAATATGGTTCTGCAACTACAATTCTCGCAAAAGTAAACTAGCGAAGTTCTCTGTGCTCACATCGATCACAATTCGGCCCTCTTTGCTCAGATCAACCAGAATTCAGCCCTCTCTAAATTTATGTGCTCACTCGCAAAATCTTTTCTCAAATTTCTCCGGGCAATATGTTTTTCCCTCTTTTGTTTTATGTGAATTCACTCGAAGTTCTCCAAAAATCTTGATGTTATGGTTTTCTATTAAATTGGTTGAATTGATTTTATGAATACTTCCGATCAATCAAATCGAATTTTCTATTATATATACTAGTTTTGACATGGTTATGATTCATATTTACATCTATTTTTAGGAATAGTTATGTATTAGTTTCTCCCTACAGTCCATCATAATCACCAGTTAAGCCGCCAGTTAAAGCACTTAGATCTAAGCCTATTATACTCTGTATTTATTATTTTAAATAACATATTAGAAATCATTATTCAGAGTTCATTGTGTGTAGAAATTATGACTTTAAGGCAATTAGTTTCTGGGCGCCTGGTATTTGCATTTTGATTAATAATGTTCGATAAAATGCTAGCTGTTTTGATAAAAGTTACCATATGTTTTATCATTTATAAATGTTGTAGAAGTTTTATCTTGTGTTTTGTTTTTTTAGTTCTGATGCAGCAGAGATTCATATATTAAATTCTTCCAGAATCATGACTATAGAAATCTATCGCTTTATTTAAGTTGAATAAATATATATATGTGGAAAGACACCATGTTATCTAGCTCTTAGGATTCACTACAAGTTTGAACCTTTAGATGGAAACCATGTTCATCTACTGTTCTTTAGCTATTTCTTTTTTTTTTTTTTTTAAATTTTTAGCTATAGATTGATTTTGCACACATTCCAGAAATCATATCTTCAAGAAAAGGCTAGTATCAATTTGAAATATGTGTGTGCACGTATAAGATATTCATAATGACTGCACTGAAACTATTATGTTGAATCATAGACTTAAATTTTCGTATATTTCTTTTGTATGTCAAACCATGGGAAGCAAATATGGATATCTCACAAAGCAAACTTGGATCAACGTCCAATTGTAAAAATATTTGTTTAATTGATTCATGTACCACACATACGATATTCAAAGAGAAGAAATATTTCTCTCATTTAAGTATGTGTAAGGCAGATGTTACTACAATTTCTGGTAGTAGTAAATTGATTGAAGGCTCCGGAAGAGCAACTATAACTCTGCCTAAAGGAACAATATTTATCATAGAGAATGCAGTGTTCTCTTCCAAGTCCAAGAGGAACTTGTTGAGTTTTAAAGATATCCGTCAAAATGGATATCATATTGAGACAATAGATGAGAATAATCTTGAATACCTCATCATTACAAAGAATGTCTCTGGCCAAAAGAGGGTTATTGAGAAATTCCCATCTTTATCTTGTGGCCTGTATTGGACAAAAATTAGTGCAATTGAGGCACATTCCACAGTAAACCAAAATGTTACTGATTCCAATACTTTTGTACTTCGGCATGATCGATTGGGACATCCTAGATCAATTATGATGAGACGGATTATAGAAAACTCATATGGGCATCCATTAAAGAATTTAAAGATTCTTTTAAATAATGAATTTTCTTGCACTTCTTGTTATCAAGGCAAGTTAATTATTAGACCATCACCAACAAAGGTTGGAACTGAGTCACCTACGTTTTTGGAACGTATACAAGGGGATATTTGTGGACCTATTCACCCACCTAGTGGGTCCTTTAGATATTTTATGGTCTTAATAGACGCATCCTCTAGATGGTCTCATGTGTGCCTATTGTCATCACGCAACCTTGCATTTGCAAAATTAATGGCACAAATAATTCGATTACGAGCACAATTTCCTGATAATCCAATTAAGTCTATTAGACTAGATAATGCTGCTGAGTTTTCATCCCAAGCATTTAATGATTATTGCTTATCAATTGGGATAAAAGTGGAACATCATGTAGCTCATGCTCACACTCAAAATGGTCTTGCAGAATCTTTAATTAAACGTCTGCAGTTGATTGCAAGACCATTACTTATGAAAACGAGGCTGCCCACTTCGGTTTGGGGTCACGCCATTTTGCATGCAGCAATGCTAGTTCGTCTCAGACCGACGAATTATCACAAATATTCCCCGTTGCAATTAGTTTTGGGTCATGAACCTAATATATCCCATTTAAGAATTTTTGGATGCACAGTATATGTGCCTGTAGCACAGCCATACCGCACCAAAATGGGTCTGCAAAGAAGGTTAGGAATATATGTTGGGTTTGAATCGCCCTCCATTATTCGCTACCTCGAAACATTGACAGGGGATTTGTTCACTGCACGATTTGCAGACTGTCGATTCGATGAGACACTTTTCTCAAAATTAGGGGGAGAAGTTGGTGAAACCAAACGGGAAATTTTGTGGAAAGATCCATCATTATCTCATCTTGATCCACATACCTCTATTTGTGAAAAAGAGGTGCAAAATATTATCCATTTGCAAAGAATAGCAAATCAAATGCCTGACGCATTCACGGACTTGAAAAGGATAACAAAATCTCACATCCCCGCAGAGAATGTTCCAATCCGTATTGATGTCCCTATTGGACAATCTTCTAGTGTCATATCTAATGAGTCGAAAGCACGCCTAAAACGTGGCAGGCCATTAGGTTCCAAAGATCGAAATCCTAGAAAAAGGAAAGCAAATGATCAAAATGACACTACGAAAGAATCTCATGAGGAAATTCACGATTTAATAAATTCTGAGATTCATGAAGAATCCATTGAGCCCGAGACTCAGGAAAATAAGGAACTATCAATAAATCCAATCGATATTGAGACAAATTTTAATCGAGTGGATATAGTGGTGGATTATGCTTTGCATATAATGTTGCATCTAGCATTATGCAAGAAAGTGAGGATCTTGAACCTCAATCTGTTGGAGAATGTCGACAAAGACTTGATTGGCCAAAATGGCAAGAAGCAATCCAATCAGAATTGAATTCACTTGCAAAACGTGAAGTTTTTGGGCCTATAGTTGAAACGCCTAATGGTGTTAAGCCTGTTGGCTATAGATGGGTCTTTGTACGCAAGAGAAATGAGAAAAACAAGGTACAAAGATATAAGGCACGCCTCACAAGGATTTTCTCAAAGGCCTGGTGTCGATTATGAAGAGACATATTCACACGTAATGGATGCTATAACTTTCCGATATCTCATTAGTTTTGCTGTCCTTAAAAAGCTTGGCATGCATTTAATGGATGTGGTTACTGCCTATCTTTATAGCTCACTTGATAATGAGATATACATAAAAATTCCCGATGGATTCAAAATGCCAAACACTCATAATTCAAAGTCCCGGAAAATGTTTTCAATCAAATTGCAAATATCTTTGTATGATCTAAAACAATCAGGACGAATGTGGTATAATCGTCTTAGTGAGTATTTATTAAAGGAAGGCTATATAAATGATGCCATTTGACCATGTGTTTTTATAAAGAAAACAATATCGGAATTTGTTGTACTTGCCGTATATGTGGATGACATAAACCTTATTGGAACTCCCATAGAACTCCAAAAGGCAATTGATTATTTAAAGAAGGAATTCGAGATGAAAGATCTCGGAAAGAAAATTATGTCTTGGTTTGCAAATTGAATATTTGGCAAACGGAATTTTTGTTCATCAATCTGCCTATATAGAAAGGGTATTGAAACGGTTTTACATGGATGGAGCATATCCTTTAAGTACTCCGATGGTTGTTCGATCACTTGATGTGAATAAGGATCCATTCCGACTGCAAGAAAAGAATGAAGAGCTACTTGGTCCTGAAGTACCATATCTTAGTGCAATTGGCGCACTAATGTATCTTGCAAATACTACAAGGCCTGACATAACTTTTTCAGTTAATGTCTTAGCAAGATATAGCTCTGCTCCCACAAGGAGACATTGGAATGGAATCAAACATATATTGCGGTATCTAAAAGGGACTACCGATATGGGCTTATTTTATAGCAATAATTGCAGTCCTGATCTTGTTGGTTATGCTGATGCTGGATATTTATCTGACCCACACAAGGCTCGATCTCAAACGGGTTATGTGTTTATCTGTGGAGGCACTGCCATATCCTGGCGATCGACTAAGCAATCAATTGTGGCTACTTCATCTAATCATGCTGAGATAATCGCTATTCATGAAGCAAGTCGAGAGTGTGTGTGGTTGAGGTCTATAATACATCACATTCAAGACAAATGTGGTTTGAAATGTGAAAAACTACCCACGATTTTGTATGAAGACAATGCAAGCATGCATAGCCCAATTGAAGGGAGAATTATAAAAGGAGACAGAACAAAGCATATTTCACCAAAGTTATTTTTCACACATGATCTTCAAAAGAATGGTGATATCAATGTGCAACAGATTCGTTCAAGTGATAATATGGCTGATTTGTTCACAAAATCTCTACCAACGTCAACCTTCAAGAAGCTGGTACACAAGATTGGAATGCGAAGGCTCAAGGATGTGAATTGATGCTCTTTTCAGGGGGAGTTAATCCGTGTTGTACTCTTTTTCCCTTACAAGGTTTTGTCCCACTGGGTTTTCCTTGCAAGGTTTTTAACGAGGCAACCATTTCTAAACATGTGTACTCTTTTTCCTTTTCTAGAATTTTTTTCCCCATTGGGTTTTATTTTAGTTAAGGTTTTAACGAGGCACATTATTTATTGAGTAGACATTCAAGGGGGAGTGTTAAGAATAGAATTCTAATTAGAGTGAATGTCTATCTTGTAGAGAGTTTTACTTTGAGGCTAAGTTATTTTTCTTCCTATAAATAAAGGGGTCTTACCCCATTGTAAACCACCCCAACATTCAATAAGAATTCTTTCTCTCTTTCTCTGCAATATTACTCTTGTTCTTTTATTGTTTAATAACAATTCTTTTATTATTACTTATCTCTTGAAATTTAAATGTTAAATTAATTATTAGGCGGATACTTTGTAGATTTACATTTTTTACTTTGTCCAAAATATTTGTTCTGTTATTATTTTTATAAAATATATCAATATTCTTAGAAAAATTTTCCACATTATATGGAATAACCAATTAGACTTATCTTCTATTTATTTTAATATAAATTTTTGATTTATATATAATTTACTATGTTTCTTGTAATTTTTTATTTAAAATTAGATTTTTATTTTATGTTTAAATTAAATTCAAAAATAGTAATTAATTACTAACAACACATAGTACATAAATTTATTTTTTTAAAATCTAAATTCAAAAAGAAAATAATTGCCTAACCTAATTAATCTTTTCCTTAAATTTTCCTTACCTAATTAACTTTTTCCTTAAATTTCCAAGAGACGTTTTATTATATTGCCACTTCGCTTATTATGGTGTATTTACCGCTCCTGTTATATATAATAGATAAAATGTATCTGTTATGAAATAGAAGATTCTTACACTTCTATTTAAGGTGAATGTCTTTAATGTATCTAATTAGAGAGATTTTAGAGTTCTATTAGTGGTAGCTAAATCTTCCTCTCCCCTATAAATAGAGGTGCCCCCTACCATTGTAAATCATCCCTTGAGACCCCTCTCAACTCAATAAGAAGAACTCTCTCTACTCTTCTCTCTATTGCTATTGTTCTTGTTCTATTGTTCTTGTCTTTTGCTTTAGTTTATAACACGTTATCAGCACGAGTCTCTAACCAATTGAAATTTTCGATTGTCTTAACTTTTGTTTGTGTAGGGTTTTGCTTCAAAGAAGGAAAAGAAAAAAAAAAAAAGGGACAAACGAAAAAAAAAAAAAAAAAAAAAAAGAAACAGAAAGCAAGACACTGGAAGGCAAGAAGAAAAAAAGAACGAAAAAGTTGAAAAGAAAAAGGAAAGAAAGAAAGGAAAGGAAGAAAGAAAGAAACATAGAAAATATATTTGGTATACCTTAAAGGTAAGTAATTTACTTTTCCCTTTCAAATTCTTGGAATTCTATAAATTTTATATACAAAGTTTGATTATAACTCTAATGAAGTTTGTGAGAAATTATAACCACACGAAGTGGTAAAATCTCTATGTCCTGCCATGATTAAATTCATGTATGATTGTGGACGTGATAAAGAATTCCGTCCAATTGAATTTGCTCCATTCCCTTTAGAGAATGTGGTAGCAGCTTGTGTAAAGCACATGATTTTGATCCATTCCCTGAAGTGAATGTGATAATTGTAATAGAGCCCGTAAGTATGAACACGCTCTTGATGTAATTGTGTCATATGAAAAGAAAGTTCGTTGCCCTCGAAATTTCGGGCAAGAACTATATGACATGGGTGTTGGATGATGAAATCCACTTAGATGCTATGGGTCTTGGAGACGCCATTAAAGACAGAAATAATGCATCCACCCAAAACTATACGAAGGCCTTGATTTACTTGCGCCATCACCTTGATGAAAGTTTGAAGATTGAACATCTCAACATCAAGGATTCACCCATCTTGTGGAAAGGCTTAAAGAAGAGAGATGACAAACCTGAAGTTGGTCACTCTGCCACAAGCACGATACGATAAGAATCCAAAAGCAAATAGTTTATAAACTATATATTATCGTTGCGGTGAAAACGGGCACTGGTCTAAGTCTTGCCGTATACCATAAAATTTGGTTGACCTTTATTAAGCATCTCGAAAGAGTAAACGCCCTGAAACGAATTTTGTCTCTGACGACAACTTTGACTTCACCCACCTGGATGTGGCAGACTTCTTTAAGCAACCCGATGGGAAGATAGACCACCTAATCGATGATGGATCGGTGATGAAAGAAGATGGAGCTGTTTGATTTATTTGTATTAGTTAATGAATAAACTAATAGTCATTAGTATTAGCTCGTATTAGCTAGTTCATGATATGATATTTGTATTAGTTCTTCAATATGCTCAAATATCAATAAAACTTTTATTTTCCAGTGGGGGTAATCGACTAGCCTGAAAAACTAGTCGATTATCAACTATTTTCGCATTAAAATTGAAAAACAATTGATCAACAATCGATTGTCGTTGACTAACAATCGATTGTCTTGAAACAGTGAGGTCTGGAATTTTTCAAAAATCACCCACAATCGATTGTCTATATCTAACAATCGATTGTCGTTAGGCAGTGTAATCTGGAATTTTTCAAAAATCATCCACAATCGATTGTCTATGTATAACAATCGATTGTCTATGTTCCAACAATCGATTGTGTGGGTTTAATAATCGATTGTCTTATGAAAAACGCTGAAATTTTCAAACTGCAAAGTAATTGATTATGGACAACATATCTGACTTTGTTTGTCAATTGTTAGTAGCAGATTTTGAAAATATTATGTGACACAAAAGGAATTGAACTTGCTTATTCTTATGTTCCTGTATTTCTTTTGTATGTCATACCATGGAAAGTAAATTGATCGAAGGCTCCGGAAGAGCCAATGTAACTCTGCCCAAGGGCACGACGTTAATCATAGAGAATGCTATGTTCTCCTCCAAGTCTATGAGAAACTTGTTGAGTTTTAAAGATGTACGCCGGAATGGCTACAATATTGAGACAATGGATGAAGATAATCTTGAATATCTCGTCCTCACTTTAAAGAATGTCTCTGGCCAAAAGAGGGTTATTGAGAAATTCCCGTCTTTATCTTGTGGCCTGTATTGGACAAGAATTAGTGCAATTGAGGCACATTCAACAGTAAATCTAAAGAATACTGAGTCCAATACATTTGTACTTTGGCATGATCGACTGGGTCACCCAGGATCAACCATGATGAGACGGATTATAGAAAGCTCATATGGGCATCCGTTAAAGAATTTCAAAATTCTTTCAAGTGATGAATATCCTTGCACTTCGTGTTATCAAGGCAAGCTGATTATCAGACCATCCCCAACAAAGGTTGGGACTGAGTCACTCCAGTTTCTGGAACGTATACAAGGGGACATTTGTGGACCTATTCACCCACCTAGTGGGTAGTTTAGGTATTTCATGGTCTTGATAGACGCATCCTGTAGATGGTCTAATGTGTGCTTGTTGCCATCACGCAACCTTGCGTTTGCAAAGTTAATGGATAATAGATGAGAATAATCTTGAACTCTTCATGAAAACGAGGCTGCCCATTTCGGTTTGGGTTCACGCCATTTTGCATGCAACAATACTAGTTTGTCGGCTGCCCACTTCGGTTTGGGGTCACGCCATTTTGCATGAAGCAATGCTAGTTCGTCGGCTGCCCACTTCGGTTTGGGGTCACGCCATGTTGCATGCAGCAATGCTAGTTCGTCTCTGACTGACGAATTGACACAAATATTCCCCATTGCAATTGGTTTTGGGTCTTGAACCCAATATATCCCATTTAAGAAGCTTTGGATGCGCAGTATATGTGCCTGTAGCACCGCCATCCCGCACCAAAATGGGTTTGCAAAGGAGGTTAGGAATATATGTTGAGTTTGACGCGTCCTCCATTATTCGCTACCTCGAAACATTGACAGGAGATTTGTTCACTGCACTATTTGCAGACTGTCAATTTGATGAGACACTTTTCCCAAAATTAGGGGGAGAAGTTGGTGAAACCAAACGGGAAATTTTGTGGAAAAATGCATCATTATCTCATCTTGATCCACATACCTCTATTTGAAAGAAAGAGGTACAAAAGATTATCCATTTGCAAAGAATAGCAAATCAAATGCCTGACGCATTTACGGACTTGAAGAGGATAACGAAATCACACATTCACGCGGGAAAATGTTCCGATCCGTATTGAAGTTCCTATTGGACAAATATCTAGTGTCATATCCAATGAGTCAAATGCACGCCAGAAGCGTGGCAGACCATTAGGTTCCAAAGATCGAAATCCTAGAAAGAGGAAAAAGAACGATCTAAATGACACTATGAAAGAATCACATGAGGACGCTCATGATTTGATTAATTCCGAGATTCACGAAGAATCTATTGAGCCTGAGACTCTTGAAAATACGGAATGCAAGAATGTGAGGATCTCGAACCTCAGTTTGTGGTAGTACAAAATTAATTGAGAGCTCTCGAAGAGCCAATTATTACTATGTTGGAGAAACACAATTTACTATTGTGCTGTAGTAAGTCTCAAAGAAACTTATTCAGTTTCCAAAGTACACGCGAAAGCGATTGATTATATTGAGACTATAAATAAAGGAAGGCTTTGATTCTCCTATTACTACAACTTGTAGCGGGGTAATTTGTATATGAAAAGCTACCCGCTTTGTTCTCCAGTTTGTACTACACAAACGAAAGAATGCCACAATAAAGTGGATATCTATTGGTATATAAAGCCATGTCATAATAAACTCGAAGTTTATTGATAAGTGCACATGTCATGGTGTAGATTTTAAGTTTACCAATATTGATAATTTATGTTAGCCATCTCATTTTAAGTATGATGTGCAAATTCACATAGGTGAATATTAAAGAACTAGAAAGTTCTTTACGAATACTCTTGTATCACTTGTTCTCATTAATGAACGGACCAACTAAAGAGTTCGGGTTGAAGCCCATAAATTCTGGAAATATGAAAGGTGAATATGGGCCCATTCACCTGCCATGTATACCACATATGATGCATCTATGATATGGTTACATGCGCCATTGTTATTAACCCGCAGCCTGGCAGTGCTTGCGAGGTAAATCGCTCAGTAATCTAACTTCGAGCATAGTTTCCAGATTCTCTACTCAAGACAGTTCATCTTGATAAGTTGGTTTATATTAAAGTTGGTTTAGCATGATAATTATTGAGTGCTTCCACTTAATAGCTAAACTGTTTCTTATGAGAACTAAGTTATATATATCAGTTTGATATAAGTTGTATACGAGAGTATATTCTCCCCTCACAAGTGGTTCAGGGTCAGGAACCAAATAATTTCATCTTATTATTAAGGTGCTGTGTATATTGACATAATGCACAAAGATGATTTTCCAAAGTTGAGGAAACATGTTAGCTTTACTAACATGAGGGGGAGACATGATAAACACTTGAGAAAATGTTACATGGGATGAATTCTCATTTGTATATGTATATCCCCGAATATCATGATATGAACCTGTAGTTCATAAAAAGGGATAATTCAAATTGCAACATATTGCAAAGCATGCTTTACGCATTTACTGACTCAAAGAAAGTAACTAAATGGAAGAGATACAATTCAAGAAAAATTGATTCCATATGAAAGACATGTAGCTTTGAACCTATAGTTCATATGCTTGAAAGTATAAAGGCAAAGGTATGTATAGTCAATTTTCGATATCTTATTTGTTTAGCATGACATGAAACTTTGATATGCAGCTAAAGTCTATTATGTGACTTACATGACTTAACTTGAAAGATTTAAGTTGCTTGAAGCATATGCAATTCTTGGTCCTGAAGTACCACATCCTAAGTACAATTTGTGTACATATGTATCTTGCCATAACTATAAGCATGATGGCATTGAGAATGCATCTATGGAGATATTGAAGAATTATTCCACGACATTATATGAAGATGTTCATATCTATCAAGAATGATGATTTCAAGGTACGGAATATTTATTCAAGTCAATATGGTTGATTTGTCAAATCTCTACCAAAGATCGTTCTGAAGATGATGCACAAGATTGGAATGCAAATGCTCAAGGATATAAATCAATGTACTCATTAGGGGGAGTCAATGCGCGTTGCACTCTTTTTCCCTTACAAGGTTTTGTCCCACTGGGTTTTCCTTGCAAGGTTTTTAACGAGGCAACCAATAGGCGCATATTCAAACATGTGTACTCTTTTTCCTTACTTTAATTTTTCCCATTGGGTTTTGGTTTTAAGGTTTTATGAGGCACATCATTGAATAGACATTCAAGGGGGAGTGTTATGAAATAGAAGATTCTTACACTTCTATTTAAGGTGAATGTCTTTAATGTATCTAATTAGAGAGATTTTAGAGTTCTATTAGTGGTAGCTAAATCTTCCTCTCCCCTATAAATAGAGGTGCCCCCTACCATTGTAAATCATCCCTTGAGACCCCTCTCAACTCAATAAGAAGAACTCTCTCTACTCTTCTCTCTATTGCTATTGTTCTTGTTCTATTGTTCTTGTCTTTTGCTTTAGTTTATAACAGTATCAAAATTTTTAGAATTGTTCTTCTACATTATATAGAATAAGCAATTAGAATTTTCTTCTATTTTATTTAAATATAAGTTTTTTATTTTTATATTTTTACTATATTACTTGTAATTACTTCAAATTAAAATTACACTTTTCTTCTTTTTTTAAATTCAAATTCAAAATAGTATCTAATTTTTAATGACACATAGTGAATAATTTGTTTATTTTAAATTAAATTTTAAAAGAAATTAATTATTACCTAACTTAACTAGTTTTGTAATAAAATTTTCCAAGTATCTTTTTAATATGTTGTCGCTTGACTTACTGTGGTGTCTTTACCTCTCATATTAGATATAATATTTTCTTAAAGACGTGGATTTGGGGGTTAGGTGTTTTTGAGGAATAAAGTTAATTAATTATCTCTTAAAATTTAAATATTAGAATAATCTTTAGGCATTTTTCCGCGTGGATAATTTCTTTTATTATTTTGTATAAAATGTATCAATATATTTAGATTCTTTTTTACATTATATAGAATAAGCAATTAGACTATTCTTCTGTTTTATTTTCAATATGAAGTTTAATTGTATATTTTTTACTGTTGCTTGTAATTTTTTGAAATTCAAATTAGAGTTTTCTTCTATGTTTAATTTCAAATTCAAAATATAACAAATTATTAACAAAACATAGTGCATAATTTAATTTTTTAAATTTAAATTTAAAAAAACTAGTAATTATTACCTAACCTGACTAATTTTTTCCTAAAGTTGACCAAGTGGTTTTTTATTATATTGCTATTTGGCTTATTATGATATTTTTGTCTCTCCTATTATATATAAATAGAACATCATATAGATATAGTGAAAGAAAATCTCAGTGGAATGTGTGTTTGAAAAAGAAACATAGATTAAAGAAAAACTTACTGGGAAAGATCCTAGACCAAGCAATAGAAAGCCTGAAAGCATCCATTCCCATGTCCTTCATCACTTGTATATCTTCCTGTTTCAAGAAAATACCTTTTCCAATATCAGTATAGTATATTACATTATTAGTATAGTCTGGCTTGTATTACAGGTCCCTTATTATTTTTATCAGATTATAAATTAATATTTATAATAAAAATTTACTTGTAATTATTTTATAAAATAACTCGATTATGTAAATATTTTTTTATAATGTCCCCATTTTTCTTTAATTCTTGAAAAAACTTACTTGGAAACGGTGGTAATGATCCAACGCGACATCTGCATTGCTAAAGTCGAGTATTTTACCTGTCTCCCAAAGCCAAATAGTATGTTGTAATTAATTGGTCATAAAACAATTCATCAGATTTAAATCACTTGATTTATACTAATTTTCTATAACTATAATATTTTAATATGACAGTGTAACTATCATGCATGTGTTAGATCCATAAGGGTATATATAAAATGTTTTGTAGCTAATTACCAAAAGTATGTGCAAATTTGTCCCATATAGTTGGACCTCTTCCATCTTCTTTCACGGCGCCTTCGTACTGCCAACATTTTCAATAACACACTACATAAATTATCATGCAAGTTGAGGCCTATTTTATATTGTATTCTGCTAACTGAAAAATAAAATAAAATAGAACAGCCCGGCGCAAGATAGCTGGTATTTACACAGAATCCGGAGAAGAATAGCATTTCAAGGAATACAATGTAGATAGATCTAGTGTAAATATTGGTGGCTGCTTACATGATCCGAATATTCAGCCAAGGGGTGTCAATCGATACCCCTTCGCCAAAAAATTACATTGTATTGCTAGATAATTTTTTTATTTTATGTATATTTACTATATGTTGACTCCCCTAAACTTTTCAGTGCATTTTTTTTTTATTTTTAACACTCTTTTGCTAAAAATTATAGTTCCGCCACAGCATACGGAGACAACTTTACTATTACTTCAAGGCGCCACTTCTCTATTCCGCTAATTATTTCTTATATTTAGATATGTGGTTTGTAGATTAATAATTATACTTAATAAATTTTGTAGGCATTAGGGCAGCAGATAAGTCGAGTCTTTTGTCATTACCAGTTCTATATATAATTAGAGCAACTACTCGTAACCAATAGAATTATTTTCCTAGATATTAAGACAAGTGACCTTATACATCATGTTAAACTGCATGATTGAGTACAATTCATTTACACATAAGTCCTCTTTTTAGTTACTAAGCAGGATGCTATAACTGACTCCACTGAGTCCGCAATGAACAATCCACCCTTTTTTGGATTATTGCCGACGTAATCATAAAAAGCGAATTTTTCAGAGACCGGATAAACTTTGATTTTCGGCTAACCCAGCACCAACTCTTCAATAGATTTCTTGCTGGAGTTCCGTCCTTTAAGCCAGGGAAGCTGCATCTACTTTAATTGATGATTTCTCACCTTCAGCCTCATACTATATTACATCAAATAGAAGCGATGGTACAGCCCGCTTAAATAAACTAGATTGAAGAAAGGGAGGATATCCGTAAGGCTCAAAAAATGGGGATAAACTACTCAGAATATCCTGATAACTAACCCACCTCGAACTGATTATGAGAAACCCATTTATGCCTTTGAATGAAAGTTTTGGGATATGGAGCCAAAACCTCTTCTCATAGACAAAAATTGTCTAGATTGTAATTCAAACATTGGTCTACTACGATTTTCACTTATTATCACTGAACTATGCTCTTAATTGTTTATTCAAGCTGACATGTTTATAGAGAAACAAGCCTCTTCTTTCTTTTCTTTTTACGGAAATCGAAATGGCAATACGAATTTTTAAGAATTTGCCTCACTATTTCCCTTCACAACTTAATGATAAGATCTCGATATGAATAATAGAAAGAAAATCGCTCTCAGATTTTAATAATTATAATTCTCCTTATTAGAAATATACAAACTAAGCATAGAATAGAAGCTCACTAACTATAGAACTTCAATATAATCTTGATAAATAGTTCCTACGTTCTAGCCACAAAGATACTATTTCTTACGTTTCAATTTATGTAAACTTATTTGATTCGATATGAAGTTTAAGAAAAAAAAGTCGAAACATGTGATCTTAAATTATCATAATATTTATATGACTATAAGACTTTTAAAATTTATGGTCCTAAACATATCATAATATTTGTACGGCTAGTAAAATAATTTGTATATATTAAGGTAAAATGAAAATTTTAGGTTATTCTTTTCAAGTTCAGAAAAATATAACGAGCTAAAAAAGGAGAAAAGATCACAAACTAGAAGAAGAAGTAGAAGAATATAGACAAAGGTAGATGGTTCAAGACAACAAAAATGGAAAGGAAGAGAACGAGTGATGCAAATCTCTGAGACAAAGAAATAAGACAGTTAGATCTCCATAATAATATTTCACTTTAAAAGTCAAGTTTTTTAAATTAAATTTTATGTTACGTTATAATATATGTTTTTTATAATAGTACTTCACTTTAATAGCAAAAAAGTCTAAAACAAACAAAACTATTGTAGAGAGATTCCACCCGTAGGACAAAAAAGAAACAAACCTGATAAGCAGCAGAAGCAGTTCCAAAAACAAAACCTTCTGGAAAGCTTCTTCTGTTTATGTTCTCTTCAGCCAAACATAATATCCCATGAAACCCAACCATAAATAATACCACCACTGCTACAAATTGGTCGTTTTTACTCCTCAGCAACATTTTGGTAGCTAGCTATTACGGTATTACTTCTTGAATATACTGTATATATAAAAAGAAGAAAAAAAATTAGTAAAGAGTAATCTTATCATATACGTACCCATGTATCAAATAACTCACATTTATGCAAGATTCAATAAAAGACTGCACCTAAAAGGTCGTAACGTATGCAACCTACTCTGATACAATTACAGTAGTTGATTTTACAACTCGATCGAAAGTTTTGTACATGAAAAGATACTATCTTTTGAAGCAGAGACTCATGACATGAATGAAGTTGAAGTTTGTGATTTGGTTGTTGAAAAACTCAAAAATGGTGTGAATTTTGAAATAGAAGCAATGGCAATCATGGGGTCTTTATTGGTCCATTTTTGTAGGAGGTATATGTTTTTTTTGGGGTGGGGGGAGGGGTAGAGGAATATTAATTACATTTGGATGTACAATCTCACATGTGCATAGGTGACAGGGCATGAGGGCAACATTAATTCTTGAGTCTATATTTACTACTACTTGTTTTTTTAATATAGTCAATTGATATAAGATATTCCTTAGTCTAATTAATTCAGATGTGTATTACGTAGAGCCTATTAAAGGGGAAGCGCGTATATTGAACTAAACGAAGCAGAATATCATTGACTATATATGCTTTCCAACACTTGAATGAAATTATGTCAAAGAAATAAATAAAGCAATTACGAGCAAAGACCAAATAGATACATACTGTCACGACCTAAACCCCACTCTGGTCGTGATGACACCTCTCGTGAAAATAAGGTCAATCAGATCATTACAGAACACATTTTTTAAGTAGTTACACCGTTCATAAGCAAATTAAATATGACTTATAATATTAAATTAGCGGAAGTACAACTCAAACACCGCCACAAATCGAAATGTCACAAGTCACGAGCATCTATTAGAGTATAAATACAACTACAAGGCTTGAAGTAAACAAAATAGCACTGATGAACAAAATGATGAAATGCGGTCTTGCGAATGCTGGCAGTCACCTCGCTAAACTCCGATAACTCAGCCTTCGAACGGCTCAAAACCTGCTATCTAGGGAACAAATACATGCATCTGCACACGAGGTGCAGGGTGTAAAGTGAGTACTCCAACTCAGTGAGTAATAAAGGTAAATAATAACAGAGCAGTAAGAAATCGCGTAAGACAAACCATCATGATGTATAGAAGCAGTATAAAACCCTTGAGAAAAGCAATGAAGCAGTGAAATCTTTAGAAAACGTCTTAACCCAGTTTAAACCACTTTTGAAAATGACCTTTTCAAACAGTTATGCAAACGAATGCAAACAATGATGCTGATAAGTACAATCAGGTAGATATCATATGACATAGCACAACAACAGATAATGACAGACAAATAAATGAGTAAACACATAAAATAATACAGGTACCGCTGCAGCGTGCAGCCCGACTTGCATACCGCTGCGGCGTGCAGTCCGATCCATTTATCGTCGTCGGCGCTCATTGAGGGTGGGCAGACTCCGGGAGGGGCCCCTTACGGCCGAAGCGCAATATCAAGCCATCTCGTGGCATCAAATCTAGGCCCCCGACCTTATATCAGTATCAGTATAACACTGTTGCGCCGTGCAACCCGATCCATATATATATATATTGCTGCAGCATGCAGCCCGACCCAAAAGTACCTCACAATACAGGCCATCGGCCTTACTCAGTCAACAAAATCACATAAGCCACTCTGGCAACAATAAACATGATGCTCAGCCCAAAATATTATTTAGAATATCATTTCAAGTGTTAAAATAGAGAAAACTTGGCTGGGTTTTTGAAAACAGTGGAAAATAGATGACTGAGTTCAAATGTAAAATCAAAATAGTGAGGAAATACCCACAATCATCCCCGAAGATGTTTAAATTATTGGCACGAAACCCAAATATGACAATCAACCAAGTCAAGATGATAACAAATAAGTTCAAGTCAAATACACAGTAAAATCAAAAATCGGGACAGATCAAGTGGCAATCCCCAGTGGTGCCTTACCCCACGCTCGCTATCCGGTGTGCAATTCACCTCAATATAGCACTACGATGTGCAATCCGAGGTCTCAAACCCTCAGAACATTATTTACAATCATTACTCCCTTGAACCGGCAAAATCTCTAGCTCGCGATGCCTTTGCCCCTCTAATAGGCCTCCACGCGCGTCAAATCTATCCAAAATCAGAACGAATACATCACAATATGATAAGGAAACAAAGCCAAGCGAAAACAATCAATAATGGACACAAATTCGGAAATTACCAAAACCCGAGCCTCAGACCCACTTTTGAAAACTAATTTTTTTTTACATTAAAGGGTTCCTTATCTCTCCACGAGTCTATGCATATAAAGAATATCAAAATCGGAGTCCAAATAACCTCTTAAATTCCAATTTAAAATCTCAAAATCCCAAACCCTAGTTCTTCCATATTTGGCTTAGTTTCCATAAATTTCTAGGTGGATTTCACAATAAAAATGAGTTTTAAGCTTATAAATCTTAGATCCAATCGATTTCCCTCGAATCCCTCTTCAATTTCTTTCAAAAGCTCTCAAAATTGCCAACAATGGAGGTCCTTAGCCTCAAAATCACTGAATAGCCTTTTTAAAACATTCTGCCCAGTACTTAAAAATCATTTTTCGTGAATACGGTCAAAGCCTCGCATTTGCGAAGCACAAATTTCCACTGACCAAAATTATCCTTATGTGAACGCGACATCAGGCTCGCGAACGCGAAGACTTGGCTCCCTAACCCAATGCGAACACGATGCCCGTTCCATGTGTTACGGACAACACTATTTTCGCCCCAAAACAGGCTCAAAACAGCTCCAGAATGCTTCCGGAACAGTCCTGCGTGCCCCGGAAGGCCCTGGAAGACTCTAGACCCCTCTAGAGTTATCTTGTATATTCTACTAGGTGTAGAGATTTATAGAAATCTCTAGAACTCTCTAGAGCTTTCTAGAACTCTCTAGAATTCTCTAGAACTCTCTAGAACTCTCTAGAACACTCTAGAACTCTCTAGAACACTCTTGTATCTACCTAGAATGTAGTAGAACTCTCTAGAACTCTCCACAGAATTCTAGGACATGTACATAGCTAGAAGGCTATAGAACTCTCTAGAACGTCTAGAGCTTCTAAGCCTCCCCTATAAATATGGGAGGGCATTTGGAATCCAAGAAGCAATCAAGCAATCAAGCAAAGTTGTAAGCATTCAAAGTATTGTAAAGTTCTCGAAGTTCTCTTATTAAAAGAGTTCGTTCTTCCAACTACTAGTTTCCTTCGCCAAGTTTCTACAAGCTTAGTCTTTCTTAAGTTCTACTAAGCTTCCGGGTAGCTGACTAGCTAACTTTGGCATTGAAAGTTCGCTAGGCCGGACAGATCGTCATGTTTGAGTTACGGTCTCGTCACAATTGGTATCAGAGCGTCAAGTTCGTTGGAACATCTAAGGGAGTATGGAAGGCGGCAGTGAAATCACCCGAATCGAAAGGGACAAATCTAAGGGCCAAAGGTCTCGCTCCAGGGACGCCATGGGGGAGTTGGAGACAAGGCTGGCCAAGGTGGAGTTGGCCATTGCCGATGGGCAGGACAAGTTCATGGAGGCCGACCAAAGGTTCGAGGGGGTCGAACAAAGGGTCGAGGAGGGCCTAGATGGATTCCGGGAGGAGATGCAGTCCGCCGTGAATCAAGTCCTGGCACAATGTCTTCAGGCGGTGGAGGAGAAACACCAGACAGAGATTTCGTCCATGCGGGAAGAGCTAGGGAGGCTTTCACATGAGCTGGAGAGCACCAAGGAGGAGCTCAGCTTGTGCAAAAGGGCTCTTGCACAAGGCACTGCCACTACGTCCGAGGTAAGGACTACCCCTTCCAAAATAGATGTTCCCCGACCCAAATACTTCAATGGGTCTAGAAACGCGAGGGAACTAGACAACTTTGTTTGGAGCATGGAGCAATACTTTAGGGCTCTCGACATGCAAGACGAGGCTCTAAAGGTAAGCATGGGTAGTCTTTTCCTCGAGGACACTGCAATGGTTTGGTGGAGGAGAAGACAAAGCGACATAGAGAAAGGCACCTGCTCTATCAAGACTTGGGCAGATTTCAAGGCAGAACTCAAGAAGCAGTTCTACCCAAGCAACGTCGAGGAGGAAGCTCGTGGCAAGCTAAGGCGTTTGCAGCACAAAGGAACCATCCGGGAGTACGTCAAAGAGTTCACAGAGGTACTTCTCGAAATCCCTGACTACCCTGATAAAGAAGCTTTCTTTGCCTTCATGGACGGGTTGCAGCAGTGGGCAAGGCTTGAAATCCAACGCCGTGGTGCCCAAGACTTGACCGCTGCCATATCCACTGCCGAGTCCCTTATTGAGTTTAGGAAAGTGGAGAAACCTAAACCCAAGGACAAGGGCGGCAAGGGAAAGAGCGGGGGAGACCCGCCTAAGGGCAAGGAGGCGTCAGAAAGGGCCAAGGGACGTAGAGATTTCCCTCCCAAACCGAAGACCCCGGTCCAATGCTTCTTTTGTAATGGACAGCACTATGCGAGGGATTGCCCCAAAAAGAGTAAGCTTTCGGCCTTAATCGAGGATCACGAGAAGGAGGAAGCAAAGATTGGGGCCATGCGGCTTCTAAGCTCAATTCAGGCAAAAGTTGAGGTGCCCAAGAACGAGAAGAAAGGGAGGTTGTTTGCCGAGGCCAAGATTGGGGAGCATACCGTGAAGGCATTAGTTGACACAGGAGCCGACAGCAACTTCCTCACTTTCCAGCAGGCTAAGGAGATGGGCATCCGGTACGAGACAAGCCGAGGTTGGCTCAAGGGCGTCAATGCTGCACCAACAGAAACCTTTGGAGTTGCCCGCAATGTGCCGGTTTGCTTAGGCAATTGGCACGGCCACATAAACTTCTCGATCGTGACCATGGACGATTATCCACTCATCTTAGGTATTGAGTTCATGGACAGGGTCAAGGCCGTCCCAATTCCCTTTGCGAACTCCTTATGTATCTTGGAGGAAGGCAACACCCATCTAGTTCCACTAGAGCGGGAAACCCGACTCCAAGAAAAACAAATTTCGGCCATGCAACTCTCAAAGGGCATCAAGAAGGAAGAGCCAACCTACCTTGTTGCCTTAACGGAAGAAGCTGCCATTCCTACAACCGAGTCCATGCCACCCGAGGTCCAGCACGTTTTGGAGGAGTTCCAAGACGTCATGCCACCGGAGCTACCAAAGAGGTTACCACCTAAAAGGGAGGTGGATCATAAGATAGAGCTGGAACCAGGTGCCACCCCGCTAGCTGCCGTGCCTTATCGGATGGCGCCTCCGGAGCTTGAGGAATTACGGAGGCAATTGAAGGAGTTGATGGACATGGGCTATGTTCGTCCATCAAAAGCACCTTATGGAGCGCCGGTATTGTTCCAGAAGAAGCACGACGGGTCACTTCGACTTTGCATCGACTACCGGGCGCTTAACAAGATCACGGTCAAGAATAAGTACCCGATACCACTCATTGCCGACTTGTTCGACCAGCTTGGGCAAGCTCGTTGGTTCACCAAGCTGGATTTGCGATCGGGGTACTACCAGGTCCGCATTGCGGAGGGAGACGATCCTAAGACAGCATGCGTCACAAGGTACGGCTCATATGAGTTCCTTGTGATGCCTTTCGGACTCACCAATGCGCCTGCAACGTTTTGCACCCTTATGAACCATGTCCTACAGCCTTTCTTAGACAAGTTCGTAGTGGTGTACTTGGACGACATTGTCATCTATAGCAACACACTGGAGGATCATGTAAATCATCTAAGACAAGTCTTCCAAGTACTCCGCACGAACAAGCTTTACGTCAAGAAGGAGAAATGTGTATTTGCTCGACGAGAAGTCTCCTTCTTAGGACAAATTGTTGGTGAGGGAAAGCTACGGATGGATGAGTCCAAAATTCGGGCGATACAGGATTGGGAGCCGCCGAAGAAAGTTCCAGAACTTCGGTCTTTCCTTGGCTTGGCTAACTACTATCGGAAGTTCATCAAAGGCTACTCTTCCATCGC
Organism: Nicotiana benthamiana; assembly: GCA_034376525.1. NCBI lineage: Eukaryota > Viridiplantae > Streptophyta > Magnoliopsida > Solanales > Solanaceae > Nicotiana > Nicotiana benthamiana. The sequence goes on along the minus strand of CM067330.1, from coordinate 57,125,515 downwards.
CGCGCCACTCACAAATCTACTGAAGAAGAATCGGACCTGGGAGTGGACTGATAAGGCCCAAACAGCATTTGAGGAGTTAAAGGCCGCCGTGATCAAGGAGCCGGTATTGGTTTTGCCCGACCATACCAAGTCTTTCGAGGTGCAGACGGACGCCTCTGACTTTGCCCTGGGAGGCGTCCTAATGCAAGAAGGGCACCCTGTGGCTTACGAAAGTCGTAAGCTAAATGATACAGAAAAGCGCTACACGGTCCAAGAAAAAGAGATGACCGCCGTAGTGCACTGTTTACGGACGTGGAGACATTATCTCCTGGGCAGCAAGTTCATCGTGAGGACGGATAATGTTGCCACCAGTTACTTCCTTAAGCAGAAGAAGCTTACACCAAAACAAATTCGGTGACAAGCTTTCTTAGCAGAATTTGATTTCGTGATGGAGTACAAGCCGGGCAAGGGAAATGTTGTGGTCGACGCACTGAGCAGAAAGGCCGAACTTGCCTCCATCACAAGCCCAAATTTCCCTATAGTGGATCGCATCAAGGAGGGGCTGGAACATGACCCGCAAGCCAAAAATTTGTTGGAATTGGCACGTCAAGGGAAGACACGCAAGTTTTGGCTAGAGGACGGGCTGCTCCTCACCAAGGGAAATAGGGTTTATGTGCCAAAATGGGGAGGCTTAAGGAAGGAGATCATCCGGGAAAGTCATGACTCCAGATGGGCAGGCCATCCTGGAGTCTAAAGGACGATGGCGCTGATTGAAAGAGCATACTTTTGGCCCCATATGCGGGACGACGTGGAGCTGTACGTAAAAACTTGTCTTGTGTGCCAGCAAGACAAGGTTGAACAACGCCCACCGGCGGGTCTTTTGGAGCCATTGCCTATTGCAGAGAGGCCATGGGAAAGCATTTCCATGGACTTCATCACATCACTACCCAAGTCCGAAGGCTGCAGCAACATAATGGTTGTAGTGGACCGCTTCAGCAAATATGGCGTATTCATTCCTGGTCCAACAAAGCTTACTGCCAAGGACGCTGCTCGACTATTTTTCAAAAATGTGGTGAAGTATTGGGGCATTCCGAAGACCATTATCAGCGACGGGGACCCCCGCTTCACAGGAAGGTTCTAGATGGAGCTTTTTAAAATCATGGGGTCCGAGCTCAACTTCTCTACAACCTTTCACCCTCAAACTGATGGGCAAACGGAACGGGTGAATGCTTTGCTGGAGTTATATCTTCGCCACTTTGTCAGCGCCAACCAAAAAGATTGGGCCAAGTTATTGGACACAGCCCAATTTTCTTATAATCTGCAGAAGAGCGAGTCAACAGGGGCAAGTCCATTCGAGTTAGCAACGGGACAACAACCGATGACGCCACAAACTTTGGCCATTGGTTACAAAGGGCCCAATCCGTCAGCATACAAGTTTGCCAAAGGCTGGCACGAAAAGGCAGACTTGGCAAAAGCCTACTTAGCAAAGGCAGCGCAGAAAATGAAGAAATGGGCCGATGTTAAGAGGCGTCACTTGGAGTTCGAGGAAGGAGACTTGGTCATGGTAAAACTCCTTCCTCACCAGCGTCGAAGATTCGGCCAGGTGCATAAAGGGCTAGTAAGGCGCTACGAGGGACCGTTTCCAGTAGAGAAACGCATTGGCAAACTAGCCTACCGCTTGACTCTTCCATCACATTTAGAAATGCATCCGGTCTTCCATGTGAGTCTTTTGAAGCCATATCATCAAGACAAGGAAGATCCAAGCCGACGAGATTCTAAGCGAGCACCAACGACCATCACAACGGTGCCAGAGAAAGAAGCAGAAGAGATCCTTGCGCACCGCATCATTCCAAGACGGGGGACTCACCCAAGCTACACTGAATACTTTGTCAAGTGGAAAGGGTCTCCCGACAGCGAGGCGAGCTGGGAGCATGAACTAACTTTGTGGAATCACCAAGACCTCATCCAGGCTTACAAGGAGCACGCACCGAGGTCGTCGCGAGATTGAGCGGGGGAGAATGTTACGGACGGCACTATTTTCGCCCCAAAACAGGCTCAAAACAGCTCCAAAATGCTTCCGGAATAGTCCAGCGTGCCCTAGAAGGCCCTGGAAGACTCTAGACCCCTCTAGAGTTATCTTGTATATTCTACTAGGTGTAGAGATTTATAGAAATCTCTAGAACTCTCTAGAACTCTCTAGAACTCTCTAGAACACTCTAGAACTCTCTAGAACACTCTTGTATCTACCTAGAATGTAGTAGAACTCTCTAGAACTCTCCATAGAATTCTAAGACATGTACATAGCTAGAAGGCTATAGAACTCTCTAGAACGTCTAGAGCTTGTAAGCCTCCCCTATAAATATGGGATGGCATTTGGAATCCAAGAAGCAATCAAGCAAAGTTGTAAGCATTCAAAGTATTGTAAAGTTCTCGAAGTTCTCTTATTAAAAGAGTTCGTTCTTCAAACTACTAGTTTCCTTCGCCAAGTTTCTACAAGCTTAGTCTTTCTTAAGTTCTACTAAGCTTCCGGGTAGGCTGACTAGCTAACTTTGGCATTGAAAGTTCGCTAGGCCGGACAGATCGTCGTGTTTGAGTTACGGTCTCGTCACACATGAACACGAAGGGCAAACAAATCCTCTGACCCAGCTGCTCGTTTCCGCTTCGTGAACGTGGATTCTGCCACGCGAATGCAATGCACAACGAACTCAGCCCTTCGGAAATGCGACACTCCCTCGCAAACGCAATGGCTAAAATCTCGATCAAAAACTCGATCAAACGACGTCCGAATGATATGAAATTTTGCATACACATCCCAAATGACATAACGAAGCTATTGAAACTCTCGAAATTCCATTTCGACTGTCGGATCAAAATCTCACCAACCAACCGGAATTTGCCAAAATATTAACATCATCAATTCAAGTTAAATTTCACACCGGACCTCCAAAGCCAATTTCGATCACACTCCTAAGTCATAAATCACCTAACGAAGCTAATCAAATCATAAAAATTTCGATCCAAGCTCATATACAAATAAGTCAACTCTTGGTGAAACCTTCAAACCTTCCAAACTTTCAATTGAAACTGTTCCTTCAAATTAATTCTGATTTTCCTGAAAATCAAAACCAACGATCTACATCAGTCATAATATATTACACGGGGAAAGTCATGCTCAAGAACTGACGATCTAAGCATAAAAACTCAAAATAACCGGTCAAATCGTCACACATACACAATATACGTTTACAATGTAATTTGATCAAATAGGTAATCCACTTAAAAGGATCTAAAATAATTAGAGAAACAAACTAAATTTATGAAATTTATTTATTAGAAAAACCTTATATAAATTGGAAAACTTAGACGTTCTTTCACTTTTAATCAAAAATTTCGAGTTCGAATTTTCTTTGATAGGAAGCGTTAAAACTCCTGTTGAATTAGTCATGCCAATGACTTGTGAACACCAAATAGTTTAATCAAAGTAAGAAAAAGAGAAGGAAAAAAAAAGACAAACTATATGTATATTTGCATTTTTTATTTTTAACATAATTATCTGTCATAGAACGGATTCTTTATTTGGCAAGTATAGGCTGGCCAATAAAATAATGCGAGATTTAAGATCACGAAATCAAGCTCATTAATACCCTTGCCTATAAATCTTAAGTTCATAGTAAAAATTTTATTATGATATACTAGTATTAAAATCCGCATACGATCATCTTTCCCCTTACCTTTTTGTCATTGTCATGGAATACTTGCATAAGGAACTCCGGCATATGATGGGCAGAAAGGAATTCAAATTTCATCATAGATACAAGAAACTAGGTATGGCGCATATCTGTTTTGCCGATGATCTATTACTATTCTGCAAGCCTGATGCTCAATCGGTAAGACTGTCAAAACAAACGCTTCAACTTTTTGCGGACACCTCAGGACTTCAAGCAAATACAGATAAAAGTGCCGTATATGTAGCAGGAGTGTCAAACTGGCTGAAAGAGGAAATCTTACAAGAACTAGACTTCCCTGAAGGATCTCTACCGTTTAAATATCTTGGAGTTCCACTGGATTCCAAGAAGTTATCAGTTACACAATGCTGGCCAATAGTAGAAAAGCTAACACAGAAGATAAACTGCTGGACATCAAAACTACTATCTTACGCAGGCAGACTCCAGTTGATCAAGTCAGTATTATTTGGGATGCAATCCTACTGGTCGCAAATTTTCCTTCTACCCAAAAAGGTAATGAAGATGATCGAGGCAACCTGCAGAACTTTCTTGTGAACTGGAGTAGCAAATGTATCAAAGAAAACGTTAGTAGCATGGAACACTATCTGTCTACCATTTAGTGCGGGGGGCCTGAATGTGCTGAACTTGCCAATATGGAATAAAGCGGCCATCGCTAAACATCTGTGGGCACTAACAATGAAGAAGGACAGCCTGTGGGTCAAATGGGTGCACACATACTACATTAAAAACTTGGTTGTGGAGGAGGTACCAACTCCAAAAAATGCGGCCTGGGCAGTAAGGAAGATTTTTGAGACTCGACCATTGATCACAAATCTACAAGGAATTCAAGGGGATCTGGAATGTAGATTGCAATTGCAACAAAAAGGTGAACGATTTAGCATTTAAAAACTCTATCTTTTGCAAATCCCTCAATACTTAAAAGTACACTGGAAAAGCATTGTACTACAAACAAAACTCCACCCACGATTCAATTTTATCGTCTGGCTAGCTCTGCACAGAAGACTAGCAACAGTGGAGAAGCTAATGACTTTTGGGATACAGATCCCACAACAATGTGTATTGTGCAGGCAAGTGGATGAATCCTTTGGCCATCTCTTTTTTACTTGCCCGACAGCTTGGGAGCTATGGAATAGACCGCTAGTCTTGTTAGGCTACCATAGGGGCATAAATTATTGGAACAGCGAAGTACGATGGATCAGCAACATTGCTAAAAGGAAAAACGGGCGTGCTGAAATTACTACCAGTGTTTTTGGGATACTAGTATACTGTCTATGGCGAGAAAGAAATAAGATCAGGTTCCAGTGAGGAAGAATGGATATAAATGCTCTATGCAAAGAAATAGCAGTCCACATACATAACAAGGAAACTCTTGTAAACACTGGAAGAGTGAATTGCGAACTGGATAGCTACCCTTAGATATTGCTATATATATAAAATTATGAGAGTGAAACCACTATAGACTGAGTGAGAAACACTAGCTGGTCAGCAGCTACTCTACTTGTAAAAATGTTATGTTATTATATGAAATGAAATTTTATTTTTTTTAAAAAAAATCTGCGTACAAATAATATTAAAAATTATTTATCAAATTATTGTAGTAAAATTATCAACTGTTATTTTATATCTTTAATGTAGTGTAATCAAAAATAAAATAATAAAAGTAAAGAAAACGAATTATATAAATTTAGTTAACTTTTCTATTTATTTTAATTTATTGCATTATCGGCTATTTTGTATTATTACATAGATATAAAAGCTTTTATTAATACGTTAGTATCCTTGTCCATTACTCCATTTAATATATCGATATATATTTTTATTTCTCCTAATTTTTTATTTTTTTGTTTCTTATATTGTTAACAATTTTTCAAATATTTAATATATAAATAAAATTTTTTTATTTCCTACTTTATTTTATTTTTAAAATTTTTGTGCCCTATTTTGTTTATTTTTATACTATGATGTTTTGATTATTTTTCCTCATTTTCTTTGTTGTCTAATGTTTTAATATTTTTTTTATTTTTTATTACGTTTATTAACGATATTTTTTTAATTATTTTACATGAGAAATTTCTTTCTATTTTTAACATTTCACTATGTTTCTCGGAAGATTTTTATTATTACATGTTTTTTTATTATTGACTTTACTTAATGAGATTTGAGATATATAACATTATTTATTGTATATCGTTGCTCTTAACAAATAAAAAATAATTTATTATCTTAAGCTAAAATAAGTATTATTATTTCAATCTTCTAAACTAAGTTAGTTCGGTTGTTGCATTATGCAATACTTAGTCAACTCTTAAATTCAATTTGTTTTCAGGCTCTTATTTTGTAGTTAGGAATTCAATGATTCACTAAAATGCAATCGGTTGAGAAAGAAAAAAAAAAAAGTAAAAAGAAGAATAAAATTAAGCTTAGCTATGGCATAACACAAAATAATTTTTATTTAAAAGTAATTTGACCTTTATTTTTCTAAATGATCAATAATTTTGTTATTGTTAAATAAAAAGAAGTAGTAAAAAGAAAATAAATAATTGTATTCCTGACATACCATACAAATAACATCTTCTATTATTTGTAAGAGCAAAAAACAAATGTATATTAAGTCATAGTAAAGACGAAGTAGAATTTATTTCTAGACATATATACCAGTCATGTTCTTTTAATACATATACTAATGAAAAAATAACTCCGGAGATAATCAATACCATCTTATATTACAAAAAAGCTTTCTCGGTCCTTGAAGCTCTATTTTAAAGAACAATACATCAAGTGGATTCAATCAATTGAGATAATTACTATGCAAAGAACTAGTTCTTTAAAATTTAACAATTGTAGCTATTACTTATATATATATATATATATATATATATATATATATATATATATATATATATATATATATATATATATATATATATATATATATATATATATATATATATATATATATATATTCTAAAGAGTATTTTCTATGTTATTTACCCAAACACGAAGCTTGTTAAAATCAAAATAGTCAAAATAAATGCTAAATGATATTATAAAATATTTAACTGAAAATTTAAATACAATAATTATCTGTAATTACATACAGTATATACACATTATCCAATTATGAACAACACATAATGCCTTCATTTCTTGTATCAGCTTCATGAACCTTATAATATTCAAATTCACCAGAAAATCATACTAATTACTTTTAAAAATAATATCATATCATGGTTATAGAATTTTTTCAAAGCTTCATAGATAAGAAAGAAAAGGAGATTTCACAGTGCTATCACTGCTTCAATGGAGAAAATAATACATTAGAGATTGCATTACCTTTAGATGGATCGGACTTGCTTTCTCATTACCAGGAAGAATAGTATATATACATGAGTTTAAGCTCATACTCCCAAAAATCTCTCCTAAGAATATTCCAATAATATCATATTCCTATAATATATCATATAGTGTTATATCTCTAACAAATATAGATACATAATATATAATTACTATGTTTACACAGTTACAGATCTTGATTCATAAAAGAAAATTCAACAATAATGAATCTTCTCTCTAACTTTTCATCTTCTCCGCTGGTTTCATCTTCTTCTTCTCTGCTAAGGCTGGAAGTTGGGCGGTTCTGGAACCGGAACCGGACCGGAACCGCGGTTCTGGCGGTTCCGGCGGTCCCGGCGGTTCCGGTTCCGCGGTTTCGGGCCTAGCGGTTCCCCGGAACCGTAATGTCGCGGTTCCACCCATTAGAACCGTGGAACCGGAACCGCCAGAACCGGAACAGGAACCGGACCGGTTCAGGCGGTTCCATCCGGTTCCAAACGGTTCCGCCAACGGTCCGATATTTAAAAAAAAAAAAATTTAAATTCGGACCGTTGGCGGAACCGTTTGGAACCGGATGGAACCACCTGAACCGGTCCGGTTCCCAACGGGCTGATTTTAAAAAAAAAAAAATTTTTAAAAAATCTGAAAATCAGAACGGCACTCTTGCAGAAATAGCCGTTTGGCATTTTTAAAATTTAGCCATTTGACCCCTCAAATTTAATTTAACCCCAAATTTTATATAATTACACAATTTCCCATTTCTCAACTATAAATACCCCCTCATTCTTTCATTTTAATTCACCAATTCATCAATCTCTCTCAAGCTCTCTTTCAATCTTTCTAGTGCAAGTGCTTAAATTTTTGTTGCAAATTCGTGAAACATTGTGAAGTTGTTGAATTGAAGTTTTCAAGTGTTCAATTACAACGATTTTCAATTTTCAAGAAGTTGTTCGTCAATCCGGTAAACTCGTTTCAACTCTTACGTGCTAAGAATATTTGTTGTGTGTTGTTATTTTGCTTAATTATAATTATTATGGCATTTTCATTGAAAAACATGTTCGGAAAAGGTAATTCTAAATCCGGTGAAAGTAGTCGCCAAAATCCTACCCCTCCCCCGGCTCCCCGACCTAGAAAAGATAAACAAGTTGAAACTAGTAGCCAACCTAGAAATACTAATGAAAATTTCGGAATACTAGATTTTTTCAAATGAAAGCACAACAAGAGGGGAGGGCAAGTCCTGATACTACAATTAACCAAAGTACTGGTTCTAACATGCTTCAACCAGGAATAAACACAGTCACCGGAGGTATTTTGTATTACGATCCAAATAAGGATCGTGAAGAATTAGCTAAAATGATTATTGTTATGTGTTTACCTTATTCTTTTGCTTCTAATCCTGCTTGGATTCATTATATTAGACGAGTATTTAATCCTACATATAAAGGTTGGCCTCGCGCCACAGTTAAGGCCGACATTTATAAATATAAGCATGAATATGAACAATACTTGCGCTATTTATTTACTCATATAAGTAATCGTATGTCTATTACAACTGATATTGGTAGAAGTGGAAATGACTGTGATTATCTAACCGTGACTAGTCATTGGATAGACGAAGACTGGACCATGCAAAAACGCATTATAGCATATAGAATAATTAATTCACGGCACACATGTAAGTTTATTGCTAGCACTGTTTCAGATGTATGTAGATATTTTTGTTTTAGTGACAAAATAATGTCAATTTACATGGATAACACTAGTAGCAACACTACTGCAATAGGTATTTTAACTAGAAAACTAAATCCCGCTTTTACACTATCTGATGCGAAAGCATCAATTACAGTGAATGCTCAAACTGTTTATAATGCTTATAAACAGGCGTTAGAGCATACTAGGCCTACTATTCCAACCCCTACTTCGTCCACATCACAAGCGTCTAAAAGAGTTGCTGGCTTAACAGCTCTTAAATCGTGGACGGAGTTCAGGGGTACTCAAGGTGAGAATTTAGATGATATTTCCCATCTAAACGAACTTCAAGTTTATTTGTTGTAGGGGCTAGAGAATGATAATCCAGACGGATCTTTCGACCTTTTGGATTGGTGGAAGACAAGGGAAAAGCATTTTCCCGTTCTTGCAAGGATGGCTCGGGATGTTCTATCCATTCAAGCGTCAACTGTTGCATCGGAGAGCGTATTTAGTCAAGCCAGACTACAAATAGGAGACATAGAGCGTCGATGCGGGACAGCTTGGAAAAATCAGTGCTCTTCCGAGATTGGATCCGCTCTGAAAGAAGGAACTTTGGGCTAGCTGAATCTCAACCCGAAATAGATGAGTGCTATGAAGAAATGCTAGCAGAACTTGCTCAGGAAGCAACTTCACCCGGAAGTGGTGATGAACAAGCTTCATTTTCACCACCGCCAACACAACCACCTCAAAACCTTGAAGGTTTTATGAGATTTGTTAGAAATAATACATAAATTATCATGTAACTTGTACATTGGCATGTCTTCTTTTAGTTTTTTTTCCTTTTAATGGTGGTATTAGTACCATGTTGTGCTCATTCCATTGGGGGAAGGAAGACTAAGAAAGATATGCCATTTTGGTCAATAAATACGCTTTTTATCATATCCTTGAATATATTTGTCTCAATATTTATTTGTCTTTACTTCTATATCAATCCTTGAATATTTATATAACATATAATATATAACATACAACACATAATACTAACGACAACATTCTTTTATCAATATGTACTACTTATATAAAATTTATACTAATTACTAACTACTACACAATATACAAAATATACACTACTTATATACAATATATACTAATTTTCAAACACAATATATACTATACTAAGAACATAGTACACCATATAAAAATATATTGTACAATATACTAATCACTACTATACAAGATATTGATTTAAAAAAAAAAATTTAAGTCGGAACCGCCGGGAACCGCCAGACCCGCGGTTCCGGAACCGCCAGAACCGGAACCGGGCGGTTCCGGAACCGTATGGTAGCGGTTCCGGCTCCGGAACCGCCAGAACCGGGACCGCCAGAACTGCCAGAACCGCGGAACCGGAACCGCCAGAACCGGAACCGGCAGACCCAAATAGACCCAAAACCGGAACCGGATACAGCCTTATTCTCTGCTTCCTCTGTGTATGTAGGTCAACCTACACTGAGGGTGCTATGGCAAGAGGGAGAGGTCGACCTAAGAAGGTTTTGGTGCCAATTTATGCAAACAACACTGTTTCTCCCAAATCTGTTAATATTGTTCCACAGGTAGTTAATACTGTTCCATTGAAGCCTGTGGAAGAAACTGTCTCATTGCTTCATGCAACTGTTGATTCACAGCCATCTGGAGTTCCAGTGCTTCCAACAGTAGCTGATAAGGTTGATAACAACTCAGAGCCTCAGTTTGGACCAGTGATTCCACCTGCAGATCCTTCCATCCCTCAAAGTTTATCTAGAAATCAAGGACCTCTATCTGGACCAGATGCACAATTGGTTTCGATGGTACAAGCTAATAGTGAAAATGTGCACATGCACCAACATCCACAACCAATTCGTGCAGATCTAGAGAAGGATACCACAGAGGAACCAAAGGTATGGGCAAATTTGTTCCAGAAAAATAGACTTGCTGCTAATGGCATTTCTCTAGAGTATATCCCACTGACGGTTATCAATGGCAAACCAGTAGGTCTGTTGCTCAAAGAAGAGGTTGTGGAAGAGGAACAAAAATGGAAATGTGCATTAGTTATGTTTGTATTAGGAAATACTCATGGATACAATGCTATGAAAAGATTTATAAATCTCCATTGGTCCCATGTGTCAGATCCAGATCTCTATTATCATGAAGAAGGTTATTACGTTGCAAAATTTTAATCTCTTGATGATGCTAAGGAAGTATTATGTTCAGGACCATATACTATTGCAAATAGACCGATAATTTTGAAACAATGGTCGGCTGATTTTGACTTTAAGGCTGCTTTCCCATCAGAGATTCCTCTTTGGCTTAAATTTCCCAATCTGCCTATGTCTTGCTGGGGTAATAGGGCCCTTAGTCGAATTGATAGTGTGTTGGGTAAGCCCATCTTTGCTGATGAATGCACGACAAACAAACTAGAATTTCATATGCTCGGATCCTTATTGAGGTGAATGTTTCTAAAGAGTTACCTACTGAAATTGAGATAATGGATCCAGATGGGAAGATTTTTCTGCAGGATGTAACCTATGACTGGAAGCCTTCCTATTGTTGGAAGTGCCTTACAGTTGGGCACAATTGTCTGGCAAAACCTATCCAGTCTAACAACATACAGAAGCCAAAGGTAATTCAGGAGTGGAGAGCAAAGGGACCAATTCAGCCTAGTCAGGATAAGCAGCCAGCTCAGAAGGATCAATTTACTACTGAGGCTACTTTTGTGGATAGTGGTACACCTGCACCTCCAACTCATGGCAAGCACCAACAGCCAAAGCAGATAGAACAATGCACCACTGTGACAACATTTGAGGAAGTGGGAAAACAGAAGGGTATTGATATTAATTCAGCCCCAGTTTTTAACACCAAAAACTTTCCACCCTTTTCTCCTGTTGTGATGTCAAATCGATTTGAAATAGGGTCAGTAAGTTGGGCAGATCACCCCTTAGAACAAGGGGGAACATGTTATACCCAATGAAGTGGATATTTTGGAACATTAGGGGTGTAAATAAAAGATTCAAACCGAAGGAAGTTAAAGAATACTTTAGAGTCAATAAATTTGACCTTGTTGGTCTAGTAGAAACTAAAGTTAAACAGCATAATGCAGCAAAAATATCAAAAGTTTTACTGCCTAACTGGGGTATGCTTGCTAACTATAGTAGTGCCATAAATGGTCGAATTTGGATCTTATGGGATTCAACCAAGCTGTTGGTCACTGGTGGTCAGGAAGAAGCACAATACATCCATTGCACTGTTAAGAAGCTCACTGATGATTTAATTTGTAGCCTCACAGTTGTATATGGCCACAATGACATTGTACAAAGGATTTCACTGTGGACAGCCCTTCAGAACCTTGCTACTAGTATCACTGGCCCTTGGTTGATAGCAGGGGATTTTAATGCTATTATGTCCAGCACTGATAGAGAATCTTGTCAACAAGTTAGATTAGCTGAAGTTACTGATTTTATTCAATGTGTGCAGCATGCTGGCCTGACTGAACTGCCTTGGAAGGGAGACTTTTTTACCTGGTCTAATAAGCAATGTGGAGATGATAGAGTAAGCAGTCGTCTGGATAGATGTTTTGGTAACTATGAGTGGATGCTAAAATGGAGCCATGTGCATACAGTATATGGAGCCCCGCTAGTATCTGATCATAACCCCATGATACTGACCTTGACAGAGGATGTTTCAATCAGGAGAACACCTTTTAGATTCTTTAATGCATGGATACAGCATCAGGATTTTCCAGCAATTAGTCAAAGCTTCCCGGAATGCCAAGGCTCAGCCTACCCTTCGAGGAGTGTGGAACAACCTCAAGTCTCTTAAACCAGTCTTGAAATCTCTAAATACCAGAGAATTTAAGACAATCTCACAGAAAATTGAGGTCAGTCGTAAAGAACTGGAAGCCTTACAACACCAGATGTCTAGTGCATATTCTGATTCACTACAACTAAGAGAAAAAGAACTGATACTCCAACTGGAAAAATGGTCTTTGCTGGAAGAATCAATATTACAACAGAAAGCTCGAGCCAAATGGATTCAGCTAGGGGATGGTAACAACAAATACTTTTCTGCTGTAATGAAAGAGAGAAACCAACACAAGAAGATAACTGAATTGATCACAGAGGAAGGCTTGAGGATTACACAGCCAGATGATCTGAAGAAGGAAATCACTGCTTTCTACAAATCTCTTATGGGGACTTCAGCTCATTCTCTCCCAGCTGTCAATAGAATGTATATGGCAAATGGTCCTACATTATCTCACCAACAGAAACTGGATTTGGCTGCTGATATCAGTGATACCGAGATCTTGGAAAGCTAAAAGCAATTGACAGTGATAAAGCCCCAGGTATTGATGGTTTTAGTGCATTATTCTTTAAACAAACTTGGCAGACTACAGGGCCACAGGTAATGCAAGCAATTAGGAATTTCTTTGCATCCACCAAAATGCATAGACCAACAAACTGTGCCTCCCATACTCTGATTCCTAAAGTTCCCAACCCACAAACAGTAAAGGAATTTAGACCAATAGCCTGCTGTTCAATTGTCTATAAAATTATTTCCAAATTGCTGGCCAACAGAATGCAAAGAGTTATAGCCAGCATCATATGCAATGCACAAGCTGGTTTCATCCCAGGGAGAAGAATTGCTGACAATGTCATTTTGGCTCATGAGCTCATTAAACACTATACAAGATCCCATATATCACCTAGATGTATGGTCAAGATTGATCTCCAGAAGACTTATGATTCAGTTGAATGGTGTTTTCTACAACAGGTATTGGAGGCACTAGATTTTCCAACCAGATATACAAAATGGATCATGGAATGTGTGCAAATTGTTAGCTATACAGTGATAGTTAATGGAGAAACTACAGAACCCTTCCAAGCAGCCAAAGGTTTGAGACAAGGTGATCCTATATCACCTTTCTTATTTGCTATAGTGATGGAATACTTAAGTCGATCTCTGGCAGAGCTGAATAAAACTAAGGGATTCTCCTTTCATCCAGGATGGAAGGAGCTGGGAATCACACACCTTAGTTTTGCTGATGACCTCTTATAATTTGCTAAAGGAGATAGCGAAGCTGTGCAAATCATGTTTACATACTTTGCCCACTTCACTGCAGCATCTGGAATGAAAGCTAATATGCAGAAGAGTGCTGTATATTTTGGAGGAGTAAAGCCTGATCAGCAACAACAAATCCTTAGTCTTCTTGGTTATATACGTGGGAAGCTTCCTTTTAAATACTTAGGGGTTCCACTATCAACCAAGAAACTATCTGTTCTCCAGTGGCAACCACCCATTGATAAGATCACAGCTAGGATTACATCCTGGACTGCTAAACAGTTGTCCTATGCTGGTCGAATGCAGTTGGTACAAGCAGTTATTTTTGGTATCCAATCTTATTGGGCTCAGTTGTTTCTCTTTCCATCCAAGGTCATGAAACTGATAGAGGCAATGTGTAGATTATTCATATGGTCTGCTTCAGCTAATATTACCAGGAAAGCATATGTAGCATGGGACAAGATCTGTCAGCCAAAGTCTACTGGAGGCCTGAACTTAATCAACCTTCTGCTGTGGAATAAGTCTGATGTTGCAAAACTAGCCTGGGACTTGGCTCATAAGAAAGACTTACTATGGGTGAAGTGGATCCATACAGTGTACATCAAACAGCAACATCTGGAGGACATGAATATTCCTGCACAAGAAAGTTGGATAGTCCAGAAGATCATTGAGAGTGCTAGACTTCTACAACAACACCAGCTGCTGTATATCAATACATGTTCTATCAAACTAATCTATCTTCAACAAATTGGCCAATTGCCTAGAGTTCCATGGAAAAATCTAATCATGCAGAATGCTGGCCGACCTAAAGCTATTTTCAACTTCTGGTTACTGCTCCAAGACAGACTCCCTACCAAAGAGAGGTTGATCAAATGGCACTTGAGTGTTGATGGTAGCTGTGTTATGTGTCAACACACAATGGAGACAAGAGAACATTTGTTCCTGAACTGTCCTTTTGCTGAACAATTGAGACATCTCATTTTGCAATGGATTGGCATGTCTCAACCTCCCGGACAGTCTTGGCTACAATATGTTAGCTGGATCACAGAGAAATCTAAAGGCAAATCTCCCCAAGCTCAAGTGTTCAAAATGGTATTGGCAGAGATGTTCTATGCCATTTGGTTGGAGAGGAATGCACGTATCTTCAGAAGCAATTATTGTCCCAGTGAAGTTCTAGTTAGGAGCATAGTTTATATTTGCAATGTTAGAGCAACCCCTCGAGTTAGGACATATCTTCAAAAACTCTTTCTGTAAATAGAGAACTCTAGTTATAGTCTAGATAGTTAGCTTACCTGAAAATTTGATAGGCAGTTTGAGTATAAAACTGACCAATGGGATTGTACGCGGAACAATTTGGTGATTAATAAAATCTTTAATTACCAAAAAAAAAAACAATAATGAAGCACGAAGAAAAATCAAAAAGATTTGAAAAAATTTTAATAGTAATATAATGCTTCTTTCAATCAAACTTGATTTTTGAATCTCAATTCAAAAAAAGATTATCTTTCAGTTCAAGATTTAAGATTTCAATTCAAATACTTTTATCCTTCAATTTAAATTTTTTTATTTCAATTTAAATATGTTTTAATCTAAATATAATATTTTTATTATAATATTTATTAACTTTTACCTTAACTTTTTCTTATCACGCCACTTGACGTGATTGATTACCTTGTTATTCTTAATTAATTATCTGAGTGATTTATTTAACTCTATATTTCGCTAAGGAAAATAGTCTAAAAGATATGTAAGAGATATGGTAGTTTATGAGTCTTTTTTCCTTAAACAATATTTTTTAAAATATTTGCAAGATTCATTTAAATAAATTTAAACCCCGTCATATAGAGTCTGAATTAACAAACATTTGGAATTCAATAATTTAAATATATCACATGTTTCCAAAAAAATTATATTAGCTCTAAAGTAAAATTTATAATAAATATTTTTTCAATAATAAGGGATCGTTGTATATAAACTATCAATTTTGTAAGATACAAAATGTTTATTTAAATATTTTTTTCTTAAAAAATACCTACTATAATTGAATTATACACAAAAATTAATAAAAAATACCTATAATAATGTATATTGTTCACAAATAAGGTTAGGTACAAAATTTGTACAAACTAAAGAATTATTATTTTAATTTAAAATTAGTGTGTAAGATTTTGAATGAAATTTTAGTTGATTCTTGCTAAAAAAAGGATACCTACCATAACTAAAGTATAGATAAATTTAATTAAACATATCTATAGAAAATCTTGGACTACTACTTTCATTAAATATTTTTTCATTTATAATTTAAATTTTTTATGTTGTCTTTAAATTGCCAAGTGGCTTCATTTTAGCTTACCACTTGACTTAACCGCATTACAAACTACTCTCCTTTTAATATAATATAGATAGGTAGATAAATCAAACATTTAAACTTGGAAAGACTATAGTCAAACCTCTTTCGTGTACGAATCAAGTTCTCCCTCCTTGGACTGTCGTGACAGCACATAGTTTCTATGACTAGGTAAGTCTAACATTTGTGGAAAATGAAACAAAAACGTAAAAGCTATCAACTAACAAGTAAATTTAAGCAAGGAAATGAGATATCGCTGGGCATATACAATAATTACTTTACACAGGTATATGAACGCTCCCAAAATCCGGAATGTCATAAGTATAAAGAAAAAAAAAACAATACATCCAAACTCCATAGTCTAATAAAAGAAGTAAATACAAGAAGTGTTTGACATGGCGAGGAATAGATAGGGACTCCGAGGTCTGCGGACGCGGCAGATATATCTTGAAGTCTCAGCTGACTCGCTCACTAGTAATGCAGCTGATACGGCACCTAGATCTACACACGAAAAATATGTACAGGGAAGGGCATGAAAATACTACAACGGCACCCAGTAAGTGCCACGCCCAACCTCGGTCGAGTAGTACACGAGATTAGATCAGGGCCCTACTGGTATAAATATAAAAAAAAAGATAAAATGAAATATCACAGTCAAAATAAGTACAAAAATTTAACAGGAACAGAATCATAGAAAGACAAAAGCTCATAACACAAAGATAGCAACAGGGGATCTCTCAAGATACCGTCTTGTAGTTCCAAACGTAATGTACAAGGGGATCCCCCCGAATACCATTACGTTGTTCCAAGGTAAATATAGAGTGCAGGAAAATCTTCCAGAATACCTTTCCGTCATTCCAAATGAAATATGCAGTATATGAGGATCTCCCGAAAAATAATGTTCCTTAGTCCCAAATTAAATATGCAGCTCAACCAACAAAAATGATAATTATGGCAAGAAAATTTACAGTTTAGACTAAATTCAAGTCAAGAAAAACAAGTAAATCTCACTAAACATGTTGCACAGAGTTAGGATAGGCAGTTAAAACACGTAGGCATGTTATTCTAAGCTAAACATGATAGTTACAAATGCTAGTGTAGTTCAAATATGGAGAAACAAGTTAAGACTTAGTGAAAAAATGGAGTTTTACATCAAATAGCCTGTGTACGTACTCGTCACCTCACGTACAGGGCGCTCACATATCAAACAATCATAAGTGGAGTTCCCCCCCTCCCCTTCCCACACACAAGGTTAGGCAAGCCACTTACCTCAAACCAAGCTCAATTCAATATGTCACAATGCTCTTTCCACAAATATCTGAATCTGAATGGCCTAAATCTAGCCAAAACCAATTACATAACATAAATACAATTAAGAGAAACTAATCTAGCTATTGAAATCAAAGCTAAAGCAAGAAACTGAAAATCGGGTAAAATTCATAACTTATGAATATTCATTCACTCATGAGTCTAACCATACCAAATTTACTCAAATTCGATATCAAAATCTCGATCAAAATCCCAAAATTCGATCTAAGAATTGTTCTCAAAAAATCCAATAGTTCACCCTAAATCCAAAATTAAATGGTAAAATAAATGATAGATTATTGAGATATAACCAAAATCAAGTATAGAATCATTAACCAATTGATATCTCTAAAAATCCCTCAAAATATCGTCCAAATCCGAGCTCCCAAACTCAAGTTTGGATAAAAATGACCAACCTTCGTTTTTGAATTGTTTAAGTACTGCCTAGGTGAACCTTCTTTGCGAATGCGGTCAAAGCCTCCCATTCGCGAAACACAAGTTGCTTCAGTCCAAAAAAATACTCATCGCGAATGCGATGTACTGGTCGAGAACACGAAGCTCAACTAGCTTGACCCTACGCGAACGGGGGACACTCATCTCGAATACGTAGGCTATCATGCCTGGAACCCATCTAACCTTGACTCTACGCGAACGCGAGGTCTTTATCGCGAATGCGTAGCCTTAGTGTTCCATACCTTTGCAACCATGGTAACAACGTTGCAAACGCAAAAAGAAATACTAGCTGGCCTCTCAGATGACCTACGTGAATACGAGACCTCCCTCGTGAACGCGATGAAGGAATTGTCTACAACACAACACCAAAAATTGCCAACTCCCAAAGTCCAAAAATAATTTGTTAAGCACCCGAAACTCAACCGAGGCCCATGGGACCTTAAGCAAACATACAAACTAATCCTAAAATACCATACGAACTTAATCGAGCCCTCAAATCACATCAAACAATGCTAAATTCATAAATCACTCTCCAATTCAAACTTAAGAAAACTTGGAACTTAAAGTTTCCACAATCGTTCAAACCAATCAAACCATGTACGATTAACCCCAAATTTTGCACACAAGTCATAATCAAAATTCGGACCTACTCCAACTTCCGGAATTAGAATACGACTCCAATATCAAAAATTCCACTACAGGTCCAAAAACTCAAAACATTTGACTTTTGCAATTTCAAGCCTAAATAAGCTACAAACTTCCAAAACACAATCTGGACACGCCCCTAAATCCAATGGAGATAACGGAACCGACAAAACTCCATTCCAAAGCATCTTCACATAGTTTTGATTACGATTAAAATTCTAATACTTAAGCCTCCGGTTAGAGATTAAGTGTCCCAAACACATCCAAAAACCAAAATGAAACTTCCCGGCAAGTCACAATAGCAGAAAAAGATAATGGGGAAGTAGTTAATAGGGGATTGGGGCTATAACTCTCAAATGCGGGTCATTAGATCCTCCTCCTCTTATAATAATCGTTTGTCCTCGAACGAGCATAGAGACATACCTGAATTTGTGAAGAGATGAGGATAACGAATGCACATATCATGCTCGGTCTCCCAAGTCGCCTCCTGGACCAGCTGACCCTACCACTAAACCTTTACTGATGCAGTGTTCTTTGACCTCAGCTTTAGAACATGCCTGTCCAAAATAGGCACTGGCTCCTCAACATAGGATAGATCCTTGTCCAATTGGATTGAGCTGAAATCCAACACATGAGATGGATCGCCGTGATACTTCTGGATCATCGAAATATTAAATACCAGATGAACTCCTGCTAGGCTTGGAGGTAAGGCAATCTCATATGTAATCTCTACAACTTGCCGCAACACCTCAAAGGGACCAATAAAACTTGGTCTAGCTTGCCCTTCTTTCCAAACCTCATAATGCCTTTCGTAGGCGAAACCCGGAGCAAGATCCGCTCTCCGACCATGAATGCTACGTCGCAAATCCTCCAGTCCGCATAACTCTTCTATCTGGACAGGGCTGTGTAAATTCTATCCTGAATTACCTTAACCTTCTCCAAGGCATCCTGAACCATGTCCAAACCCAATAACCTGGCCTCGCCCGGCTGGAACTAACCCACTGGGGAGCGACACCGCCTACCATACAGAACCTCATACGGGGCCATCTGAATGTTGGACTTATAATTGTTGTTGTAGGAAAACTCTACAAGTGGCTAGAACTGATCCCAATGACCTCCAAACTCCATCACACACTCACGGAACATATCCTTAAGAATCTGAATAGTGCGCTCGGATTGTCCATCTATCTGGGGGTGCAATGATATGCTCAACTCCACCCGAGTACCCAACTTATATTGTACGACTCTCTCGAGCTGTTATGTAAACTGTGTACCTTAGTCAGAGATGATAGATTTCGGTATGCCATAAAGTTTGACAAAATCCCAGATATAAACTCGAGCTAGCTGCTCGGAAGAATTAGCAGTCACCACCACAAGGAAGTGAGCTGACTTGGTCAGCCTATCTACAATCACCCAAACTGCATCAAACTTCCGATGAGTCTGTGGGAGTCCAACAACAAAATCCATAGTGATCCACTCCCATTTCCACTCCAGATCTCTAACTTTTGAACCAATCCACCTGGTCGCTGATACTCATACTTCACCTGCAAGAAATTTAGACATCGAGCAACATACTCCACTACGACATTCTTCATCCTCATCCACCAGTAATGCTGCCTCAAGTCCGGGTACATCTTCGCGGCACCCGGATGAATAGAGTACCACGAGCTATAAGCCTCTTAAAGAATCAACTCGCACAACCATCTATATTAGGCACATATACCATAACATGCATCCTCAATGCACCATCATCCCCAATAGTTAGCATCACCATGCTAGATCGTATTCCTAAGGACAAGCAGATGAATGTCATCATACTGACACTCCCTGATACGATCATAAACAGAAGACCGCGAGACCACACAAGACAATACTCACCTAGGATCAGAAATATCCAATCTCACAAATTGGACGGCTAAGGCCTAAACATCCAACGTCATGGGCCTCTTTACCGCTGGTAGGTATGCTAAACTCCCCAAACTCTCTGCCCGACGACTGGAAGCATCGACAACCACTTTGGCCTTCCCATGATGGTACAAAATGGTGATATCATAATCCATAAGTAGCTCTAACCACCTCCTCTCACACAAATTAAGATTCATCTGCTTGAACAGATGCTGCAAACTCCGTTAATTAGTGTAGATCTCACAAGGGATACCGTAAAAATAGTGTCTCCAAATCTTCAAGGCATGAACAATAGCATCTAGCTCAAGGTCGTGGAGAGGATAGTTCTTTCATGCACCTTCAGTTGTCTGGACGTGTAGGACATCATCCTATCGACACACATCAACACTGCGCTGAGGCCAACTCGTAACGCATCATAATACGTTGTATAAGACCCCAAACCCGAAGGCACTACCAATACCGGGGTTGTAGTCAAAGC
Source organism: Nicotiana benthamiana (assembly GCA_034376525.1). NCBI lineage: Eukaryota > Viridiplantae > Streptophyta > Magnoliopsida > Solanales > Solanaceae > Nicotiana > Nicotiana benthamiana. Next base: position 57,104,541 of record CM067330.1, on the reverse strand, counting down.
TATTTTGAGTTTCTGAAAGCTCTCCTCACACTCCTCTGTCCATATGAATAGAGCACCCTTCCGGTACAACCCGGTCATAAGTGCTGCAATAGATGAGAACCCCTCAACAAATCGACAGTAATACCCTATCAAACCAAGGAAGCTCCGGATCTCTGTAGTTGTGGACGGTCTGGGCCAACTCTGCACTGCTTCCAACTTCTTCAGATCCACCTTGATCCCTTCAGTCGATACCACATGACCCAAGAGTTCTATAGAGTATAACAAGAACTCACATTTAAAGAACTTAGCATATAACTTCTTTTCTCTCAAGGTCTGAAGCACTATTCTCAGGTGCTACTCATGATCTTCCCGACTCGGGGAGTACACTAGAATGTCGTCAATAAAGAAAATGACAAACAAGTCAAGATAAGGCTGGAATACACTTTGCATCATAAATATATTTGGGGCATTGGTCATCCCAAATGACATCACAAGGAACTCGTAATGACCATACTGTATCCTGAAAGTAGTCTTTGAGATATCTGGCTCCTGAATCTTCAACTGATGATGACTCAAATACAAGTAAATATTGTAGAACATTCTGATACCCTGTAACTGATCAAATAGGTCATCAATATGAGGCAAAATATACATGTCCTTCATTGTGACTTTGTTCAATTGGCGATAATCGATGCACATACACATAGAATCATCCCTTTTCACAAACAAGACATGATACCCCCAAGGTGACACACTGGGCCGAATGAATTCCTTATCAAGCAATTCCGGTAACTGCTCCTTCGGTTCCTTCAACTCATGAGGGTCCATACGATAAGGACGAATAGAGATGAGTTGAGTGCCCGTCAACAAATCAATGGAAAAATTAATATATCTATCGAGCGGCATGCCTGGAAGATCGGCTAGAAACACATAAGGGAAATCCCTTACAACTGGGATTGAATCAACTATAGGGATATCAATATTGAAATCTCTCACATAGGCAAGATACATGTCACACCCCTTCTCAACCATTCCTGAACATTAAAAATGAAATAACTCTGTTGGGAGTGTAATCTAAGGTACCCATCAACTCTAATCATGGTAAACCTGGCCTAGCCAGCGGCAGAGTCTTGGCGTGACAATAAAGAATAACATAATGAAGCAACAACCAGTCCATGCTCAATATAACATCAAAATAATATAAGGAGTGACAACTAATCCATGCCCGAGATAACATCAAAATCTATCATGCTGAGCAATAATAAATTGGCTCTGGTCTCAAAACCACTAAGAGTAATCAAATACGACCGATACACGCGGTCCATAATAAGAGAATCTCCACGGAAGTAGAAACACAAACATGGGAACTCTAGAAATCCCCAAATACGCATGGATGTGGGGAAAATAAGATGACACATAAGAATAAATGGAGGATGGATGAAATAGAACTGATGCATCTCTATAACAGAAAGGAACAATACCTGTTATTACAGAATTGGAAGCAACAACCTCTATGCGAGCAAGAAAGGCATAGTCTCTTGACTAGCCGTCCCCATCTAGGGCGACCTCTACCTCCCCGACCTCCATCTAGAGTTGGCTGAGCAGGTGGGGCAGTAGCTGGTGCTATAATCATAGCCTGAGAACCCTATAAAGCACGTTGTGGCTGAAAAGTCTGTAGAGGTGCACCCCTCATAAATCTGGGAAAATCCCTCACCATATGAAGAGTGTCGCCACACTCAAAACTGTTAGATAATACGCTTAACGCTAGAGGGGGGGTGAATAGCATTATAATAAAATTTAGCGTAAACTTGCGGAAGTTAAAATTTGCAGGAAGTAAATAAGTGCGATAAATAATAACTTACACACAGATATATCCTGGTTCACCACAACGTGTGGCTAGTCCAGTCCCCGAGAGACTCTCTCGAGATTTTCCACTAACGTGTCAAGCTTCCGGGTGCTTAACAAACCTTTACAACTTGAGGACGCAAGCCTCAACACCTTTGCTCGGAGTTACAACACTCCAAGACTTCAACCAAGGAAACACAAGTTCCTTACAACAAGAGAATTACAATTCTCTTACAAGTGTATACAACACTAAAACACTCAAACAAAATACTCCTTAATGAGTAGATATAAGTAAAAGAAATAAGCTCTGGATCACAACAACTTTGGACAAGAATATGGCTCTCAAAAGCTTTATGAAATTGAATATAAAATGATAAACAAAAGTATGCAAGCTTATAGCAATGTAATGATCAGTTGTAGTATGTTGTTGTGTTTAAAACACTGAAATGAAGCTGTATTTATAGTTGAAAAACTTGGCATTACCGTTGCCTAATTGCCAATTAAGAGTTGCTGATTTTACTCACTGACAATCGATTGTCAAACCCCAACAATCGATTGTCTGCCAGTCAGATCAAGATTCAATCCCAGATTTTACGCTTTATAATCGATTACTTACAATCCATAATCGATTACTGGCAACGTTCAAAAAATCCTTTCCAGATTTTACCACAAAAAATCAATTGTCCAGAATCAACAATCGATTACTCAGCAACGTTCAAAAAATCTTTTCCGGATTTTAATCAAAACAATCGATTATACCAAATCAATAATCGATTACCCAATAACGTTCAAAAAATCTTTTCCGAATTTTAATCACAACAATCGATTATACAGAATCAATAATCGATTACCTAACGGTATTTGAAAACTTTACGACAACGGTCAGCTTCACAATCGATTGCACAAAGTCAACAATCGATTACTTATCAGTTTTTGAAAAACATTTTAGACACTGCCTCTTGACAATTGATTGTTATATACTCACAATCGATTATTTAATAAATTTGAAAATCACTGGAAGTCACTGCCTCAACACAATCGATTGTCATTAGTTCACAATCGATTATTTTGTGACTTTGAAAAATCTGAGGGACACTGTCTCTTCACAATCGATTGTCATTAGCTTCACAATCGATTATTCTGAGTTTTGAAAAACTTTGATGGACACTGCCTCATCACAATCGATTGTCATAAGGTTCACAATCGATTGTCATGCAGGTTTGAAGAAACCTGATGTTCACTGCCTTAACACAATCGATTGTCATTAGTTCACAATCGATTGTCATGCAGTCTTGGCTCAACATAATCGATTATCATTAGTACATAATGGATTATCTTAGTCCAGTTTTCAGAGGCATTTAAAAATCATTTTCACTAATGAAAATATGCATGATTTAAGATCATTTAGCATTAAATTAAATATGCATGATTTTGGAAAATAGTTTTATAAGAGAAGCCATGTTACGATTCAAGTTGCAGGATCAAGATCACAATTAAGAATGACTCAATTAAACTATAAAACTTTGTCTTGAGCTTGAATCTCGATGTATATCAATTGTGCGCTTGTTTATTGAACTTCGTCATATATCAATTTTCGCTTCGTTTGTCATTCATCAAAACCTATACAAAAGAACACACGTTTTAGTATATTTCATTGAGAACGTGTTTCCAACAAAAATAAGCTCTAGGAGGACGTGACAGTTGTGGCTGGCTCGGGCTAAATTTGCAAGACTGATCGTTGAAAACACCCCGTGCAGGAGGCGTACTAGATATTTGCGGTGCATAATAAGGCTCATGAGGTCTAAGAGAGCTAGAATACCATTGGTGGCTGGAAGAGCTGAATGAACGAGGGGACTCACATATCCCCTACCATGACGAACTGCAGCTGGGGAATGGGCACCATAATAATGGCCAAACTCTCAAGACCTCATGGCCTCTCTCTCCTCCCTATCCCGGGCAAGCATGCCCTCCACTCTCCTAGCAATACTCTCCACCTGCTGATACGAGATATCCATCTCCAACTCCCGGGCTATGGTAGTCCTGATGTTGGGAATAAGCCCCTCAATAAACCGATGGACCCTCTCTTGAACGGTAGAAACCAAGGCTGGTACATGTCTAGACAAGTCACTGAAACGGACTGCATACTTTGACACAGTCGTAGTACTCTGTTGCAACAGCTCAAACTATGCGAGCCATGCATCACTGAGGCTCTGAGGGACTCTAAGCATTGAGTCCATGTAAGGGAAGATGCCTCAGTCAGACTGTCCAACTCATAAGTATGCCATCACTGATAGGTTGATCTTCGAAGCTAAAAGGCATTGAAAGAAACCCCACTCGACTCTATTATGCCCATAGTACGGAGGATATGGTGGCACTCCTCCAAAAATCCCTGAGCATCCTCTGATGCTAGACCACTATGTAGGAGGATCGTACTTCTTGTACCTCTTAATCCTACGCTCCTCCTCCTCCAAAACTGTTGTCTTACCCTTGGGTTGAGCTGGGTCTATGGGTGGTACCAATATAACCTCTGGAATCTGATCAACCTGAACCGCTTCTCTAGGGTGCGGGCGGCGGGAGTCTGTGCTCCTTTCCCGGCCTGAGATTAAGACTTAGTGGAAAATGGAGTTTTACATTAAATATCATGTGTACGTGCTCGTCATCTCACTTACACGGTGTTCATATATCAAACAATACCAAATCCTAAGAGGAGTCCTCCAAAACAAGGTTAGGCAAACCCGATAAAGCTCAATTCAATCTGTTACAATGCTCTTTCCACGAATATCCAATTCTGAATGGCCCAAATCTAGCCAAAACTAATTACATAACATAAATACAACTACAAGAAACTAATCTAGCTATTGAAATCAAAGCTAAGGCAAGAAATTGGAAAATCACCCAAAAGCCTCCCTAGGCCTACGCCTCGAAATCGGGTAAAAGTCACAAAGTATGAACATCCATTTACTCAGAAGATTAACCATATCAAATTTACTCAAATCCGATACCAAAATCTCGATCAAAACCCCAAAATTTAGTCTAAGAACTCTTCTCAAATTTTCCCAATTTTTCACCTGAATCCGAAATTAAATTGATATATTTGAAAATCCCTCAAAATCTCGTCCAAATGCAAGCTCCCAAACTTAAGTTTTGATAAAATAGCCAACCTTATTTTTGAAATATTTAAGCACAGCCCAGGTGAACCTTCTTCACGAACGCGGTCAAAGTCTCACGTTCGCGAAGCACAAGCTGCTTTAGTCCAAAGCAATACTCATCGCGAACGCGATGCACTGGTCTCGAACTCGAAAATCAACTAGCCTGACCCTATGCGAACGCGGGACACTCATCACGAACGCGTAGGCTATCATGCCTGGAACATATCTGACTGTTGACTCTACACAAATGCAAGGTCCTTATAGTGAACACGTATCCTTAGTGTTCCATACCATCGAATATGGGAACAACGTCGCGAATACGAAGAGCAAACCCATCTGGCCTCTCAGATGACCTAAGCAAATACGAGACCTCCTTTGCGAACGTGGATGAAGGAAATATCTGCAACACAAAATCTGCCAACTTCCAAAGTCCAAAAATGATCTATTAAGCACACGAAACTCTCCCAAGGCCCCGGAAACCTCAACCAAACATATTAATCAATATTATACCATATGAAATTAGTCGAGTCCTCAAATCACATCAAAAAAGTGCTAAATTCACGAATCACCCTCCAATTCAAACTTAAAAAATTTAAAACTTCAAATTTCCACAATTGATGCCAAAACCTATCAAACCACATCTGATTGACTCTAAATTTTGTACACAAGTTATAATCAACATTACAGACCTACTCCAGCTTCCATAATTAGAATCCGACCTCGATATAAAAAAATTCAACTACTGGTCCAAAAACTCCAAAAAAATTGACTTTTGTCATTTCAAGCCTAATGAGCTACGGACCTCCAAAATACAAATACCCCTAAGTCCAAAATCACCTAAAAGAGCTAAAGGAACTGACGAAACTCCATTCCGGAGTCGTCTTCATATAGTTCTAACTATTGTCCAATTCTAAGACTTAAACCTCAATTTAGGGACTAAGTGTTCCAAATAATTCTAAAAACCAAAATGAAATCCCCCGGCTAGTCACAATAGGAGAAAAAGATACGGGGCAAGTATTTTGGATCAGCTATAAAATTATTTTTAGCTGATCGTTCAAATATGTAATTGTCCCACAAATTAATAGGAGGAAATGGTATTGTATGACAATGCATAAAGAGAATTGTCAAATTTTAAAATCTTGTATTTGATTTGGCAAAAGCAGCCTAAAAAGATCGGCACTATATAGACAATTTTTTTTTAAAAAAAACTAACTTTTTATTTATTCTTTCTCCCCATATTTTTTCTTCTCTCTCCACTATTTCTCTTCAATCTTTTTTTTCTTTTGTTTCTCTATTTTCAATAATTTTTAGCTGGGCCTTTTATATTGCGTGTGGGAATTAATATATAATTTTTTTTTTGATATACACTAGAAGAAACATAAATTTGTGATATCTATTTTGATATACACATATTTGATGTGTCATATATTGCGATATACAAGCAATGTAATTTTTACACTCTTGTTGTTATATACAAATATTAACAATTTGGTGTTAATAGTTATAAGGAAAACTTACACAAATATCCCAAATAAGTTTCAACTTATCAACCTCTAGTCATTAATTACGGACTTACCAAAACTAGCCAAGCACATATAAAAATTGAAAACTAAATATATAAGGCTCTTTTCTCAAAGAATCACATACAAAAATCACTTTCCATATTTTTAGCGTGATTAGCAACATTAGATGCAAGACGGAAAGAAAATTTCATGGATGAGGTAGCAACTAAGGTGATGAATTATATATATATATAATTCATTGAAAATATATAGATAAGTCAATATATAAAAGTTGAGGAAGATTGGGGTAATTTGGAATAGTTTTATATCAAAATTCGTAATCAAAATTGGGTTAAAAAAATTCTTCTATGACACATGTATATCACACATTAATTATGGACTTACCAAAATTAACCAAGCACATATCAAATATAAGGTTCTTTCTCTTAAAGGATCATATGCAAAAATCACCTTCTATATTTTTTAGCATGATTAGCTGTAATAATCCAAAATATTTTTATATACTTATTAACTTTGAGAGTAGAAAACTAAATTAGTTTGTAGCTATTACGTCGAATATTAAGCAAATGAGAGGGAATTGGTTATGATGATATATAAAATAGTGTATTAAATAAGTGACTAGGGGATAATATTTTAATTTACTTATTAAGTTTACTTAGGTTGGTTGTGCTAATAATAAAATAGGAGGCAAGTGGACCGAGCCAACATTTTAAGGACTTCACGTCCAGATCCAATATAAAGTGGGAATAGATGAAAAACTACGAGAACTGGGGACGTTGCATTGGTTTGCTCAGGTATTACAGTATATGTCTGTTCAATTAATTTCGGTTAATTTAAACTATGGTAGTATAAGAGATATGAATTTGAATAGTAGACACAATAATTATATAATAATGGGATGGTGGTGATTAAATAATGATTGATAATTGTAAAGATGAAAGTGGACGCAAACTCCGGTCCATCACTGCCTTTCGAAATTCTGCAAAACAATATGAAGCTACTGCTACTCGTTGCTATTATATTTGAGGATGGAAATATAGGAATCATGATGTTATGATTGATAGTAATAATGGCTAATGATTAGTGGAATTAAAATCTTGCCATAGGAAACTAATGTTGATGAAGTAAATGGAAATATACTGGAAAGGGACTTCTCTATGTAATATACAAAATGATTATCTTGTGGTTAATAATGAAGAAGGCACATGATTGTATAAGGCTGATGACATGTGAAATTATATATTAAGATAGTGGTAAATTCCCAGTAAGAGGAGTAGTATTTTGGAATTGTAGAGTTATTTTAGAAGCCACTGTTTCGGCTATTTTGTTTGACGATTTTGTATACTACAACAATAATAACCCAGTATAATCCCATATAATGGTATCTGGGGAGGTTAGTATGTACGCAGACCTTACCTCTACCCTGGGTAGAGAGGGTGTTTCCAAATAGACTCCCGGCATCTTTTCCTCCAAGAACTTTCCACCTTGCTCTTGGGGAGACTCAAACTCACAACTTCTTGGTTGAAAGTGGGAGTTGCTTACCATCATAGCAACCCCTCTTGTTTACTAGTATACAATTTTGTATACTAGCTTTTATTAATTGGATATTAATTGGATCGAGCTTGACATTAATCTTGACTTGTCCTAAAATTATGAAAATTATTCATCTAGACTAATTAGAACGTGTTATTCAATATTTTGGATAGATTGGCCATTGGAGGCCATTTGGTTAGTGTTCTAGGCGTTGCAAGTTTGGGAACTTCCTATGAGCGAGGTAAGTGAGACTTTAAGATTTGATACTTGCTTTTCTAAAACCCATTTTGAAAGTGTGTTTTCTTTGCCTGATCCACGTGTTAGGACAAGCGTGCGCTTGGCAGAGTGGGTGGTCTTAAACTAGCCGCAAATATATTATTTTATGAAAAAATATTATTTTATAAGTTGTTTGATAGTGTGATACGTCGGTGCGCCATGAGGTTGAGTTTTATAGTTTGATACGGATGTGCGTAATAATATTAAGTTTGATACGACCGTGCGCTATGATATTGAGTTTGATACGGCTTGCGCTATGATATTGAGTTTGACATGGCTATGTGCCATGATGTTGAGTTTGATACGGCTGTGCGCTATGATATTGAGTTTGATACGGTTGTGCGCCATGATGTTTAGTTTGATACGACTGTGTGCCATGATGTTGAGTTTGATACGGCTGTGCGCCATGATATTACGGCATTGTGTATGCTTTTGTACATCACTCGAGCACCGTGTATGCTCTGTTACATATTTGTGGCATTGTGCTGCCATTGTGGACTCGTAGTGTGTTGGAAAATTTCTTTCACTGCAATTATGATAAGTCCTTATTGGGTATTCTTGTTGGTTAATTCTAAATAACTTGTTGATACACATATATTGAATTATTGTATAATTATCATATTTACTATATCATTCATATTGTGGTGTATTTGTATTTTCCAATACTTGTTCCAGAGGTATATAATATGGCAGGTCGAGAATCTTACAGGACTATATTTACGTATAACTCATTTCTTATCTGCATCTCTATGTAGATACCTTTGCGGGAGATAGAGTTAGTGGGTGACGAGTTTGTTCAAGTGGATCTTATTGTTGAGGTGAGCCACCGTATCGTTCGTGGAGGCTTTCGTTACCAGTTTGTCTAGTTCGTGTTAGTTGCTCCCTTTTTCTTTGGAGTTTGCATACCCGTCAGTAAAACTCATATTACTCTATTAGATGTTCCATGGTCTTAGTGTGGGATTTGAGCTAGAGTTTTATTATTTGAGTGAATATTGGTTTTTTGCTTAATGTATTAGGTGATAACTATTCCGTCTTTAGTTACTAATAATGCTTTTAGCTCTACATTTAATTGTTCTTCCAGTATTTGAGTAAATGGCTAAATGTTTGAGAAAAAGGTTCTCCTAGTTGGTGGTGTTAGCTGGATGTCAATCACGTCTAGGAAGTAGTTTGGGACTTGACATTAGCAACATTAAATGCAAGACGGAAAGAAAATTTCATGGATGAGATAGCAAATAAGGTGATAAAATACTCTATATATATATATAAGCAAAAAAAGAATTTTTCAATGGGTATAGTTGAAATTTATCGAAAACATATAGATAAGTTAATATACAAAATTTGAGAAAGATTGGGAGTGATTTGGACGGGTTTTATATCAAAATTCGTAATTAAATCGGGTTAAAAAAATTCTTCTGTGACACATGTATCAAACATGTATCACGCATGTATATCACACACATATATACATGAATATATATGTGCTACAAAATTGATACAAATATAAAACATGTGTGATGCACAAATGATAGTCAGTGTGATACACATATCATTGTTTTTCATGTTCTATTTTTACTATGAATTTTCAATTTAAACCACCTCAAAACTTCACCAAATCATCCCAAAACTGAGATTCAAGCTCTTTAAGATGTACCCAATCTATTCTAATAACACATACTCAAAAGAAAGCGAAAAATTATTTTTTTACTATAAATAGCTAATTGGCTAATATTAATAAAATTTGACTAATATTAGTAATATTAGTAAAATTTGACTAATATTAGTAATATTTTATGAAATGGCCAATTTTGTAATGAGCTACTTATAAATGGACATACCTGGCAGTTTTCCTATGTTTTTTCTGCCAATTATGTTGGGGCATTTGGGCCACCATTTAACGTATACCCGCTTTGCACCAAAATTGCAAGCGTACCCACTTTTCGATAGCTTTAGACATACATGCCTAAAATAGTAAAAATTCATATTTGAAGTTTGAACTTCAGAATTTTTTGCTTGAAGTGTAGCCTTATCAAAGCAAAACGTTACATATTTTTGCCTGAAATTTGGCATGACTTGCAAAGGCAACCATGCACACTTCAGTTCATAGTGCAAAGGAAAACTTCAGTTCAATTGTGTATGTCTGAAGTTTGAACTTCAGAATGTTTTGCCTAAAAATGTAGCCTTATCAAAGCAAAACTTCACATATTTTTGTCTGAAGTTTGGCATAACTTGCAAAGGCAATCAGACAAACTTCAGTTTATAGTAATGGAAACTTCAGTTCAATTATGTATGTCTGAAGTTTAAACTTGAGAATTTTTTTGCCTGAAGTGTGGTCTTATTAAAGCAAAATAAAAATATTTTCACCAGAAGTTTGGCCTAATTTACAAAAGTAATCAGAAAAACTTCATTTAATAGTGCAAACTTCAAACAAATTAGTCTGAAGTTCTTCAATTTGTAGTGCAAATTAAGAACAAAATAAGCTTGTTATATTTGAACTTCAGATAGTGCAAATTCAAACAATTTGTAGTGCAAATTTTCACATCAGTGATGTTGAGAACAAATTGGAAGAAGAATTTATTCTGCTATATGCAAAACTGTAAAAAAAATTAGTTAAAGTTCAGGATTCTACCAAGCAGCCTTTATGAAATTCTCATTAGACTACCAAGCAGCCAAAGAAGCAATTCGTTGCAAATTATTTTGCTAGTGTTGGTGTTCTCTAATTTCCTCTAATTACTTTATCTCTATCTCTGTCATTCACCATTGAAATAACTATAGACAAAACTGTATACTTCATATCCGATTAATAATACTTACACGAAGTTTCATGTGTTTGAGAGAGAAAAGAAGAAGAGCAAAAAACGAGGAGGAAGAAAGGAGCGCATACCTTAGGAGAAGTAAATGAGGCGTATGAAGTTGGCAAAATTATGCTATAGGTTAAATAATTTTTAAAATATAGATATAGGTTAAATATGGACGACCAAATAGGGTGCCCCGTGCAATGTTTATAATATTTTTTATCTCCTATACCAAAGGTTTGATACCTTATTTATTTTAAATAAATTCCATTTTTAAAAATTATATCTCATAGCTACCTTTTAATTTTTATAGTTAAATATCTATTTATGGTCACCTCCTACACTGCCCTCTCTCCCATAAAATATGCTGCCCTCTCTTTCTCAACTCCCTCTCTGTCAACGCCAGTTTTCTCCATGAATACAAACTCACAAATTCTCTCTTATCAGTTCCTTCGTCGTGTTCTTTTGAGTAGTCAACATAAATTTTTTGCATCCGCTTTCTTCAAGAATTTTGGAGAGTCAATGACAAATATGGATAAAATTGGAGTCTTTACTGAAAAAGTAGGCAAAATCAAAAAATATTGTGTCCTCACAAACTAAGAAAAACAAATCTAAACAAACATTATCAGCTACAGTGTTTCACGGTTTGTCTCTATTCAAATGGGATATATAATTGACCCAAAAGTAACTTCAATTCAGATTCTACTGTCCCCGTCGTCGTTAAGCCCCCATGTCCTTCTTAGGGCTTTGCAACGTGAGATATTCAAGCGCGCGTGAGGGTATTATGATAACGGGAACAATGGCGTTTCGACTTTCGAGTCAGAATTGTGGCCCTCTCAACGAGACGATATTAATTGTTCTTGAACAAAAACGATAGAGTTTGGGGCTAAGCAACTTGAAGATTCTGTTAACATATTTCAATATATCTTGTTGTATTTCTATGTGTTTCATTGTATTCATTCTTTTTTCATTGTATTTCAATGTATCTCGCTGCATTTCATGTATTTTATTGTATTCGCTGTCCGATCTATTCCGTGAATGAATTCATATATTTTTTTAATTAATATAATTTATGTATTCAGATGTATATATGTATTAAAATTGTTCTATTTTTATTGTATTTATCAGCTGAGAAAAACATTCAATATATTTTCTCTGAAGAATGCTATATTTTTGGGGTGCTTTTCAGTTGAGAATATTTTCAATGACTGGAAATATAAATTTTGTGTGTTATAATTGAGTTTATTGAGTTATATTACGAGTCTATTATGTTAATTGATTCACTTTCTATTTAAAAACAATTGTAATCCTCTGTTTCACGCTGTGAATACAGTCAAATACAAAATATGTCTAGCTGTAATCTCGTGTTTCACGCCAGAAATGCTACTGTATTCATGAATACAATAGCTTAAATACATCGAATATACTCTAAAAGACTAAACATATAGCTATAGGAAGTAATATAGTAAATGACAGCTACAACTAGCTAATAACCACTAAAACATAATGGTTCCTGAAAGTTTCTCTTTTTATAATAAGAGGAATTTTAATAAAACATTATTTTTAGTAGTAATTAGCCATCTATAGATACCATTTGCTATATTATAAATTCTAAATGCATTTTATGTGGTTACAAGATGTATTTAAGCTATTGTATTCATGAATACAGTAGCAAAAATATGTGTGAATCAGGAAAGTCCAGCTAATCAGTTGTTGTATTCGAGTGTATTCGACTGTATTCATGGAGTGAAACATAGGATTATAGCTAGACAGATTATTACATTCGACTGTATTCACTGCGTGAAATAGGGGATTACGCTGTTTTAAAACGGAAAGCGAATCAAGTAACATAATAGACTTCTAATATAACTCAAAAAACTCATTATGACACACAAAAATTGTATTTTTAGTTATAAAAAAGATTTTCAACGAAAAAGTACCCCAAAAACATAGCAATCTTCAGAGAAATTATATAATACATCCGAATACATAAATTATATTAATTAAAAAAACTTATGAGCGAGACAGTGAAATGATGAAATACATATAATATAATGGGATACATTGAAATACAATGAAAAAAAAGACAGAGAATACAATTAAATACATGGAATACAACAAGATACATTAAATTACAATGCAAAAAGATAATCAATACAATAAAAATCATGAAAATACATCATAATACGTTGAAATTACATTGAAATATATTAAAAGAAATATTCTTCTTCATCGCGAAAAAAAAACGTCACTCAGTGGATCTTCGAAACCGCATCCTCTTTCCACGACCGCTGCCATCTCCTTGTTGGACTTGACATCGAGAGGCAACCCAGTTTCCACTGCAACCAGTAATTAAAAGTTGCAACTCTCCAGCTCTGCGTTGAGCACCATTGCCTCATATTCCAACTCCTCTACTGCAGTTCAATTCCAGAAGAAGACAAACAAAAAGAAACGAAGCTGAAGTTTTAATTGCAAAGCCAAAAATGTCAATTGATATACATCACGCTGGTGTAAAGGGAGGGGAATGTAGGAAGGTATAGAAAGAAAATCGATGGAAGGAGGAGGAGATTTAAAAATTTAATGAGATGAGAGAAGAGAATATGATATATCAAAGTAGAGAGAGAAATAAAATAGTATAATTGTTTAGTGTATTTAATGGTTTAGGGATAAGAGGTAATTAAAATTAAATATTTTATTATAAATCTTAAAAAATATCTATAGAATATAATTTTTTAAATAATATTTATTTAAAATAAATTAAATATTAATTTTTGCTACAGGAGGTAAAAATTCTTTATAATTATGAGGTACGTTGTGATTAATAGCCCGTCACGGCCCTTTACATTTGGCCCAATAATAAAGAGTCCATTTACAGTCTCCTCTTTTTCAAAGAAAAACAAAATGGAAAATCGACTGAAGGAGCTGAGCATGGAGGATTCCGACGAAGAGCCGCCACTCGCCGTTGAAATAAACGACACCATCAAATCCAATAAACCAACAGAAAACTCAGAGATTCCTCCGGTCGGCGTCACCGTCATCACCGGTTATCTTGGTTCCGGAAAATCCACAGTAATTTCTACTTCTACTAATTTACTTATATTCAGTTACTATTAGATTATACTTCCTCCGTGCCATTTATGATGTAGTTCGACTAGACATGGAATTTAAGAAAGAAAATTTTGACTTTTGAAACTTTTGGTCTAAAACAAGTCAATAGATATATGTGTGACTATAAATCTATCTCATCAAAGTGAGCTAATGTTGGAGGTTTAAAGTTCAAGTATTTCTAAATATAGAAATGTGTGATTATTTTTGGAACGGATTAGTAAGAAATAATGTCACATAAACCGGAGAGAAGGAACTAGTTTGGGATTGACTTATAGTTGTTGTTTTTATTATTAGTTGATAAATTATATACTGAAAGAGCAGCATGGGAAGAGAATAGCAGTGATACTGAATGAGTTTGGGGAGGAGATAGGAGTCGAGAGAGCGATGATAAATGAAGGGGAAGAAGGAGGTCTTGTGGAAGAATGGGTAGAGCTTGCAAATGGGTGTATTTGCTGTACTGTGAAGCATAGTTTAGTTCAAGCATTGGAGCAACTTGTTCAGAGAAAAGAGAGGTGATATGATCTTGCTTTCACCTTCACACTGTCCTTTGCCACTATTTACTGTTTATATGCATATATACTTCAAAATAAAATCTTCTTATGCTGCGGGCTGCTCAAGGAAGATAATGAACTGATGGTTGTACACATGTACTTCAAGTACTGTTAGTTTGAATTTGATTTTCCTTGGGGGAATTGTGGTTAGGGGGTTTAGTGTGCATAACTTTGTTTTGTTATGAAGCGTTAGTTCTATACTTGAGGAAATGGGATTAGAGAGATTGCTATTTGGATCTGATGGAATTGCCTATGTGTAACAAATAGTTCATGCTTTTTCTCTCTTTCTCTTTACTTTCAGTTGGCGTTTAAAATATTAGCGTCTCTAAGGGGTATTGGTGTTTGAACCTCTGAACGTCGTGCCATGAAAACAAGCAAGGAAATGCATAAGAAAAAAAAATCTTTAAGATGACAGAAAGAGAAGAAATGAGAAGGTTCCAATATTTTTTCTTTGTTTCTTCTAGGAGGTGCATGTAATATGTTTTCACCAAGTGCTTTCTCGAATAATCCGTCCTTGATAATTTTGGAGCGAGAGGACGAAGTTCTGTAGCTTTTTGCTAAAGTATTTCACCTTATTCAAATCTAATGATGAGGAGCTATTTGTTTCTTTGTAGGCTTGACCATATATTGCTTGAAACTACTGGTTTGGCAAACCCTGCCCCCCTTGCATCCGTGCTTTGGTTGGATGATCAGCTGGAATCAGATATTAGGCTTGACTCAATTATTACGGTGAGTTCTGTGTTACAAGGATGTAAAACTTATTTTATAAAGTTTGCAGAATTTTTCTTTTTTCTCTACACTACTCTGTGGATGGAGAAAAGAATATTTTCTGAAAAGTGCAGCCGTTTAGTTTGTGTAGTTTTATGTGTTCATTCTTAGATCAGCAATAGGCAACTAAAATTTATCATGCTGGTTAGATGTGTATTAAGGAATTACTTATTAACTTCATATCCACCCTTTTATTGTACCTTTTTATTTGATTAACTTCATATGCTATTGATTGTTATCATTATTGTTCATAAAAATTTGCCACTTTATTTTTCCAGATGTTTTAATTGATTTTGCTTCTGTAACAGGTTGTAGATGCAAAGAACCTTCGGTATCAGCTAAAACCAAATCCTAACTCCTTTTCATTTCCTGAAGCTTACTTACAAATAGCATATGCGGTAATTGATATGTTAGTCTCTCCATTCTATAATCTGAGGTTTCAAATTAGGTGTTCGACCTATTGTTGACTTTCTAGCAATTGTTATCCATTCTTATATGTGCTAACTGGGATTGTGCTCCATACAGCTTAGGTCTGGATCATGAAATGAAATCATGTCTGACTTTTATTGTCAACTGTTGGGTGTAGGATGTTATCATCCTTAACAAGGTTGATCTAGTTTCTCAAGATGACTCAGGAGCAATGCTAGAGGAACTGGAGAAGGAAATCCGTGATATTAATTCCCTTGCCAATATTATTCATTCTGTTCGCTGCCAAATTGATTTGTCAAAGATATTAAACTGCCAAGCATATGATCCTACTGTAAGCCATGGTCCTTAGTGCGCTAAATTCTGATATTGTTAGTCAGCAGATGGAGAGCTATTTAATTTTCCTTATTTTAATTTTTTTAGCATGCTGCTCATCTGGAAGCATTGTTGCAAGAGAACAAATCTCTAACTACTAAAGGGCTTCATGACAGTGAAGTCAGAACATTGTGCATCTGTGATACACAGCAGATTGATCTGGATAAGGTAACTTTTTGAAAGGGGAGCTAGTATATGTGCTTGCTGGGGCGTGACTTAAACCAGTTTCTGCTGAGTGCTCTGATTCTCTTCCCTTAGAAAGCAAAACAGGTTTTCTAATGATGGCTAATATATATTTCCAATCTTTAAAAAAGAATTCCTTTAGGGGGTCTCATATGAAAATCAGTATGTCTGTACACCTCAGAACCATTATTTCTAGCCAGATTATTATCCTTATGTGATCCGGTTGTGGTTTTAGCATAATTTATTGATCAAAGGTTGGTTCTTAACTATCTTGGATCACTAAGGAGTAAGGTCCTTACTTGCCTTGTTGGCATTAGGTTCGCACTTGGCTTGAGGAACTCCTTTGGGATAAGCAGGATGGCATGGATGTTTATCGTTGCAAGGGAATTTTAAGAGTCAGAAACTCAGATCAACTACACACTTTACAGGTAAGATGTTCTACATTTCAATATAACTAGTGCCAAGATCTGAAGCACTTTTAGTTTTCCTTCTGAAATTGTTAAGGCCACATTTTGGTTCTTTGTGCACCTTTTCGAAAGGTAAAAGCCAGAACTAGTGAACCAAGATGAAATGATAACTAGAAGAAAATTTAAAAACTATCTAATCGAAAGAACAACGATCAAAATGCTTTGATTTTCTGATTTATTACTAAACAATGCTTTGGGGAACACGTAATTAGGGATTGACCAGGACTATAGAACTTTCAGCTGTTAGATAAATCTGTCCCCGCTACTCTTATAAAATATACTTTAATTTAATTGGGTAAAGTATAGAAAAAATAGAGAAATCTCTCTTATATTGTATTCATGAAGTAACAACTATGGAAAGAATCAAAAAGGAAATCCTGAAAATCTGCTGTGAATCCCTATAATTATGCTAGCTATGTATATTACATAAGATTATGTCTACATTCATTATCTAACACTCCCCCTCAAGATGGAGCATAGATATTGATCATGCCCGGCTTGTTATAAAGGTAATCAACTCGATTTCATTCAACGACTTTGTGAACAAATTAGTCGGTTGCTCTCGTGTCTTCACGTAGCCAGTGGAGATCAAGTTCTCCTAAATCTTTTCATGAATAAAATGACAGCCAATCTCAATATGCTTAGTTCTTTCATGATACACCGGATTTGACGCAATATGGAGGGCAGCTTGATTGTCACACTAGAGTTTTGCTGGTATTGGGTGCTCTAACCCAAATTAAGTCAACAGATGATGTATCCACATAATCTCACATGTAGACTGTGACATAGCTCTATACTCGGATTCTGCGCTAGATCGAGATATAATACTTTACTTCTTATTCCTCCATGATACCAAGTTTCCTCCAACAAAGACACAATAACCTGTAGTAGATATTCTATCAATTTTCGATCCGGCCCAGTCAGCATCTGCAAAACACCCAATACGAGTATGATTGTGATCGCTATATAATATGCCAAGTCCATGAGCTCCTTTCAAGTGATACAAAATCTGTTCCAAAGCTGCCCAATGTTTGACCGTTGGTGCAAACATGAACTGGCTAACAACACTTACCGCAAAAGCAATATCTGGACGAGGTACAGTAAGATAGTTTAATTTCCCAACTAACCTCCTGTATCTCTGGATCGTCAAAACGATCACCATCATCTTTCATAAGATGCACATTAGGAACCATTGGAGTACTACAAGGTTTAGCGGCCAACTTTCCAGTTTCTGCAAGCACGTTAAGAATGTACTTTCTCTGAGACAAAAGAATTTCCTTCTATTCCCAAAAAGTATTTCAACTGGCCCATGTCCTTTATATGAAACCTAGTATGCAGAAAAGACTTGAGGGAAGAAATCCCAGCATAGTCACTTCCAGTGATGACAATATTATCAACATATACAACAAGGAGAATAATGCCAACAACTGATTCCGATAGAAGACTAAGTGATTGCACTTATTCATTTTCAATCCAAACTCCTGAACTACCTCACTGAACTTGCCAAACCAAGCTCGTGGACTCTGCTTCAAGCCATAGAAGGACTTCTTCAAATGACGGACTTTCCCATACTCCCCCGGAGCAACAAAACCGGGTGGTTGCTCCATATACACTTCCTCCTGAAGACCACCATGAAGGAATGCATTCTTGATATCCAATTGATGTAAAGGCCAATTCTCGGACGCAGCTAGAGAAATAAATAAGCGGGCAGAAGTGAGTTTGGCAACCAGGGGAAAGGTGTCAGAATAATCCACCCCATAAGTCTGAGCATACCCTTTCGCCACAAGTCTAAGTCTTACCACAGAACCATCTGCATTAATTTTAACTATAAAGACCCACTTGCATCCCATCGGTTTCTTTCCCTTTGGTAAATCTACCAAATCTCATGTGTGGTTGTCCTCTAAAGCATGTATTTCCTCAAGCATTGCATCAGACTATCTGGGATGATTCAAAGCCCCATGCACTGTTTTGGTTACGGAGACGGAGTCTAGAGAAGCAATCATAGATCTAGACATAGAGGATAAGTGGTTATAGGAAACAAAGTTAGCAACAAAATATGTCAATTTGCAAGTACGTGTACCTTTGCGAAGAGCAATAGGAAGATCAAGGTTATCTGGAGGATCAGGCCAATAAGAATCAGATGATGCAGGAACGGGTGCGGGACATGTATCATTTGTCTCTCGCCTCCGCGAATAAACTTGAACAATTGGAGGTCTTGTTGGAGCAGGTACTGAAGGCATAATAGTCGATTGGTGCTCAATAGAAGAATTGGGAGATCGAAGAGTATCATCTGATTGTTCTGTCAAAGTACGGTAACCTAATATACTAGCCACTCATCTTCCTCCCCTGGGAGGTGCATAGAAGAATGGTGTAGTCTTTCAAAATAACACACCAGTTGACACTAAATATTTGCCAAGCTCAGTAGAATAACATCGATACCCCTTCTGAAGGCGAGAATAGCCCACGAAAACACACTTTACAGCCTTGGGATCCAACTTGGTAAGAGATGGTCGAACATCTCGAACATAACATGTGCTTCCAAACACCTTAGGTTCCACCGGAAATAATGACTTATTCGGAAAAAGAACACTATAAGGCACATTACCATCGAGTACACGGGATGACATGCGATTAATCAGAAAACAAGCCGTAGAAACCGCATCAGCCCAGAACTGTTTAGGAACCTTCATTTGGAACAAAAGTGCTCGAGCTGTTTCAAGTAGATTCCTATTCTTCCTCTCAGCAACTCCATTTTGAGAGGGTGTACCAACACATGAAGACTGATGTAATATACCATGTTGTCTCATGTAGGACTAAAATAACTCTGACATGTATTCTTTAGTGTTATCACTCCTTAGAGTACATATTGAAGCATTGAATTGAGTTTTGACTTTTGCACAAAAGGCAGAAAAATGAGTAAACACTTCAGAGCGGCTCTTCATAAAGTAAATCCAAGTCGTTCGAGAAAAATCATCTATAAAATGACAAAATACTTATGCCTAGTTTTAGAAACAATCGGACATGGTCCCCAAACATCAGAATGGTCCAACTCAAAAGTTGACTCAGCTTGCTTATTTACCCTTGGACTTAACGAGATGTGATGGTGTTTTGCAAATCGACATGACTCACAATCCAATGATGAAATATTCTGAAACTGAGGACAGAGCTTCTTTAACAAAGGCAAATAAGGATGTTCAAGTCGACAATGTGCTTCAAAAGGAGACATGATACTAGAGCATGCAACAGATCGTGGCTCCCATTCATCAAGAACATTCATCAAGAATGTAGAGATCACCAGATATATATCCTTTACCAATAACATGCATTGTCTTTAAGATCTAAAAACAAACAATGATGGGGAAAAAATACAACACAACAGTTAAGGTCTTTGGTAATTTTACTAACAGAAATCAAGTTAAAGGCCAAGTTTGGTAGACTTAATACAGATGACAGGGTAATAGTGGAAGTTGGTTTAACAGTCCCATATCCAACACTGCTACAAGTTGATCCATCAGCTACAATAACCGGAGAGGGTGTTTTATGTGAGTAAAAGCTAGAAAAAATATTTGGATTACTTGTCATGTGATTTGTAGCACCAGAATCGATCACTTATTTATTGGAAGAGGTGATAGACATGTTTTATTTGACCCTGTAAAGGCAGTAACTGAAAAAGATTCCTTAACTGATTTATGATATTGAAGGAATTTTAGAAACTCATCCGAAACCAAGATTGTTGGACTATGAGTTGTTGCATATTATTCTTTACCATCATTTTTTTTCCTTTCTATAACAAACTGATTAAATTAACAGAGGTCCCTGAAGCTAAAAGATACTCAAACAGATCCTGGTAGATACGAAATCAACAATCTATTGAACAAGATTCAACTTTAATAATCCACTCAACTAAATCAGAGAACCAACGAATTTGTCCCAAACTCAAACAAAAATAGAGACCAACAAAGTTTTTGATACAAAAAGACCCAACAAACAATATCAAGTCACTAATCGATCACCACAGTGAGTCAAAATTAAGGATGCAAGCTTCTCACACAGGCAGCCTCCAAGAAAAATACCACAGAATTAAAGAAATCGAATCACCAATAAACCAAACTAAAACCTGACCAAACAAAGTGAGAATAAGATCTGGTCTGAGGTTGTTCTTTGCTAAAATGTGGTTCTATGATCAGAGAACCATCACAAGTCTATTGAAAATGTCAAAAAAGACCTCAGATTAGCTTCCGGCCAAGGAATTTCCGGCGGCGGATTCGACTCAACTACGACAAGCAGTAAACCGGCTCTGATACCATGTAAAGTATAGAGACAAAAAAGAAATCTCTCTTGTGTTGTATTCAAGAAGTAACAAGTATAATATATAAGTACATAGAGCCTTAACTATGGAAAGAATCAAAAAGAAAATTCTATAAATCTGTTGTGAATTCCATAATTATGCTAGCTATGTATATTACATAAGATTATGTCTACATTCATTATCTAAAATATTGAAGAACTCAACCTTTCCGTTGTGCATTGACTGCAGTAGACTCTCTCATATACCATTTTTGGCTTATATCAAAAGTTAT
Source organism: Nicotiana benthamiana (assembly GCA_034376525.1). Lineage (NCBI taxonomy): Eukaryota > Viridiplantae > Streptophyta > Magnoliopsida > Solanales > Solanaceae > Nicotiana > Nicotiana benthamiana. The sequence goes on along the minus strand of CM067330.1, from coordinate 57,082,986 downwards.
AAATTTAATTTGTTACTATACTTCTTTATGCAACAAGCAATGCATTCTTAAAGAATGATGAACTTAGATGGTTTGATCTTTTAGGTGGAACTTGGAAGTTTGTATTTTCTTTACTGTTGCTGGAATATTGTTTTCCCAAGACATCTCCATGCAGATGTGTGTCGATACATTTAATGTTGCACCTTTACATGTTTTGGTAACTTAGCTGCATGCTGAAATATACTGTTATACTGGTGAAAGCTATTTGGTGAACCAAAACGTCTCTATTCTTCATGTTTTCTTTTTCAAAGATATCTGCAAGCGTCATTAATATAAGGGATCACGTAACTGTTTTAGTTGCTTTTGATGGAAACTTTTTCAAAACGGTCAGTTTTAGAAACAAACAAAGAAGTTAAAGGGTTGTTTCCAGTTCCCACTTGTTTCCTGAGAGCTACATATTATGTATCAGCTAGCTCACCTTTTTGGCACATGTTTAATACCTACCCCAGTGATGCGGTTCTCCACCTTCATTGTGTTCGTTCGGAGTAGGAGACAATTCTTCAATTAGCCTATAGTGGACCTGCTGCTAAATTGTACCATATCATCCTCTAAATTATCATCATGCTAACACAGTTTTATTTCTTGGTGTTTTCTGGAATCTATAAGGAAATATTGCAATAGTTCTTCGGTACAATCACATTCTACATAGCTGTATGACTAGAAGCAGATCCAGGATTTTAAGACCATGGTGCACCACGATACTTCTCATGATATCAAGAGATGTAATTTTTTTAGTATTTTGTGACATATTAATAATTTTGCACATTATTCGAAGAGATAAACTAGAATCTTACTAATCTAATTTTTGTTTGTCATTATTATTATTAGTTATAATTTGACAATCATTATATAATATTTGTCTTAGCATAATATAAAAAGGAATAGTGGAATGCTAATGTAAATTTAATACTGTAAAAATTGAAACTTATGCAAATTGTATGGCTAAAATAAGCATGAAAATATAAAAAAGCTCTTAGAGCATATGACAAGTTCTTTACATGTGACTTGCTTATCCAAAAAAAAGAAAGTATTTTATCCTAAAAGTTGAAAAAGAATTCAATAATTTGGTTGGAATTCAAATATGTTTAAACAATAATTTGGGGAAAAAAAATATTTAAGCAAGTCTCATCATGAACTTAAATCTTATTGTCACATAAATTATTTATAATAACTAATTTATAGTGGTTCAAGATAAAGACAAATCTCAATTGAAGTACTAAGTAGTTTAATCTCTAACTCCTTAAGTTATTGTTTACCGTGAAGACTTGGAGAAGGAGATAAAAAAAAAAGAGAAGGGAATAAAAATAGAATTAAAACAGAAAAAGAGCTCCGAAGTACAAACTAAATATGTGATATTATATTAATGCGTGTTCATGGGGTCTCGACCGGAGGCACCAATGCCAAAATTTGAGCATGGGAGCCATCTTCTCTATATGGCTAAACTATTGAAAATTTATATAGAAAATTTGCTTTTACTTCGCAAGAGGATGGGTGCATGTACCCCTTGTTTCCTAACATAGATATGCCTCTGTGTATGACGTCAATTCTTGGCTTCAATGGTGTTGTGTCTTCTTTGTCCTGACATATTGACCACTGTATCTGGCAGGGCGTGAGAGAAATATATGAAATCGTTCCGAGCCGCAAGTGGAGAAATGAAGAGATTCAGATGAACAAAATAGTATTCATAGGTAACCACATTTCAAAATATGAAGTTGGTTTACAGCTCGTTCCTCTTTTGAAGTAACCTTTCTTTTGCAGGTCGGTTTCTGAATGAGCAGATTCTTTTGGACTCATTACGTACTTGTGTTGTTGAAACCAAATTGACTCGAATTTGATCAGTCCTTTAGTTTATTATTAAGGTGAAGAATTAAACCAACATCATCTATCAATTCACTGTTCGGTTTACCTCATTGATCAACTTTTGTGACCTATGATCCTAGTACTGCCTTTACTTGTTACTGCTTGAGTTTCCTTTCTTACCATGGCAAAATCTTGTTTGATTGTCTTGCTTTGAAATTCCAGATACAGCAAGCAGTCGCGTAGCCACATACATTAAAGGGCGGTTAACTGAATACCCTTTATCCAAAAATTATATTGTGTATATAAAAGCTTATATTATGTATGTAGGATAACATTTCGAAATCGATGCTTTTAATACAAGAATTTTATGTGGGACTGTAAAGTTAGATTGTCTTGTGGAGTATAACATATTTACTCCCTCCAGTCCACAAGAAATGATTAATTTACTTTTTTATTTTGGTTCAAAATAAGTGTATCATTTATATAATCAAGAAAGAATTTAATTTGTTTTTACAAAATTACTCTTACATACATATTTCTAAAAAGTTTTCTTCTCACATTAAATATTTAATTAAGGTTAGTTTAGTTATACTAGATATTTTTGTATAGAATTTAGTAATTTTTTAATAGTGTGCTAAAAGTTAATTGGTCACTTATTGTGAATATTATGGACATCAGGGAGTAAGTAAAGTGAAAGAGTAAAGTTATTTTGTTTTTTTCTTCTTTTTCTCGTGAAGTGAAAGAGTAAAGTTGGACTTGCAAAAATTGAGTAAGCTAACAATTTTGGTTTCAACAAAAATAAAGTACGACTGTAACCAGATATGGTATAGTATTTACAATACATACTTTCCTATTGTAATATTAAAGTAAGGAGTAATGTACCAAATGTGAGACAATTATATGGTAAAAATTGTACGGTGCGTCTTATTTGGTTGATTTCATTTAATTTAGACCTATTTTTTAAAAAATGTTTAACTCGTATTTCTTTTTTAAACAACTTCAGCCCCTTTCTCCTCCTCCTCCTAGTGATTTTCATATCTTTCCGCAACTTAACATTGATATTACAATATCTCTCCTTCTGTGGGTTCACTAAATTCATCGGAAATCATCTTACTATATATAATTAAAATAATTATAACGTAAGAAAACCTTTTTGTGATATGGTTGATGTGCTCAAAAGTACCAGCTGTTGGTTCTTCTGCCATTTTCCTCTGTTTCTGCAAATTTTTGTGGTGTTTGTTGCAAAAATTGTAAACCAGTAAGTTAGAATTTGAATTTTGCTCATGTTCTCTTATTGATTTTGAAATTTTATATTAGATTTGAGAAATGGCTTGCCGCATGCAAAGTGCAAGGAAATCTTGAGCAGTACATAGGAAGGTCAATCTTCCTCCCTCCAAAAATAAAAACTTCAGCAGTACATACTCTAACAGTTTTAAAAACTTCAGTTCTAGAGTTGGAGTTCGCCAATTACAAACAAGAACTTCAGTTCTAGAGCTGAAGTTTGTCAGTTACAAACAAAAACTTCAGCTCTAAAGCTGAAGTTTACAAACAAAAGCTTCAATTCAAGATTTGAAGTTTGACAGTTAAAAAAATAAAAACTTCAGCTCTAGAGCTGAAGCTTACAAACAAAAACTTCAGCTCTAGAGCTGAAGTTCGACAGTTACAAAACAAAAACTTTAGCTCTAGAACTGAATTTCAAGTCCGGCTACCAGAATGCTGAAGTTTTGTGCAATTGTCTATGCTACTTCAGTTACAAATAAAAACTTTAGTTCTAGAGCTGAAGTTCGTCGGTTACAAACAAAAACTTCAGCTCTAAAGCTGAAGCTTAAAAACAAAAGCTCCCGCTCTAGATCTGAAGTTTGACAGTTAAAAAAATAAAAAACTTCAGCTCTAGAACTGAAGTTCGCCAGTTACAAAATAAAAACTTTAATTCTAGAGCTGAACTTGTGGCTACTAGTATGCTGAAGTTTTGTGAGATTGCCTTTGTTACTTCAGCCTCGTATGCTGAAGTTATGCGAAAAAGCGGGTACACTTGTAATTTTTTTTTTTACAAAGTAGACACAAGTTAAAACGTGATAAAAAAATATATATAGATACAAATGCCCTAGTTATATGGGATTATCAATCCCGTACGACCCAAGAAAGCCATGTGTACCTTTATACTGTAATTGTCTACTTTATGTGCCACAGATTATTTTTCTTTTTATAAATATTTCTTTTAATTAATGGTTATAGGATTAAGTTATATTATATGTTTTTAGTTTTAAAATTTAAATTTTGATGCCATTTGTTTTTCACTGCCTGGCCGCGTAATTCTTTTCATAATATCCTGTGCACATAGATTAATAGTTTGTTTGGTTAAGTTGGAAAAATTAGCTTATTTTGAGAAGTGATTTTATTTAAAAGTATTTTTTTAAAGTACTGTTAGTGATAAATAATTTGTATTTGACTAATTTATTTAAAAAGCACTTCTGAAAAGCGATAATCTTTGGACATTCTTTTAAAAACTACTTTTAACTATATTTTTTTCAAAAATGCCTTTCAAAAAAGTATTTTTGGAGAAAATTTATTTTTTCTGTTTTTTTCAAAACTGCTTCTGCTTCTACTTATAATCATTTCTTTGCCTCAAAAAATTTGGACAAACACTTCAACCTTGGATAAAAAAGTTTAAAAGGTGCTTTAGGCTTGAAGAAGCTTGGTCAAACATGCTATAAGTGGGGGTTTGGACATAAGAATTGTAAAATTTTGAAAAAATAATTTTTTTTAAATTAAAAATGTTATTTGAAAAGCAGAGTTGTGTTTGGACATGAATATAATTTGGAGCTATTCTTTAATTTTACTAAGTAGTTTGGAGTGAAATCTATTGTAAAACAATCTTTTGGAGTTTTTCAAATTTTTGAAAATTAAAAAATTTAACTTCAAGTTAAATTTGAAAATTTTATGGCAAACGCTAATTCCGAAAAAAGTAGTTTTTCTTTGGAAAAAAATAAAAAAAAAAACTTATGGTCAAACGAGCCGTAAGAATTAAGTATTTATACTTCTGTTTTTGTTTTTATTTTCTCCTAGTCTTGAAGAGGAATAAAGAAAGAGAAATGACAAATAAACCAATGCAAGAAGGTTAGGGTAGGTATTGCTAGTAAATGGCGTCATAGCAAATGTCATTAAATATAGAGTCCCAATTGAAGGTTCCATTGTCTCCATCAATGAGTTGGCCATTCCCCGTCAGTCCGACACAGCTCACATATTATAACCGTAAAATATAGAAATGTATTTAAAATTTAAACTTTATGAATTTAATTTTTAATATATTAAATAATAAACTTGTTATATTTTTAAAGCTACAATTTATATCTAGTATTTATATAATTTTATTAATTTATATATATATACTAATATTTTAAACCGAAAATATTAAATTCAGATAAACTCGATACTTAGCAATACTCTATCCTTGAGTACAAGTAATATGCTAAGTGCTACCCCCCAATGGTTAAAGATGGAGTTAAAATTGTAAAATTAAACCCACAGGAGTTAGAGACTCAGTCCCAGAAATGGAGAAATGCATCGATAGGATACGTCATCAGAGGTAACCCTTCTTTTAAAGAAATGCTAAAATTTGTATACGGAGTGTGGAAGGATGTCACAATACCTACAACGTACTTGCATGATGACGACTATTTTATCTTTAAATTCGATTCTATGGAAGACAAGAGCTTAATTATGCAGCAAGGGCCATACACTGTAAATGGCAAACATATGGTATTAAAAGATTGGGACCCAAATTTCCAGATTAAAAATGAGTCGATGAGGATTATTCCCATCTGGATTAACCTCCCGGGGCTTCCAATTCAATGTTGGGAAACAGAGAACCTAAGCAGAATAGCTAGCTTGATAGGCAAACCCCTTTGTACCGACAGATTAACAGCTAGGTGCGAAAGAATCTCCTATGCTAGAATACTAGTGGAAGTAGATGTAACACAACCACTGCCTGAGAATGTATATATAAAGATACCTGATGGTCGAAACTGGATACAAAATGTGGAATTTGAATGGAAGCCCAATTTCTGTTTGGACTGTAACTCATTTGGGCACAAAAAAGGAGACTGCCAGAAAGAGGAGCATCAAAATGAAGAGGCACCAAAACACAGAAAGAGGAAGAAGAAGCATACAAAAACGCAGTGGCAGCCCAAAGCTGCAACTAAGGAAAATCAGCCTGAGCATGAGAAACCAACATAAATACCATCAGTAGAAATACAAAGAAATAATAAATGCAAACAGATTGCAATTATCCATGATCCAAAGGTCAACACAAAGCACAATGAAAACCAATATGATGAATTGACTAGGGGGAATACTTATGCAATATTAACCACAAAGGAGCCCTCTGATGACAACCAGCAGCAAGGAGATGGCAAGTCAGAATCAGGTGCACCAGAAGGCACCTCCACTACTACTTCCTCATCATAATTGTCTCATGGAACATCAGAGGACTGAACAAGTCCTTCAAACAGAGGGAGTTAGTAAAATTTCTAAAAACCAATCAAGTAGATATAATAGCATGCATAGAAACAAGAGTCAAGCAACACAACTCACAGGCAATCTACAATAAACTGGGAACAGAATGGCAGATACAAAATAACTATGCAAATGCACCCAATGGGAGGATATGGATACTATGGAAAAAGAGCAATGTCCAGTTAGATATCCTGGAAAGCACTTACCAGATGATCCACTGTCAGGTAACTGACAAAAATTCAACTTTTGCTAGTTACATATCCTTTGTATATGGCCACAACACTGCACAACAAATATCAATACCATGGAAGACTTTGAAGAATTGAACCACAATGGCCCTTGGCTTATTTTGGGAGACTTCAATGCTGTGCTGTGTGTGGAGGACAGAATAAATAGACAGCCAGTACATCCATCTGAAACAGCTGACTTTCAGGAATATATTGACACTATTGAAGCAGGCCAGATCACCAAAAGAGGGAACAATTTCTCATGGAGCAATAAAAGAGAAGCTGAAGCCAGAATATATAGCCATATAGACTGGGCATTTGGCAATGCAGACTGGTTCAACTCATACACTGGACTGGAAGCAATTTACCTGCTACCAGGATGCTCAGATCATACTCCCATACTGATTGACTGAAACCACTAAAATCAAAGTGAAAAGACCATTCAGGCTACTCTCAACAGTTATGCACCAACCAGCCTACAAGGAAGCAGTCAACAGAATATGTAATCGACAGATTGAAGGCTATCCAATGTACTCTATATGGTGCAAATTGAAGAAAATTGAACAAGCTACCAGAACCATACATCAGGAACACTCATCTGTTGACACTAAACTGCAACAATTGAGGGGAAAGTTGAAGGAAATACAAGGCAAGCTGAATGAAGACTACTTCAACACTAAGGTAATTGAGGAAGAAAAAACAGCCTTACAGAATGTTGAAAAATAGGAAGCAATCCAAGAGCAAATAATGAGACAAAAGTCAAGAGCCACCTGGATCTAACTGGGGGATCACAATACAAAATACTTCCATGCCTATATGAAATCCAGACAAGAAAGAAACAGGGTGAGCAGTATCTTCAATGACAAACAAACAAAGATCATAGAACCACAACAGATCCAAACAGAATTCACCCAATTTTTCCAACAACTTCTGGGCACAGCAGCTGATCAACTTCTAGGCATAGATATAAGTGTGGCAAGAGATGGACCCTGTCTATCCTTACAGCAACAGCAGCATCTACTCAGTCCAGTCACAGAGACAGAAATCAATCAAGTTGTAGCACAACTACCAAATGATAAGGCCCCTGGCATAGATGGTTATCCAGCAGAATTTTTCAAAGAATACTGGCCAACTGTGGGGAAGGAAGTCACACAAGCAGTACAACTGTTCTTACAAACTGGTAAAATGCTAAAGGAGATTAACTGTACAACAATCACCCTGATTCCAAAAGTGAAAAATCCAACATATGTCAAAGAGTTCAGACCAATAGCCTGCTGCTCAACTATGTACAAAATCATATCCAAATTACTTACAAACAGACTCAAAATGGTTGTGGACTACTTGGTAGGGCAATCACAGTCTGCCTTCATTGAAGGTAGGAACATACTAGACAATGTAATCATGGCCCATGAATTGGTGAAAGCTTACACTCAAAAATCAGTTTCTCTCAGATGCCTCATCAAAGTAGACATCAGGAAAGCATATGATTCTGTTGAGTGGGAATTCTTGAAGGCATTAATGCTGGAATTTGGCATACCTCACAAGCTGGTAACTCTTATTATGGAATGCATAACAACAGCAAGTTACTCTATCCTAATCAATGGAGGATTGACCACAAAATTTGCAACAAGAAAAGGACTAAGACAGGGAGACCCCATGTCCCCCTATCTGTTTGTCCTTATTTTGGAATACCTCAATAGATCTCTCAAGAAGCTTCATAGGAATCCAGACCTCAACTTCCATCCTAAATGCTCAAAATTACAGCTCACTCACATTTGTTTTGCAGATGACCTATTACTGTGTTGTAGAGCTGACACCATCTCAGTGAAGCTGTTGCTGACAGAATTTGAACAATTCTCACAGATGTCTGGCCTCCAAGAAAACCTGGACAAGAGTTCACTGTATATAGCAGGAGTTACAAGAGAAGTAAAAGAGAGAATGCTGGCAGAATTCAAACTGACTGAAGGACAACTCCCATTCAAATATCTGGGAGTACCCCTCTCAACCAGGAAACTCACCATCACACAATGCATGCCGCTCGTTGACAGAATGGTTGATAGAATTAGATGCTGGTCATCCAAAGTCCTATCCTATGCAGGCAGACTCCAACTCATCAAAAGTGTGCTATTTGAAATGCAAACATACTGGGCCCAGGTATTTCTCATTCCCAAAAAAGTCATCACACTGGTGGATGCAATCTGCAGAAACTACCTATGGACTGGAAGCCATGAAACAAGCCACATGAATCCGATAGCATGAGAAACAGTATGCAGACCACAGGCAGCTGGAGGATTAAACGTTATATGTTATGAAAGATGGAATAAAGCAGCTTTGTCTAAACTGCTATGGGCTTTAATGATGAAACAAGACAGACTGTGGATTAAATGGATCCACTGCCATTACATTAAGAAGAAGGATATCCACACCATGGAAATACCAAAACAAGCAAGCTGGTTAGTCAGGAAGCTATTTGGAGCAAGAGAATGGTGGACAACTCACAATACATCACTGCAAACTTGCACGCAGAATGGCACCTATAGCATTAGGAAGGCTTACATACAATATACTCCGCAATACCCCAAGGTTATATGGAAAAAACTACTAAGGATACCTGGAATGCTGCCCCAACAAAAATTCATACTATGGATGGCACTGCATAGAAGACTGGCCACAGTTGACAGGCTAGCAAAATGGGGTATACACACTGACCAATCATGCGTACTGTGTTAAAGAGACATTGTCGAGACATATGACCATCTATATTTTGAATGTTCTTACTCCCAGCAACTATGGCAAGGAATCCTACATTGGCTGAACTTTACCAGAACAATAGAAAGATGGGAAGTAGAAGTGCAATGGGTTACTAGCAGGGTAAACAATAGGCACCCAAGTAAAATGGGAGTGGCGTTCGCAGCAGTAATATACAATGTTTGGATGGAAAGGAACGCCCGAAGGTTTCAATAGTCGAAAGACGAAGCATCAAAGAGAGCAAGGCAGATTGTACTTCAAGTACACATCACAGGACAAAAGAAACCAAAATGGATAACCACATTACAGTATTTGAATAGCTACCCCCAATGTACCCCTTGAAAATCCTTGTACATTAGGAATTAGTGCTTTCAACTAATGTCTTTTCATTAAAATAGAAGATAACATAAGAACTGTTCGATAGTCCAAAAGAATAGCTGATGTAAAATGACAACATTGGTGAAATTTATACAAAATACTTTTTTCCAAAAAAATATGCTAAGTGCTAAAGTAGTTGTTGCATGTTGGGCACACATCGCTCCTTTTACAGATTTGCTTAGGTATTACAACATGTCAGATTATGATTTTGTTTTGCTAAATATAGGTTGGCAGTTTTTTAAGCAACAAAAATAACCTAACTGTCACTCCATTCCTTCTATATTATCGTTCAAAAAAAAAATGAATCAATTTCTTTTTAAGAATAACTTTTTAAAAATAATGTAACTTTAAACATTTCATTTTCTCCTTAATAAAATGATTTATAACCACAAAAATATCTGTAAATTATTTTATAATAAAAAATTTCAAAAATTCTTTATTCTTTTTTAAATACTGTGCTAAATCAAATATATTAGTTCTTTTTTAAAACAGAGAGAATATTACTATTTTCTTCAACTTTCATTCTTCTCCACTAATTCCATCATCATTTGATGCGCTATGGAATCAACCATATGTTTAATACCTTACTATTTGCACTTTGTAAATGAACCCAATTATTAGTAGGATTGGAAGAAAACGAGCTAATTTAAACTATTCACTACAGAATGCTTTCTTACCGTGTTTATATAGCGGTTTTTGGTAATTATTAACCTCTTATTAATCACCAAGTAATTACAAGCCATAGCTAACCTAACACAGATTGCTAACCCTCTTATTTAAAGAATAATATACTAATATAGCAGTGTTAAATATACACATAGTTTAAGATGTTAAATTGGTTAAGATCTAAATAATTAGATGGAGGAACCCTGATAGGAAATGCTCCTCTCTTAAACGAGCCTAATTAGGTACGAACGAGTATTTATACGTCGGTGTTTAGTATGCCTGTGAGTCTTGTATTGTAATTATTATGACTCCATTATTGTTTATTGCGCTTCATATGTCAATATCATTATTGTTCCCTTGCCAAAATGTTTAATTTGATGTTATTGTTCCGTTGCCGGAATATTGTTAAAATATTATTGTTCCCTTGCCGGGATGTTATTATTTTGCTCTTGTTCCCTTGCCACTTGCCAGAATTCTTAGTGATTGTTGTTGATTGGTAACTGGGATCGGGTGGCACGCCGCCACAGAAATGTATAAAATGGGAGGGGGTTGTAAGCCTGCAAGAAGATGTGAAATGAAAGTGAATTCTGCCTTTATTTTTCCTTATCCTTGTTAATAATTGGATTTTTGTTTCTTTATAATCCTCCTGATATTCTGTTGTTACTTGTTCTTCCCCGAAGCATGTTTTCCCCCTCCCATCTTTAACTGTAATTATCTGCTTTTATTTTTTTGCTATATGCGATTTAACTGCATATATTTATTTGGTAGTCTGGTCCTAGTCCCGTCATTACTTCGTTGATATTAGGCTAGGCACTTACCAGAACATGGGGTCGGTTGTGCTGATACTACACTCTACGCTGTGTGCAAATATTGATACCGCAACGCTTGGACCGCAATAAAGGTTCTGTCTTCAGTCCAAACAGGTGATCCGATATGGTCCTACAGATGTCCGCGGGCCTTGGCATCACCTCCTATCTTTCCTTTATTCCTATTTTATTTCCTTAATTCGGAAACAGTGTATCGTTTATTTTCAGACTTTGTATGTAGCATTCTTAGATCGTTTGTGGTATTATGACAGCAGTTCTGGATAGTTGAGCCTCAAGCAGTTATTTTAGATACATGTTCAAACATTCTATTTCTTTTCTTTCGCTTATTTTAAAATTTTCCATTGTTTTCAGTAATTTGTAAAATATTCAACTTGCTTAGTTCATATTAGTAGGCATTATTGTAATCTCAAAGGTGAATAAATTCGGATAGTAACACGCATTAAAAAACATCAGAAGTGAAATAAAAATTCAAATATTACCCTTAACCCTATACTCAATCTTATACTAGCATTACCATATGAGATCAGCTTTGAATTGAATAAGATAAACATTATTTTTGTTAATAGAAGTAGGAATTAACAACTAAAAATAGAGTAAGAAAAGTTTGATCAGGACTCTATCATATTTAACTGGATTTCTCTTTCTACTCTTTTTCTCTTAATATAAATTCTTTTCTTTTCTTTTTATATCCGTGTTTCCATGTTATAAAAAGCTATCTAACCTACCGCAACCAACTTCATTCCTTTTTTAAAAAATAAAAAAATTTATTCTACTTTATTGTTCTTCAATTCCACCATTCTGTGATGCATGTGTTGTGGAATCAATCTTTTATAATAACATTATTTGCACTTCTAAAAGTAAATCAATTATTGATCATAGGAGAAACAACCGGTGAACTGAATATAATTACTTGTTAAAATATTAAACAGTTAAGCAAGTATTACCTTTATCCATGTTCCTTACACGTATATCACTGCTAATAAATAGAAATTAGTGATGGCCAAATTTTAATTTATAACTAAACAATAAAATTTATCGATAATCCATCGCGTAATCCTGCTTAGAGATAGATAGCTACCAGCAATTTAATGTCAGATTAGCGTTGAAATTCGTTGCAACCTTCAATTTTTGAGTACTCTCAATTTTTCTTGACACGAGGTTTCAGTCCCACCAAAATAAGTAATTTTTTAAAAGTTCTCATATATATTAAAAATATAGTTTTTAGTATTAATTAACAATGAAATTGATCATATTAACCTTTACTATCTCACATAAACACTTTTAACACATATTCCAACTCTATTTACTCCAAGGACAATGTAGGAAAACATAATTAATTCATTCTTAAAATAAGAAAAGATCACTTATTTTGAACCACAAGAAAAAAAAACTAAAAAATCACTTATTTTGGACCGGAAAGAATATCTATATAAAAAATTACACTCCAGAAAAAAACTAAAAAATTATAACGTTTTGAATGGACTAAATTAATAAGTCAAATCGTTTTAAATTAAGCATTAATTCCATATGAGAGTTAGTCTTAAAATGGAAAAAGATGACATTTTTCTCGATAAACATTCAAATTAAAAACTTAAAAGGGGATAAGGGTAAGTTTTAATCAGGATTCTATATATGATGGTTAACCTAGGAATTAGGATTCTCTTTTTCCTCTTTTTTTGTTCTTTTTCCCTTAAAAGAACCGTCCTTTTTCTTTTATGTCCCTATTTCAAAATTACAAAATATTCTTTTTTAAACACAAAGTTAATATCTTTATATGATTGCCTAATTCGTAGCGCCTACTCTTCCTTATGCTAAAAGCTTTGTCAAAAAGGATCAGCAAATAAGTGTACCAATTTTGTGCATTAAGGCAAGAACTAGGCGTGGGTAGAGAGAGATAATAACGTCTGAATTTTAATCTTTTCAAATTATAATATTAAAGTAATGAAATTGTATATATATTTAAATAAATTTATTTAGATAAATATAAAATTTGAACCAAAATTATTAAATTTAGCTAATCTTATATTTGACATGCTAGCTCCGCTACTGTGCGCGAGAAGTCTTTTCTTTTCTCTTTGCGTTGTCCGTCAATTGAATTGTTTGTATCAAGACAATTTCGGAATGTTGATTGGCTTTATATTCGATAATGTAAAAAAATATTTTCATAATCATTTCAGCTATAAAATAGTTACATATAAATTCATTATAATTAATATTGATCAGCAAGTTAATAGATGTTATAATTAACGGACCATGATAGGTTAAATTACTTTAATAGTATAAAAAGTCTTCAAGATATCACTAGTATATATAACTTAAATTCTTGAGGAAATGGTCAAAACACAATTATTAGCTCCATTTTTTGGTCATATATACTTGCAACAGGTACGGTATATCAGCAAGAAAACAAATTATTCCCAATTATTGTCATTTTGCTTTGGTTGCACATTATCATTATAGTTGTAATAAAAATTTCAGATTTAACAATATTAACGTTGAGTTGAGGGGCATTTTGTGGGGGAAGAATTACATTTGTTGTTACTTGGACCAACAATTCATTCAAAAATGACCTATATTTAAAGTCCTTATCCAGTATAACTCAAATTATACATAATTTAAAAATTATTTTTCACCGGCTAGCCCACCCATTATTTCTTCGTTCCCATTTTTTTGCGTTCCCCTTTTCTCTTCGTTTTTTTTTCTCCTTCCCATGTCAGCCTTTGCACCACAAAATTTCTATACTAGTATTATTCTCTTTCAATTATTTTTCGAATTACAATTGTTAACTGAGGATCTAAATAATAAAAGTAACCGTTACAAGTGGTTTGAGGATTCTATTTCAGAAATTAAATTTTTCGATTTGTTAATTGTTTGGAATGGGTGTTATCTCAATTGATTGGAATCATCAAGATAAGTTTGAAACTCAAATTTCAAGTGACTTGGAGTAGATTTAGGCTATATTTGAGTTAAATTTCAGAAATTGAGTTTTCTGATTTGTTAATTGTTTGGAATGGGTGTTGTCTCAATTGATTGGAATCATCAAGATGAGTTCAAAACTTAAATTTCAAATGATTTAGAGTAGATTTAGGCTATATTTGAGTTAAATTTCAGAGGATGCTTAATGAAGAAGAAGAAAAACACGTAAAGCTTCACTAATAAGATTTATTTGTATAATAATGTATAATATTGTATAAATAGTGTGCAAACACAACTTATACACTATTATATCCAAGGTTAATACATTATTTATAGGTATTTGGTGAATTTCTTGCATCTTCTTCTTCTTCTTCTTCGGCCACATCCATCTATCCTAAACAGTAACCCTTTTCTTGTTCGTTCTTCGAATGACGCTAGTGAAGACTAATTCCTTCCGGTTAATGAAGATACTACTCCAGTCTTTCTTCTTCTTCTTCTTCTTCTTCTTCTTCTTCTTCTTCTTCTTCTTCTTCTTAGACACCTATATACATAATGTATCAAAAATATATTCACTCTTTGATTATACATCTTTATACACTTTTATACAACTATATACATACTGTAGCTCTTTGTATAAAAGTGTATAACATTGTATAAAAGTGTATAAGCATCGCAGACAAAATTTTTGTACGATTTTCACTTGCAATTCTTGTATAAAACTACTCCAAATCTCCAGAAAATAACTTCGAATTTTGTATACTACCTACTTAGACTATTTCTAATAAATTCAAACAATACCCACTCCAAATTTCTCACAAAATCATAATCGAAATTTAACAAAATTAGCATTAAAAGAGATGAGATTGTAGGTTTCTCGCGTCTGTTTTTGCGTCTTGCAGTTGTAATAGGTATGTATAAACTTGAAAATACACAATTTTTTTAAAAAAAAAATAGAGAAGTATTGTTTATGGAAGAAGACACGAATGAGTTTGATTGAATGAGGAGTTGATTTTTCTTTCCAGTTTTGTTTGCATATAATTTTTTCATTTATTAAATTAAATATTTGTGGGTGAAAAATGAGGAGAAAGCTACAATAGGGGTAGCTAGGAATAAATGAGGTCGTTATAGTTAGAGAAAATGAGAAAAAAAAGATGTTATTAATATTTGGCTACACACTTGCAAACTTGTAACTAAGCTAAAAATAATACAAGATCAATTTATAAAGTGCATTATTCTGTAATTTTGTTTTTTGTGAAAACTTTATAATGGTGTGTTATGCAATAAATAGTGACAATTCAAAAATGTTTTTTCTACTATTCTTTCTTTAGTGAAATGTCATCGTTAATTATTTTATGTAATTTTTACCCTCATCATATCTATGGTCTTATACTTTATTGTAAGGTCAACTTAAGTGCTCTCATAATTCTTACTTATTAAAATTTAATTAATTTCGGAGGGAAGTAGCCGACGTCAATTTAATAAACCAATATAAAATGTGTCACTATCTAAATAACTTGGATTTTAAGCTGTATATATAGAATGGACAAGGACAATAGATAAATAGCCAAAAGTTCAAAAAGTTGGCCTCCATTTGGGCATTGTTTTACTTGCTAATTACGTTTAAGTAAATTTAGTCAAATTGTTTTTAAATATTACTAAGTGGAGACTGTGTGTGAGTATTTTCTTCATTTAAAGGATAAAATAAGACGCTGTTATTTTTTTTCCTTTCCAATATATATACTTGAGTCCATGAGTTTAAAAAACAAGGAAATTAAAGAAGTTATGTTATACTGCTAAAAACCTATTCACTTAGAATGCAAATCCAAACTGCAGGCAGTCAATAAGTAACATCAATCCCTATATATATATATACACACACATACACATACATACATAACATGTCCTACTCATAATACATATGGAAGTAGGGTTACATAACTATTCTAACACTCCCCCTCAAGCTGGTGCATATAAATTATATATACCGAGCTTGCTATATATGTAGTAAATACAAAGACCAGTGATAGACTTGGTGAAAGTATCTGCAAGCTGATCATTCGACTTCACATACTTTATATCAATATAGCCCGAGAGTATCTTTCCTCTGACAAAGTGACAGTCAATCTCAACTTGTTTAGTTCTCTCATGGAATACTGGATTTGACGCAATATGAAGAGCAATTTGATTATCACACACAAGTCCCATCTAACTAATCTCACCAAATTTCAACTTCTTGAGCAACTGTTTGATCCAAATTAGCTCATATGTCGCCATAGCTATTGCTCGATATTCTGCTTCTGCACTAGACCGAGCAACCACATTTTGTTTCTTGCTCTTCCAAGATACCAAATTTCCTCCTACTAAGACATAATATCTAGAAGTAGAACGTCTATCAGAAGGTGATCCTGCCCAATCAGTATTTGAGTATCCAATGATCTGCTCATGGCCTCGATCCTCAAATAATAAATCTTTTCCTGGAGCTGATTTTATATACCAAAAATGCGAATAACTGCATCCCAATGGCTATTGCACAGAGAATCCATAAACTGATGCACAACACTCACAGGAAAAAAAATGTCAGGTCTTGTCACTGTAAGATAATTTAATTTACCAACCAACCGCCTATATCTTACGGAATCTCTAAGAGGCTCCCCTTGTCCTGGCAGAAGTTTAGAATTCGGATCCATCCGAGTGTCAACAGGTCTACAACTTGTCGTTCTTGTCTCCTCAAGAATATATAAGGCATACTTTCATTGTGAGATCACAATACCTGAGCTAGACTGAGCGAACTCAATACCTAGAAAATATTTTAGTTTGCCCAGATCCTTAGACTAAAAGTGTTGAAAGAGTTATGGCTTCAATTTAGTAATACCATCATGGTCATTGTCAGTAATAACAATGTTGTCAACATAGACCACCAGATAAATACATAGACTCGAAGCAGAATGCTTAGAATACAGAGTGATCGCCTTCACCTAATCATGCGAAATTAAATTCCAGGAAAACTGTGCTGAACTTACCAAACCAGGCTCGAGGAGACTTCATTAGACCATAAAGTGACCGGCACAAGTGACATACAAGGCCACGAGACTCCCAATGAGCAACAAACCCAGGTGGTTGCTCCATATAAACTTCATCCCCAAGGTCGCTGTGTAAAAAAGCATTTTTAATATCCATCTGATAGAGGGGCCAATGACGAACAACAACCATGGATAGAAAAAGGCGGACTGATGCTATCTTAGCCACGGTAGAGAAGGTATCATTATAATCGAGCCCAAATATCTGAGTATATCCCTTGATAATAAGACGACCACTAAGACGATCAACCTTACCATCTGAACCAACCTTGACTGCATACACGCAACCACAACCAACATTAGATTTACTTGAAGGAAGAGGGACTAGCTCATAAGTATCACTCGTATGTAAAGCGGACATCTTGTCATTTATAGCCTATCACTATCATGGATAAAACAATGCTTCACCTGTAGACTTATGGAGAGAAATAGAGGACAAAAAAAGATGGAAAAGCATAAGAAGGTGATAAAAAATGATGATTACTTAAACCGCCATAATGGGGATTAGGATTAAGGGTGATATGTATACCTTTCCAAAGTGCAATCAGTGTACTAGGAAGAGACAAGTCCGCAGTAGGAGCAGGATCAGGTGCGGGACGCGAATCAGCTGGGCCTGATGCTGGGTGCGGACGAAGATGATATGTCAAGAGTGGTGGTCCCGTGGAAGGGAGTCTAGGAGGAGCCACACTAGACTCTCCAACTGTTGGAATGTGTAAGACTTCTGTAGTGAAAAGTGAAGGAAGATCTATAGTAGACTCGGGTAAGACTTCTGTGGAGGAAGGTGAAGGAGGAGCTATAATAGACTCCTTAAGGGTCGGCATAGGTAAGACCTCAGATATATCAAGGTGGTCAGAATGGTTAGAAGAGGTATAGAAAGGTTTAGACTCAAAAATGTAACATCAGAGGACATAAAGTACTTATGAAAATCAGTCGATTAACAACGATATCCCTTCTGAACATGAGAATAATCAAGGAAGACACACTTTAGAGCACGGTGTGCTAACTTATCTTTCCTAGAGGCTAAGTTATGAACGAAACACGTGCTCCCAAAAACACTAGGGGGAATAGAGTATAAAGGTGACTGGGGAAACAAAACTGCATACAGTATCTGATTCTGGATGGGAGATGAAAGCATCCGATTAACTAAATAACAAGCTGTGAGTACTGCATCGCCCCAAAAATGTAACAGAACATGAGATTCAATGAGAAGTGTGCGAGCAGTCTCAATGATGTGCCTATTATTTCTCTCTACAACCCCATTTTGCTGAGGGGTATAAGGACAAGAGGTTTGATGAATAATTCCTTGAGAAGTCATAAACTGCTGAAATTGAGAGTCTAAATATTCTAATGCATTATCACTACGAAAAGTGCGAATAAAAACACCAAATTAATTTTTAATTTCAGCACAAAAATTCTGGAATACAGAAAACAACTCAGTACGATCTTTCATTAAGAAAATCCAAGTACATATTGAGTGATTATCAATGAAACTAACAAAATAACGAAATCTCAAAGTTGAACTGACTCTACTAGGACCCCAAATATCAGAATAAACTAAAGAAAAATCATACTCTGCATGACTCTTAATACTATGAGGAAAGGAGGCTCAGGTATATTTCTCGAGATGACATAACTCACACTCTAATGTAGATAAACTAGACAAACTAGGCACTATCTTCTAAAGCTTGGATGTCCAAACCGTTTGTGAATTAGGTCTGGAGGATCTGGAACTAGACATGCCTTGGAGGAATTTGAGTGAGCTAAGGTAGTAAAGGCCTTCTTATTCAAGTCCTGTTCCAATCGTTTGTCTCGTACTGTGGTCTTGCATAATAAAGATCACAAATAAAATATATCCTACAATGGAGGTCATGAGTCAAACGACTAACAGATATAAGATTAAAAAGAAAACTAGGGACATAAAGAATAGAATCTAGAGTGACAAAGGGTAGGGGATTTACTTGTCCAACACGTTTTGCTTTAGTTGGATACCCATTGGCTAAAGTAATAGTGGGAAGACACTGTGAATATGCAATATTTGACAAAAGTGATTTATTGTCAGAGATATGATCAGAAGCAGTTGAGTCCACAACTTATTGTCCAAGAGTTCTCTACTGGGAAACACAAGCAAAAGAATTACCAACAATAGAAGTATCGATCTGAGCAACAGAGGCTACTTGTGGAGGTTTCTACTTACTTGCTCGATATTGAAGGAACTCATTATACTCCCATTTAGATAAATAAAATTCCTGGTTACCTGTAGTCTCGGTCTAAGTAACATAAACATTTTTGGGTGCGCGACCATGTAAGGAATAGCACATGTGATGAGTGTGTCCAAGTTTATGACAATAAGAGCATTTGGGTCTAGATCTTCCAAAATGACCTCCTCCTCGTCTACTCTCCATAGTATGAGATGCCCTATTGACTACTATCTGGGATGCGAGAACAGATGAATCAAATGTCTGTGATGAGCTCACTGGGTGACCTGGTGCTGTAGCAAGGCAAAGTAATCGAGAGAATAATTCATCAACTGTGCGGACAGTCGGACTAGCCAAAATATGGTCACGTACTGAATCAAGGTCATTAGGGAGTCCAAATAGTGTAATAACTAGAAAGATCTAATATTGTTGTTCTTGTTGCTTTTCAATACTAGTAGCAACTGGCATCAACATCTCAAATTCTTCCATGGCTGCCTATACTTGTCCCAAGTAAGTAGACATATCCAATTCATGTTTCTTCAAGCTTGTCATTCGCGATATTACATCATAGAAACGAGATATGTAATTAGTATATAAAGTACAAGCATTTTACCAAACTAAATAACATGTGTGGAATGAACGGAACAAGGGCATCAATTTGGAGTTAATAGATAGCCACACGATACTATATAATCGAGCATCGGCCTTCTCCCACAGTGTTTTAGCCTTTTCATAACCTTTGAAAGCATTTTTTGTTAAATGATCTTGAGCTCCATGACCTTTACACCACAACCCAACAGACGAAGCCCAAGCTACGTAGTTTGAACTTTTCATTAAAGATTCTGAGGTAATCATAATACCAGAACTTTCAGAACCCGTGTTTTTAGACCCAAATACATCCATTCCCAAAGACATTATTGGATTAAAAATATATCTAGAAAGTAAACACCAAATAAAACAAAAAATCAATTGTGGTTCCCGCAAAACTACTGGACAAAATACTATAACTGCCAAAAAACTACTATCATTGCCGGAAAAATTATAAAGTGCTCAAAATCAAAAAATAAAAATATGGACAGACGCGGAATGGCATAGCGATCAGACTGTTCTAAAGGAGTTTTCTGAAAAAATTGACAAAAGGGGCTCTACACGTCGGCACATGGAGTAGATCTTGTCGGAGAAGACTATTTTGGGCGGCGCGTGAGGCGGCGTATGACGGAGGTATTTGCTGGGGTTCAGTCGTCGGAGGTTTGGGGACCTTGTAATGGTGTTGGTTTTTGCAAAGCACTGATGGAATTGGTTTTGACAAAAAATAGCCCCAAAAGGTCACCGAATTGAAGCACAACGACTAGGGGTGTGCATTCGAATCGGTTTATCGATAAATCGAATTGATTATTTGTCATTGATTTATAGATTTATCAATTTCGATTTTGATTTTGAAATTTTCCTTATCGATGTATCTATTTTGATTTCAATTTTGCTATCTTCGGTTATTGGTTTATCGATAAACCAATAAGAAACACTATTTTTTTAAAAAAAATTTAATTTTTAATTATTTCTTTTAACCCTTATTCTACAATACCCTTTCCTTTACCCTAATTCCCTAATCCTGTTATTTCCTCAACCACATTTAAGGAATAATCATATTTAAAGCTTAAGGGACTGAAGTTCAAATTAATAAAAAATAGAATTAGCCATGATGATGTATTTTCTTATACCGTTAGAGTGTTAGTGGCATATATTTGATCCATTACTTTAGTTTCATTGTATGTGATTGTTGACACAATTTTTATGCTATAAATGATGCTCGTCTTATTTTATTTTCTTTTTGTCCATATTAGTTAGGCGTGTTTGTAGCGATATACTTTTTATGGAATTTCATAAATTTTCTTATTGGTTTTAGTCGATAACCGAATCGATAAGACCCAAAAATCGATAAATCGATATCGAAAAAATCAAAACCTTATTGAAACGATAATGATAAGCATATGTACAAATCGATAATCGATAAATAATTATCGATAAGGATCAAAATCGAATCGATAAATTGAATTCATACCCCTAACGGCGACGAATGTGTTTTTTTTCTCAGACGTTTTCTCACTGTCGCTCTGATACCATGTGAGAAAGCACATGAGAAAATATTATTGATATTATTCTCATATGTTCAACATGATACAATGAATTCTATATATACATAACAAGTCCTACTCCTAATACATATGGGATTAGGGTTACATAGCTATTCTAACATCGCCAATTACCATTAATTAAGACCAATAATACTAATGTCGGTATGTTAAACAACCCTGCTAACAATAATTACTATAATCCGAAAAATGAGCACATAGATTGTAACCAAACTAGTGGTAAAGTGAATACCACTATGGGTTTGCATGGCAAGAGTTAGCCAAAGAAGATAGGTGGAGTTAACATGTCGTTGGATACTAACTGCATGGTAAATCTCCAAAGATCACCAATTACTAATCAAGTGACTAAACAGTCGGCAAATGACCTTTTCTCACCCAATAAAAAAATCCCTAATAATACTAATCCAATTATAATCCCTCTCATTAATCATATTACGACAGAAGATCTCCCAAAAACATATTGCATGCATGTTAATACTCTCTCCTACGAGGAACACTTGGCAAAAAGTGATCTTCATATTTCTGACGTGATCTCTTCAAGGGATCTTGTTAAAAACCATACGCAAGACCCTTCTCATTCCATGCACATAGACCACATAATTGCTAACTCCTCAATTACTCCACCGGACTCCATAGCTACTAGCCATACCAAGTTATATTAAACTCCCACCATGCCTCAAATTCCACTCACATTGAGAAGGAGATACAAATTAATTCAAATCCAACACCTTCATCGTTCATATCCAATGGACAACTTACCTTTACTACCACCCAACTCCCCCCTCAACCAGTGATTTACACTCTACCACCAAATCTACCCAACCATCAACTACAATCCTAGATAGAACTAGGGCTCATGGGGTATGCATTCTCTTTCGACCTCCGGATCAACGGGCAGGACAGTCCTAATTATTTAGAACACCAACTATCTTGCTCTGTGGATATCAAATATCCTTCAACCACTGGCTCCTTCTCTGAACCAAAATCTAACCACTAACATGCAAGAGATGTGGAACATACCAATAAATTCCAACAATGTGATGTCCTAGAATATCCCACTCAATCTAACCTTCTTTGCTCTAGAGGAACCGTCCATAATAAACCGTATATTCACCCTCATGGGCGGTTTAACCACCTCATGTTCAACATATCCCTCCTTAGAATCCACAAGTCCATCCTAGAATCCCCCACCACCCATGCATATTGAAGCCCAACAGATGGACATGCAAAACCAAGAGGAGGAGGAAGAAACACCCCCTCATCTTGGAGAACCCAGGGTGGCATTATCAAACCTAAGCGAAGTAAAATACTAATATTTAAGAAATGGCTCAATAAGAAGTGCATCATCAACTGTCCACTCACAATGCTCAAGTGCTCGATGAATATACGATCCCCACATGATCCCATAATAAGGAAGAATATAGTGATACTGGTGTCCTCCCACAGGGGAAACAATGTACTAGCAGCGAGGGATAATAATCAAACACCGTCCCAGCTGTCCATGATGAACTAGCTAATTAATTCATAATCTGGAATGTCCGGGGTGTAAACAATGCAAACTTTCGTCGAAACTTTAGGGAACTTATGGATACTCACAGGCCTAACATGGTTTCTTTATTGGAAACAAGAATGACTAATCACCTCTAAATACTAGAAGATTTCAACTTCACAGAGATGATAAAGGTTCCAGCAGAAGGGCAAGCTGGAGGGCTGGTGATCATATGGAATCATGCTAGAATCATTGTCAACAATTTCACTAGGCCTAACCAAGAAATCCGTGCCAAGATCGAGATAAAACCAAATCACAAAAACTGGATATTTAGTTCCACCTATGCTAACACTGATAAACATAATTGAGATTTCTTATAGCAAAATATAAAAAATATCTACAACTCTTATAAAGGTGCTTGGCTTATGGGTGGGAATTTTAATAATGTGATTATAGCCCAAGAAAAATTAGGTGGCAAGGCACTGAACCAAAAGCGTGCTAAAAGCATTTTAGAAAGCCTAAATTACTTTAAGCTTTTTGTCTAGGATATAAGGGGTGTAAATTTACTTGGTCGAACCATAGAAGAAAAGGTAAATGTCTGATAATGAAATGATTAGATAGGGTCTATGCTAACATGGAATGGATAGATCGATATCCTGAAGCCTCCATAATTCACTTACCAAAAACTCACTCCGATCGTAACCCCGTTCCCATTTCTCTCAAAAAAGAAAAATATGACATATATTGACAAACCCTTCCGTTTAGAAATAATGTGGTGCTCACACCCTAAGTTCATTTCATTAGTGAAAAAGTATTGGGTCACAAATGACCTTATAACGGCCACCATCTACAAGATTATTACTAGAATAATTACCAGTATAATGAAGCCTTTTCTGTAAAATATAATTGGCCTGCGTCATGCCAACTTCATCAAAGGTACAAGGGCTTGTAACAATGCTGTAATAATTCAAGAAGTTATGAACTACATGAAAAACTGAAAGAGCAAGAATGAAAATATGGTAGTTAAAATAGCCATAGAGAAAGCGTTTGAAAAATTGAAATGGTACTTAATACATAGGATGTTAACTTTCTTTAACTTCCCTTCTAAAATGATCAATCTAATAATGTCATGCATTACCTCCTCTAGTTATACAATTCTGGTCAACGGCTCAAAGTTTGAATCCTTCATTCCATCGAGAGAGATTAGACAAGGTGACCCAATGTCCCCTATATATCAACCTATGTATGGAGATGTTATCAATAATTATCAAGCACCATGTGGACATTAGAAAATGGGATACTATAAACATCTCACCTAGAATTCCTCTCCTATCACACTTATTCTTTACAGACGATCTAACTCTAACGGGCAAAGCTAATACGAAGACCTCCCACTCTGTGATGAGCTGCCTTGATAACTTCTATCAACTATCTAGACAAACCATTAATAAATCAAAATCTAAATTAATAATCTCTACCCAACTTTAAAAAAAAAACAACCTAGCATCCATTTGGAATATAAAGCCTAGTGAAGCCTTTAGCACATACCTTGGCTTCCTGATTTTAAACACATGTCCCAAACCAAAGATTACCGATTTGTCGTTGACAAAATGAGAAAAAAAGTAAGTAGATGAAAAGCAAAGTGGCTTAATATAATCCCAAATTACATCATGCAATCATCTATGTTGCTTGAGAAAACTCTTAGGGAAATTGACAAAATTTAACAGAATTTTTTATAGAACTCATCCTCTGACAAGCAGAAAGTTCATATGATTAATTAGAATACCATTAAGGGACAAGTCATAAGAGGTCTGGGAATAAGCAAAGCGAAAAGTAAAAATCTAGCTCTCCTCACAAGCTTTGTGTGGAGAATGATAAACAATCCTAACTCCCTATGGACAAAGGTGATCTCAAGTAAATATGCAAATACTAGGAGAAAACCTTCAAATGCTCACACATGGAAAAACATCCTTAGAGGATAATTCTATTGCAACATAGGCACAAGATGGGATACTAACAACAAAACTTCTCTAAATGTTTGGAATTCCAACTGGATTCTTAATGTAAGTAACCTTAGAAGGCGATCGCAGCCCCCTAACAGAAAACAAGGATAAACTTATAGTAAATCAAATTAGGAAAGAGAGTCAATGGAACTTGACAAAAATTTCATTCGACCTCCCAGCTCAAATAATTGATAATATTAAGGCTATCATATCTCCTAATGAAAACTTTTCTAATTTTAACAACATATGGAGCATGTCCTCAAAAGGCCTATTCTCGACCTCTTCGTGCAATCAAATCATTAATAGAGAGGAAACAACTGATATTGATTTCAACTAGATTTGAAAATTATGATGCCCAAACAAAATCAAAATTTTAATTTGGAAGTGCTACCATAATAAACTCCCTATGCGATCCTACTTGGCAAAAATAGGGATCAATATCGACCCTATATGTCCAGTTTCAAAACAAAAGGAGGAAACGATTTGTCACATATTCTGGGATTGTAATGCAATTAAAAACTTATGGTACACTTATGGCCTCCACTTTAATACTGAGGCTCAAAACATCCATTGACTTGATTACATTAGACAAAATAATAGCTAGTTTAACCATTACTATCTTACTTTGAGTGAAGTCTTCCCCTTTGCTATATGGAACATTTAGAAAAACAGGAATAATAATAATCACAACAATATCTCTCATAACCTACAATGACCCACAATAATCAACCTATCTCTTGAGTATAAGCTCATGATTGAAAAATTCATAACAAACTCCCCGCACAAATCTATAAAGGTAGGATGACACAAACTACCACAAGGATGGCTAAAAGTAAACATAGACGGTGCCTGCAACATTGATAAAAGCCAAGGTGGACTTGGTAGAGTGGTAAGAAACCATGCAGGTCACTGGATAATGACATTCACCATGAAAGCGTCCACGCTCTCAGTTGCTCAAGTGGAACTTCAAGCTCTATAGGAAGGCCTCCAACTGGTTATCACACATAGCCTGTTTCCAGTAGAAATAGAAATGAATGCATCAGAAACAATGAACACGATTGAACATGACCACCCTACTTACGCGAGTTTAATTTATGCATGCAGGTTGTTACTTCTTCAAGCGAGGCAGAAGGGGCATGTAACCCTCAAGCATAGCTTTAAGGAAGGAAACGCAGTGGCACATGTTTTGGCTAGAGAAACGCTCAAGCAGTCCAACATAAAAAAGCTTTGTCTGTTGACAACCTCATCTGAACCGGCGATAACACAATATCAAAGGGACATGGGGAGCTTTTGTTATGTAAAAATTACTTCTACTACGATATTTACTAAGCTGACTGCTTTACGGAATATAGATGCCTTAAAAGGCTGTAGTTCAAATGTTAGTGGCAACTGCAACAATATGAGTTGTAATATGTCAAAACTTGACAACAACAACAACAACAATCTAGTAAAATTTCACAAATAGAGTTTTGGGAGAATAGTACATACGCAGACCTTAGACCTTACTCCTACCCGAAGGAATAGGGAGGGCAAAACTTGACACTTAGTTGTTATTAATATATTTCCTACCGTTCAAAAAATAAAAATTATGTTGCTTCCTTTCATCTGTTTTACCATTATTAGATCTACTTTCACGTTTTCCTTTTTTTACTCCAAAATGACTATTAATTTATCTGGTAAAACATACTTTTTGTTATGAAATAGAAGATTCTTACACTTCTATTTAAGGTGAATGTCTTTAATGTATCTAATTAGAGAGATTTTAGAGTTCTATTAGTGGTAGCTAAATCTTCCTCTCCCCTATAAATAGAGGTGCCCCCTACCATTGTAAATCATCCCTTGAGACCTCTCTCAACTCAATAAGAAGAACTCTCTCTACTCTTCTCTCTATTGCTATTGTTCTTGTTCTATTGTTCTTGTCTTTTGCTTTAGTTTATAACACGTTATCAGCACGAGTCTCTAACCAATTGAAATTTTCGATTGTCTTAACTTTTGTTTGTGTAGGGTTTTGCTTCAAAGAAAAAATGAAGAAAGAATGAGAAAAAAAAAAAAAAAAGGGAACGAGAAACAGAAAGAAAAAAAAAAGAACCAAAGGAAGAAAGAAAAATTTCTCTGGAAAGCAAAAAGAACCAAAGAAAAGGAAGAAAAAACGTTGAAAAAAGGAAAGAAAGAAAGAAAGGAAAGGAAGAAAATATTGAAAATATACTTGGTATACCTTAAAGGTAAGTAATTTACTTTTCCCTTTCAAATTCTTGGAATTCTATAAATTTTATATACAAAGTTTGATTATAACTCTAATGAAGTTTGTGAGAAATTATAACTACACGAAGTGGTAAAATCTCTATGTCCTGCCATGATTAAATTCATGTATGATTGTGGACGTGATAAAGAATTCCGTCCAATTGAATTTGCTCCATTCCCTTTAGAGAATGTGGTAGCAGCTTGTGTAAAGCACATGATTTTGATCCATTCCCTGAAGTGAATGTGATAATTGTAATAGAGCCCGTAAGTATGAACACGCTCTTGATATAATTGTGTCATATGAAAAGAAAGTTCGTTGCCCTCGAAATTTCGGACAAGAACTATATGACATGGGTGTTGGATGATGAAATCCACTTAGATGCTATGGGTCTTGGAGACGCCATTAAAGACAGAAATAATGCATCCACCCAAAACTATACGAAGGCCTTGATTTACTTGCGCCATCACCTTGATGAAAGTTTGAAGATTGAACATCTCAACATCAAGGATTCACCCATCTTGTGGAAAGGCTTAAAGAAGAGAGATGACAAACCTGAAGTTGGGCACTCTGCCACAAGCACGATACGATAAGAATCCAAAAGCAAATAGTTTATAAACTATATATTATCGTTGCGGTGAAAACGGGCACTGGTCTAAGTCTTGCCGTATACCATAAAATTTGGTTGACCTTTATTAAGCATCTCGAAAGAGTAAACGCCCTGAAACGAATTTTGTCTCTGACGACAACTTTGACTTCACCCACCTGGATGTGGCAGACTTCTTTAAGCAACCCGATGGGAAGATAGACCACCTAATCGATGATGGATCGGTGATGAAAGAAGATGGAGCTGTTTGATTTATTTGTATTAGTTAATGAATAAACTAATAGTCATTAGTATTAGCTCGTATTAGCTAGTTCATGATATGATATTTGTATTAGTTCTTCAATATGCTCAAATATCAATAAAACTTTTATTTTCCAGTGGGGGTAATCGACTAGCCTGAAAAACTAGTCGATTATCAACTATTTTCGCATTAAATTTGAAAAACAATTGATCAACAATCGATTGTCGTTGACTAACAATCGATTGTCTTGAAACAGTGAGGTCTGGAATTTTTCAAAAATCACCCACAATCGATTGTCTATATCTAACAATCGATTGTCGTTAGGCAGTGTAATCTGGAATTTTTCAAAAATCATCCACAATCGATTGTCTATGTATAACAATCGATTGTCTATGTTCCAACAATCGATTGTGTGGGTTTATTAATCGATTGTCTTATGAAAAACGCTGAAATTTTCAAACTGCAAAGTAATTGATTATGGACAACATATCTGATTTTGTTTGTCAATTGTTAGTAGCAGATTTTGAAAATATTATGTGACACAAAAGGAATTGAACTTGCTTATTCTTATGTTCCTGTATTTCTTTTGTATGTCATACCATGGAAAGTAAATTGATCGAAGGCTCCGGAAGAGCCAATGTAACTCTGCCCAAGGGCACGACGTTAATCATAGAGAATGCTATGTTCTCCTCCAAATCTATGAGAAACTTGTTGAGTTTTAAAGATGTACGCCGGAATGGCTACAATATTGAGACAATGGATGAAGATAATCTTGAATATCTCGTCCTCACTTTAAAGAATGTCTCCGGCCAAAAGAGGGTTATTGAGAAATTCCCGTCTTTATCTTGTGGCCTGTATTGGACAAGAATTAGTGCAATTGAGGCACATTCAACAGTAAATCTAAAGAATACTGAGTCCAATACATTTGTACTTTGGCATGATCGACTAGGTCACCCAGGATCAACCATGATGAGACGGATTATAGAAAGCTCATATAGGCATCCGTTAAAGAATTTCAAAATTCTTTCAAGTAATGAATATCCTTGCACTTCGTGTTATCAAGGCAAGCTGATTACCAGACCATCCCCAACAAAGGTTGGGACTGAGTCACCCCAGTTTCTGGAACGTATACAAGGGGACATTTGTGGACCTATTCACCCACCTAGTGGGTAGTTTAGGTATTTCATGGTCTTGATAGACGCATCCTGTAGATGGTCTAATATGTGCTTGTTGCCATCACGCAACCTTGCGTTTGCAAAGTTAATGGATAATAGATGAGAATAATCTTGAATTCTTCATGAAAACGAGGCTGCCCATTTCGGTTTGGGTTCACGCCATTTTGCATACAGCAATGCTAGTTCGTCTCTGACTGACGAATTGTCACAAATATTCCCTATTGTAATTGGTTTTGGGTCATGAACCCAATATATCCCATTTAAGAAGCTTTGGATGCGCAGTATAGGTGCCTGTAGCACCGCCATCCCGCACCAAAATGGGTTTGCAAAGAAGGTTAGGAATATATGTTGAGTATGAATCGTCCTCCATTATTCGCTACCTCGAAACATTGACAGGAGATTTGTTCACTGCACTATTTGCAGACTGTCAATTTGATGAGACACTTTTCCCAAAATTAGGGGGAGAAGTCGGTGAAACCAAATGGGAAATTTTGTGGAAAAATGTATCATTATCTCATCTTGATCCACATACCTCTATTTGAAAGAAAGAAGTACAAAAGATTATCCATTTGCAAAGAATAGCAAATCAAATGCCTGACGCATTTACGGACTTGAAGAGGATAACGAAATCACACATTCACGCGGGAAAAAGTTCCAATCCGTATTGAAGTCCCTATTGGACAAATATCTAGTGTCATATCCAATGAGTCAAATGCACGCCAGAAGCGTGGCAGACCATTAGGTTCCAAAGATCGAAATCCTAGAAAGAGGAAAAAGAACGATCTAAATGACACTATAAAAGAATCACATGAGGACGCTCATGATTTGATTAATTCCGAGATTCACGAAGAATCTATTGAGCCTGAGACTCTTGAAAATACGGAATGCAAGAATGTGAGGATCTCGAACCTCAGTCTGTGGTAGTACAAAATTAATTGAGAGCTCTCGAAGAGCCAATTATTACTATGTTGGAGAAACACAATTGAGTATTGTGCTGTAGTAAGTCTCAAAGAAACTTATCCAGTTTCCAAAAGTACACGCGAAGGCGATTGATGATATTGAGACTATAAATAAAGGAAGGCTTTGATTCTCCTATTACTACAACTTGTAGCGGGGTAATTTGTATATGAAAAGCTACCCGCTTTGTTCTCCAGTTTGTACTACACAAACGAAAGAATGCCACAATAAAGTGGATATCTATTGGTATAAAACCCATGTCATAATAAACCCGAAGTTTATTGATAAGTGCACATGTCATGGTGTAAATTTGAAGTTTACCAATATTGATAATTTATTCAGTTGACATTCGTGTTAGCCATCTCATTTGAAGTATGATGTGCAAATTCACATAGGTGAATATCAAAGAACTAGAAGTTCTTGTTCTCAGTAATGAATTGACCAACTAAAGAGTTCGGGTTGAAGCCCCTAAATTCTGGAAATATCAAAGGTGAATATGGGCCCATTCACCTGCCATGTAAACCACATATGATGCATCTATGATATGGTTACATGCGCCATTGTTATTAACCCGCAGCCTGGCAGTGCTTGCGAGGTAAATCGCTCAGTAATCTAACTTCGAGCATAGTTTCCAGATTCTCTACTCAAGACAGTTCATCTTGATAAGTTGGTTTATATCAAAGTTGGTTTAGCAAGATAATTATTGAGTGCTTCCACTTAATAGCTAAACTGTTCCTTATGAGAACGAAGTTATATATATCAGTTTGATATAAGTTGTATACGAGAGTATATTCTCCCCTCACAAGTGGTTCAAGGTCAGGAACCAAATAATTTCATCTTATTACTAAGGTGCTGTGTATATTGACATAATGCACAAAGATGATTTCCCAAAGTTGAGGAAACATGTTAGCTTTACTAACATGAGGGGGAGACATGATAAACATTTGAGAAAGTGTTACATGGGATGAATTTTCATTTGTATATGTATATCCCCGAATATCATGATATGAACCTGTAGTTCATAAAAAGGAAATGCAATTGCAACATATTGCAAAGCATGCTATACGCATTTGCTGACTCAAAGAAAGCAACTAAATGGAAGAGATACAATTCAAGAAGAATTGATTCCATATGAAAGACATGTAGTTTTGAACCTATAGTTCAAATGCTTGAAAGATAAAAGTCAAAGGTATGTATAGTCAGTTTTCGATATCTTATTTGTTCAGTATCACTAATGAAAGCTTGATATGCAGATAAAGTTTATTATGTGACTTACATGACTTAACTTGAAAGATTTAAGTTGCTTGAAGCATATGCAATTCGTGGTCCTGAAGTACCACATCCTAAGTGCAATTTGTGTACATATGTATCTTGCTATAACTATAAGCATGATGGCATTGAGAATGCATCTATGGAGATATTGAAGAGCTATTCCACGACAATATATGAAGATGTTCATATCTATCAAGAATGATGATTTCAAGGTACGGAATATTTATTCAAGTCAATATGGTTGATTTGTCAAATCTCTACCAAAGATCGTTTTGAAGATGATGCACAAGATTGGAATGCAAATGCTCAAGGATATAAATCGATGTACTCATTAGGGGGAGTCAATGCGCGTTGCACTCTTTTTCCCTTACAAGGTTTTTTCCCACTGGGTTTTCCTTGCAAGGTTTTTAACGAGGCAACCAATAGGCGCATATTCAAACATGTGTACTCTTTTTCCTTACTTTAATTTTTCCCATTGGGTTTTGGTTTTAAGGTTTTATGAGGCACATCATTGAATAGACATTCAAGGGGGAGTGTTATGAAATAGAAGATTCTTACACTTCTATTTAAGGTGAATGTCTTTAATGTATCTAATTAGAGAGATTTTAGAGTTCTATTAGTGGTAGCTAAATCTTCCTCTCCCCTATAAATAGAGGTGCCCCCTACCATTGTAAATCATCCCTTGAGACCTCTCTCAACTCAATAAGAAGAACTCTCTCTACTCTTCTCTCTATTGCTATTGTTCTTGTTCTATTGTTCTTGTCTTTTGCTTTAGTTTATAACACTTTTTGCCAATTGTTAGTTCATTAATTATCTAATAAATCAAAACAACTTCATACAACATAAAAGAGTTCATTACTCAAATGGTCACTCAACTATCTCAAATCTATATCTTCTATATATTATTAAAAGGAGAGGAAAAACCCTTTCCTTAAGCCAAGTGGCAACCTAAAAAAATACTACATGGCATAATTAGTTATTTAGTTTATAATTAGTTATTGGTTATTATTTTTGAGTTTATATATATATATATATATGTGTGTGTGTGTGTGTGTGTGTGTGTGTGTGTGTGTGTGTGTGTGTGTATACTAATTGGTTACTTTATTTGGATTAATAAATATAGATATTTTGTAATTAAATATAAAAAATGAAAAATAAATATATAAAAAAATAACTACCCATTCAAATTGGGTGCGAGTAGTTTCAAGTTAGATTTTTTAAATTATTTTAAAATAAAAGGCAAAAAAATAGCTATCAAAAATGAAAAGAGAGACGAACTACGTATTCAAATCGAGAAGTAGTTTCAAGTTGGAGTGTTAAAATAATTTTAAAATAAAAAATAAAATTAAAACAAATTATGAAATACCAATTCAAATTTGGGATTTCAAATTGGACTTTTAAAAATTATTTTAAAATAAAAAAGAAAATAAAGAAATTTAAAACTTTCAGAGAAAAGTATTAAATAAAGTAATATGCTAATAAATATTTCTATTAAAAGTGTAATAATATTAAATATTAGATGATATAATAAAGAAAAATACATAATAAAAAATTTATTCAATCCCTGTATAAGTCGCCACAGTTTAATAGAGATTTTATTTATTAAATTTTAGATAATATTATTAAGAATAACAAAATAAAATTTAAAGCAAAAAAATATTACATCTGTAATAAATTATATATCTTCTCATATATTACAAAAAGAAAGCTAATACTAAACAATGACTAATATAATAAAGAAATATATAGAACTAATATTATCAAAGAAAACTAATAAAACTTTCTATTAGCAATGTAATAATATTAAATATTATATGATATAATAAAGAAAAATATATAACAAAAAAGTTATTCAATACGCTCCGTGTATAGGTCCCATTAGTTTAACAGAGATTTTGTTTATTAAAATTTAGATAATATTATTAAGAACAATAGAACAAAATTTAAAATAAAAAAAATATTTCAATAGTAATAAATTATAATTATTCTCATATATGACCCAAAAAAGCGAATATTAAATATTGGTTCGTATAATTAAAAATATGTAGAACAAAAAAGTTATTCACTAACTATATAAGTATCTTTGATTTAATAGAGATTTTATTATTGGATATATCGTACTAACAAGTAAGATGATAATTGAATTTTATTAAAGCAATACAATCTAACAGGATCAAACAAGCCCGATCATAATTTAATTTAATTAATATTTTTAATACAGATCACGCATCTTGCGGTACTGCTACTAGTTATCTCCTAAAGTCACTTTACTTTCGTTTGTAACAACAAAGTCATTGAACTATGCCTATTGCACTTAGAATGTCACTCAACTAGATTTTTTGAATTTTGAATTGCCAAATACCTATTTTACCTAAATTATAAATATTTATCTTTTCATTTTTAAAAAAATTTTTAATGTTATGATTTTTCCTTTTTAATTTATATTATGGACTTACCTATAAAGTAAATAAATATTATTTATAAAATTACAAAATAGAAAGTATTTAAGCGTATATAATGACGGAATAACAAAATAATGAGCATAGTAAAAAATTAATTAGAATAATTTTTAGTAATAATAATTTTAATATTAACAATAAAAATTTAAATTTATTTACACAATTCAGAATGAAAGAAAATAAAAGTTATAAAATATATATTTCATGCACTTAATATAAAATAATTATTTAAATAAATGTGTTTTGATAATATACATTATATATTCTTTAAAATTATGCTCAACAATATTATTATATTTCTATCAACTTTTCGAAGACACAAAGTTATATTATCGAAATCAGGAGGACTATCTGTATAGGATAAAATATGCTATGCTAAGTCATGCATGCAATATATATATATAATATAATTAGCATAATTTTCAAGAAGATATAAAGTATAATATAAAATACTTTTATGTAAATAATTATTTTTCTATTACGTGCATGGAATATGCATTTTACAACCTTTATTTTCTTTCATTCTAAATTATGTAAATAAATTTATGAATTTTTGCTGTTAATACTAAACAATTTATTACAAAAAAATTATTCTAATTAATTATTTTACTATGCTCATTGTTTTGTTATTCCTGTATTATAGATGCTTAAATACTTTTTGTTTTATAATTTATAAATAATATTTATTTATTCAATAGGTAAGGCCATAACATAATTTAAAAATGAAAAATCATAATATTAATTTTTTTTAAAAAAATAAAGAAGATAAATATTTATAATTTAGAGGGTAAAATAGGTATTTTGCAATTTAAAATTTGAAAAATCTAGTTGGGTGACCTTCTGAGTGCAATATACATAGTTCAATAACTTTTTCGTTACAAACGAAAAAGTAACTTTATGAGATAATTTGAGATAGTAGAATGACTATTTGAATAATTGACTCAGCATAAAAGTAATAATCTGTATATCGATAAACAGACCCCAAAAATAAATCAATACCTCAAAACTTCTCAAAAAAGAGTCCACCTCATTTATTTATTTGCTTAACGTTAAAAAGTTTCACTTTGGTAAAAAAATATTCTCTATTAAAAGTAATTTCATTCTCAAAGTTCGAACTTGAGTCCTCTCGTTAAATATGATAAAAGCTTATCCAATCAACTATTTACATCAAAACATACCAATTTATTATGATTTAATAATAAATTAAGATGAGAATATGCATTAGTTAATCATACTAATTTTTCATGATTTAATAATAAATTAAGATGAGAATATGCACTAGTTAACTAGTACGTATAATTTAGTAATAGTCAGGCTTGTGAAATAATTCGAAAAAGAAAAGAATAATAGAGAAATTAAAGTGAAATAAAAGCGGCCCCCACCTCGCTAGGCCGGTAACCACCCCAAAGAAAAGAAAAAAAGAGAGGGAAAAAAAAGAAAAACATATTAAGCACAATTATTCCTCTGTAATTATGAGATTGTGTGAGTTATCAATGTGCGAGCCTCAGTAATTGATCTGTAAACACAAACAGAAACACACACACACACTAATATAGGAGTTTTTGAATACCCCATTAATAGAGAACTCACGCTTGGATAGGACTCTCTGTCATTCCATTAACCAAAAAGCTGCCCCACCCCCTTTCTTTTTCATTCTCTCTCTCCTTTATATTTCAATGGCCAATCCCAACTCTGCATAACTTTCTGCAACTGTCATAACAAATACATATATATAACAAATTTTGAGAGACACCCTCTACATTACATTTCCACACCCCATTATCAAGAACTCATCTTTATTAGGTATAAACAACAAAAACCCTAATCTTTATGCTCTCATGGTTGTTGTTTCTATGTAAAGATCAAATTTTTTTGGTTAAAAAATGTGAGTTTTTTATTCTCTGACATTTTGGATGTGGATCTGATCTGGGGTTTTCATCTTTTTGACTCTCATGCTAGAAATGCTGTGAATTTTGAATCTTGATCTTAATTGGTATTTTCATGTTCATTCTGTTTATGTGCAAAGTTTGGTGTTTTTTTTTTTTTTTTTTTGCAGGTGATCTGAGGATTTGGATTGCTTGTTTATAAGGGAATAATAAAAAGAGTTGCTTCAGAATTGGCATTGTTTGGAATTGTGTAAAGTTCTAATCTTGATTATTGGTAGTTGATGTGTCATAATCTTTTAGGAGGGGCTTTCCACTGATCTGCATTTGCTTGTTTTATTTGGTTATTGTGGAAACTTGTGGGATTGAAATTCTGCCAAATTATGATGTTGATTAGTTTGGCATGATTGGGGGAATTTCTTTATGTTGAGTTTAGGTAGTGGTTTAAACAGATGCCAGTTGAAATTGTTTGGATTTTGGGTGATATATATGGGAGATGGTCTCTGATGATATGTTACAGTTTTCATAGTTTTTGGAGGTTCAGGCTGAAACAATAGCTACCATCTACTACTGGTCTTCTCAACTCGATTTTCGAAAGGAATTCTTGAAACTTGGCCATGAGAAGCCCTTTGCTCAATAAGCTATCATTAATTTTTGGTCCTAGACCGCCACTCAACTGGATACTCTTGTGTTTGGTCAGTGTCTTTGTGCTAATAGCATTGTTAGGATCATCTTCTTCTAGTACATTTGACTCGGTGACTTCATCCGCGAAGCCTGATATCTATACTAATTATAGAAAGCTAAAGGAACAAGCAAGAAATGATTATTTAGAGTTAAAGAGCATTTCTCTGGGAGCTAATCGGATAAAGGATGTTGGTCTTTGTGGAAAGGAGAGAGAGAATTATGTGCCTTGCTATAATGTATCTGCAAACCTGTTAACCGAGCTTAAATATGGGGAGGAATTTGATCGTCATTGTGAGTTATCGCGGGAACACCAAGATTGTTTGGTTCGTCCTCCTAAGGATTACAAGATTCCGCTGACTTGGCCAGCAGGTAGGGATGTCATATGGAGTGGAAATGTGAAGCTAACCAAAGATCAGTTCCTTTCTTCTGGAAGCATGACAAAAAGGTATAATTGATTCAATTCAGATGATCTTCAAATAGTGCATTTATAATCATGTGTTTTAAGTTTTTACCTCTTTTGGGTTGGTTTATTTTTGGTAATAGATTCTTAAAGACAAATTTGCCTTCTTTAAAGTTGGTCATTTGATTTTTTTTCCTTTTCAGGCTAATGTTACTGGAAGAGAATCAAATTGCTTTCCATTCAGAGGATGGAATGATTGTTGATGGTGTCAAAGATTACTCTCACCTTATCGCAGAGATGATTGGTCTGGGAAGTGATACAGAGTTTCTTCAAGCCGGTGTAAGTTCAACTTTTGTTCTTCTTTGACTAAGCACATCCTTATTTGTTACTTGTTTGTATCTTCACGGGTTTCTTTAAAATCAATGCTTTGTCTGCGAATGATGTTATGCTGAATAGATTTCACTCTTGGATATATTTTCCTTCTCTTATGAAATAACAGGTGAGCACCATGCTGGATATTGGTTGCGGATTTGGTAGCTTTGGCGCCCACCTACTCTCGCTGAACTTGATGGCTCTTTGTGTGGCAGCATATGAGCCATCTGGTAGCCAAGTTCAGTTAGTACTCGAGAGAGGACTTCCAGCAGTCATTGGCAATTTTATTTCTAAACAGCTTCCATTTCCATCATTGTCCTATGACATGGTTCACTGTGCTCAATGTGGAATCATTTGGGACAGCAAAGGTATAGCTGCAGTTGTGAAATTGAGAAAGTATGGTTTTCCATGTCATTTATGTGTTATTTAACTAATTATATTTGTATTTTTCATGTAATAACTATGATCTTTACTTCATTTTAATTTCTATTTAATGATGTCGGTTGGTGAATTCACTGCTAATGTTACACATAAACTGTTCCATGTGTTTCATAATTGGGCTCCGCCGTTGTTTACCATGGTTTCCAAATAGAATAATATTGCTTGATATTGCCTATGTAATGAGATTTTTGTTAGTGTCCTACTTCCATTTTCTTTTTAAATTCAAAATTGGCTCTGTCTCACCTCAGCTGAAGCTGCTGGCAGCTGCCCTGAAGCTAAGACCACCATGTGTGTGGTTTTATTGACCTTTACTGCTGTGCTGGAGCTAAATACATATTTCTCATTTAGAAACCAGCACCAGTTTCTTATTTATGGATATGTTCCAGTCTATAGTTGATTTTGTTCCTTCACTTCTCCTGTAGAGAAATGAAAAGCATATTCTTTTGATCTTTCAACTATCATGATGAAACACTATCAGATCCTTCTAAACATTCAAATATCCATACGAGTCCTGTTAACATGTGAAAATAAATTTAATAGCATGAATCTGATGATGATTTGACAAAACAGATGGGCTGTTTCTTATTGAAATTGACCGTTTACTCAAGCCCGGAGGTTACTTTGTTTTAACCTCACCCACAACCCGGCAACAGGATAGTTCTACCGGTGGAAAGAAGGGAAGCACGTCTAGTCCGTTGGAAGAATTCACTAAGAAGCTCTGTTGGTCTCTTTTGGCACAACAAGAAGAGACCTTTATTTGGCAGAAGACAGTTGACTCTCAGTGTTATACATCCAGGTAAGGCTAGAGAGAAAACTAATAAATGTGTTCATTTACTCCCTATGTTCGGTTTCTCGTTTTTCTGAAAAGCTGCTTCTGACTTTAGTTAATTCAATTTTAGAAAAACTTAATCTTCAAGAACAAAAGAACAAGAAGGGAAGTACTGTAGACTGCAGAGTTTCAACTCTGGAAATACAACACCTATTAAAGAAGACATTATTTTTTCTGTTTGGATAAGATACAGAAGGCTATGTTTTGTTAAAATCGTTTTTCCTCCGCCGCCCTCTACATACGCCCATTAAGACTTTCGTAATGGTGTAAATATAAGAGCTTTTGTTCTGATAAAATACTTTTGTTTCTGTTATGTTCATGGATAGGTTTGAATCTGTTTCCATTTGTGCACTTATTTATAAATTATTATGTGCCCCTATACCTATGCCAAAGGGAAAAGGCCCTTTATGCTCAGGTGTTAACGTTTGTGTGTTCCGTTCCCTTTTATGTTACAGTTGTACCTTTATGCAATGAGAATTTGCATTTAAATGTAGCAGGCAGGGTGATATACCAGTTTGTAAAGGAAATGATATGCAATTGTATTACCAACCACTCGCACGTTGTATATCCGGGACAACCAGTCACCGGTGGGTTCCACTTCATAGCAAATCTGATCCTCTAAACTCCACTGAGCTTGAAATTCATGGTAAGTGTTCTCTTTTCGCAAAAGATAAAATCAAATTGGTTGTTGCAACATTTTCCGTTTTATCTTCATTCTCCAATTTCTGATCATTTTGCCCCTTTATTTTTAGCAATCAATTTCTTACCAATCTTTTGCTTTGTGATAGGGCTCCATCCTGATGATTTTTTTGAGGATTCAGACTTCTGGAAATTAGCTTTGAGAAATTATTGGTCTTTGCTGTCACCCTTAATTTTCTCTGACCATCCGAAAAGGCCAGGTGATGATGATCCATTGCCTCCATATAATATGGTACGGAATGTCATGGACATGAATGCTCATTATGGCGGTCTTAGTGCTGCATTGATGGAGGCAAGCAAAGTGGTTTGGGTGATGAATGTTGTGCCTCTTGGGGCGCGTAATACGCTTCCACTCATTCTTGATCGAGGTTTTGCCGGTGTTCTGCATAACTGGTGAGATATGGTTATAAATGTAAAAAGGACTTGAAATATACATGTGCTTGGATGTGGTGAATATGTTAAAATTAGAGAGTATGGACGCGCATGTTCTTATTTTCTTTAATTTGCTTGATAGTTAAATTTTATTATATATTTCCTGTCTCATATTAGTATAGCGGAAGCAATTATAATTTTATGAAGAATTGCAGCTTCTTTTATGAAGAAAAGGTATGTCTTTATATGGTTCATGAGGAGGAAATTAATAGTAATAGATAAAGGCAGCACCATTAGAGGAGAAGAATAATAATAACATTAGAAAGGCAGCACCATTAGAGGCTTGACCTGTATTCTCACCCCGATATATTCTTGAAAGCAAGTTGAGCTGCTTTTATTGCTCTATGCTTGAATATTCTGGTGATTGATTCGAATGTTGTAAAATTTAACCAGGTGCGAACCTTTTCCAACATATCCCCGAACATATGATTTGCTTCATGCGAATGGGCTCCTTTCCCATATTGTTTCACAAAAATGCAGCATGTTTCAACTACTTTTGGAGATGGATCGTATTTTAAGGCCTGAGGTACTCTTCTCTTGGAAGTTTTTTGCTTTACTCTTTCTTCGAAGGGTAGCTTGTTTTTTCTCAATTAGATACTCTTATTTTCCTAGTCTTGATGACATGGCACCTTCAATTGAACATCATGCCCGCATGTCCTTTGCGGTTTGCACTGAGTTGTAAGACTATACTTATTGCAGGGATGGATTATTCTTTCTGATACATTGGGTCCAATAGAGAAAGCACGGACGTTAGCTGCCCAAATCCGCTGGGAAGCTAGGGTGATCGACCTCCAGAACGGAAGTGACCAGCGACTACTTGTATGCCAAAAACCATTCGTGAGGAAGTGATATTCTGCAAATGAAAATTTTCACCAATCCAATGATTGTCCAGTCCTTTTTAACACTGGTAATTCTCTTAAAACTTCAGATGAAAAGAGTAACAACTATGTCATAGTGATGGGTAAAAGCGAGTTTCTTTCTCATCTGTATTTTCTTTCCGAGCTTTTTCTTCTTTTTTTTTTCTTTTCTTTCACCTTTCATATGATTTATTGTGAAGTGGACAATATTTTGATTTTACCAGGCCACAAGCTGTGCGATGAGGTTTGAATGTTGATCGTCTTGTTGATGGATAATGTGGTGCTCAAAATGATGAAACTATGATTTTTGGAAGCTGAAGAACAGAGAGCGTTTTGCTTCCAAAGTTATTACAGCACAGAAAGAATATTTTTGCCCTTTTTACACTATTTATGTAGCAATTCTTTCATCTCATTGCTTCTTCTTTTTTCAATTTTTGAATTTTTTCCGAATATTGTAGTTGAGTCGTGTTTTACTGAAGAATACCCTTTACTCAGAGCAAGAGTTCTAGTCAGATATTGGAATCAATCATAAGGATAACATTTCCAAATTCTTCACTAATTGGCATTCCTTCATATGTCCTGTGGAATTTCTTTATGGACCTGGTTTAATACATTCAGTTTTTTTGGGCAACTAAGCAATATATTAATCTCCAGGTGAACTAGTACAAAGCCATGATCAAGCTATGGTACAAAACAGTATAGCACACATATGATGAACGGTATTCTACAACTACAACTACCAGTATAGTCCCATAAAATGGGGTCTGGAACGAACAGTATTCTATCATACATATTTATGTCTTTGGACCTTTATTTACTTTTTAATTCAATTCGACGTGAAAAACAATGCCTATAAGCTCCATAATGGCCTCTTAATTTACATATATCTGTTTTAGCAATCGCTAAGAATGATAGCATGACTTTTCTGGTAAAAAATTTACTCAGAATGTATCTATAAAAAAACCTTACTTTTGAGAGAACAAATAAAAGAAACATGGAAAAAGGGTGGAGGAAGAAGGAAAATAAGACGTGGAAATGAAAAAGTTTGGATGCTGCCGAGTTATTTTTGCAAAACCTTTAAAAATTTGGACAAACTTTAAAAACGGTCTCTCAAAAAGGATACCCAGTCAAATTGTAAAAATAGCACGGACTAGTCAGTTTTTGGATTGGTTATTCAAAAATAGTCAATATTTACAAAGTCACTGAAAATAACCACTGCTTTGTTGCAACACGGAATATGCTGGAGATCGATGTACTTGTGTATGAACTTCCATCATATTATATTGGACCAATATATTATTACTAGAACTCCAGTATATTATATTAGAGTATTTTTTTGGATTTTGAACAATGTTTTCGTTCGGATTTATCTTTACATGAAAGTAACTAAATTTCGATTACTTTTGCAACTGTGACTATTTTTGAATGATCACTTATAAATCTGGCTATTTTTGAATTTCTCCCCGTCAAATTTGCTCAATTTCACTCCAGCAGCCTTAACTCTTCTCTTCCTTCCTTCTGCCCTGAGGAAATGACTCCAGGTAGTCACTTTTAAGTATGCTAGTTAAATATATTAATAATTAATGCTTTAAAAGATTAGTCAATTCGCTTAAACTTGATGTCCTGAAGTTCAGGGCATCGTGTCCTAAAGTTCGAAATTTGTGTTTAGAAATTCAAATCTTATGTTTTATATTTTAAATTGGCAGTTCAAAAATTCAGGATATTTGATCTTGAAGTTTAAATGAATTGGATAATCTTTAAATATATTATAAATTGTGGATATAATTTA
Source organism: Nicotiana benthamiana (assembly GCA_034376525.1). Classification (NCBI taxonomy): domain Eukaryota; kingdom Viridiplantae; phylum Streptophyta; class Magnoliopsida; order Solanales; family Solanaceae; genus Nicotiana; species Nicotiana benthamiana. The sequence goes on along the minus strand of CM067330.1, from coordinate 57,040,620 downwards.
AATAGCAAACTTAAAAGTAGTCGATGATGCACTTCGCACGTCACTTAAAGAGAAATATTGAAAAATACCTCAAGAATTTAAAATATTCACCTATTCCTACGCAAACTAAAATATATACCAGCACTATCCATTTAACATTGTGAAAATTAGCTAGCTTGGCCATCGTTCGCACCGGCTATTAAAGTTTAACTATATATTAATAGCAAAATAGCTACTAGTCCGATTAAATTGATATTTTTTTTTAGATTTCCAGAAAAACCTACAGCTATTATAGCTTCTGCTACCATCTCTACCTTTCGGGTGAGCACTTTGTGCATACTGAGTAAACTCCCACTGTGTAATAACTTTCAAATCACACGAAATCAAACTCAGAAAGCGTTGAGGGAGGTCGAACCCGTGTCTCCCGTGTGGAAAACTCTCTCCAAACCCACTGAGCCATCCTTTCGGGACTAAATTGATATTTTTGTTCCTAATTAACTAAATTAAAGAACAATCCAGCATCGTGCTGGAATTCAATGATTGTACAAGTGCAACCTCCAGATAATGCGCTGGAGTTCAAACCCCATTAACAAGTCATGATGTTCGAACCTTATTCAACATCCAGTAAAGATTTATGGGATTCAAAAATATACTACAGGTGAAACTTTAGTAATGTATAATAGATTTTGAGGCCTTTAGAAGCAAAACTCTGCTGGAGTTCAAATTGATTTAGTGAAAACTTAATGACGATTTTGGGAAAATGATAATGAAAGCCCGTTTGAATTAGCTGATTTAAAATAACTAATAAGCATTATATGTTGAAAAGTATTTTTAAGTGCGGAAACTGACTTAACAAAATAAACAATTACGTGCTTGGATACAAGTGCTAAAATTGGTAATAAGCTGCTGCATTTGATAAAAAATGTTGATGAACACTTTTTCAGTTAAAACGACTTAAATAACCTTAGAATTGTTTGTACTTATAAGAGCATAGTTTTTTCAAAATTTTAAGATTCCAGATCGATTTAAATAAAAATATTCTATTTGTCTTTTTATTTTAAATACAATTATAATTAGATAAGATAATTTTAAGATAAATATAATTTACTTCATAATAAGCATATAATGATAAGTTATAATATTTAATAAATTGATAAAAGAATCTCAGTAAAAAAATAAACCTAAATCAGATAAAATATTTGAAGAGAAACAAATACTGTCATCATCATCACAACACTTAGAAAGCAATACACCAAAAATTTGGTTTGTCCTTATTTATTACATACAGTTCAAAGATTCATACTGTCACGACCCATTTCCGTAATAGGTCATGAAGGAGCCCGACACCATTGCTAGGCAAGCCAACGCGGAAACATTTCAAAAAATCTTATGTTACTTTTATCAAGAAAGAAGAAAAAAAAAAATAGCTACTCAAATTTTCGAATTAAAACCTGATGCGATCAATAATGTAAATGACATGATTATACAACACATAATATAATTCTACCAATGTGTGTGCCAAGACATGGAGTCACAAGTATGGACATCTAGTAGAATATATAAAAGAATATCTCTATCCTACTGTCTGACGTAGAAAAGACAGCAAAAGTAAAGAAAGACTTCATCCGGCTGCTGAATAGTATAGGAAGGAAGCAACTCATTATGAAAGTCTCAGTCACTAGTGTGAGCATTTGATTTTTGCCCTAATTGGATTATTCCTATAAATTCAAACAAAATCATTTCTTTTATATATTTGCAATTTTATGAATTTTCGTGACGTTTCTGCTAATTGTTTGCATTTTTCAAGTATTTTAATTAAACACACATTCATAAAAAATATATTGCATGTGCATTTAGGAGTTGATTTCGCATTTTTAGAATTATTTAGTAATTTTATATATATATATATATATATATATATATATATATATATATATATATATATATATATATATATATATAGCTTATTTGCACTTTCAAGTTTAAGTTTGATTTTCTTATAGTAACTTTCTTTTAGTCTTGTTTTAATTGTTAGTGATAATAATTATCGTAGGATTAATTAGGATTTCTATAGGTTAATTAGGGATTTATAACTCAATTTAGTTTTTTTTTATAATTTTGGAAAAACAAAAGAAAATGAAAAAAAGAGGAGAGAAAATTTGAAATTCAATTAAACCAAAGAATACCCAATTGGGCCACTTTTAAAATAAAATGCAACCGAAAAACCCCCACAAATCCGGTCCTGCCCACACTCTAAATATGGTCCACCCCCTCAATAGCCAAAACGGCATAATTTAAGCGAATCAATCCCAGCCGTTGAGGTTTGATGATCGGACGGCTGGGAAGCATGGATTAACTAATATATAAATGTCCAAACGACACCCTAACGCCGCCTCCTTCCTCCCTCGCCACCAGCCGAAAATCGCCTCCGCCAGTGGCGATCATCCAAACACTCCAAAAATATCACCACATGCTCTCCTCGTCATCCTCTTTCCAGATATGTCACTACCAACTCTCAAATCGTATCCAGTCTCCTCGAATCTTCAATTGAAAAGCCAGATGCTCCGTCGTGTACGGCGGCACCGACGCCAAACGGGGTCAAATTAACACCAAACGACCCTGACTCTCCCTCATCCCAAATCCGTGTCCCATTCCTTTCAAACAGCCCTAGAACTGGTCGAATATTATTTCAAAGCTGTGACTAAGTCCTTAGAGCCTATGCATGAGGATTCTTCAGTTTGATTTTGGCTTCTGATAACGCTAATTGATTGTTCTACTGAGAACAAATAATTGGTGTTATTAGAGGACATGATTAAAGATTCGAAGACTTCCCCGGTAAGTTAAAACCATCATGTTCAACTCCTGATTTAATTGGCTTTATTTTCCTTTTCTTTCTTTTATTTCTTCTTCTAATTTCTTATAAGACACTAGATTTTGGAAATATGCATTATTCTGATTTTTTGCCTTAAATTGCATGATTTTATTCAATTGTGTTAAGTTTGTCAAGTTCTCGTCAATTTGTTTATTTTATTTCTTCCTTCTGTTTCTGATAATTTGTGACCATTGATCTTCCCATCATTATAGTTGTATGATGTGATATCAGTTTTATTTTATTCTCCAATATCAAAATGGGCCCGATTAATTCAGGGTTCTGTGGGTTTAAAACTATTGGGACCATTTGTTTGAGCTCTGAAACAGGTGGGTTGTGAAAGCCTATTGTAAAAGCGGTAAAAACAGGACACTTCATGGGTAGTTTAAGGCAAAGAATCTTAGTGTAACTGATTTGGAAGTTTCAAGTGAGGGATTCTCTATGAATTTCAAACTTTTAACAGCATAACTTGGGTAGCAAGTCAGTAAATGAGGGATTTCTAGGCTAAAAGAAAAATTCACAAAGGGCTTAAGTGAAATAGTCTAATTCCTAAGTGTTGCCCTATACATTTACCTATAAAAGACACCTTTTCTGGGTTTGAAAGGGGGTCTGGGAAAATATTGAAAATCAGAAAGAATATTCAAAGGGACTGAAGAGTTGAAAAATACAACAACAAAAAAATAATATAGAAAAGCTTAAAAAATTGACTAAGAGTTTCAGAAAATTTTATCACTTCCTTAAAGAGTTTCTTTGTGCTTTCTTAGATTGTTTGAAAAGCTTGAAGTGAAAGCTAGTTTATGATTTAATTTGAGAATTTTAGTGATAAAAACCCAGAAGAAACTTAAATGGCCAAAAGGGATTGAGAGTATACCGTTCCATTAGGATTCCACTTGAGTTTTGATCTTTTGAAAAGTGCAGTGTCATTTATAGTGAAAATGGTTTAAATTTGCTCCAATAAAATCTGGTTCGAACTTAGTTCCGATTACTGTTTGTAAAGAGTGAGTTCTGGGCTATGCCACACCCTTTATTGGTTGAAATAAGCTATTGGTGCTGATGTGTTGCTGTCTTGCTGTTGCTCTATTCACTTGCTGAAGCTCACCTCTTATTTATTTCCTCTTATTTCTCAGGTATGTGTTAATCCCTGATTGCACATGAAAGGAAATTTGGAAGTCTTGTAATCAAGTTTAAGGATGAATGATAATTGATGCTTGTTCCTAGCGACTGATTATTAATTTTTCTCTCTAGTTTCTTCAGGCATGCTGTAGTTTACTTATCATGTGTAACCCTTTGCATAATCTATGTTGAAACTTATTTATTAGATTTTGAACTTGCAGTAATGAATGGACTGTTTTGAACTTTTTAATACAAGTATGTTGTTTAAGTTTATTGGTGATGCCCTTAAAAATCAGAAGCCAGTAGACCATGCAATACTTTGCTTTAATTGGCGGGCACTTTGAAGTTATTATTTAGAATAGTGACCCTAAGGGTCAAAATAAGTCCTGATTTATTTGGTATATAAGTTTAAGCATGATTAGTTTGGATTCAGTGTTTAGGTTCATGTAGATTTTCTATGATGATTTTGTAGGATCTTGTTTGGTCCACAATGTGTCCAGAGCAATCGTGTATTCATGTTGGCTAGGCATGCTATTAATTAGAGGTTAATTCAAATGATTGAACAATGTTTTGTTTGTTTGTTGAGAACCTTATTGGGTCTATGCCAACGATCTCGACTGTGTATATCACTGGCGCGCCGGAGGCTCAATTTTGAATCCCATTCGACTGGGCCTGAGCAGCCTCAAAGGCATGGGCCATTGCTTGGGCCATAGGCCATAGGCCATAAGGAGGTCTGGAGCGCTCACAAACCCCAGCTTTGTTAGCATTTCAATAGTTAAAATTCCTAGCTAGCATAATGAAAGTCGGAATGGGTAAGACAAATAGCTCTTGGTCCTTGTAGGTTAATGTAAGAACCATTTGGTTAAAATAGGTTGAAGTGTGCCAATAACGCCAAGGACGAATAAATTTGAACAATCACATGGTATACTTAAAGAACCTTTAGAGATAGAGGCATACCACTTAGCGAATTTTCGTGGCCTCGCACACTTAAACATACGAAATTGCCTTAGGCGCGCTAGTTAAATAATTTATTTTCCTAATTACAAGTATGCATTTATGTGACTCAAATTCAAATCCCAACATGTTAAAATATGTCAAAAGCCACTGATACATTTATGTGACGTGGTTCGAGACATGTTTTGACGACGTTGCAATATTCCTTAAAAATTAAATAAAGGCGGTTATAGGTTAAAATATGCACATATGTACAAAATGTAATAAAATCACATAATAATGCCGAATATAAAAGTTGAGCGACCGTGCTAGAACCACGAAACTCGGGAGTGCCTTCTACCAGGTTAACAGAATTCCTTAACCGGATTTCTGGCTCGCAGACTCTGTACAAAGTCAAACCTTCCCCGGTTCGAGATTTAAACCGGTGACTTGAGACACCATAAATTATCCCAAGTGGTGATTATCAAATCTCTAAATAAATAAACCCCGTTTCGATTGTCCTTAAATTGAAAAAATTCCTTTTCTACGCCCTTCGCCGGGTTGTGGATATTAAAAAGGAGGTGTGACAGCTCTGGAGACTCTGCTGAGGATAGAACCCTGAATCTCTGTTCAGGGTTCAAGAATTCAAGCTTTAAATAATTGCTATATCTTGCTTTATCATTATATGATTTTATTGCATAATTGTGCCCAAATGTTGTTTTACCGCTTTAATATTATTTGGACTATAAGTAAATTGCCGCGAAACCCTTCGCTTATCATCTTTGGGGATGTGCTCACTAGTCGAGACTCCCTATTCTGTTAGTGTTATACCTTCAAATAAGAAAGAGACTCGGATAAGTAACAAAGTCGGATGGCCTTTTGGTTCTCGGTACGTAGCCCCCTCCTCGACTCGAGTTGTCCGCTCGGGTGTAAAGTCTAGACCCTATATCAAGGTTTTAAACCTAGAATAACTTAACCTCATGATGGAGCCCTAGTAGGAGCGCTTATTTGCATCATGCATTTGACTTAGGGGACTCAACACAGGGGTTGAGTCCATCTAGGACAGGTGCACCCAAAATAATGGACCATCCTGATGCATTTTGCGTGCTACTTGTGCATTTATTCCGGATTTTGCATGCCGATCGGCTTTTGAAATAGAGAGAAAAACAAGAGAAAGGAAAATCTGACAGTGTGGGGGGTGAGAAAGATATTTACCCGCATCACAAATCGATATTGAAATAATGCGAAAAGTTTGACAAAAAAAAAGGGGAAAGAAGCAACAGAAACCCAAAAAAAGAGGAGTGTGTTGTCAAGAAAAGGACTTTTTATCTATCAAAAGACAAAAACAAAAAATAAGGAGGAAAAATAGAAGTTGGTTTATAATTGCGACAAAATTGCCCGAACTACGCCAGTTTGATTCTCACGGGGTGTGAGATACGTAGGCAATCCCCATCGGGCCCAACTTCATTTTTACAAAAATAGCCAAAAAGAATTAGATTTTGTTTGTGATTAATAAATAAAGCAGTTTTTGTCAAAATTAGCCGAGTGTCTCTAAAAGGGTGCCAGAAGGCTGTTTTTGCATGAACAGTCGCCTTGGATTATTTTTCAAATTTCGGCTGGTAGAGGGCACAACCTTAAAATCTTTCGCCGGAAGTGCTGAAAGGCCGTATTTTGCAAGGCCGGGGTTTTTGAAATGAAAATTTGAAATTTCTTTTTTGTTTTGGTCCAATAAATCATGATTTTTTGTTTAATCACCTTAATAAATGTGAAGAATGAGCACAAATCAAAATTTGCCAATATCAGTCATGAACAAGATTCCTTTGGAGGTACACATATGGTGAAATGATCTAGGTGAATCGGGGCAAAACAGGGTCAATACGTACTTCGGAGGACTTACCGGGCTATTTAAAATTAATCCTAGAGGGGACATCATAAAAGTATTGGTTACATTCTGGGATCCGGCCCACAACATATTTTATTTCTCGGACTTTGAACTCACTACGACACTGGAAGAAATAACTGGATATATTAGGGTTCCCACAATTCCTATCAGGCATCAGTATTTGATTGCACCAAGGGCCATCGCTGTACACAAATTCTTGGATTCATTAAAGATCAGTAGGAAGGTCCATAATCCAGACCTATCAGCCGGCTTTTGTACTCCACAGTTTATATATAAGAGGTACCGAAATGATAGCAAGGGAAATCGACTCAAGTGGAAGGAACACCGGTGTTTCGCATTTATGGTATTCTTCTTAGGCCTTCAAGTGTTTCCATGGAAAGACGGAAATATTGACATACAGATAGCAGGAGTTGTTAGCACTTTAATCACTCAAGCCAAGAGCACCCTCGTGCCCATGATATTATCCGAAATATGTCGTGCTCTCACTGCTTGTAGAGCCAGAGGATCTTTCTTCGAAGGATGCAACCCGTTGTTACAAATATGGATGATTGAACATTTGTGCCATCGGCCTCAATTCATGATTTATGGGTTGTCAACAAAAGAACTGCATAGAGGAATTCTATAACAGGGTTAATGGGCTTAAATTACATAGGGTGCTACAGAATGGGTATCACGTCTCCATGCCATAAGTGCAAGCCAAATAGAGTGGACGTTCGAGTGGCTTCCCGTTGATAAAATCATATATATGCCAGCTCCGGGCCTCATTTCCTTCTGATAGGTCTCCGGAGTATCCAACCCTATGCTCTATACATAGTGCTAAGACAATTGGGGAGGTTCCAAATGATTCCTAGGGATGAGGACATTAGTCTCCATGTGGTCGAGATTGGTCCCCCAGGTCAGTTCCCTGAAGCAGCAGCCCGTCAAATTTGGAGCGAATGTCAATACTTGATGGAGGATACGCGACTTATCTAAAGGCGAGGTTGCACTAGGGTAACTTTCTTGGTATAAAAGGGAAATAGAGTTCGGAAGGCCGGCTAAGAGGCAACATCTCTAGGAATTTGCTGAGGCGTCACAAGTACAATGGAATTGGTTAGCCAAGGAAAATGCATACATGGCCATGATAGGGAAATTGGAAAAGCAAGTCAAAGACCTTCAATTCAAAAATGGTTTGCAAGCTGTGGCAGAAGAGGGTGAAAAGAACAGACTAGCCAAAGAAAACCAAGCTTTGCGAGCCCAAATTCAGAAAATGAAAATAGTCACGGAAAATCCCGCGAGGAGTGCGAAGGATGAAAATCTCATAGACAATTTGAGGTGAAAAGTAGCGGAATATGGCTTTGACTTGAATAAAGCAGAGGGTGAGCTATTCAGGGCCCGAAAACAATTGGCCAAAAATGCGGAGGAACGAGCATGCATGATTGAACAACTGAAAGAAAGGTATGACAACGAGGTTGTCGGGATGAAAAAGAAGGTCATCACGGTTGAAAACAAAATGGCCAAGCAAGCCAGAGACTTCAAGGCTGAGAACGAGCATTGCTACTCAACAATAGCACGATTGGAAATAGATTTGCAGCAATTCCAAGAATTGAATCGTGAAGCTGAACGAACTCTGGAGGTAAGGGCCCAACAAACTGGGCGATTGCTGCAAGAAAATGGTTCTACAAGAGAGAGGGTATGTATGATTGCTGATTACATCACCATAAAGTGTATCCAATGTGAAGGTATGCCAAGATCTATGTTCTTCGCCACCTCCATGACCTTTGTCTGTCAAGTAATGGAAGACCTCCACCACCTCCAAGGAAATTTAGCACGCAAGCCTGCAGTGAGACCGAATGATGTCCTGCATACCCCAGGAGCATTTGAAATTTAATGTTTCCATAATTGTCCAAATCTGTTGTTCCATTGGAGAGTCTATATTTTCTTTTAAAATTCATAGTAGGTTGTCGAGTCAGTCGTTTTCATTTTAAGCAAGAGTCTGTTGTTTTTAGTTGAGTTGAAGTCTGTTAATTTCCTTTAGTAAGATGTAATCGAGTGCTTTACTTTATGAAAATTGAAGAAGTGTTCTAATATTTTCTGTATTCATTTGCCAGAACTACACACGGTGTTATTCATGCAGGGTCATGATATGTAGGCAGTCCACATAGGATTCGGCCATAACTAAAATAAAAAAGGGGGAAACGAAGGGAAAATCACGAGAGAAGCAGCGATAAAACAACAAAGAGAATAACAAAGCAAAGAAGATAAGCAAAACAAGATGAGAAAAAGAGAGGGGAAAAAGGAAAAACAAGAGAGAAAAGCAAAGTGGCATAGGAAAAACGCCGGGATGACGCAAGCATCCAATTTAGTAACCAATGACCGTGGCTAGGTGCATTGCACATAAGTGAAATTATCTTATGTTAAATGCTCTAACGCTAACGTGATGGCTTCATTTTGTTGTGTTCATAGCAGAAGGGGGGTTGGTTTGTGGTTTTTGACGCGGTAACTGAGTTGGTTGATACCGGTGCCCCAAAGCAGTTGGTTGAACGGGATAATGGGCTTGTTGAAGAGGTGCGGATGTTAAGACAACACATGACAAACATGTATCATGCCTGGACGAACCGGAAGGCACCGCCCTCACCATCGCCTGGCTTCTTAGATGCTTTCTTTACCCAAACTATGGCCCTTTCCAATCACCCCGATAGCTCCATCACTCAGCGCAATGAATACCCAGTCAAAGCTCATGATGCCCAATATTAACACTCAACGGTTGCTCACGAGGAGAACCCTCAGGATAAGTTTCATGTTGAAAATAGAAAGGTTACATGAAAACAAGGGCGGGATGAGATATCTGGGGAGATGAAAAGCACAGAATAGTTATCAAAGAACATGCAAGGGATGAGAGACCGGGGTATGTATTACAAAGAACTGTTAGAGTTCCCTGACATTCGTCTGCTTGCAGGATTTAAAGTGCCAAAATCTAACTTGTATGATGGGTGTGGAGATTCGGTAGCCCATTTGAAGTTTTATTGCAACGAAATGAGAAGTATTGGAGAGAAAGATGACTTGTGATGGCATATTTTAGTAAGAGATTGACTGGGGCAGCTTTGGAATGGCATAATCATCAAGATGTCCGTAAGTGGCATACATGGGACAACATGGCGCAAGAGTTTGTGCGACACTTTTAGCACGATATAGGCATTGTCCTAGGCCGCTCCTCCCCACCTCATATGGAAAAGAAACCCAAGGAAAGCTTTAGGGATCTTTAGCTCAGGCGGAACGAACAAGTTGTTCGGGATGGAAAAGATGTTGGTGAGACCCGCCGACGACAGGATTCAGTGGTCGTTCTTGCTAAATGCTTTTAGCCTCGACAACGGCCACATAGATATACTTGTGTACCGCATGACCCTCCCCAATGCTATTTTTCTCCGTTGAACCCTCCAAGTCTTGCACTACTTTCCCAATACCCTGTCTGTAATGCACCACCATATGCTCCACACCCACGAGGCCCGTGGTGGACCACACCACTTCCCCAAATGTCTTAGCCGCCCCCTCAGTCATGTCAACCATCTGCCCGCAAAAGATTCCAACCAAGGCCATAGTATAAAATGAAAAGACTACTGAAAAAAGAAGATACTTTCACGCCCATCGAAGAATCCTATACAAGCTTGTTCGAAAAGTTAAAGCATGCTGGCCTGATTAAGCCACTTCTCGATTATACTCCAGACCCATATGCGAAAGGCTTTGATCCTACTGTTCGAAGCATGTACCACTCTAACTTCTAGGGGCATAGCATTAAGGATTATCATCTTTGAAAAGGGAAATAGAAAGAATAATTCAAGAAGGGGTAGTTTTGGTCAACGGCAGCGACATGGAGCATGTGAACCCTCTCAGGAACTTGGTGGTTTAAAGCTAATAATAGGCTTGGAAATATTGATATGAAACTCAGTGGATAAATGCCATGCTTGTTAATTGGGAAGACGCTCCATGGCTTGATCAGCCAAAGTGGAGTTTTTTTGGTTTATTTTGTTGTCTTTTCTGTTGTCCAGGTTATTGCAGGGTTGTAACCCGGATATTGTCTTGTGACTCAAACCCTTCTATCCTTTTATTTTGCGTAGCTTTGTTTAGTTGTAGTTCTAGGTTTGTAACTCCAAATTAGTTTGCTTGTTTGTTGTCCAAACCCTTTCACCGTCGGTCCAATGTAATCTTCTTTTGTCTATAATTTCTAGTCATTTCTGTTTAGTTCTCTTTTCTTTTATAGTCCTTTTCCTATTGACTTTAGTAACATGACATGCATGCATAATCCCGGGCCTGGTCTTAGAAGATTACTCATAAAGCAATGAAGCAACCTTGAAGGAAATAAGTACATAATTTTGAGATCATTTGAAGCCCAATCCGTGTGGAGCTGGGAAACGATAATTTTGAGATTGCTATAAGACTGAATGAATTGTGACAAGTAAAACATAGAGAAACACTACTGAAATACACCATGCTTCATCGAGTTCAAAGTAATGACAAGTTTGCCCCAAATCGGCAAGGGCCGTTCGTGGTAATGAGAGTAAGGGTATTGTCCAATGGTGTTTTTAGTTAACAGATGTAGAGCACAATCAAAAGATGCTACGAAAAGTTTTCTGTAAGTCTTTTAAGTGTATTATTTGTACTTGGCATATTTTGAAGGTTGAAATGATAAAGGCATTTTATTCTGCTATCTAAACATTCTATTCTTTGTTAACCCTTTAGAGCTTTAATTGTTTTCTTTCATACCCCTTTTTTTGGAATCAGTAACAAAAGTTAGAAATGTAAGTGTGAGGAGTCAGCGAAAGGGTAGGAAAAGGAAAGATTGGAAAAGAAAGAAAATAGAAAGAAGGAAGACAAGAGAAAGGAAAATAAAGGAAAAAGGAAGAAAGAAGAAGGAAAAAAAGAAAAGAAAAAAAAAAGAAAAATCAAAGAACAAAATAAAGAGAGGTTAAAAAAGAAAGACAAACGCAACAACAAAATAATGAAACAACAAAAGAAGAAAGAAGAAACAGGATAAAGGAAAAAGGAAAAGGAAAGGAGGAAAACACAACAACAAAAACAAGGAACATGCATGAACTACGTTTGACCTGATTCCTTTATAAGGATACGTAGGTAGCCTCACGGTTCGGTCACATTAAAATAAAAATCCAAAGGTCCCCAAGCAGGAAACTCGGGCAGAAGTTGTAGTTATTGTAAGAAATCTGATTCTGAAAGTTGTAGATTTTGAACCCATTTGGATTGTTTTGAGCCAGAATACCCTTTCTTTCTAACCCTATCCAAAAGCCTGCATTGCGGTCCAAAGAAAGACCTTCTGATCAGTCTTCAAGAACTGCCAAGTCAAGATTCGTATCAGAGGCAACACCCCGGGCCAACCAGGAAAGAAATAAAAAATGAGAGAGTCTTATGGGTGAAAACCCTCACGGACACCATAAGGCGACGGTAAGTTGAGAGAAAGACCGAAACGAGGGAGGCTTAATGGTGAAAACCTTACGGGCATGACAAGTCGAATAAGCATTGAGAATCAGAAGGGAAATCACCAGATGGAGATCGTGAAAGATGGCTAACAACAACGAACATTAGATTTGCTTCACATGATAGACCATTGATGCATGCCATGGTCATTAGAGTTGGTATCCACACCCCATCGGTTTCTACTTTGTAGCTCTTTTATTTGGAATTATATTTTTCCATTCCTTTTATCTTATTTACTTCCTCTCCTTAAGTCTGTTAGGTCAAAACAAGTGAGAAATAACTTCAAAATTTGCCACTAGCTTTCCCATTGCACATCAAAGCATCATAAGTCAGGAAAGAACAACATGCACACTAAGTTGGAAACCATTAATGGGTTTTGGGATCCTTGTGAAATGCCAAGGCTCGATATATATCAAATCATGAACAATGCGACAGATGAAGGGTTAGGACGGATGGACTAAAGGTATATTTTGTGATAAGATTGACAAAAAGGATAGTTAACCAGTGACAAGCAAGACCTTTCAAATAGAAATCAAAGTTGTCATGGCAAATGAAGGAGCCGTAGACCATAAGGACAGGACCAGTGGTTTAAGACAAGAAATAACAACATACACACTGAGGGGGTGGCAATTGACGTGCTTTAGGGTCATGTGAGACACAAAGGTTGGCAATTGTTAGTTCAAGAGTAATGCAACAGATAAAAGGTACTGGGTTGAATGGAGAAGAAGTATTTTCAGTATTAAGGGTGGCAAAGGAAGTGAATAGTCAAGGAACAAGCAAGGTCTTCAAATTGAAATCAGTCATCATGGGAAATGAGGAAGCAACCGCCTTCAAAGTTCAAGATCACAAACCAACCTCCATGATTTCAAATTAACAATATTTTCTTTCATTAAAACAAGGGCAGAAATTCCGGAGGTCTCGGAAAAAGTCTTCCATTGAAAAAGCAAGCACCTAGCAGGTATGACCGTGAACTTAATTGGCGATCCCTTGGGTAGCGGGGTGTAGCTTTAACTAGCAATTCCTAGCAGAGACAACCGAGTGTTAAAAAGGGGCATGTAATTTTAAATTCTCAAGACCCTTCTGGAAATGGGACTCAGCTTAAAACTCAAATAGGCACGGGCAACATGGGCAGGCACAAATATTTCCCCAAAAAGAGTCGTCAGGACCCGCCTGGATAATGGGATGTAACTCTAAATACTAATCCCCAGCAGACATGATTTGTCACCTAATCGAGAGTTGTCAGGACCCTCCTGGATAATGGGAGATAGCTTTAATCACCGGTCCCCAGTAGGTCCCCAATAGATATAACTCGGATAACAAGATACAGAATAAGACCTTTTGAGAGCATAACCTAATCTTAAAGTTGCCATTAATTAAGGGTTGTCAGGACCTTCTTGGATAATAAGATTTAACTTTCAAATCTTGGAGATATTTGGTAATGGGATTCTATTAACACTCACAGATGCGCCCAACACCAAACCGGGGCAAAAAAAAATTCTTGTGTTTTCTTTGTTTAATCTAGTTTAAAGGCAGCAATTTTAGATGCAAGCTTTGCTAATCAGGCGCCAACCTAGAGAATAAGGGAATACTTTTCAAGTTTTCAAGCTTTGGTAATTTGGCGCCCACCTGGAGAACAAGGAAATACTTTTCAAGTTTCATGCTTTGGTAATCAGGTGTCCACCTGGAGAACAAGGGAATACTTTTCAAGTTGCAAGGTTTGGTAATTAGGCGCCCACATGGAGAACAAGGGAATACTATTCAAGTTGCAAGTTTTGGTAATCAGGTGCTCACCTGGAGAACAAGGGAATACTTTTCAAGTTTCAAGTTTTGGTAATCAGGCGCCCACCTGGAGAACAATGGAATACTTTTCAAGTTGCAAGTTTTGGTAATCAGGCGCCCACCTGGAGAACAAGGGAATACTTTTCAAGTTTCAAGCTTTGGTAATCAGGCGCCCACATGGAGAACAAGGGAATACTTTTCAAGTTGCAGTTCTGGTAATCAGGCGCCCACCTGGAGAACAAGGGAATACTTTTCAAGTTGCAAGTTTGGGTAATCAGGCACCCACCTGGAGAACAAGGGAATACTTTTCAAGTTGCAAGTTTTGGTAATCAGGCGCCCACCTGGAATACTTTTCAAGTTGCAAGTCTTGGTAATCAGGCGGCCACTTGGAGAACAAGGGAATACTTTTCAAATTTCAAGATTTGGTAATCAGGCATCCACCTGGAGAACAAGGGAATACTTTTAAAGTTTCAAGTGTTGGTAATCAAGCGCCCATCTGGAGGACAAGGGAATACTTTTCAAGTTGCAAGTTTTGGTAATCAGGCGCCCACCTGGAGAACAAGGGAATACTTTTCAAGTTACAAGTTTTGGTAACCAGGCGCTCACCTAGAGAACAAGGGAATACTTTTCAAGTTGCAAGTTTTGATAATCAGGCGCCCACCTGGAGAATAGGGGAATCCTTTTCAAGTTTTCAAGTTTCGGTAATTACGTGCCCGCCTATAGAGCAAGGGAATACATTTTAAGATTCAAGTTTTGGTAATCAGGCGCCCACCTGGAGAACAAGAAAATACTTTTCAAGTTGCAAGTTTTGGTAATCAGGTGCCCACCTGGAGAACAAGGGAATACTTTTCAAGTTGCAAGTTTTGGTAATCAGGGCCCACCTGGAGAATAAGGGAATACTTTTGAAGTAGCAAGTTTTGGTAATCAGGCGCCCACCTGGAAAACAACGAAATACTTTTCAAGTTGTGAGTTTTGGTAATCAGGCGCCCACCTGGAGAACAAGGGAATACTTTTCAAGTTGCAAGTTTTGGTAATCAGGCGCCCACCAGGAGAACAAGGGAATACATTTCAAGTTTTCAAGTTTCGATAATCAGGCGTCCACCTTTAGAATAAGGGAATACATTTTAAGATTCAAGTTTTGGTAATCAGGCAGCCACCTGGAGAACAAGGGAATACTTTTTAAGTTTTCAAATTTCGGTAATCAGGCGCCCACCTATAGAAAAAGGGAATACATTTTAAGATTCAAGTTTTGGTAATCAGGCGCCCACCTGGAAAACAAGGGAATATAACTCAAGTCCAACAATTCGACATCAACATAGAGAAAGAGAAAATACAAGTCAACAAGGCAACAATAGGGAGATATACAAGCAACCAGGAAACAAGGATCAAGAGCAAGTCTGAAGATATAGATAGGTTCTTTGGCAACCCATAATTCATAGATTAGTATAGCTTCTTTTTATTTTCACAAGGTATAATAAGGGGGTCTAGCAAGTAGTAGTAGCAGCAAAAACAACAGTGAGATCACAACTACACTGACCTGATTCCTTTTTGGCCGAGGATATGTAGGCAACCTTTCAAGCAGGGTGCAGTCAAGATTTCCAAAATGATTCTCACAGAGTGCTCATACGGGCAAAAATCTCTCGTGTCCGCTCACTTGTCTTTGCACGAAAACTCATCGTGTTTTCAGGCAAAGAGGGGCAGCTGTGAGCATGTGATTTTTGTCATACGTGAATTATTCCTATAAATTCAAACAAAATCATTTCTTTTATTTGTTTGCAGTTTTATGAATTTTCGTGACATTTCTGCTAATTGATTGAATTTTACGTGCATTTTAATTAAACACACATTCATCAAAATTACTAAAATATGTAGCATGTGCATTTAGGAGCCGATTTCACATTTTTAGAATTATGTTGTAATTTTATAAAAACAAAAATAAAAAAATATAGCTTAATTTGCATTTTCAAGTTTAAGTTTGATTTTTTAAAAGTAATTATCTATTAGTCTTGTTTTAATTGTTAGTGATAACAATTATCGTAGGATTAATAAGAATCTTTATAGGTTAATTAGGGATTTATAACTCAATTTAGGTTTTTACAATTTTGGGAAATAAAAAGAAAAATGAAAAAAAGAGGAGAGAAAATTTGAAATTCAATTAAACAAAAGAATACCGAATTGGGCTATTTTAAAAATAAAATGCAACCCAAAAACCCCGAAAAAATCTGGTCCAGCCCACACTCTAAATCTGTTCAAGCCCCACAATAGCCAAAACGACGTCGTTTAAGCGAATTCAATCCCAGCCGTCAAGGTTTGATGATCGGACGGCTGGGAAGTATGGATTAACTAATATATAAATGTCCAAACGACCCCCTTATCCCCCAGAACACCCCGTCTATAAATACCTGAAACCCTAGCACCACCCCAACACCACCTCCTTCTGCCCTACGCCGCCGGCCGAAAATCTCCTTCGCCGGCGGCGATCATCCAAACACTCCAAAAATAACACCAGATGCTCTCCTCGTCATCTTCTTTTTAGATATGTCACTACCAGTTCTCAAATCATAGCCAATCGCCTCGAATTTTCAATTAAAAAGCCGGCTGCTCCATCGTGTACAGTGGCGCCGACGCCAAACGGGCTCAAATTAACACCAAACGACCCTGACTCTCCCTCATCCCAAATCCGCGTCCCGTTCCTTTCAAACAGCCCTAGAACTAGTCGAATATTTTATAAAAGCTTTGATTAAATCCTTAGAGCCTATGCATGAGGATTCTTCAGTTTGATTTTGGCTTCTGGTAAAAGATTCGAAGACTTCTCCGGTAAGTTAAAACCACTCATGTTCAGCTCCTGAATTAATTGGATTTAGTTTCTTCTTCTTTCTTTTGTTTATTCTTCTAATTTTTTCTAAGACACTAGATTTTGGAATTTTGGATTATTTTGATTTTTTTCCTTTTATTGCATGATTTTATTCAATTGTGTTCAGTTTTTCATGTTCTCTTCAATTTGGTTATTTTATTTCTTCCTTCTATTTTTGATAATGTATGCCCATTAATCTTTCCTTCATTACAGTTGTATGATTTGATATCTTTTGTATTTTATTCTTCAATATCAAAATGGGCCGATCAATTCAGGGTCTTGTGGGTTTTAAACTATTGGGACCATTTGTTTGAGCTCTGAAACGGGTGGGTTGTGAGAATCCTAATGTAAAAGAGGTAAAAATATGGCACTTCAGGGGTAGTTTAGGGCAATGAATCTTAGTGTAACTGATTTGGAAGTTTCTAGTGACGGGTTATCTATGAATTTCAAACTTTTAACAGCATAACTTTGGTAGCAAGTTAGTAAATGGGGGATTTCTAGGCTAATACAAAAATTCACAAAGGGTAGAAGTGAAATAGTCTAATTCCTAAGTGTTGCCTTATACCTTTGCCTATAAAAGACATATTTTCTGCCTTTGAAAGGGGGTCTGGGAAAAAACTTAAAATCGTAAAGAAAATTCAAAGGGCTTGAAGAGTTGAAAAATACAAAAAAAAAAATTAAATGGAAAAGCTGAAAAAAAAACGATTAAGAGAATCAGAAAATTTTATCACTTCCTTATAGAGTTTCTTTGTGCTTTCTCGGATTGTTTTAAAATCCTGAAGTGAAAGCTGATTTATGGTTTAATTTGAGATTTCAGTGATAAAAACTTAGAAGAAACTGAAATGGCCATAAGGTATTGAGAGTTTACTGTTCCATTAGGATTCCATTTGAGTTTTGATGTTTTGAAATGTGTTGTTCATTTATAGTGAAAATGGTTTAAATTTGCTACAATAAAATCTGGTTTGAACTCAGTTTCGATTACTGTTTGTAAAGAGTGAGTTCTGGGCTATGTCACACCCTTTATTGGTTGAAATGAGCTATTGGTGTTGTTGTGTTGCTATCTTGCTGTTGCTCTGTTCACTTGCTGAAGCTCACCTCCTATTTATTTCCTCTTATTTCCCATGTATGTGTTAATACCTGAACAACACATGAAAGGGAATGTTGGAAGTCTTGTAATCATTTTAAGGATGAATGATAATTGATGCTTGTTCCTGGCGATTGATTGTTAATTTTTCTCTGTAGTTTCTTCGGGCATGATGCAGTTTGCTCATCATGTGTAACCCTTTGCATAATCAATGTTGAAATTTATTTATTAGATTTCGACTTGCAGTAATGAATGGATTGTTTAGAACTCTTGAAAACAAGTCTGTTGTTTAAGTTGATTGGTGATTCCCTTAAAAATCAGAAGCCAGCAGACCATGCAATACTTTGTTTTAATTAGCATGCACTTTGAAGTTATCATTTAGAATAACGACCCTAAGGGTCAAAATAAGTCCTGATTTATTTGCTATATAAGTTTAATAATGATTAGTTTGGATTCAGTGTTTAGGTTCATGTAGATTTGATATGATGATTTGTAGGGTCTTGTTTGGTCCACAATGTGTCTAGAGCTATCGTATATTCATATTGGTTAGGCATGCTATTAATTAGAGGTTAATTCAAATGATTGGACAATGTTTTGTTTGTTTTCTGAGAACCTTGTTGGGTCTATGCCAACGATCTCAACTGTGTATATCACTGGCGCACCGGAGGCTCAACTTTGAATCCCATTCGACTGGGCATGAGCAGCCTCAAAGACATGGGCCATAGTCCATATGAAGGTTTGGAGAGCTCACAAACCCCAGCTTTGTTTACATTTCAATTGTTAAAGTTCCTAGCTAGATTAATGAAAGCCGGAAGGGTAAGACAAATAGCTCTTGGTCCTTGTAGGTTAATGTAAGAACCAATTGGTTAAAATAGGTTAAAGTATGCCAATAAGCCAAGACCAAAAAAAATTTGAACAATCATGGAATACATAAATTCAAACCTTTAGAGATCGAGACGTACCACTTAGCGAATTTTCGTGGCCCTCACACACTTAAATATACGAAATTGCCTTAGGCGCGCTAGTTAAATAATTTATTTTCCTAATTACAGGTGTGCATTTATGTGAACCAAATTCAAATTCCAACGATATTAAAATATGTCAAAAGCCACGGGTACATTTATGTGACGTGGTTCGAGACATGTTTTGACGACGTTGCAATATTCCTTAAAAATTATATAAAGGCGGTTAAAGGTTAAAATATGCACATAGGTCCAAAATGTATTAAATTCAGATAATTAAGCGAATATAATAATTGAGCAACCGTGGTAGAACCACAGAACTCGGGAGTGCCTAACACCTTTTCCCGGGTTAACAGAATTCCTTACCCAGATTTCTGGCTTGCAGACTGTATACAGAGTGAAACCTTCCTTGATTCGCGATTTAAACGGGTGACTTAGGACACCATTAAATATCTCAAGTGGAGACTCTGAAATCTCTAAATAAATAAATCTCGTTTAGATTGTCCTTAAATTGGAAAAACTCCCTTTCTACGCCCTTCGCCGGCTTGTGGATATTAAAAAGGAGATGTGACAACTAGCTCAGGGGCGCTCCAGACTGGTAATCAGATGAACCTGCCTCAGGTCCCGTGCAATTAAGTATAGAAGTGTAGTATGAGCACATAAATAATACGTACCCTGTAAGTATCCCGTCTAATCTCGAAGAAGTAGAGACAAGAAGTCGACTCGATACTTACCAAGGTAAAGTAAAATGAGGAGAATTTATAATAAGCAGGAATAACACCAATCATAGGAATTAATGATTATGGGACAATAGTTCTTCGTTCAATTTTTATCATGAGTGTCCATTTAGATATTTAAACAAGTATGAAGTCCAGTCCACATATAGAATGCTAAGTAAATCATGCGCAAATAACACCGAGGAACATACAGCCCGATTCAGCATAAAAATAAATTATTCATTGACGAGGATCAAACGGTTCGAACCTTAGATGCATCTATTACCCCGTTCGCGAATTACACTTGTGATGCGGTCAAACATGAATAAGATCATCACAAGTAGACAATAATATATATATATATATATATATATATATATATATATATATATATATATATATATATATATATATATATATATATATATATGCATGAGGAGCAGCAATTCACAAGAAATATCCCAATTCTCTTTTTTAGGACCAAATAAAATAAGGTTACCTCATTAGTGGTATTTACCTTAACCAAATAATTTATACAAATTCAGAATTTAACATCAAGTTACAAGAACATCACGTAGAACATGTTTTCGGGCCCTAGACTACCCGAACTTAGAATATTAGTTGCTACGCACGGACCCTCATCACCTAGTACGTGCATAGCCCCCACATACAATGGAAATTTATTCAATTATTATTCATATGGGGACAATTCCCTCTTACAAGGTTAGAAAGGAGACTCACCTCGATCCAAAGCACATTTCCAATTATTAAGTACAAGCCCAAGCCCTCAATTCGGGACCGAACGATTACAAACTAGTTAAATGAAGTAAGAACTAGTCAATATAGGCATACAAGGTTGAATCCTAATTATTTAAGCAATTTCCTGACCTTTTTCACAAGTTTCCCGAATTCCGACCCCAGGCCCACGTGCCTGGATTCCGAGATTTTTCTAAGGAAGTTATCCTCTACACCCTAAGGATCAATAATATATGATTTCAAGTTCATTTCATAATAATGTCGTTGTTAAATCTTAGTTTTATTAAAATCCTAGGTCTAGCTCTAACCCTTTGATTTTACCTAGTAATAACTTACCTTACAATGCTAAGTGGAGGCCTTCTCTCAAGTGCTCCCGAATCGCCCAAAGGATGAATGAAAATATGATAAAATAGTCTTCAGCTCGAACTAAATGAACCTCACCGCCTAGAAATTTCTACATCTGCGGTCCTACACCTGCGGGAGAAGAGGCGCACCTACAGAACTGGGAAAAAGTGGCTGGGACCGCTTCTGCGGTCTAAGGCCCACTTCTGTGGAGCCGCTTCTGCGCCTTAGGAGCCGCATCTGTGATTTTTCTTGGCCTGACCACTGAGCCGCTTTTGCGAAGAGTGGACCGCACCTGCGGTCCTAGCACTAGAGATGCGGTTATGACAGAAGTAGCAAACTGAACACTTTTCCGAATTTCCTACTTCACTCGAGCCTCGTCCGTTTGACGCTTGGGGCTCCCGATCCTCGCCCAAACATACTGACAAGTCTGAAATCACGAGATGGACCTACTCGAACCCTCAAAACACCTGGAACAACACTAAATATAGGTGTCACCCTCCCCCCCCCCCCCCCAAAAAAAAACTAAATGAATCAAACTATTGAACTTGAAGTTCTTAATTCTCCTCAAGCGGGTCAAAACCCCCTTAAAATACTCTGATTGACACCAAATTTTTATGGGAAAGTCTTAAACGATATTTTGGACATGTACCAAACTTTGGAACCAAAATATGAGCCTGGTACCTAGGAAATCAATGATTACTTGGTTTCTTCAATTCTTTAAAACTTCAATTTAACAATTTCTAATAAAGATTCATTACTTGGGCTAGAGACCTCGGAATGTTTTCCATACATACGCCCCGATACCATATTTTCCCATAGACCCTCCGGTATCGTCAAATCACGTATCCGGGTCCGTTTTCCAAAATAGTTTACCGAAGTCAAACTTGGTATTTTAAGAGAATCTTAAAGAAACAAATGGACATATTTCACTCAAAACTCCTCCAACTCCTGAACTAACTGTCCCCGCAAGTCGCAAATTAGCTAACACAAGCACGGGAAGTTTTACTAAGGGAACAGGGTTCTAAAAGGCAAAATGACCAGTCGGGTCGTTACATTCTCCACCTCCTAAATAAACGTTCGTCTACCGCATAAACCCTCTTGCATATCTATTGGCGATCATATCTATCAATAATGGTAAATGGCTCCTCCTCATATCCCAAGCTCTCATCCAGTTGAATAGTACTAAAGTCCAACACATGTGATAGGTCGGCATGATACTTCTAGAGCATCAATACATGGAACACGGGATGAACTACCGATAAGCTGGGGGTAAAGCAAGCTTATATGAAACCTCCACAACTCGCTTTAACACCTAAAAAGGACCAATAAACCTTGTGCTCAACTTGCCCTTCTTACCAAACCTCATAATGCCCTTCATTGGTAATACATTCAAGAGAACCTTCTCATCAACTATAAATAATACATCACATGCCTTCTGATCCGCGTAACTCTTCTATCTGGAATGGGGTGTGTGAAGCCTCTTCTGAATTAAATTCACGTTATCCAAGGCATCCTCTACAAATCTGTACCAAGTAACTTAGCCTCGCGGGACTCAAACCATCCGATATGAGAACGACAAAATCAACCATATATAGCCTCGTAAGGAGCCATCTCTATGATGGACTAATAGCCGTTATTATATGCGAACTTTGCTAAAGGCAAGAACTGATCCCACTACCCTCCAAAGTCAATCACACATGCTCTAAGCATATCCTCTGAAATTTGAACTGTTTTCTCCGACTTCCCGTCGATATGAGGACGGAATGCTGTGCTAAGCTCTACACGGGCCCCCAACTCACTCTGAATAGCTCTCTAGAAATGGGAGGTGAACTGAGGGCCCCGGTATGATATGATGGAAACCGGCACACCGTGCAATCGGACCATATCCCGAATATAAATCTGAGCATTCCTCTCCGCTAAATAAGTAGTCGCCACTGGAATAAAGTGACCCAACTTGGTCAACCTGTCCATAATGACCCATACTAAATTAAACTTCCGCAAGGTCCACGGCAACCCAACTACGAAATCCATGGTGATGCGCTCCCATTTCCACTCTGGAATAGGCATCTGCTGAAGTAGGCCACCTAGCCTCTGGTGCTCATACTTGACTTGCTGACAATTCAATCATCTAGCTACATACTCCACTATATCCTTCTTCATCCTCCGACACCAATAATGCTGCCTCAAGTCACGATACATCTTCGTGGCACCCGGATGAATGGAATACCTCGAACTGTGGGCCTTCTCTAGAATCCTCTCCCTCAGACCATCTATATTATGAACACACGGACGGCCCTGAAGCTGAAACACACCATCCTCGCCAATAGAAACCTCCTTGGCACCTCCTTAAAGTACCGTCTCTCTGAGAACCGCCAAGTGTGGATCATCGAACTGTCGGGTCTTGATCTGTCTCGAAAATGAAGACTGAGCAACCACACATGCTAGAACTTAGCTGGGCTCTGAAATATCCAACCTGACAAGTCTATTAGCCAAAGACTGAATGTCCAAAGCTAGTGGCCTCTCCTCTACTAGAATGAAGGCCAAACTACCCATACTCTTTGCCTTTATGCTCAAGGCATCCGCGACCACATTTGCCTTGCCTAAATGATAAAGAATGGTGATATCATAATCCTTTAGTAACTCAAGCCACCTGAGCTGCCTCAAATTAAGTTCCCTCTACGTGAATCTGGTTGCAAGCTGCGATGATCGGTATAAATCTCACATAGCACCCCATACAAATAATGTCTCCTTATCTTAAAAGCATGAACAATCACTGCCAACTCTAGAGCGTGCACATGGTAATTTTTCTCATGACCCTTCAGCTAACGCGAAGCATATGCGATCACTCTCCCATCCTGCATTAATACATATCCTAAACCAATGCATGAAGCGTCGCAATATACCGTATACATCCCTGAAGCGGAAGGCAAAAAAAGAACTGGTGTTGTAGTCAAAGTCATCTTGAGCCTCTGGAAGCTCTCCTCACAATCATCGGACCAAAAATGGAGCACCCTTCTGGGTCAATTTGGTCAAAGGTGATGCAATAGATGAAAAACCTTGCATGAATCGCTTGTAATAACCTGCTAGCCCTAGGAAACTCCTGATCTCGGTCACTGAAGTAGGACGTGGCCAACTCTGAACTGCCTCAATCTTCTTGGGATCCACCTTAATACCCTCTGCTGACACAACATTCCCCAAGAATGCCACTGACTCTAGCCAAAACTCACACTTAAAGAACTTAGCATATAGCTTCTGCTCTCGTAAGGTCCGAAGCACTATTGTCAAATGTTGCTCGTGCTCTCCTAAGCTATATGAGTATATCAAGATGTCGTCAATGAAGAAGATAACAAAGGAATCAATATAAGGCCTGAATACCCTATTCATCTAATCCATAAATGCCGATGGGGCATTAGTCAAGCCAAAGGACATTACTAGAAACTCATAATGGCCATATCTAGTCCAAAATGCAATCTTCGGAACATCTGAGTCCCGAATCTTCAGCTGATGATACCCTGAACCCAAGTCAATCTTAGAGAACACCCTAGCACCCTGCAACTAGTCGAATAAATCATCAATACAAGGCAACAAATACTATTTCTTGATGGTGAATTTGTTTAACTTGCGGTAATCGATGCATATACGCATAGTCCCATCCTTCTTCATCACAAATAGCACTGGTGCAGCCCAAGGCGACACACTGGGCCTAACATACCCCTTCGCTAACAACTCCTCAAGCTGCTCCTTTAACTCCTTCAACTCCTTAGGAGCCATACGGTACGGTATAGATATAGACTGAGTGCCTGGAGCCAAATAAATACAGAATTCAATATCACGATCCGGAGGCATGCATGGAAGATCAGAAACATCGACAAACTCTCGAACTACCAGAACTAACTCAATCGTCGGAGACTCTGCGGTGGTATCTCGAACATAACTGAAATAGGCCAAACACCCTTTCTTTACCATATGCCAAGCCTTCAGGAAAGAAATAATTCTACTACGCGTATCAACTATGGAACCCTTCCACTCCAACCTCGGCAACCCTGGCATCACTAGTGAAATAGTCTTGGCATGGCAATCTAGAATGACGTGATATGAGGATAGCCAATCCATGACCAGGATGACCTCAAAATTGATCATATCAAGCAACAAAAGATCTTCTCTAGTCTCAAAACCACAGAAGGTGACCACACATGATCGATAGATCTTATCCACAACCACAGAATTGCCCACCGGAGTGGACACATGAACAGGAGTGCCCAAGGGCTTAGGAGAAATAACCAGAAAATGAGCAAACAAAGATGATACATATGAATAAATAGACCCTGGATCAAATAATACCAAAGCATTCCTACCACCGAAGGAAATAGTACCTGTGATGACGGCATCTGAGGCCAATGTATATGGCCTGGCCGGAAGGGTATAGAATCTGGCTGGAGCGTCGGCTGGCTGGCCTCCACCTGACTGAGCAGTAGCTGGATGGCCTCTCCCTGTCTGACTCCACCTCAGGGACGACCCCTACCAGTCTGCCCTCCACCTCTTGGAGGTTGGGCAGCTGGTGCTGAAATCTTGGGCTGCTGGCCCTGCTACATTGCCTTGCCCAAGAGTTTAGGGTAGGTCCTCTTCATGTGAACCGAATCTCCACACTCATAGAACGCTCTCAGTACCATGGCCTGCTACCCTGAAGTCTGAGACTACTGTCTCGAATACCCACTGGGAGACCCTTGGATGGCTGGTGGGCAATATGAATTCTCCGGCATGGCATTGAAAGGAGCACTAGAAGAACCCTGATAACTAGAATACCCACCGGAAGAACCCTGAACAGCTATTGGGTGGTAAGAACTCTCCGACATCTCACTAAAATAAGGCCTCACTGGAGCACCTCGGGGAGAGGGTGGTGGTGCTGAGTGCGGGGGCCTGCTGGGATGACCCCTCGAGAAGTGGCCTCTACCCCTAGCTGGGGCACCTGTGAACTCTCTTAATAATATAGCCCTCTTATCTTCCTGCATCTGCTCTCTACCCCTCTGACGAGACCCCTCAATCCTGCAGGGAATCTCAATCACTAGCTGATACCTAGTACCCATCTCCACCTCTCGGGCCATACTCGATCAAATAATGGGGTGTAACCCTGCAAAAAATCTTTGCACTCTCTCAGCCTCTGTGGGAAGTATCATAAGTGCATGACGAGACAACTCAGAGAACCTCACCTCATAATCAATCACTGACATTTGACCCTGCTCAAGTTGCTCAAACTGATACCGCAGCTTTTCCCTCTAGGAGGGTGACATATATTGATCCAGGAATAACTATGTGAACTGACCCCAAGTAAGGGCAGGAGAACCTGCTAGCCTGTCAAGAACATAAGACTTCTCTACGGGCCCTATCCTCCAACTAAAAAGTAGTAAAGTCAACTCCATTTGACTCCAATATCCTCATGTCATATAGTCTGTCCCTGCACTTGTTGATGAAGTCCTGGGCATCCATATGTCGCACCCCCAAATATAGGAGGGTGAAATCTAGTCCATGTGTCCAATAACTTCTGCGGATCGCCATTTGCAGCTAGCTTGGGTTGGGGTGCCAATATAGCAACAGGCTGAACCCCATCTGCAGGTAGTGTACCCGAAGTCTGATATACTGTAGCTGCCCGGCCTGGAGCCTGAGCAGTAGGGGTCTGTGCTCCCCCTCCCGCCATTGAAGTAGCTGGATCAACTGGAAATAAACCAGTCTGAGTCATAGTATCCATGAACCGTAGCATATGGCCCATAACCTCCTGAAATCCCTGTGCTGTCATAAAATCTGCCGGGGTACGCTCAACTGTAGGCACGTCACCCTGCTCCTTGACAGTAGGATTTCCCGCAGGATCCACTGGTGGTGCCATTGGAATAGCTCTGGGATGTCATTGTCCCCTACCATGGGTCGGTGCCCTTCCTCGGCCTCTGCCTCGGCCTCTAGCAATGGGGGGAGTGACTCCGCCCTGATGTGGAACATCAGTCGGGCATGTCCCTACCATCTGTGGGAGAATAGAAGAGAGAAATTTATTATACCAACCACTGCACGATAGGAAGTGAATGAAGGATATACCTTATAGCCTCTCGAAGATAAATACAGACGTCTCTTTACCGATCTACAATACTCTATTAGGTTTGCTCATGACTTGTGAGACCTATGTGAACCTAGTGCTCGGATACCATGTTGTCACGACCCATTTCTGTAATAGCTCATGAAGGCGCCCGACATATTGCCAGGAAAGCCAACGCGGAAACATTTTTAAAAATCTTATGTTACTTTTATCAGGAAAGAAAAAAAATAGTTACTCAAATTTTCAAAATAAAACCTGATGCGATGAATAATGTAAATGATGTGATAATACAACCAAAAATATAAGTCTACCAATGTGTGTGCCAAGACCTGGAGTCAAGAGTATGTGCATCTAGTAGATTATACAAAAGAATATCTCTATCCTACTATCTAAGGTAGAAAAGACAACAAAAGTAAAGAAAGACTCCATCCGGCTGGTGAACGGCACAGGAAGGAAGCAGCTCACGGTGGAAGTCAGTCACTAGCTCAGGGGTGCGCACTAGACTGGTAATCAGATGTAGTTACCTCAGGTATTGTACAATTAAGTACATAAGTATAGTATGAGTACATAAACAATATGTACTCAGTGAGTATCCCGTCTAATCTCGAAGAAGTAGAGACAAGAGGTCGACTCGATACTTACTAAGGTCAAGTAAAATGAGGAGAATTTATAATGAGAAGGAATAACGCCAATCATAAGAATTAATAAGTATGGAACAGCATTTCTTCTTTCAATTCTTATCATGAGTGTCCATTCATATATTTAAACAAGTATGAAGTCCAGTCCACAGATAGAATGCTAAGTAAATCATGTGCAAATAATACTAAGGAACGTACGGCCAGATCCAACATAAAAATAAATTATGCACTGCCGAGGATCGAACGACTCGAACCGCATCTATTACCCTGCTCGCGTATCACACATGCGACGTGGTCAAACAAAAATAAGATCATCACAAGCAGAAAATAATATATATATATATATATATATATATATATATATATATATATATATATATATATATATATATATATATATATCTGAGGAGCAACAATTCTCAGGAAGTTTCCAAATTATCTTTTTTTAAGGACAAAACAAAATAAGGTTACCTCACTGGCATTTACCTTAACCAAATAATTAATACAAATTCTAAATTTAACATCAAGTAACAAGAACATCAAGTAAAACATGTTTTTGGGCCCTAGACTACCCGGACTTAGCATATTAGTTTCTACGCACGTACTCTCGTCACCTAGTACGTATGTAGCCCCCACAAACAGTGGCAATATATTCAATTATTATACCTATGGGGACAATTCCCTCTTACAAGGTTAGAGATGAGACTCACCTCGCTCCAAAGCATATTTCAAATTATCAAGTACAAGCCCAAGCCCTCAACTCGAAACCGAACGATTCCGAACTAGTTAAATGAAGCAATAACTAGTCAATATAGGCCTACAAGGTCGAATCCTAACTATTTAAGCAATTTTTTGACCTTTTTCACAAATTTCCTAAATTTTGACCCTCGGGACCACATGCCCTGATTCCGAGATTTTTCGAAGGAAGTTGTCCTCTACACCCTAAGGATCAATAATATATGATTTCTAGTTCATTTCATAACAAATTTCTTGGTTAAATCTTAGTTTTATTAAAACCCTAGGTCTAGCTCTAACCCTTTGATTTTACCTAGTTTTTAATGTTTAATCTACCTAATATACAAGTATTTAAACTAAAACCAAGTGGAAATAACTTACCTACAGTACTAAGTGGAGACCTTCTCTCAAGAGCTCTCGAATCATCCAAAGGATGAATGAAAATGTGATAAAATAGTCTTGAGCTCGAATTAAATGAACCTCACTGCCCAGCGATTTCCATATCTGCTGTCAGGGGACCGCATCTGTGGTCCTGCACCTGCGAAAGATGAGCCGCACCTGCAGAACTAGGCAAAAGTGGTTGGGACCTCTTCTGCGGTCTGAGGCCCACTTTTGCGAAGCCGCTTCTGCAGCTTGGGAGCCGCATCTACGGTTTTTCCTGGCCTAGCCACTGAGCTGCTACTGCGAAGAGTGGACCGCACCTACGTACCCGCATCTGCGATCCTAGAACTGCAGATGCGGTTATGACAGAAGTAGCAAACTGAACACTTTTCCAAATTTCCTACTTCACTCGAGCCTCGTTCGTTTGAAGCTCAGGGCTCCCGAGCCCCGCCTGAACATACCGACAAGTCTGAAATCACGAGATGGACCTACTAAAACCCTCGGAACACCCAAAACAAAACTAAATCTAGGATTCACCCGCGTAAAACCAAATGAATCAAACTATTGAACTTGAAGCTCTTAATTCTCCTCTAACGGGTCAAAACGCCCTTAAACTACTTAGATTGACACCAAATTTTTACGGGCAAGTCTTAAACGATATTTCGGACCTGTGCGCAGCTTCGAAACCAAAATACGATCCTGGTACCTAGGAAATCAATGATACTTGGTTTCTTTAATTCTTTAAAACTTTAATTTAACAGTTTCTAATAAAAATTTGTTACTCGGGTTAGGGACCTCAGATTTTAATTCCGGACATACGCCCCGGTCTCAGATTTTGCCATAGTTGGGGACCATTAAATCACGAATCCGGATCCGTTTTTCCAAAAAGTTGACCAAAGCCAAACTTGGTCTTTTAAGATAATCTTAAAGAAACAAATGGACATATTTCACTCAAAACTCCTCCAACTCCCAGACCAACCGTCCCCGCAAGTCCTAAATTAGCTATCACAAGTACGAAAAGTTTTATTTAAGGGAACAGAGTTCTAAAAGGCAAAACGACTAGTCGGGTCTTTCTACATACACAATCACATAGATTCAAATATGCAAAGGCATAGAGAATTCACTTACCTTAAATAGTCAATGAGAATTGCAGACTTGAAGAGGCGAGGGATATAGGTTGAAAAAATACGTGAGACACTGAATATTGATATAGGATTTTTGTCTAAAAATGAACATCTTAGGGGTAAAATAGTAAAAATTTTAGTCAAACTTAAAGTGCTTATAAGCTAAAATTTTATAAGAAGCTTATGGCTTTTGGCTTATTTTTAATTTATGAGCACTTTTAACTTTACCAAAAACCTAGATAAGCTAAAAAGTGCTTATAACTGGTCAAACCAGTTTATAAGCTTAGCCAAACACCCTCTGAGTATACAATTACTTAGTCACATGTAATTTGTAGTTCCATTTATTGTTCTAATAAAGTTAAAATTTAATGGTGATGATTTTGGACTTATATTTTTGATGCCTCTAATTATGTTATCGAAGTTATCCAATTCTTCTTTATTTTAGGATTAATTAATAGAATATATTTGATACAGCAACAACAACATATCCAGTAAAATACTACTAGTGGGATCTAGGGATAGTAAAGTGTACGCAGACCTTATCCCTACCCCAAAAAGGATAGAGGGGCGGTTTCCGAGAGACTCTCGGCTCAACATGAGAAACAATAATATCATAAAAGAAATAAGAGAAAAGACATGTAACAACAAAAGATGCTAAAAATAAAATAACGACAACGAACAAACGAAAGGACAATAACACAAAACTATGCAAAACAACAGTGTGAACACAACATAAATTGCTAACAAACCTACACAAAACTCTACCTGGTACAAAGAGGGAAGATCTCTCAACTACCCCCTAGCCTACCACTCTAATGTTTGGCCTCCACATATTTTCATCAAGAACTATGTCCTCGAAAATCTGAAGTCGCGTCATGTCCTGCCTGATCACCTTGTCCCAATACTTTTTAGGTCATCCTCTGCTTTTTCTTGTACCTGCCAAAGTTAACCGCTTATACCTCCTAACCGGTGCATCTAGGCTTCTCCTCCGCATATTTCCGAACCATCTAAGCCACGCTTCCCGCATCTTGTCTTCCACGGTAGTCACGCCCACCCTCTCCCAAATATCTTCATTCCGAATCTTATCTTGTCTAGTGTGCCTACACATCCATCTCAACATCCTTATTTATGCTACTTTCATCTTCTTGATATGTGAATGCTTGAATGGACAACACTTAGCTCCATACAAGATGGTCGGTCTAACCACCACTCTTTAGAACTTACCTTTGAGTTTCGGTGGCACATTATTATCACACAGGACTCCAGACGCTAACCTCCATTTCATCCACCTTACCCCAATGCAGTGCGTAGCATCTGCATCGATCTCCCCATATCTCTGGATAATTGACCCTAAGTACTTAGAACTTTCTCTCTTGAGGATGACCTACGAGTCAATCCTGACTTCCACATCTGCTTCTGTCATGACCCGAATTTCATACCCTCGGGATTCATGATGACGCCTACTAGTGAAAGCTAGGCAAGCCAACTTTTTGAAGAATTTACCTTTTTCCTTTAATTCTTTAACATTTAATAGCCAGCATTAGATAAAATAGAAGAATTTATGAGTGGAAAACTGTAATAATATTTGAATAAAGATACATATGCCAATCCATACATAAACTATCCAAGACTAGTGTCACAAATCCACTGACTGTCTATGAATACTACAGATAAAGGACCAAAAGATTTATTACAATACTGTTCCGGAAGTACGTAAAAGAAACAAAATAAAAGGGATAGGAGAAGACACCAAGGCTTGCAAACTCCTACAGGACTACTTTGAAATCTTTGACTGGGCTGAAGGCAGCCACCCAAAGCTATGGTCCAAAAGCTGTTGCATCGAGATTTGCACATAGTGCAGAGTGTAGTATCAGCACAAGCGACCCCATGTGTTGGTAATGCCTAGCCTTACCTCAACAAAGTAGTGACGAGTCTAGGACTAGACTACCAAATAAATTTGTGCAGTTAAATCATATACATCAGAAAACTAGAAACAAGAATGTACAGTTAAGGATGGAAGGCGGAAACATGCTGCAGGGAAGCATCAAATGATAACAGGAGGGCAACAGGTAAATACAAGAAACACCATAACTCAATTATCAACAAGAATCAGAAATCAAACAAATGCAAGGCATCATCCTTCGTGCTTTTACTCTCGTCCTCATGATAAGAATCAATATAATCTGCACGGCATCACCCTTCGTAGTTTTACTCTCGTCCTCACCATAAAATCAATATAATTTGCATGGAATTGTACATCATGCAGCACGTGTCACCCTTCGTGCTTTACACTCTTCCTCACAAAATCATACATAACATCACTCTTTGTGCTTTACATTCTTTCTTACAGAAACAATACATGACATCACCCTTCTTTCTTTAACACTCTTCCTCACCCAAACAAAAATAACAAGATATAAAGGCAAGAAAATAAAAAGAATCACAATGAAATCCCGTCAAGGGAACAATAGTTCAACAATCAAATCCCGTCAAGGGAACAATAGTTCAACATTCAAATACCGGCAAGGGAACAATATCAAAGGCATCAACATCCCAGCAAGGGAGACAATATAATAATTCTTTTCTCTTTTTCACTTTTACTTTAGAAATCACTTCGCAACTTGAGCTAATTCTCTATAAGGTTAAATTGCCAATTATACTTCCACAATTCATTATACAACTTGAGCCAACGCTCTTCAATACTTAAATATCACAATTACTTCCCAAACTTTGCTCAACAATTGAAATCATCACAAAAAGGGCATGAACAATACAAATGGAGTCATGATAATCATAATTAAGACTCACAAGCATGCTTGAATCCAAGGTATAGATACTTGTCACCATGCCTATACGTCATACTCAACAAATAACGCATAGGAGATAGGACACAACTCCTAATCTCTCAAGCTAAGGTTAGATCAAACACTTACCTCAATGCTGCGAACACAATTCAAGTCTCAACTATCACTTTAACCCTTTTTTCCACCACCAATTCGTTCGTATCCAGCCACAAGTCACTTAATTTTATCAATAAATGATAAATGAATCAATTTCAATGCATGAAAATAGGGTTTTTAAAGTTTTTCCCTAAAAGTAAAAAATTGCCCCTGAGCCCACGTCAAAGCCCAAGGTTCGAACTAGACCCCGATTACTCATTCCCTAAAATTTGAAAAACCTAGGTTCTATCAAAAACACCCAATTTACCCCATGAAAACCTTTGATTTTGAGTTGAAATCATGAAAAAATATGTTAAAGATTGATGAAAACAAGTTAGAAATGACTTACAATCGATTTGGAAAAGTACTCGTCTTTAAAAAATTGCCCTAGAGTGTTTTGGTTTTAAAAGGGTTTGAAAAATGGTTGAAATGCGTCTAAGTTATGATTTTGCAGGTTGTAGGTGTCGCAATTGCAAACCTCTCAGACTGCCACTCTCATATTTGTTACTAATGTTTGCATTTGCGAACTCCCTTTTGCGACACTGAAGGATTCCATGCCACATCGCAAATGCGATTGACCCTTCACATTTGTGAGATCGTTTTTGCGATCACTACTTAGCATTTGCGACCCCAAGGTGGGCTAGGTCCTTACGCATTATGGCGATCTTCTCGCATTTACGGTCTTTCATTTTCGATCCAGCCTTCACAAATGC
This sequence comes from Nicotiana benthamiana, assembly GCA_034376525.1. Classification (NCBI taxonomy): domain Eukaryota; kingdom Viridiplantae; phylum Streptophyta; class Magnoliopsida; order Solanales; family Solanaceae; genus Nicotiana; species Nicotiana benthamiana. The sequence goes on along the minus strand of CM067330.1, from coordinate 57,007,255 downwards.
AAAGCCTTCAGACCTGCAACATACCAGCTAAAAACCTGCAACATCCTAAGTTAACTTCCACTTCGTGGCCTATCAAAAACTCATCCGAGCCCTCGGGGCTCCAAACTAAACTAGATTTTACCAAACAATTATTTTTTTTCTTTATAGGAGAGGACAAATCTCTGCATACCAACCTAAAAATATCATACGGACTTGCTCATGCAATCAAATCATGAAAATAACATGTAAAACCAGGAATTAAACCTCAAAACTCATCATTTTTATACTTAAAGTTTATAACTCTTCAACCGGAAGTCCAAATTACATCAAATAAACTCCATTTTCACTAAATTTCACAGTTATTATTTAAATATTATAAAAATTTGTACCGGACTTCGCAACCAAAATACGGGCCCGATATCAATGGCTTCAAACATTAATTATTTTCTTTATTTCATAGATAATTCAGCAAAAGTATTCCTTTCAAAAATTGATTTCTAAGGCTTGAGACCTCGGAATTGTGATGACCCGGCCATTCGTCTCATGAGTTACTGCTCCATTTCCCCCCCATTTATGCTTCTATTTGTTTTAATTATGGGTTTTATATATAATTGGAATGGTTGGTTCGGGTTCGGAAAGGTTTTGAGAAGGTTTGAGACACTTAGTCTCTTTTAAGGAAGCTTAAGTTGGAAAAGTCAACCGGACGGTGACTTATGTGTTATAGGGCTCGGATGTGAGTTCCGATGGTTCATATAGATTGGGGAGATGATTTGAATCTTAGGTACATGCTCAAAATGTATTTTGGAAGTCTGGAATAGATTTATGCTTGAATTGGCAAACTTGAGTTTTTGGCATTTTCTGGTTGATAGGCCAGATTTTGATGTAGGGGTCTGAATGGAAGTCTAAAAGTTTCAGTAGCTTCATGATGTCATTTGGGATGTGTGTGTAAAATTATAGGTCATGCGGACATGGTTTGGTACACTTTTTGATCAAAAGAGCAATGCGGAAGATTTTAAAACCTTAGGTTTGAATTCGATGTGTTTTGGTAGTTTTGATGTTATTTGAGGTGTTTTGAAGATTGGTGCAAGTATTAATAAGGTTATAGGATAGGCTAGTGATTCTGGTTGAGGTCTCGAGGGCCTCAGGGTGATTTCGGATGGATGACTGGGAGTTGAAAGTTTGATGCAGCTGCAGAATTTTTGCTGCTTCTGGTACTTCCACACCTATGGAAAGGGGGCCACATGTGCGAGGGCGCATATGCGAGGAAGGATCCACAGAAGCGAAAAGGATCTAGAGAGGCAGAAACCACATATGCGATTGGAGGACCTCACATGTGATGGCGCAGGTGGATAGGGATCGCAGATGCGGGAAATTCGGACTTAAGTTAGGACCGCGGATGCAGTCATCTTTACCGCAAAAACGGTACCTCAGATGCGGTGAAATGACTGCAGATGCAGAAATGTCTGGACATAACATATAAGTTATGTACTTCGCGATTTCTAGAGGCTTTTCTCACTTTTAAACACGAATTTGAGTGCTTTGGGCGATTTTGAAGATAGAATTAAAGGAGAACTCATTGAGATAAGAACTTTAGATCTAAAAACTCGTTCTATGGGATTAATGCATGGGTTGGAGCTGTAATTAAAGGTAAAAATTAGAGAAACTAGGACTTAGAAACCTAGGCCTTTGATTGAAGATTTGGAAGACCATTTGTGGTCAGATTTTGGAGTTTTTTCTATGTATGAACTCATGGGGAGATAAGGAATCTAATGATGTTAATTTTATCGAATTCTGATACATGGGCTCGGTGGTGGGGTTTTGGTAATTTCGGGAATTGGAAAGTTTTTCGATATTTTCATGTGGGCTTCGTCCCTTTAGCATAAAGTAATGGTTATGTTCTAATTTTGGTAGATTTGGAGCATTCGAAAATCGATTCAAGTGGCAAAGGCATTGCGAACTAAACTTCGGGTCGGATTGAGGTGAGTAATGGTTATAAATGCTGTCCTGAGGGTATGAATCCCCGAAATTTCACAATATTCGGCTATGTTGAGGTGACGCACATGCTAGATGACGAGCGTGGGGTGGTGTACCATTGGGGAGTGTGACTTAGTCCATCCTGAATGGTTGTTTTACTGCATATTTGCTAGCTAATTGTTTGATATTTTTATATTTTTTGCTAAATGTCACATTTGGGCTTTGTGCCAACTGTTGGAACGCTTGGAGAATTTTTAATGATAAATTTCTCAGTGTTTGATTTCATAATTATGATCAATCGTGCCACATTTTTACTATTTTCAAAACCCATCTATGATTATTCTATTTAAAACACTTTAAATGATATTTTTAAAGATATTTTAAGCTAAGCTTCATATTTTAGTGATGCCCGAGGGGCTTATGAGATTCTGACTGAGTAAGGCTGCTGGCCTGTATTATGAGGAAACATTTGAGTTAGGATGCACGCTGCAACAGTGATATACTGATTATGATGATGAGGCTGAGGGCTTGAGATTGTACACCAATATGTGGATTTTAAAAGGTGTTTTATGAGATTTCAACTTTTAATTGTGTTTACTGATTTTGTTCTGCCTCTTATAGCTTATTGTTGTGTTTAACGTGATTTTATATCTTTATTGTTATTACTCACTGAGTTGTAGTACCTACTTTACTTCCTGCACCACTGTGGGAATCTGTACTACAGGTCCTGCCACTAAGGGTTTATAGTTCCAGCAAATCTTCGGAAATTTACTAGGCCGCTGCTTGGCGATTCGCAGCCCATTGCATTCTCCCTCTTTGTTATTTCCTTTTTGATTCAGTTATGTAGTAGTGGAGTAGACTCTCAGACTTGTAGTATTATTTTAGTTGCTCATGACTAGTGACATCCCAACGTCAGCTTGTGTTGGTTCTTAATTTCGCAACTTATACTATTATTTTGGGATTTTATTTCTATTAAAGACTTAGTATTTATTATTCTAACTGCTTAAAGTGAATTGGAAGTGTGTCAGCTGGCCTTGTCTTCATGAGAGGCGCCATCACGATTGGTTTTAGGTTTAGGATCGTGACAGGAATTTATTTCCGGACATACGTCTAAGTCCCATATTTTACTGCGGACCTCCCGAGATCGTCGGAACATGGATCCGGGTCTGTTTTCTCAAAATGTTGACCAAAGTCAACCATAATCAAATTTTTATTCTAAAATTTTTTATTTCTCATATTTTCACATAAAAGGCTTTTCGGACATAGGTCCGGACCACATATACAAATCGAGATAAGGTATAAAGGAGGTTTTTAGGCCTCGGAGCACTGAACTTATTTCTAAAATAAAAGATGACATTTTGGGTCATCTCAGCTTCCCCTTTCACGTCACTGAACTTACATTCCACCTATTCCGTTTTAGTCCTACTCAACTAGAAACTTTTAGACTCTAGGGTCTGCCTCCATACATTTGATCTCCCATTAACACCGCTTCGCGTCTCATCTGTCAGAACTATATCATCAGCGAACAACATACACCATGACACATTTCCTTGGATATGGTGTGTTAGTGCATCCATCGCCAGAGCAAATAAGAATAGGCGGAACGTGGATCCTTGGTATAACCCCATAACCACCGGAAAAGGCTCTGAGTCACCTCTCACGGTCCTAAACCACGTCATAGATCAATATCCTTTATTACCCTAATGTAAGCCACCACCACACCTTTCACCTCCAAACACCTCCGAAGGACGTCCCTTGAGATTTTGTCATATGCCTTCTCTAAGTCAATAAACATTATATGCAAATCCCTCTTCCTACCCCTGTATAGTTCCACCCACCTCTTGATAAGGTGGATAGCCTTGTAGTAAAATGACCCAGCATGAACCCGAGCTGGTTTTCCGATCAGACACCACCCTCCTTATCCTCTCTTACAGCACCCTCTCCCAAACTTTCATGGTTTGACTTAGTAACTTGATACCCATATAGTTGTTACAATTATGGATATCCATTTGTTCTTGTACACGGGAACTATTGTACTCCATCGCCACTTATTATGCATCTTCTTTGTCCTGAAGATAACATTATACAACCCAGTTAGCCACTCCAAGCCCGCCCTACCCGCATATCTCCAAAACTCCACTAAAATCTCGTCTGGTCCGGTCGCTTTGCCCCGACTCATCTTACCCATTGCATCTAAGACCTCCTCAACCTAAATGCAACTAAATATCTAAAATCTCGGTGACTTCGAAGTGCCTCAATTTCCTTAACACAATGTTTTCGCCCCCCTCTTCATTCATAAGGTTACGAAAGTACGACTGCCATCTTTGTCTAATTTGGGCCCCTTCCATCAATACTCGACAATCCTCGTCTTTGATGCACCTCACTTGATCCAGATCGCGGGCCTTCTTCTCTCTCGCTTTGGCCAACTGAAATAGTTTCTTGTCCTTACCTTTGTCCCTAAGTTCCTCATCAAAAGCAACAGTCTTAGCCTCTGTGACCGCTAATTTCTCTTCCTTCCTAACCTCCTTATATCTAACTGTGTTCGCTCTCCTCCGATCCTCGTCGGTGCTCTCTACAAAATTAATGTAAGTCGCCTTCTTGGCTTCCACTTTACCTTGGACCACGTCATTCCACCACCAGTCGCCTCAGTGCCCACCAGAGTAACCTTTTGAAACTCCCAACATCTCTCTCGTTGCCTCCCTTATACAGTCCATCGTCGCCTTCTACATAGCGCTAGCATCCACAACACTCTTCCAGGCGCCCATATTCGTCAGTGGCCCTTCCAACTCCTACGCATTATCCTTAGACAAAGCTCCCCACCTGATCATAGACTGACCCTGTACAAACCTCTTCTTCCTCTTCATCAAGATACCAATGTCCATCACTAGGAGCCTATGTTGAGTTGTGAGGTTCTCACTCGAAATCACCTTGCAATCCTCACACAATTACCTATCGCACCTCCTAAGGAGGAGATAGTCAATTTGAGTCTTAGCCACCATACCCCGGAAGGTAACCAAATGTTCATCCCTCTTCAGAAACATAGAGTTCACGATCACCAACTCAAAAGCTCTAGCGAAATTCAGTAGTGAGGCATCACCCCCGTTCCTATTACCAATGCCGAAGCCATCATGCACCTCACCATAACCACCAGCAGACGACCCAATCTAACTATTGAAATCCCCTCTTATAATACACATAAATTAAATGATAAGGATGTAACAATAATATTTTTGTCTCCTTTAAAGTTAGATATATCATTTGAAATTATGTGTTATTGTTAAGTATTATTTTATTAATTAAGTATTTCTAGAATTTTATATTGTATTAAAGAGTATAATAATAGAAGATAGCGGGAAGAATTATTAGAATATATATTTATTTTTTATACATAAATATGATAGAATGAGTGCTTATTTTTAATATTAAAAGGTTGTTCAACTTTACATAAAGATTTGATCTATCGATTTCATTTAGATTTCAAAAGTATATTATTGAAAAATATCTATTAAAAATGTTAATTATTTTTGTGGCGTAATATTAATATTTGCTACTATGTATGATTTTATCACAATTTCTCTATAAATAATTTAATATATGAAAAACTACATTGAGTCATTTGTTGGAATCAATGAAAAAAGAAAAGATTTTCTTTGGTGAACCTTCTATTTGGGTGATTATGAAGCCACCAAATTTGAAAGACCATACTATGATGTTAGTAGGCTTTAAACATTTTTTTTATATAGACCATAAAGTGGAGCTTTTTTGGTTTGAGAATAGAAGCAGCAAATTCATAAATAATCTCAAACTCTTAAATAGTAGTAGCTTATTTATAAAAGAAGATTTAATACATTTAATATCGTTATGCAATGAGATACATATTTCAAATAAGGAATGATTTAATAGCTAAAGTTTAGCTAATTGTAAATATCTAAAAAAGTTTAACTAATTGTAAATATCTAAAAATCAGAAAAGCAACTAAACTACAGTTTAGTCCAATGTAAAATATAATTTATAAAGGTAAGAAAGACGAAAGACATCTCACTATGGATATTCGTGATATTAATATTTTTATTATTATCGAACTTTTCCTCCTTTCTCTTTTTTCTGTCTTTTATTATTTCTCCCTTTTTCTATCTATATTCCCTCCTTTTCTTTTAATTTTACCAAATTTTTTCGTTTAATTTTCCCCCATAATCGATTACATTTACCTTTTAGCTCCTCTATTTTTAATTTTTTTCTCTATATCAATAAAAAAAGATAAGTGATATAGTGCACTTTTTTTTATTTTTTCTATATCATTTGTTAAAAAATTGCTTATACATTGCACTTATTTTTATTTTTATCTTTTCCCATAATATTTATATCACTAAATATTTCCAGCATATATACCAAAATCATATATTAGTTAATGTCTAAGATAATAGTATACCCAAATAATATCTGAATATACCAAATCAGAAGGATTTGAGGTCCTTGGTCTCCGTATATAGTCTTGAACAATCCTCACCTCATAAGCTATCTATTAGGTTGAGTTAGGCCTAAGGTCCATTTAACATGGTATCAGAGCCAGGCTCATCTCAATTGTTGTTACCGATGTTGAGCACCCATATATTTGTCCACACTCCAGTTTGCAGACCTGGGTATGAGGGAGGTGTTGAGTTGTTTTACATTAGAGGGATTTGAGATTCTTTGTCTCTTTATATGGTCTTGGGTAATCCTCTTCTCATAAGCTAGCTTTTGGGATTGAGTTAGGCCTAAGGTCCATTCAACATGATATCAGAGCTGGGACATATTTTTCTCCTACTACATACGGGAATAGGACTTATTCATCACATAATTATTTTACACTTTCCCTCAAGTCGGTGCTTCCAAAATCATATGTGCTAATCTTGTTACATCTGCAACTAATACGAGGACCATTGAGGGACTTGGTAAAATATCCACAAGCTGATCATTCGACATACAAGTCTATTAGACTCCCCTTGGGCAACAAAATTAGGTAGTTGCTAATTAAAAGAAGTTGGCCGAAAGGTCGCCGGAAAAATTTGAAAATAGTGAGACTAAACCAAATTTTATACTACAAAATAAATTCTAAAATACCAACAAAAAACATAAACTTTTTGTAACGACCTGGCCGGTCGATTTTGAAGTTTACGCCCCGATCCCCCATTAACTGCTTCCCCTAAGTTCATTTCTGCTATTTTGATTTGCCGGGACGTTCGATATTGGGTTTAGGAAAGTTTTAGGACACTTAGTTCCTAAAAGAGAGCTTAAGTGTTGGAAAGTGGTATGTAGTCGGAACAGTATGAAGATAACCTTGGAATGGAAAACCGATGGTTCCTTTATACCTGTTAGATGATTTCGGGGTTGGGAGCATGTTCGGAATGTATTTTGGAAGTCCGTAGCTCATTTAGGCTTGAAATGCCGAAGTGTGAATTTTTTATGTTTTCGGTCAGACAAAGATTTTTTGATCCGAGGGTCAGAATGAGATTCCAGAAATTGAAGTAGCTTTGTCATGTCATTTGGATGTGTGTGCAAAAGTTTATGCCATCCAGACGTGTTTTGGTTAGGTTTTTTATCGAAAACGTGTTTTGATGAAATTTGAAGTTCTTAGGCTTAAATCATTGATTAAATCGGATTTTTGGTGTTGTTTTACGTGTTTAAGCATTGGTACAAGTTTGAATAGGGTATTAGGTGGAATTGGTGCTTTTGGTTGAGGTCCCGGGGGCCTCGGGATCATTTCAGGTGGTTAACGGAGACAATTTTGAAGTGTTGCAGCAACTGATTCTTCTCCTCTGGTATTTTCGCTTCTGCAGCTTGGGAATCGCAGAAGCGGAGCCGCATAAACGGCCATTACATCGCAGGAGCGGAATTTTGGCTCCCTCAGCTTTTCGCATGTGCGGAAGATTAACTGCAGATGCGGTTACGCACCTGCGAGACTATTGTCGCAGATGCGGCCCTGGGTCATTGGTGAGAAACCGCAGAAGCAGCAAGTATTTCGCAGAATCGACAACCGCAGGTATGGTTTAAGGCCGCAAAAGGGGAACCCTGAAGTTTAGCGAATAGCCGCAAAAGCGGTGTTTGTTCCGTAGAAGCGGGACCGCAGATGCGGTCCCTTTTCCCAGAAACGGTAACCTCTGTTCAGATATAGAGATGTTGAGGGTTAGTTTTAAAAGTTAGAAAAATCAAATTGTGCTTGGGGAAGGGTGATTTTGAGAAGGTTTTGAAGAGGAGATTATTGGGTAACGTTTCTTTAATCCCTCATTATGTAGTTAAGTCCATCATTAAAATTCAAATTGAGGATCAAAAATTGGAAAAATTGGGTGATAGACCAAACTATTGAGTTTTGAGTGGGAATTTGACATCCGATTGGGAGATTTTTATATGGTTAGACTCGTGAGAGTACGAGGGTTCTTAAAATATAAAATTTATCCGATAGCTACTAGCATGAACCATCATCATCAACCAAACCTACCACCAACTACCGTCTCTAGTAGGCATTAATCCGTTAACTATCACCACCAACAACTATCATATTTTTAAAAATTATATATTTTATTGATAGAATATTAGATTAGTTAGTATTTTATTTGAACTTTATAGTTATTAATTTTCAAATAACGATAAATTTTATGCATTCAGATGTTAAAAATCAAACAGTCTTAATTATTTAGTATTCATGTCTCAATACACATCTTATTATATTCAGATTTAGATATCTTAATCTTAATATACATCTTGTTATTCATATACGTATTCAGATTCAGATATCTTAATCTTAAAAAAACAAATAAGGTCTGAGCCAAAGCAATTCCAATAAGTACCAAAGCTACAATAAATACTTTGTACCAATATTTTAAGAGCCCGTATGGATATAAGATTTTTTTTTCTAAATTAATGTATGGCCATAAAATTTTCAAAGATAAATTATAAGAAATTTCGAAAATTTTGAAAAATTCCAAAATGCCTTTTTTCCAAATTTTCACTCAGACCGCTCATAAAATTTTAAAAATAACCCAAAATTATATTCATATCTAAACACAACTCTAATTTTTAAATATCATTTTTAGTTGAAAAATTTTCACTTTTTTGTGGAATTTTACAATTTCACGTCCAAACGCTCACTAATAAAGGAACAGAGAAAGGAAGAAAAGCAATCCACATCAGCACATGCGTATTCAGTTTTGTAGTATCATTATTATCCGAACTCAATACATTTGATGTGTAGTATAAATTTATAAGTAAAAATTTTATTAAATTAAAATTAATAAATAAAAATATAACATTAATACCTTAATGTTATGAAATAATATAAGAACAAGAACAATATAGAGAGAAGTAGAGAGAGAAGTATTCTTATTGATACTTAGGGATGATTTACAATGAGGTAAGACCCCTCTATTTATAGGCATAGAAAAGACTTAGCCTCAAAGTAAAACTCTTCTATAAGATAGACATTCACTCTAATTAGAGTTCTATTTATAACACTCCCCCTTGAATGTCTATTCAATGATGTGCCTCGTTAAAACCTTAACTAAAACAAAACCCAATGGGAAAAAAAATTATAGAAAAGGAAAAAGAGTACACATGTTTGAATATGCGCCTATTGGTTGCCTCGTTAAAAACCTTACAAGGAAAACCCAGTGGGACAAAACCTTGTAAGGGAAAAAGAGTGCAACGCGCATTAACTCCCCCTGATAAGAACATCAATTCATATCCTTAAGTCTTCGCATTCCGATCTTGTGCACCATCTTGAAATTATCATTCTTGATAGATATGAACATCTTCGTATAATGTCGTGGAATAGCTCTTCAATATCTTCATATAGGTATTCTCGATGCCATCATGCTTATAGTTATAGCAAGATACATATGTACACAAGTTGCACTTAGGATGTGGTACTTCAGGACCAAGAATTGTATATGCTTCAAGCAACTTAAATCTTTCAAGTTAAGTCATATAAGCCATATAATAGACTTTAGATGCATATCAAGTTTTCATGTCATGCTAAACAAATAAATATCGAAAACTGATTACACATACCTTTGACTTTACACCTTCAAGTATTTGAACTACATGTCCAAAACTACATGTCTTTCATATGGAATCAATTCTTCTTGAATTGTATCTCTTCCATTTGGCCAATAGTTTTGTTTGTATTCGACAAACATGAGATCCTCATAGATATTTAGCGTTATCATAGATGTCGTCGACGATCATTTTATATCGGTTCCAATAACTTTTCATAAAGACATAATATGGAGATCTCTTTATTCATATATTCAGGTACCTGAATCTCTCATGAGATTTTATGAAGTGTTATGTCATGTGATCTTCTGGATCACTTGCCTCCTTATTATGATCACTTCGATCATTTGCTCATCTTCTTTATTAAGAAGTTCCAAACCGATTCGTCTATGCGCTTTAAGCGTATCAAAGACTTTGTCCTTCTGGGACTTAATATGAGCATTTGTAGTGAGAATATAGTTACTTTCTTTGGGTCAGCAAATGCGTATAGCATGCTTTGCAATATGTTGCAATTGAATTATCCTTTTATGAACTTCAGGTTCATATTATGATATTCGAGGATCTATATATACAAATGATAATTCATCTCATGTAACCTTTTCTCAAGTGTTTATCATGTCTCCCCCTCCTGTTAGAAAAGCTAACTTGTTTCCTCAACTTTGAGAAATCATCTTTGTGCATTATCATGTCAATATACACAGCACATTAATAATAAGATGAAATTATTTGGTTCCTGACCCTGAACCACTTGTGAGGGGAGAATATACTCTCGTATACAACGTATGTCAAACTGATATATATAACTTTGTTCTCATAAGAAACAGTTTAGCTATTAAGTGGAGGCACTCAATAATTATCTTGCTAAACCAACTTTGATATAAACCAACTTATCAAGATGAACTATCTTGAGTAGAAAATCTGGAATTTATGCTCGAAGTTAGATTACTGAGCAATTTACCTCGCAAGCACCGGCCAGGCTGCGGGTTAATAACAATCGCGCATGTAACCATTTCATAGATGCATCATATGTGGTATACATGGCAGGTGAATGGGCCCATATTCACCTTTGATATTTCCAGAATTTATGGGCTTCAACCCGAATTCTTTAGTTGGTCAGTTCATTAATGAGAACAAGTGATACAAGAGAATTTGTAAAGAACTTTCTAGTTCTTTAATATTCACCCATGTGAATTCTCTATTATTGCACATCATACTTAAAATGAGATGGCTAACCCGAATGCCAACTGAATAAATTATCAATATTGGTAAACTTCAAATTTACACCATGACATGTGCACTTATCAATAAACTTCAGGTTTATTATGACATGGGTTTTTATACCAATAGATATCCACTTTATTGTAGCATTCTTTTGTTTGTGTAGTACAAACTGGAGAATAAAGCGGGTAGCTTTTCATATACAAATTATCCCGCTACAAGTTGTAGTAATAGAAGATATCAAATCTTTCCTTTATTTATAATCTCAATATAATCAGCGCTTTCGCGTGTACTTTGGAAACTGAATAAGTTTCTTTGAGACTTACTACAGCACAATACTCAATTGTGTTTCTCCAACATAGTAATAATTGGCTCTTCTAGAGCTTTCAATTAATTTTGTACTACCATAAATTCATCAACATCCATGTGGTGAATATATTTCTTAAAGAGAAAGTTATACCATTATGGTCATGTCAAACTTATATGCAAGATATGTTTCTTGCGTTATCGTTATCCTTTAATAGTCATATTTCCAAAATACTTTGGCGTACAATAGGTACGTGACCAACGATCATTCATGCCATATATCATCTCAAACCTCCTTCTAGGGGTGAGTGTGGTATCATCTCAAACCTCCTTCTAGGGGTGAGTGTGGTATATTCTATACCAATTTCATGTTCATATTCTTCCAATAATGAATATGTATTCGTGAATCTGATGTTGTCACATTCACTGCGGGGATATGTGATTTTGTTATCCTTTTCAAATCTGTAAATGCGTCTGGCATTTGTTTGTTATTCTTTGCAAATAGATAATCTTTTGCACCTCATTTTCACAAATGGAGGTATGTGGATCAAGATGAGATAATGATGCATTTTTCCACAAAATTTCCCGTTTGGTTTCACCAACTTCTCCCCCTAATTTTGGGAAAAGTTTCTCATCAAATTGACAGTCTGCGAATCGTGCAGTGTACAAATCCCCTATCAATGTTTCGAGGTAGCGAATAATGGAGGACGATTCAAACTCAACATATATTCCTAACCTTCTTTGCGGACCCATTTTGGTGCAATATGGCGGTGCTACAGGCACATATACTGCACATCCACAAATTCTTAAGTGGGATATATTAGGTTCATGACCCAAAACTAATTGCAACGGGGAATATTTGTAACAATTCGTCAGTCAGAGACGAACTAGCATTGCTGCATGCAAAATGGCGTGACCCCGAACCGAAGTGGGTAGCCTCGTTTTCATGAGTAAATGAGGTATTCAAGATTATACTCATGTATTGTCTCGATCTGATATCCATTTTGAATGATATCTCTAAAACTCAACAAGTTCCTTTTAGACTTGGTGGAGAACATTTTGACTGATATCATTAAAACTCAACAAGTTCCTTTAGGCAGAGTTATAGTTGCTCTTCAGGAGTCTTCAATCAATTTAATTCCCATGGTTTGACATACAAAAGAAAATACACGAACATGAGAATAAACAAATTCAATTCGTTTGTTTCACTGTAATCGATTGTTAAACATACATAATCGATTATGTCTTCATATAATCGATTGTTAAACATACACAATCGATTGTGTCTTAATACAATCGATTGTTAAACATACATAATCGATTATTTGCTATTTTGAAAAACTTCAGATCACACTGTCTTAATATAATCGATTGTTAAACATACACAATCGATTGTGCCTTAATACAATCGATTGTTAAACATACATAATCGATTATTTACTATTTTGAAAAACTTCTGATCACACTGTCTTAGTATAATCGATTGTTAAACATACACAATCGATTGTGTCTTAATACAATCGATTGTAAAACATACATAATCGATTATTTGCTATTTTGAAAAACTTCAGATCACACTGTCTTAATATAATCGATTGTTAAACATACACAATCGATTGTGTCTTAATACAATCGATTGTTAAACATACATAATCGATTATTTGCTATTTTGAAAAACTTCAGATCACACTGTCTTAATATAATCGATTGTTAAACATACACAATCGATTGTGTGTTAATATAATCGATTGTTATGCAGTTTTAATGCGAAATATTAGATAATCGACTAACTGTTAGGTTAGTCGATTACCTCTACTGGAAAATAAAAATATTATTGAAATTTGAGCATATTGAAACATTCTAAAGAACTAATACTAACATTATATCATAAACTAACTAATACGAGCTGATACTAATGACTATTAGTTTATTCACTAACTATTACAAATAAGTGAAATAAAATCAAACAATTCCATCTTCTTTCATCACAGATCCATCACCGATTAGGTGGTCTATTTTCCCCTCAGGGTGCTCAAAGAAGTCTGCCACATCCAAGTGGGTGATGTCAAAATTGTCGTCAGAGACAAAATTTATTTCAGGGCATTTACTCTTTAGAGATGCTTGACAAGGCTCAACCAAATATCTTGGTACACGGCAAATTTTCGCCTAGTGCCGTTTTCCACCGCAACGATAACATATAGTTTATGAACTATTTGCTTTTGGATTCTCATCATATCGTGCTTGTGGCAGAGTGACCAACTTCAGGTTGTCATATCTCTCCTTTAAGCCATTCCACAAGATAAGGTGGATCTTTGACTGTGATATATTCAATTTTCAAACCTTCATCAAGGTGATGGCGCAAGAAAATCAAGGCCTTAGCACAGTTTCAATCCTTCATCAAGGTGATGGCGCAAGAAAATCAAGGCCTTAGCACAGTTTCAAACCTTCATCAAGGTGATGGCGCAAGAAAAACAAGGCCTTAGCATAGTCTTGGGTGGATACATTATTTCTGTCTTTAATGGCGTCTCCAGGACCCATTGCATCCAAATGGATTTTAGCATCCAACACCCATGTCATATAGTTCTTGCCCGAAATTTCAAGGGCAACGAACTTTCCTTTTATAATGTCAGACATGAAATAAAATTACATCAAGAGCGTGTTCATACTTACGGGCTCTATTACAATTATCACATTCACTTCAGGGAATGGATCATAATTATCTGTATGTGCTATACACAATCTCATGTCAAATATTACTTTCATAAAGTGAAAGATTATTTTGAGAATCCTTATTGTTCTCATTACCACAATAATGACGATTATAATTTCGTCTATTGCCACATCCACATCCATTGATACCTTCGCGGTAATAATATTGTCTTCTTTCAGACTTATCACATACTGCTACCACATTCTCTAAAGGGAATGGAGCAAATTCAATTGGACGGATTTTTAATTCTTTGCCCACAATCATACATGAATTTGATCATGGCAAGGCATAGAAATTTTACCACTTCATGTGAGTGTAATTTCTTACGAACTCCATTAGAGTTATAATCAAACTTTGTTGTCTTTGTTTGTATATAAAATCAAGTCGTAGAATTTCAAGAATTTGAAAGGGAAAAGTAAATTACTTACCTTTAAGGTATACCAATAAATGTTGTGATATAAAATATACCTCTTGAGTTTCCATCCCGTTGCATTACTTTATGATGATACCATCTCTTCTATTTTCCGTATACAAATTCTTGAAGAAGGAAGAAATCAAATTCAATTGGTTAGAGACTCGTGCTGATAACGTGTTATGAAATAATATAAGAACAAGAACAATATAGAGAGAAGTAGAGAGAGAAGTATTCTTATTAATACTTAGGGATGATTTACAATGAGGTAAGACCCCTCTATTTATAGGCATAGAAAAGACTTAGCCTCAAAGTAAAACTCTTCTATAAGATAGACATTCACTCTAATTAGAGTTCTATTTATAACACTTAAAAATTATTTAGAATTTATGGATTCAAGCTTACGTCCTTAAAATGTATTAAAACTTTAAAAATAAATAATAAATATAAATTCATAACTTTAAATATTAATATAAAAATTTACTAGCTTGTACTTGATTTGTACATCATGGTCCTTTATAATTTTAAATTTAAGAACGTGATCTTTTTAGATCTTTTATGTGTAAAAAATAAATTTTTTATTTATAAAAATAAATCTTTTATGTGTAAAAGAAAAAAGAGATATGATTATAAACTAAAAGCAAATTTATAAAAAATCAATTAACCGCATGATATTTTGGGTTGTACAAGCTTTGAGATTTTAGGTTGAGTTATTATGTGATTTATTATGATGTACGAGCAACACAAGAGGTATACGCGAAAACATCTGACTTGTCAAGGAATTCTACTTTAGATTTCATTTAATCATCCACATATTGGGAATATCTGTCTCAGTGGTCCCTATTAAATATAAATATTTTGATGATCTTTTATCCACACCCCTCCCTCCCTCCCCCCCCCCCCCCCCCACCTCTAGAATGCTATTTGATTACGCCAAATTTTAATTTTACAATGTGCACGTCATAATAAGTCTAATTCTTTTTTTACTATGGAGACCTCCATACTATTATCGCAGGAGAGAAACACTAAAAAATAGTGACAAGCGCAAAACACACACTTAAATATTTAGTTGAATATAGTAATTATAATATCGCATCAACAGAGATAGGAGTTAAACATTTATTATCGTAATTTGTAGCTAAATTGTTATTCAAGGTGATCAAGAACGGAAATTTATCTAATTTAAACTAAAATTTACTAAGAATCTAAACTATCAACTAATGACAATCAACACAAGTAATAAGCAAAGGAAGTTATCAATTGGGAGAAGATAGGGTTGATAGGATATATGCAAGATATATGTTTGGGATCTAATTCAATATAATTCACTTTTATTGTTCAAGTGAGTCTCTCGAATTCACTTGATTATTAGTTCAATTGATTAATATAAACTCCTCTCTCGATTGAAAGTCCTGTCGATAAAGGGTATTATGAGATTCGGGAAGAAGGGTAAGCTGAGCACCATGTTTATCGACATATTTGAGGTGTTGAGGCGAGTTGGAGGTTTGTTATGAGCTTGCTTTACCTCTCAGCCTATCAGGAGTTCATTCAATTTTTCTCGTGTCTATACTTCAGAGATATCACGCCGATTTGTCACATGTGTTATATTTCATCACTAACCAGTTAGATGAGAGCATGAGTTACAAGAAGGAGCCAGTTGCCATTGTTTCTAGGCATGATCGCCAGTTGAGGTCCTAGAGGATTTCCGCGGTAAAGGTTCAATGGAGAGGCCAACTAGTTGAAAAGGCGATTTGGGTGTCCGAGGAGGACATGCGAAGTAGGATATCTACACTTATTCAGCATTCCAGGTATAATTCTAAACTCGTTCGAGGAAGAATATTTGTTGAAGAGGTAGAGAATGTAACGACCTGACCAGTCGTTTTGCTTTCAAGAACCTTGTTCCCTTAAATAAAACTTCATGTACGTGCTTTTATTGTTTAATGACTTGCGGGGATGGTTAGTTCGGGATTTGGAAAAGTTCAGTTTGAAATCGTAATACTTGGTTCCTTAAGTTAGCTTAAAAATCTAAGTTTGACTTCAGTCGATATTTTGAGTAAACGACCTTGGAATCATGATTTAACGGTTCCAATAGGTTCGTATGATGATTTCAGACTTGGACGTATGTTCATATCAAATTTTGGATGATCTGGGAGCGTTTTGGCACCTAATAGTGAAAGTTGTCATTTTGAGCAAATTCCATAAGTTTGGGTTGAAACGAATTCTTATATTTTAGACGTCCGTTTGGGATTTCGAGCTTGGAAATAGCTTCTTATGCTGATTCTGAACTTGGGAGCGCATCCGAAAGTGGAACTGGAGGTCAGTAGGTCCTTTCAAAGTCATTTGGCGGAAGTTAGAAATTTGAAGTTTTAGAAAATTTGACCGAGGAGAAGGGGGGGGGGGTTTGATATCGGGTTCAGATTCTAGTTCCAGAAGTTGGAATAGATCCTTAATATCATTTAAGACTTGCATGAAAAATTTGGCATCATTCCGAGTTGATTTGATAGGAATCGGATGCTCGGAAATATTTTTTGAAGTTTTTGAGTTCATGAGTTAATTCATGCATTTTGGCATCTGATTTGTTGTTATTGATGTTATTTCAGTGTTCTGATCGCGCGAGCAAGTTTGTATGATGTTGTTAGACTTGTTTGAATGTTTGGTGTGGAGCGTCGAGGACTCCGGTGAGTTTCAGACATTTGGAAAGGATGAAAAATACACCCGGTTTCTGGTGTTTTTGGCAACAGTTGCAGGTATGAGAAATAGTTTGCAAATGCGAACCTCACATTTGTGAGAAGATCTTTGCAATTGCGAAGAAGATCGACCTGGTGCATTGTTCGCATTTCCGACACCTGAGCTGCATTTGCGACCTCAGCAGTGTTCACATTTGCGACCCCTCCGTCGTCTTGCGACCTAGCAGCTGAAGCCAGGCTTCGCATTTGCGAGTGTTTTGTCGCATTTACGACCCTTGCATTTGCATACCTTGTATCGCAAATGCGATATCAGAGGCCTGTGCGCAGTTCATTTAATGTAGGACCTAGGCCATTTACCTTATTTCACTTCATTTCTTGGGCGATTTTTGGAGCTTTTAGAAGATATTTTTCACTTAGCACTTTGATGTAAGTTATTTCTATACAACATGAGTTAAATACATAGATTATGGGTAGATTAACATGTCAAAATTAATGAAAATGAAGGTTTAGATGAAAACTTAGGTTTTTGATGAAAATGAGAATTGACCACGAGACTAGATATGGAACTTAGTAAAAATCATATATTTATGTTCTTAAGATTATGGGTAACAGCTTTCTTCAAAAAAATTTGAAATCCGAACACGTGAGCCCGAGGGTGAATTTTAAGAATCTTGCATTTAGGGTTGGGTAATCACATTAAGAATGGGGGTATGAACTTTTGAGCATAAATTGATTAATTTATATAATGTTTGACTAGCTTCAAGTCGTTTAGCACCAAATTTGGAGGTTTGAGCATATTTTGAACCGGGAAGTGGGCTTTGAGATGAGGTAAGTCTACTTTCTAACCTTATAAGAGGAAATTAACCCCATAGGTAAATTCAATAAATGTGTGTATTTGTGGGGACTATGTATGTACGAGGTCATGAAAGGCCATATATAGCTACTATGCTATTGCCCAGATTATTTAGGACTCGTACCGTGTCTTATTTGAAATATTTGCATCCCTACTTGTTAATTTAATTGCTTAAGTCATATTGGAAGTTGATAAAAGAATTATAAAGGTAAAAATTCACTTACTTGACATTTCAAATGGGGCACTTGACCATAAATGAGAATATATGTTTTACTTGAAATGTTTTCTATTTGTGCAGTGGGCCAAGCAGATAGATGCATCTATGGTTCATGTTGGTCGACCCTCGCCATTGCACAATTTAAAATATTATATTGAATTGTGCGTACGACCTTAACATGATTTGCGCATGATAAATCTTTGAAATTATTCATAATTGATACTGCTTAGATGCCTTAAGATATAAACGGTTTTTGCGTTTCAATGTTATTCATGTAAACCATGCGTCGTATAAAATTTTGATATGCCATTATTAGCCCTAGTAAGTGTCAAAGTCGAACCCTCGTCACTACTTTTTCGAGGTTAGACTAGATATTTACTGAGTACATGTTGTTTATGAACTCATGCTATACTTCTGTATTTAATTGTACATGATTTGAGGCGAGTGCATATGGTTACCAGTCCGGCCTGTATATTTGATCCCCACTTCGAGACTACACAGTAAGCTGCCCTTCCGAGCCGTACTACAGCAATCGAAGTCTTCCTTTGTAATATTTTCTGTCTATTACATTTCAGCCAGTAGACTAGTATTCTTTTGTATATTCTACTAGAATACCCATATACTTGTGACACTAGGTCTTGGCATACACTAGCAGACTTATGATTTTGGGTTGTATCATTACAGTTATGATTTCATTTAGTTGTTTCCGCTTTTGACTGCTTTAAAAATCTGTTATTTATAAAATCCTTTAAATGTAAGGAAAGTTAGCTGTTTGAATAACTTAATAATAATGAAAATCACTAGATAGTTCACTGTTGGTTTGCCTAGCAACGATGTTAGACGCCATCACAATCTAAGCTAGAATCGGGTCGTGACAATAGCAGCATTAAACTATGATTTTGAAAAAATTACTTGTACGTAGAAATATGTTATGAAACATTTATTTGCGTTAAAAAAGAAGAAATGTACAAACTTCGTCATTGCCTTGTATTATTATAAAGGCCAATATTTTATATTGAGTATGAATATGAATATAATATATAATACATAAATATATATATTATACACATAATTAGTGTATATATTTGTATATTTTGAATAACGCTTGTGATAATTTTCGGTGCGCAGGCTAAAAATAAATAGCCCAAAATTTATTGTGGCCATTTGTCGTAATTTCAAAATTATTTATATTCAATTTTAGTATTTAATGATACCTTTTACATCACTATTTTTGTAAGTATTTTGAGGAAGCTATAATCACGAACGATTAATAAGTTTTGGTTCCACTTTAATTTGTCATGTCAAATACACGTCCAGTAAACTACAAATATTGCATGCATGCAACAACATTCGAGATGTAAGTAGTTATCACTTATACTTTTATTCTCACTCTCTAAGATAATACTTTTTTTATTTTATTTTATATAGAGTCTCTTCCCCGCAAAATTATCTAGAAAAAGAAGAAGAATAAAACGTTAATCTTAAAGTTTGTATCTCCCACCGCAAAGGATGATAAATTTAATGTGCTATTTTGATTTTTAGAGGGTTTAATAATTTTTTCAAAGAAGAACTAGTTTAGGTACATAGCAACATTATAACTTCAATTAAAAATTTCCGCGTAGAAAACTCCATTAACAAGAAAAAGAAATGCAAAAACATTTACTCAATAAGATGATATGCTTGCGCCGAATTTATTCTTTTTATTCTCCAATTTGTCTTTATCTTTTATAACCGCGTGTAAGACAAGAGGGGTTGCTCTGATGGTAAGCAACCACCACTTCCAATCGAGAGGTTGTGAGTTCGAGTCTCCCCAAGAGTAAGGTGGGAAGTTCTTGGAGGGAAGGATGCCGGGTTTCTATTTGGAAACAGCCTCTCTATCCAAGGGTAGGGGTAAGGTCTGCGTACAACTACCCTCCCCAGACCCCATTAATTGAGATTATACTGGATTAATGTTGTTGTTGTTGTTGTTTTATAACCGCGTGTAGTGCAGTTTTATTGTAGATCAATCGATTAGAGGACCAGGTAGTCAATTAAATATTAAGAACATGTGCAAGCCTTCCTTAATCACATGAGATTCTTTTCTTTTTTGATCATCATATGAGATTCTCAAAATTAATTTATACTGTATATAGGTTAATTAATACTGTATATAGAGCTATTCTCTTCTTGTGTACTACTCTTCTTGCTTACAGCATTCACTCTTTTTCTTATTTGTCCATTAATTTTTCAAATAAAGATCATAGTAGTGAAATTTAACAAGTTCAAATACTGTATCCGCCTCCATCTGGTTGTGAACCGCCTAATCCGCCATTGCCATTGGCACCTGTTATTCCTTTAGGGAAAAACTATGAATTGCTTTTGAATTTCCGTTCTGGTTTATTGTTGCTGCGCCTTGTGGACATTCAATGCATACGACGTGTTATTTGGATGTGTTGTTGGGAGATTAGTCTTGGATTAACACGCCTGAACCTAATCCCACTGCTACAGTTCATTGCCCTACTTGTCAAGTTCTGATCGAATATGTCTCTTCAAGGTTTGCCAAAACTTTTCCTGCTGTTTAGCTTCATTTTTGTCTAATTATTTCTCTGTTTTAATTGCATATGTAATAAGTTTATGTGAGAGGAAGTTACGGAATATGCTTTATTATTGGTTCTATTTTTAGTGGTCGTTTGGTTCGAAGACGAGTTATGCTGGAATAAGTTATATTGAATTGGTTATGATGGGATGAGTTATTCTGATATTATTTTTAATTGATTGTTTGATATATTGTATTAGTCCTGAAATTGTCAATTTTACTGTTTTACTTTGGGAATTGCTATTCCACCATCTGACAGGTATTAGTTATCTCGTACTATTTTGATCATGATATAACTTATACCATGATTAGTAACCAAATAAGGAATAAGGCGTACTAAATTTTTATCCTAGTATTATGTTTGCTTATTCATCATACCAAACTTGGGAACAAGTTATCACGTGATTGTTATCTCACCTTACCATAGGGATATAAATAACACTATATACTACTAATACTATAAAAAAAAAGATTGAATTAGCTACGGAACTATTTTGTCGCCAAACTACCTAATTTTGTCGCTAAACAGGTTTTCCGTCGCTAATTGCTAAATTCAATCTTTATTCGGTCGGTAAAATCGTTGTCGCTAATATTATCCGTCGCATAATCCAACGCTAAAACTAGATTTTTTAGTAGTTATAATCTTGGAATAACTAATCCGAAAATTAGTTATACTGTAATTTTATACCAATTAAATTTGAGATAAATTCAGTTCAAAATTAATTTAAAAATTAATTATTCATTATCCATCTTACCAAATGTGCCCTTAGAGTCCAAAAATTAATTGGTGCTTTGCTTGATTTCTTCCTACTGATTATTGTGAGAATTGTTAAGTGACTCAAAAGTGCTAATTGTCAATGTTCTCAAATTAATGACTAAAAAGCGTTAATCAATTAATGTTCTTGATTTATTATACTATGAAACGTTCATAAATGGAGTATGTATATATAGTTGTGCAATAAATAAAAGGGATAATTTCGCATAAATATAACTTACACACCTTGGTAACATAATAGCCTAAATATCACTTTACAAATTAATAATCCAAAAATAATCGGTTAATTCCCTAAAAACAACCTATTTCACTCAATCAACTGCAGTTATTATTTCTCCTTTACAACCAGTTGTTTTCATTCTCTTGATTTTCTTTTATTATTAAGCATTTGATAACAAGGTGCAAATCAGCCACAACACAACTCAAAAATTCTGAATAATACATATTTGAAGATAAGAAATTCAAACACTTTTATGTGCAATTGCTGAAGCAATCCAATAGGATCGAAGAAAAATTAAAACTTAGTAAATGAATTGTAGAATCCCTCCGACGCGTACAAGATCTTTTTCATATAGCACATACACGAAAAAGAAGAAGAGGAAGAAGTGTCAAACTTCCATAGAGGTCTCTTATACACTGACAATGTATATATATCCTCACAAACTAGGGGTGTTCATCGGGCGGATTGGGCGGTTTTTTACTCTTAACGGTTTGGCTTAACGATTATCGGCTTTTAAATGTATTCATCCGTTAGCCACACGATAAGATATCGGGCGGATTGGTATCGGGTTAGCTCTTATCGAGCGGTTACCGGGCGGTTTATCGGTTTAATACCTATGGGGGTTATCGAAAAGCTTATACCGAATTACAATACTTGTACAATACTAAAAGTCTAAAAAGCAGAAGACAATTGCAAATTGTACACATTTTCTGTCCGCACACTACATTGTCCAATGTCCAGTTCCATTTCTACTTCTTTTCCTATTTTAATTACATGAAAAACACTGAAAGAAATACAGTCCCATACTGTGAGAAAGAGTAGGAGATGATTTATTTCAGTTTACCTTGTAAAGATTAAGAAATCACTATTTGTTGTCGACATAAAATTAACTGAATAACTCTAACAATCAGATGCTCATTATGCTACTACTAACAGTTTGGATGTGGAAAAAAATCCTAACGGTCTGAAAGAATATTTTTGAGTAAGAGCATGACTACTTAACTAACTTCTTCTACAACATGGATAGAAAAGAAAGCTCTAACTAAGACAGTGTACTTTTAAAAAAAAAATAGAATCACACTCAAACTTAACCTTGTGAAGATGGTCATTAGGCATCAAATTTTCAACTTAATTCAATTACTAGAACGAGGCATCAAGTCATACAGCTCTACTCACTGTCACACTCAGTCGGAGGGGTGGGGGGGAGGGTTTGTTTTTGTAATTTATTTTTGTTATACACTTATACTTATTCATTCTTAAGGTTTTTAGTTTTTATATTTAATATATATAATTATGTAAGTAAAAATAAATTATATATTTATTTATTTACATTCTTAACGGGTTAACGGATTATCCGTTAAGAAAATTGAATAATCCGCCCCCAAATCGATAAGCCGTTAATAAAAAAAATTTAATTCGTTCTCCATCCGCTAAGCCGTTAAGCCGTTACCATTAAGCCATTAAGCTTCGGTTCGATTCGGTTTTCGATTTCGGATCGGTTTTGAACACCCCTATTATAAACTGAAAAAATATACAATTAAACAATATTACACACAAATATACACATTTGTATAAAATTATGCATAACTATACAATATTGTATAATTGTATATAAACGCCACTTATACAATATTTTCACTAGAAAAATAGTGTGTCCAACACTATATTTACTGTAAGTAATGTTGTATCAACTTGTATAAACATGCATAACAGTGTATAAGAGGTGTTTGTATATTCATATACATAATTATACACTATTATACGATGTTAATACAAACTGCTACATAGTTATGATTTTTATCCAAGCCTCGAGTTGTAGTACAAGGTATTGGATGATTCAAGTCGCCAATAGGTTAACAATTTTGTTCCAACGGTTCGGAATGCAATAGCCATACAAGATATACCAAATTTCAGATTCGAGACTTCAAGTTCACAACAATTATGACCAGAGTTTCAAACTTCAAAATCTTCCAAAATTATTGGTTAGTTTTTCGTGCAAATCAAGTTTGAGAGCTATTTATTTTCATATCTGTGTGTATTTTTATTTTTTTCACAATATTCAACATTCTTCTGCTTGCCGCTATAAGACTTGGTGGGCTTGGACGACGGAGGAGGAGCCTGAACCTTCTTCGAGCCATTGATGGCAGAACTCCATAGGGAGTTGGGGAGGGGGATAGCGGTGGCTGGGTTAAGAGAGGACGAGGGGAAATAAAGAAGCGAGAGAAGGTGGAAAGAGAATTTGGTGTACTAGGAATAAAGAAAAAAGAAAATAATAAAAACGCTAGAAGTGTGTCTTTAATAGAAGCTGAAGTAAGAGACTTTAGAGGTTTAGTTGATGATTTGCAACTCACTGCAGTTAGAGCAACAGGATGGCATTATACATGGACTAATAAACAAGACCCTGAATCAAGAGTATATAGCAAGATAGATTGGGCTTTTGGTAACTACCAATGGTTGCAGCAATTTGGACATTTGGAGGCAGACTACATGAACCCTCTAATATCTGATCATTCACCTATATTGATCAAGTTTTGTGTGTACAAGCCACTACATCCTAAACCCTTTAGGTTGTACAACAGTGTGCTAGAGCATGAACAGTTTCCAGAGATTGTAGAGAATGTATGGAACAAGGAGTGTGGTGGATCACACATGAAGCAGATATGGAGCAAGCTAAAGGCAGTAAAACAGGAATTAAAAGGGTTGAATGAATACCTAGCCAAATACAAGCAGCATATTATTATGACAAGAGAGAAACTTGACAGCTTACAAATGCAAATGAGGCATGATTGCTTTTCACAGGAGCTAATTTGTGAAGAAAGAGGGTTGCTAGATGATCTTGCAAAGTGGAACAATGTGGAGGAACAAGTGATGAGGCAGAAATCCAAAGCCACATGGATTGAATGTGGTGACTCGAACACTAGGTATTTCCATGCTCAATGGAAAATAAAAAATGGTCAGAGTAATATTACTTCCATTTACACAGACACAGGGATCAAACTTGCTGAGCCAATGGCAGTGGAACAGGAATTTTTAAAAGTGTTTCAATCATTAATGGGTGAAGCTGCTACTGAACTTCCTTGTGTGGATACTAGCATAATGAAGGGGGGTCCTTGTCTCACAATAGACCAACAGCTTGAACTGATTAAGACAGTGTCCTTGGAGGAAATTACTGCTGCTATTTCAGAAATGCCTAGGGATAAGGCACCTGGAATTGATGGATTTCCTATAGAATTTTTCACCAAAAACTGGAGTATAGTCAAGCATGATATCTATGCTGCTACCAAGGAGTTTTTTGAAACAAGTAATCTGCCAAGAATGATCAACAATACTGCAATAGCATTGGTGCCAAAGGTTAAGAATCCTACTACAGTCAAGGATTTTAGACCAATTGCATGTTGTACTACATTGTACAAGATCATTTCAAAAGTTATCACAAGGAGGATGAAAGGCATTATGGGAGAGTTGATTGGCCCTGCTCAATCTGCATTCATAGAAGGAAGATCTATCATTGATAATATTCTACTAAGCCATGAAATTTTCAAAGGATACTCTAGGAAAGGGATTTCACCTAGATGTGTCCTTAAAGTGGATCTTAGAAAAGCCTATGACACCTTAGAATGGAATTATTTGAAGCAGATCCTCATAGCTTTGGGCTTCCCTGCTAAATTCACAGGCTGGATAATGGCTTGTGTGTCATCTGCTTCTTACTCTCTTGTAATGAATGGGGGTCTTACTAAGCCATTCAATGCTAAGAGGGGTTTAAGGCAAGGAGACCCTATGTCTCCTTATCTATTTGTCTTGGCCATGGAGTATTTGAATAGACTGCTGCAGCAACTTCACAACAATGGCAACTTCAATTTCCATCCTAGATGCAGGAAGCTAAACATCTCACATGTGTGCTTTGCAGATGATCTTTTAATGTTCTGTAGGGCTGACTTGGTTTCTATACAGATTCTACATAGCACATTCCTCATATTTTCTGCAGCATCTGGGCTTCAAGCAAATGTAAACAAGAGTGCTATCTATATTGCTGGAGTTTCAAGGGACACCAGGGAGGGAATTATGCAGGCTCTAGGATTTATTGAAGGGCAGCTTCCATTCAAATATCTTGGAGTTCCTCTTGACTCTAAGAAATTAGCTGTTCATCACTATTTACCTCTCATTGAAAAGATCACAGCCAGGATCACTTGTTGGTCTGCAAAACTACTCTCCTATGCTGGGAGGGTTCAATTGATCAAGGCAGTAGTATTTGGTATGCAATCTTATTGGGCACAAGTGTTTATTATTCCTAAGAAGGTGCTGAAAACTATAGATACTATATGCAGAACATACTTGT
This sequence comes from Nicotiana benthamiana, assembly GCA_034376525.1. Taxonomy (NCBI): domain Eukaryota; kingdom Viridiplantae; phylum Streptophyta; class Magnoliopsida; order Solanales; family Solanaceae; genus Nicotiana; species Nicotiana benthamiana. Next base: position 56,980,965 of record CM067330.1, on the reverse strand, counting down.
GGACAGGGAAAGCAACAGTCTCAAGGAGGGCTCTTGTAGCTTGGGAAAAGGTTTGCCAACCTATCTCAACTGGTGGTCTGAACATAATGAGATTGGATATTTGGAATAAAGCTGCTATAGTGAAGTTACTCTGGGATCTAGCAAGGAAAAAAGATTGCCTATGGGTTAAATGGATACATACTTATTATATCAAGAATAGGAATTTGGAGTTAGTCACTGTTCCATCCAACTCCTCTTGGGTGGTGAAAAAGATTCTTAACTGTCGACCAATGGTGATGGAGAATGCTCAAATGCAAGGAGGACTCTTGGCCAGAATGCAGAATGTGTGCTTGGTTGGGAAATTCCATATCCAGAAGATGTATACTGCATTACTACCTCAACTCCCAAAGGTAACATGGAAGAATATTATGCTTGTTCATTCTGCCCTTCCTAAACACAGGTTTACAATCTGGTTAGCAGCTCACCAAAGGCTACCTACAATAGAGAGGCTTCAACATATGGGAATTCACATTCCAACCTCATGTGTATTTTGCCAACTCTTTGAAGAAGAATTCAATCATCTATTCTTTGAATGTGCTAATACTAACAGAATATGGTGTAGAATTCTAGAGTGGCTGGGGTACATAAGGACCATTAGATGCTGGGAAGATGAGTTGAAATGGATATGTAGTCAAGTCAAGAGTAAAAACTGTCGAAAGGCCATTACTGCCACAGCATTTGTGACCACAGTTGCAATCCAATGGAGAAGTCGAAATGCAATCAGATTTGAAGCCAAGAGATTTGATGAAGATCATTGTTGCAAGGAGATATCAGTTTTAATTCATGCAAAAAATAGGAATAGGTGGAAGAATGAGCTTCAGCTGCTCAATTCTTACCCTTAGATTAGTCTGCTCAATCATTGTAAATGAATAGAAGAAATTAGAGTGAGATAGGGGGCAATACTGTATAGATATGTAGTAGAAGTCCATACTACTACCATTGAACTACATTGTATATTTGTTTTTGATATTAATACAAAGTCAGTTAAGCTAAAAAAAAAAAAAATAATCCGCTAAAGACTGAAAAGTTTCTTTCAAGTTATGTACTGATGGGTTTTCAATACTATTAGCTTATGTTTTGATAATCCAACAAACTTAATGTCAAGAACCAGATAGGGGACCTAACTCACTTGGATTACACTGCATCTAACGAGTTCAAGCCAAATGTGAACTTGCTACAGGTAGAAACCCAAACAAGGACCTGATATTCTTGTAGGTTCCTTACGACAGTACAAAGTCAATTGAACACAGCTCCAAATGAAGATTCTGCTGCACTGCACCGTTTCCACTGCCAACTCATTCTTTGATCAACTAAAGTACAATGATTCAAGTTACTCAACTCAAAAGTACCATATCAGGAACCTGATCCCTTGGTACTTCTCTAACGAAGTCCAAGTCAACTATACAGCTGTACGCAACTGAGTGACTGATCGCAGCTGTAAAAGACGAACAAAACAGGGACATAGTCCCTTAGGGTTTGCTGACAAAAGTACAAGCCAACTACATCTGGAAAGCAATTACAGAAAGTGACTGATTGCAACAGTGCAACAGACAGTGCAGCAATCACTTTCCATTGAGATTGGACATCACTAAGGATATCTTGTGTAGTATAAACCTTATGCAAGGCACAAGTTTCAGGTTCCAACACTTGCAAAATTAGAGAAGGAAAATATTTTCTCAAGTGTTCAAGAACCTCTCTCAAGAACAAAGCTACTGCAACCTCAAGGACCTGATCTAAGATCGAAGATATTTTAAGCCCTTAGGTTTGTATAGTATTTGTAATTTATTCTTTATTATAACTCCTATCCATCTTTCTTAGAAGCATTGATTAGGCTAAGTCATAAGAAAAATCCTTTGTAACCGTAGGGTGAGAAAGGAGCTTTTGTTGGAAGCATCACAAGTTAATCAAAGCCTTTGTGACCGTAGTGTGACAAAGTGGCTTGTGTTAGAAACATCACAAGTTAGTCAAATCCTTTGTGACCGTAATGTGAAAAAGTGTCATGTGGTGGAAATACCACAAGTAGTCAAATTCTGTATGACTAGGATAGTTATAGAGTGGCTTGTGATGAGAGCATACAAGTTAGTTAAAGTCTTTGCAATAGAGTTATTGTAAAGTGGCTTGTAATAGGGAAATTGCAAGTTAGTGAAGTTAAAAGCCTACAGGTGTAGGTCGTGGTTTTTTTATCCCATTGTGTGGGATTTTTCCACGTAAAAATCCACGACCTTATTTACATTCAACCTTACTAATATTCACAATAGAACCCAATAAAGGACCAGGATATTTGGTGGCTCACACAAACTTAGCACTGTATCAAATTGATATAGTACCAGATCTCTATATAGTTTGGTTCATCAGTACTTTCAGAGGAATCACATAGAGAACCCGGTTCTCTATACAACCTGGTAGACACACAACTTCTAACAAGTGGTATCAGAGCAGGTTCTTCCTATCAGGCTGACACCTAGGAAGGATCCTCATGGCTGCTCCACCAACTCCTGAAAGGAGAAAACCAAAGAAGGAAAAGTACTGGGTACTTAAAGCTGCAAACCATGATTCGAGAGCGAAAGACAGTTACATGGCTTACTTAAATAAAAGGTTCAAAAGATGTTCAGAAGAAATGGCGAAGTGCTAGAAAGGGACAATGCTAACAGATCAAAGAACAATGATCTTTGTTACAAGTACGGAAGGGTGGACACTTCATGAAAAATTTTCCTCTCTTGAAGCAAGAATTCTCCGAGAACTTCAAGAGAAAAATACCATCTGAATATGACTCAACCTTTGCGTTGATGGCACAACTACATGATGAAGAAGAAGAAGAAGAAGACAATAAAGAGGTAAAATTCAGGGATGTTAAGAGAAATCTTAAATCCAACCCTCACAGCAAGTATGTCATAGTTCGTAATAACTGGTTGTATACCCATTGTGTGAACAAAAGGCACTTCGAAGAAAATTGTCAGGCTAGGGCTCAATCTGTTCAGAAAAACAAAGTGACTACTGATAGGGGACCATGTACCGCATGCAAGAAACCAATGCTGCCTGCATAGACTAGAAAAGCTCGTATCTATCCCTTTTATCATAACAAGAGACCCAAACTAGTTTGGGTTCCTAAATCTAACCCATAATTTAGATGTACATGGAACAATGGAAGGAAGCGGACTAAAATGGATCATGAACAGTGGATGCTCAAAGCATATTGTTTTAGCAAAATCCACTAGGCAGTGCCGAGGGCTAGTGTTTATTTATCTAAATCAAAAAGAAATAAAAACAATGTCGAGAGGTCTTACACCATGAAAGAAATTAACTTTGATGCTTACATATGTCCTATTATCAATACTGGGAAACGAACTCATTAATATCACATTGTTCAACCTAAGCATATAACTCAAATAATACTTAAAAGTTAGCCATGCACTGTCTTCAAAAATGTATGATTTATGACTTGTTTGTTTTCCAACTTTTTGTCCAGCTTCCCTTTGATAAATCAATTGTGAGCATAAGGTAGTCATTGTAGTCGTTTTCTGTTCTGCAACTGTATCAAAAATGGGAATCGGAAATCCAAGATCCTTCATGATTAAAGTTGCATCTCCCTTCTTAATATGACATGTATTTGTAGACCATTGATTTCCCAGCATCCAACCATGTGATTCCTCTTTCCTCGCATTCCAATTCCCAGCAAAGGAATTCAGCCTTCTTGATGTTGAGTGAGCATGTACAGCTGCAGAAGTGCCTCACATAGTTCTCTGGTTTCCTCTGTTGTCTCCAGTGTTTGAATCCATTTCTATGGTTTCCCATTAAACCATTGCACAAGCATGTACCTCCATACTTTGACCAATATTGGATGTTGAACAAGATTCCTCCAGTATCCCTTCTTGTAAAACTTACCATTAGCCCCTAGGACTGCATTATTTGATTCCCAATTGTCCAGATGTTTGGGCATTAAAGTCCTTCTATCCATGCTTGTGCCTCCTATTGTTACTCCTCCAAGGGAATGAGAAACTAGTTCTAATACCACCCTTTGAATTTGTAACAAATAAGAGGGCATGTGTACAGTAATTTTCCCTGCAAAAGGAACATAAAATTAGTAAAACCATAGACCATCCTTTCCTCCTCCTCTAGGATTTGGATCTGGTACTTTGTAGCATTATGATGTGCTACATATTTCCTTGCTCGACTCCCTGTATGAGGGCCTGAACGTGATTTGAGTATTGCACTGATCCACCAGTTGGTTCGACTAGTCTACCAGTTATACACATTCTTGAATCTGCTCCTTTTGATGTGCTTCTTGTGTGATTTCTTTTGTTTGCAAGCATGCAGATCCATGAAGCATGTGTCTATTGTTTTTGAAGTGTTGACTTGTACTTGAGTACCTCCCAGAAAACCCCAACATTTATTACTTTTTAATTCCAAGAGTACCTTCCAACAACAGAATTTTGTAGCAAGGTACTCTTCCTTGTCAGATGCTCAAAGCACATGACTGGAAATACCATGGATTTTCTCTTACTAAAAGCCCTGCAAGAAAGGGATGTACACTTTGGAAAATGGAAAGAAAGGGTACATTCTAGATAGGAGGAAGAAAAATAAGGTAGAAGTTCATGTCTAAGCTGGTGATATGAGCTGCTTGAATGCAGTTAATAATGATTCGAAGACTTGGCGTAAAGGATTAGGGAGATACAATTTTCTCACTTCTGAAGATAATGATGAAGCAGGACCTGGTCTGTGGTCTGTCAAATTCAAAGTTCAAAGAACATGGAGCATGCAATTCCTATGGGAATACTGGGCAAGCGTGAAAAGAGATGCATGATTAGACCTCTACAGAATCCTACCCATATGAGTTTCTGACTGGAAGGAACCCAAGTTGATTCACCTAAGAACATTTGGGTACAAATGCTATGTTCTCAACAATGAAAAGGATCAGCCAGATAAAATTGATGCAAAGAGTAATGAAGGAATCCTTCTGAGATACTCCTCTTAAACAAAATCTACAAGGTTGCAGCAAAAGGTCACAATGTGTGGAAGAAAGTGATCATAAGCTATTCAACAAGACTCCTGCTTCTGACAACTGAGGAAATAATGATGATCAAAATAATGAACCACCTTTATCCCCTGGGGAAGTATTTTATGTTTCAAATGGCAAGGCTTATATGATGAGTGAGATGAAGGAAACAGGTAAAGACAATGCAATGCCTTCTTTCACTTCTCAAGAGGAACCCGGTACTTACATTACCACCCCTGAAGCAGAAGAAGGATTTGGAGATGCAGCGCAAGGCACCCCCCCCCCCCAAGTAATTGAAAAAGGAGTGCAGAGAAATCCATTTAACTTACCCAGTTTCTCTACCAATCAATCCTCAATCCTAATTTGGAAAACAAAAGCTCTCATTCACTTGAGAATATAATGACCCCTTGATTCCGGAAGATCAAAATACCAGAAATTCCCGAGCCTTCTCAAAATTTCTATTCCAAAAAGAACCCAAAAAATATCAAGGAAGCCTTGTAGGATGCAGACTAGATTACTGAAATACAAGAGGAACTACATCAACTTGAAAGAAACAAAGTATAACACATGATACCTAGACCCTTAAACAGAACCATTATAAGGACCAAGTGGGTATTTAGAAATAAGCTGAATGACATGGAAATGCTAAAGGAACAAATCAAGGCTTTCTATCCAAGGATTAAATCAAGAGGAAATATTGACAATACATCATCTTTGAAGAAACAGCGAAGGAACCTGCTCATTAATCAGATTTATGTGGATGACATCATATTTGGAGCAACAGCTAACTCATTATGTGGAGATTTCGCTAACCTCATGGGAAGTAAGTTTGAAATGAGTACGATGGGGAAACTGAATGCCTTCCTAGGTCTTCAAGAGAAGCAGTCCATAGAGGGAATGTGTATCAGTCAGAAATACATCAAAGAACTCTTGAAAAAAGTATGCCATGGAAGCATGGGAATTATTGGATCTCTACTCTACCTTACTGCCAGCAGGCCAGACATTGTATTCAGTGTGGGATTACATGCAAGGTTCCAATCAAATACTGAGGAATCTCATCTAAAGGCTGCTAAGAAAATTCAGAGATATTTGGGCATACAAAACGTGGTTATGTACTATCCTTCAGGGGTTAATTTCAACCTTATTAGTTATGCTAACGCTAATTATACAGGTTATCTGGAGGACAGGAAAAGCACATCTAGAATGGCCTATTCTCTTAGATCATGCCTTATCTCATGGGGTACAAGGAAACAAAACTCAATAGCTCCCTCAACAACTGAAGCAGAATCTGTTGCAGCTGCCTCATAATGTGCTCATTCACTGTGGATCAAGCAATAATAGGAAGATTTTTGTGCATACATCGATTGTGAACCGCTTCTATATGGAAAAGGGTCTTATTTGTATAAGATTTTATTGCATGGAAGATCAAATTGCAGATATTTTTACCAACGCTCTAAGCAGGGAACACTTTGAGAAACAAGATGGCATTGGGATCACTTGAACCTAAATGAGAACCTGGTTCTGCTGATATGACTATGATAGTCACACTAAGGTAAAACGGTTAAAGTGTTTTCTGACTAGGCCTAACTCACATTTATACCGTTGCAGGTAAACACGAATGATGGTCATACAAGCTAAAGGTACAGTGTTGAACTTCGAAGGAGAGCTGCAAAAACCTTTTTACAAAAACAGGTCAGGAACCTGGTTCCTGCACCACAGGTTAGTAGTAATATGTTTTTCACATGCCTGTTCAAAAAAGGGATGCAAAATTAATTCAATTGCCACATAATCTGACTTTTTAGACCAGCAGTTCTAAACCATTGTCTCCATTTGCACGTTTTTAATTTTTTCTTCAAAATTCTCTACCACTTTTCTCACCATGGCCAACGAATAATCGATTTTTTCTCATACCATCAACATCACCTCCACCTCTCCTCCTCCCTTAATGACATCACTAAAAACCCACTTCTTCACTATCCCTGATACTACTGTACACATACAAATTTCCTCCTTATCTCCAATCACATCCACTCTTCTCTAGTCACCTCATCTCTAGTCTCACTTCCATTTGTTTCAAACCCTACTTCTCCTCTACTCTTGAATCTCGGGGGGGGGGGGGGGGGAGACTCCCTTCTTAGAGGATGAAAGAACTCTAGTGCCTTTTGAGTCTCTGGTTCATGACACCGTCACAAAAGAACCTGTTGAAGAATCAGATTCTATTTTAGCTGAAACAAACCAGGTGGTTGTAGAAGAAAGAGGCTTTTGAGTCTGCCTTGTAGTAGAGTAAGCAGAGTATTAACCAAAAAAAGGTTGATGAAATATGGGAAAGCTGTGGTTGATAAACACAATCCAGTGGTTGAGGTTGATAAATATGTTGTGGAGGAACCTAGTTCCTTAATGAAAAGATCTCAAAAGGTTGTGGCTGAGAAAGAATTGTTTGAGGGTGACATTGTGGTTGTCAGCTAGCAGGAATGGAAAGGTTATTAAAATATCCGAAAAAAGGAAAGTTGTGGGAAAACTTGGTTCAATGAAGACCATTATAAGTGATAGTGTCCTTGGGTAGAAGAGTTAACTCAGAAAAAATTCTTGTGAGGTCGCACGCTTGCCCGATAATCTAGGAGATAGTAGGTATGCGACAAGTTCTAGACATAGGCAACTAGTGGAGAATCTGTGGGAGAAACTACTTGAATAACAGTTTTTTCAACTACTCGCATGGACTAGCTCCCAAAATCATTGATGCCTCCTCTTCCCAGCCTCCCTCTTCTAATGCCCCCGAGGATCCTCTAAGTGGCCAGTTATATTTTGTTCTAATAATTTTGTGGTTGTTGTTTCTCTTTTGGTTTGTCTTTTTGTGATGGCATGTTGGATTTCATCGTTGTTGCTCCTGCTGAAACTGTTGAAACAGTCAAATTTCCTATCAATGAAACAACTTTTTTTGCTTGTATAATGCTTGTTTTCCATTTTACTTCTCTTTTCTATTATGAGTGTGTGCACATATGTGGCATGAATTAGCCTTGTTGGACTTCTTCATGTTTTTTATCTAATTGTGTATTTTTGTTGATTCCAAAAGGGGGAAATAGAGTCAGAGGGAAAAATAGAGTCAGGGGGAACATATGGAGTTATGGGTATCTGGTTAAGTCAAATAGTCATCAATGTTCAAGGTTTGTCATCATCAAAAGGGGGGAAATTGATAGGTTTATGGTCTTTTAATCAATGTTTTGATGATCTAACAAACTTTCTATATGAAACTAGATAAAAGACCAAGAATGATAGTAAAGTGGCAGGGAACATATGGGAAACATGTGTAAATAAGGGCTTAAAGTCAGGGGGAATCTGTGGTATATGTTATTCAATCTGGTTCTTTAAACTCTAACTTCTCGTATTTAATTCAAAGTTTGACATCATCAAAAAGGGGGAAATTGATATATTTTTTCATATTTTTGTCTTATGTTTTGATGATCTAACAAACTTAATGTCAAGAACCAGATAGGGAACCTGACTCACTTGGATTACACTATAACTAACGGCATCAATCCAAATGTAAACTTGCTATTGCTTCGGGAAAGATTCAAATGGTAGGAACCCAAACAAGGACATGATACTCTTATGGGTTCCTTACGGCAGTACAAAGTCAATTGGACACAGCTGCAAATGAAAATTCTGCCGCACTGAATTATTTCTGGTGCAAACTCATTCTTTAATCAATTAAAGTACAATGATTCAAGTTACTCACCTCAAAAGTACCAGATCAGGAACCTAATCCCTTGGTACTTCTCTGATGAAGTCCATGTCAACTATATAGCTAGTACGCAACTGAGTGAGTGATCGCAACTGTGCAAAGAGGAACACAGTAGAGACCTGGTCCCTTAGAATTCTCTAACAGACATACAAGTTAACCACAGCTGGAAAGCAATTGCAGAAAGTAACTGACTGCAACAGTGCAACAGACAGTCAAGCAATCACTTCCCATTTAGATTGGACATCACTAAGGATGTCTTGTGTAGTATAAACCGTATGCAAAGCACAAGTTTCAGGTTCCAACAGTTGAAAAATTAAAAAAGGATAATATTCTCTCAAGTGTTCAAGAACCTCTCTCAAGAACAAAGTTGTTGCAACCTCAAGGACCTGATCCAAGATCGAAGATATTTTAAGTTCTTAGGTTTGTAGAGTCTTTGTAATTTGTTCTTTATTATAACTCCTATCCAGCTTTCTTAGAAGCATTAATTACGCTGAGTCATAAGAAAAATCCAAGCCTTTATGACTGTGCTCTGACAAAGTGGCTTGTGTTGGAAACATCACGAGTTAGTCAAAGCCTTTGTGACCATAGTGTGAAAAAGTGGCTTGTGGTGGAAATACCACAAGTTAGTCAAATTCTTTATAACTAGGATAGTTATAGAGTGGCTTGTGAAGAGAGCATCACAAGTTAGTTAAAGTCTTTGCAATAGAGTTATTGTAAAGTGGATTGTAATAGGGAAATTTCAAGTTAGTGAAGTTAAAAGCCTACAGGTTTAGGCTGTGATTTTTCGATCCCCTTGTATGGGATTTTTCCACGTAAAAACTCATGGCTTTATTTACATTCATCTTTACTAGCATTCACAACAAAACCCGATAAAGGACCAGGTACACTGATATTTGGTGGACTCACACAAACTTAACATTGTATCAAACTAATATAGGACCAGATCCCTATACAGTTTGGTTCATCAGCACTTTCAGAGGAAATACATTGAGAACTTGATTCTCTATACAGTCTGGTGGACGCACAGCTTCTAACATGTACAACATGGGCTAAACCGAGTAAGAATTTCAATTCTAGGCCATTTTCGGTTGGGTTGTTAGGCCAAGTGAAAAAGGTTGTAATTCCTTCTAAACAAAATACCAACTTTGACGGCAAAAAATTCTTGTAGCCACATTTCGCTTATCGAGAATCGATTTGGCTAAAGTTGAAACTAAATTGGATTAGTTTAACATATTATTTAAAAAAGAAAATTAATATTTAAAAACTACAAAAATATTAATATAAGTTGAAACTTTTCTCATGTCAATATGATTTAAAAATATTTGAAAATGTTAGTCAAACTTCACACAATTTGACTCTCAAGAGTTAAACGGCTTGTTCTTTGACCGTAATTTCTTTATATGCCATTCCAATATTTTAAATTAGTAGTTATTGTGACTATAGTATAACTTACAAATATGTTATTTCATTTTTAAAAATTTAAAAATTTTAAGCTCAAATACTCCAACAAACTTAATAAGTTTAAATTTCGAAAAGAAAAGTGTCACGTAAATCAGGACAGAAGGAGAATAAATAAGGAAGATTATCGAAGTAGACAACTCGATACCCCAATTATTTTAGGATTATGACATAAAACAAATTTTCTATTTGCAGCCTTGTGTAATCACATGATATTCTTTTCCTTTTTTATCATCGTATGAAATTCTTAAAATTAATTTATATGATTCGTGGATACTACTAGAAATCAGGTAATTTTCGTCCGCAATTTCTGATCGAGTCGGTCAAAAATTGATAAATTTCCAACCAAATTCTGACTAATTTTAATTGGACAGAAAAATAATGGTCGCAAATAATAGTCGGTTTTGTTAGATTAATAAGTGCGGGGCGAGAACAACATTAGCGTACCTGTCAATGCAGCAGAAGAATTGTTGAACTCACCACCCAAATAATTGCCCCAAACCGAACTTTGAATTACTAGGAAACAAAATTAATAACCAATTAGATTCCCTTACTTGTGTGTGTTTTTCGTTGGGAGAAGAAGAGATTCAGAGAAAATTCTTGAGTCAGAGAAAAAACTTATGGTGCTCTGTTCTATATTGTCCCCTTCAGATAAATAAGGAGAGTAATAGCGGTTAAGGAAGATAACCCACCACTCACCCCTTTTACACGTTCAGTTTAGTGGGTGTTTGTGCTTTAGTGGTAATTTTCCTTTAACCTCTCTCACTTATCTCTCCTAACCTGGTCGGGTCAGCCCACATGGAGCGACCCATGACCCATAATCCAACACCTACCACTTTGCTCATAGTTGTCTAGACCGATGTCTTTGATACATTTTTCATACTGGCAAATAGTTGGTGCGATCTGCGGGCATAAATAGCTGTAAAATTTCAAAAACAAATTAAAGGTTGTACGAAAGCTCTATGTAGAAGTCCAATCACATATGGAAAGGATTCACTACTAGCATGAGGACATTATTACTTGCAATACCCCAGACATCATTCACTATTGCAGTAGCTACTTATTCGATCCTTCGTCCTCGAAAGAGGCAAACTCGAGTTCTCATATAATGTTGTACTCACAATTACACCCAATACCCTCATGGTAAGTGTAATGTTCGACCAATGAATACAAGTTAAATTACTAATTGTTAGTCGTCTTCCCTTTCTACTCGAACCTTTCCATTCCAAATCAGCCGATTTCCTAGACATGCACTGCATTGCCGAATCACTTACGGGTATTAGTGACATGCTAAAGTAGCAACGCTGATTGGCACTTCAAGAAATAGTAAAAGGCCAAAGGGTATTCCAATAAAAGTTAATGTAAATTCTTTGGGATCTCACACAATGAAGAAGCAGGGATTCATTCTTCCATTATCCCATTGGTCAATAGCACACATGGTATGAAACACATGTTACAGTGTTCTCACCTTATGTTGGCGCATGTGTCTTATTATTTTAAACATCCAACACCGTACAGATCTTGGTCTAGACACCTTCAAGTGTCTAACCCGAGTTTCTCACTTCAATAATCCTCAAACCATCTGCTTTGAGAAACTCATATCTGGCTTACAAAGCAAGTCATAATCAAATAGTGAAATTCGTAAGCTACCAAGAATGACCTCTACAATTAAATATAACCCTGCATTATCCAAGGTTCTACAAGGTCTCGTCTCTTCAAGATTCTTAACATAAGAGGCGATTGCTCGTGTGAGAGAGCCAATCTTGCGACTTGTTCGACATACTTTATCAGTAAAATATTTATCACATGTATACAAGATATAAGCATAAATTTGTCACGACCCGGATTTCCCACCCTCAGGAGTCGTGATGGCGCCTACTAATGGACAAGCCAAATTTAATTACTTTCCATTAATAACAAAATCACTTTTTAACAATTATTGGCAATAATATATAAGGGTCGAAATTAAATAATAAGCGGAAGTCTTAAATATAGAAAACTAAATCGAAAAGAGAAATATTCAATATAAGCCTCTACCCAAGACTGGTGTCACAATACTCACGAACCACTAAGAGTGCTAAATACAATCGTCTGAAAGGACATATAGATGTTTGTCTCGAAATACATGAGATACATGCTGAAATAAAGATAGAGGAGATGTCGGGCCTGCGGACGCCTGCAAGGCTACCTCGGTGTCTCACTGGACTGGAGGCTCGGTCCCAGACTACTACTATTGCTCAAAATTGTTCCAGTATCTGCACATAAGTGCAGAGTGTAGCATCAGCACAACCGACCCCATGTGATGGTAAGTGTCTCGCCTAACCCCGGTGAAGTAGTGAAGAGGATAGGACCAGACTCCAGATAAACCCGTGCAGTTATATAATATATGGAGAAAGAAACAGTAGGAAATAAAAAAGTAAAACTAGGGAGGGCAAACACTCTCCGGGGATAGGAAATTAAGCAAAATTCTCAGAACTAACAAAGAAACCAACTATAAAGCTGCTAACACAAATAAGAATAGATAAAACAACTTTCACTATAAATGCTCATCTCGTTGTAGGCGTGCAACCTGATCCCATTTCTCGATTTCTCATGGTAGGTGAACCACCCGCTCTCATTTCATCATAACCCTGGTAGGCGTAGAACCCTAAGTGTGCTTGGGATTTGAAAGAATGAAGAAAATGGTGAAAAATTCGACGAAGTATGAAAAATGCAGGTCTCAAATGTGGAAAATGTGAATTGTGGTTCGTAATTGCGAACCCCAACCTTTGTTGGCTTGGGAATTGCAAAGGTGAGTTCGCATTTGCGAACTCTTAATAAATCTGGGCTTGTTCACATTTGCGAACAATTAATCGCATTTGCAACCTCAAGCTGTCCCACGTACATCGCATTTGCAAAGGTGATCCTCGCATTTGCAACCTCAGAGGATTTAGGTGGGGATCCGCAATTGCGGCATATACTTCGCATTTGCGAAGAGGGCTGCCCAGGCCACCTCTCGCATTTGTGATACAAGGCTCGCATTTGCGAGCTTGCATTACGAAACCTGCAGGTCTGAAACACCAGCTTTGAAAATCTGCAACTTCTAAGTTCAAAATGCAACTCGACACCTATCCAAAATTCACCCGAGCCCTCGGGGCTCCAAACTAATCATGCACACAACCTCAAAAACATCCTACGGACTTATCCGTGCAATCAAATCGCCAAAATAACATAATGTACATCTAATTAAGCCTCAAAATCCATGATTTCTTCCAAACTTTCATAAAACATCAAATTTTCATTTTAAGTCCGAAACGTAACAAACGACGTCCGTTTTCAACCAAACTTTACATAAAGTGCTTAAATCATATATAAGACTCGTATCGAGCGCCGGAACCAAAATACGGGCCAGATACCCATAGTCTTCTAATCAAATTTTATTTCCAATTTCCATAATTATTTCCAAAAAATAATTTTACTCAAAAATTCATTTCTCGGGCTTGGGACTCGAAATTCGATTCTGGGCATACGCGCAAGTCCCATATTTTCCTACAGGCCCTGCAGGACCATCAAATTATGGGTCAGGATCCGCTTACCCAAAATTTTGACCAAAGTCAAATTTAATCATTTTAATATTAAAATTTAGCATTTTTCCCACATAATTCATATTTAAGTTTTTCCGGCTACGCGCCCGGACTGCGCATGCAAATCGAGGCAACCCTAAATGAGGTTTTCAATGCCTATGAGACACATAATGAATACAGAAATAGGTGATGACCCTTTGGGTTGTCACATTCTCCACCTCTAAAACAACTGTTCGTCCTCAAACCGACAAAAGAAAGAAGTACGTGAGTCAAGAAAAAGATGTTGATAACGGCTCCGCATATCAGACTCAGACTCCCAGGTTGATGCCTAAGGAGGCTGACCTCTCCACTGAACACGCACAAAAGGAAAACTCTTCGACCTCAACTGTCGAACCTGCCGGTCAAGAATAGCCACCGGCTCCTCCTTATAAGACAGATCCTTGTCCAACTGGATAGTGTTGAAATCTAACACGTGGGTTGTATCGCCGTGATACATCCAAGGCATAGATACATGGAAAATTGGATGCACGGCTGATAAGCTAGGCGGAAATGCAAGTCTATAAGCCACATCTCCCACTCGATCAAGAATCTCAAACAGACCAATGAACCTAGGGATAAGCTTGCCCATCTTCCCAAATCTCATCACGCCCTTCATAGGCGACACTTGGAGCAATACCCGCTCACCAACCATGAAAGCTACATCTCGAACATTACGATCCGCGTTGCTCTTTTGCCTAGACTGAGCTGTACTGAGCCTATCTTGAATGATCCTGACCTTATCCAAGGCCTCCTGAACAAAATCCGTACCTAAAAACCGAGCCTCTCCTGGCTCAAACCATACAACCGGAGATCGACACCGCCTACCATATAAAGCCTCATAAGGGGCCATTTCGATGCTCGACTAGTAGTTTTTGTTGTAGGCAAACTCCGTTAAGGGCAAAAACTGATCCCACGATCGTCCAAAATCAATGACACAGACTCGAAGCATATCCTTTAAGATTTGAATATTCCGCTTGGACTGACCGTCCTTCAACTCCACCTGAGTGCCCAACTCTCACTGAACTGCTTTCTGGAAACGCGAGGTAAACTGTGTACCCCTATCCGTAATGATAGATATCGGCACACCATGAAGGCGAACAATCTCCCCGATATAAATCTTAGCTAATCTCGGATGAATAGGAGATTGCCATAGGAAAAAATGCGCTAACTTGGTCAGCCTATCAATAATGACCCAAACTGCATCGAACTTCTTCCGGGTCAACGGAAGTCCAATAACGAAATCCATGGTAATCCTCTCCCACTTCCACTCGGGGAGCTCAATCCTCTGAAAAAATCCTCCAGGTCTCTGATGTTCATACTTAGCATGTAGACGGTTCAAACATCAAGCCACATACGCAACATATCTTTCTTCATTCGACGCCACCAATAATGTAGCCACAAATCCTGATACATCTTCGCGGTGCCCGGATGAATAGAATATCGGGAACTATAGGCCTCCGCTAAGATCAAATCTCGAATCCCATCAATATTAGGCATGCAAACTTGCCCCTGCAATCTCAAAACACCATCATCACCTAAAGTCACCTGATTGTCACCTCCACGTTGTACCGTGTCTCTAAGGACACACAAATGGGGATCGTCAAACTGTCGATCACGGATACGCTCCAATAATGAAGAATGAGCGACCGTGCAAGCTAACATTTGGCTAGTCTCAAAGATATATAACCTCACAAATTGATTGGCCAAGGCCTGAACATCCAAAGCAAGCGGTCTTTGCCAACTGGAATATAAGCAAGATTGCCCATGTTGGCTGACTTCGCACTTAATGCATCGACCACCACATTGTCCTTCCCCAGGTGATATAAAATGGTGATATCATAGTCCTTCAACAACTCCAACCACCTCCTCTTCCTCAAATTCAACTCCTTTTTCTTGAACAAGTACTAAAGACTCTTCGGGTCGGTTATCACCTCACATGCCACGCCATACAAATAGTGCCTCCAAATCTTCAAGGCATGAACGATAGCTGCCAACTCCAAATCATGCACTGGATAGTTCTTCTCATGAATCTTCAACTGCCTTGAAGCATAGTCAATGACCTTGCCATCCTACATCAACAGTGCACCTATCCCAACACGGGAAGCATCGCAATAGAACGAAACAAGTACTCCCAAAAATACGAGGAGGAACAGAGTACAAGGGTGACTGGAGAAACAATACTGCATACAGAATCTGATTCTGGATGGAGATGAAGGCACCAAATTAACCAAGTAACAAGCTATGAGAACTGCATCGCCCCAAAAATGCAACGGAACGTGAGATTCAATGAGAAGTGTGTGAGTAGTCTCAATGATGTGCCTATTCTTTCTCTCTGCAACCCCATTTTTTGAGGGGTATAAGGACAAGAAGCCTAATGAATAATTCCTTTAGAACTCATAAACTACTGAAATTGAGAGGATAAGTATTCTAAGGCATTATCACTGTGAAAAGTGCGAATAGAAACACCAAATTGATTTTCAATTTCAGCACAAAAATTCTGGAATATAGAAAATAACACAGAATGATCTTTCATTAAGAAAATTCAAGTACATCTTGAATGATCATCAATGAAGCTAAGAAAATAATGAAATTCCAAGGTTGAATTAACTCTACTAGGACCCCTATATCATAATGAAATAAAGAAAAAGCAGGCTCTGTATGACTCTTAATACTACGAGGAAAAGAGGCTCGCATATGTTTCCCGAGCTGACATGACCCACACTCTAATGTAGATAGACTAAACAAACTAGGCACCATCTTCTAAAGCTTGGATAAGCTTGAATGTCCTAAACGTTTGTGAATTAGGTTTGGAGGATCTATAATTAGACATGCCTTGGAGGAAGTGAGTGAGTTAAGGTAGTAAAGGCCTTCTGATTTAAGTCATGTTCTAATCGCATGTCCCATACTGTGGTCCTGCATAATAAAAGAATTATCAATAAAATATGTACCACAATGGAGGGCACGAGTCAGACAAACTAACAGATGCAAAATTAAAAGGGTAACCAGGGACATAAAGAACGGAATCTAGAGTGACAGAGGGTAGAGGATTCGCTTGTCCAACTCTTTTTGCTTTAGTTTGAGACTCATTGGCTAAAGTAACGGTGGGAAGAGACTGTGAATGTGCAATATTTGACAAAAGTGATTTATTACCAGAGATATGAGCAGAAGCGGTTGAGTCCACAACCCATTGTCCAAGAGTACTAGACTGGGAAACACAAGCAAAAGAATTACCAGCAATAGAAGTATCAGCCTGAGCAACAGAGGCTATTTTTGGAGAAGTCTGCTTACTTGCTCGATATTGAAGGAATCATTATACACCCCTTCAGATAAAGAAAATCCATGGTTACCAATAGTCTCGGTTTGAGCAACATAAGTATTTTTGGGTGGGGTGACCATGTAAAAAATAGCACACGTCACGAGTGTGTCGTATCAGCCTGAGCAACAGAGGTTATTTGTGGAGATGTCCGCTTACTTGCTCGATATTGAAGGAATCGTTATACTCCCCTTCAGATAAAGAAAATCCATATTTACCTGTAGTCTCGGTTTGAGCAACATAAGTATTTTTGGGTTGGGCGACCATGTAAAGAATAGCACACGTCATGAATGTGTCCAAGTTTATGACAATAAGAGTACTTGGGTCTAGATCTTCCAAAACGACCTCATCCTTGTTTATCCTCCGTAGTTTGAGATTCCCGATTGTCCACTGACTGGGATACGAGAACATATGAGTCAAGTGTCAGTGATGAGCTCACGGGGTGACTTGGTGCTGCAGCAAGGCGAAGTATTCGAGAGAATAATTTATTAACTGTGGGGACAAGACTAACCAAAATTTGGTCACGTACTGAATCAAGGTCATTAGGGAGTCCAGCGAGTGTAAGAACTAGAAACATATTCTGTCGTTGCTTTTGTTACTTTTCAATACTAGCAGAAATTGGCATCAACATCTCAAATTCTTCCATGACTACTTGTACTTGTCCCAAGTAAGTAGAAATATCAAATTCATATTTCTTCAAGCTTGTCATTTGCGCTATTAAAACATAGAAATGAGGTATGTCATTAGTGTATAAATAACGAGCCTTTCCCAAATTAAATAACATGTCTGGAATGGACAGAACAAGGGCATCAACTTGGAATCAATAGATCGCCACAGGATACTACATAACAGAGCACCGACCTTCTCCCAAAGTGTTTTGGCCTTTTCATCACCTTCGCTAGCCTTTTTCGTTAAATGATCTTGAACTCCTTGACCTTTACACCACAACTCGACAGACGATGCCCAAGCTAAGTAGTTTGAACCTCCCATTAAAGGTTTTGAGGTACTCATAACAACGGAACAACTAGAACCCGAGTTTTTAGACTCAAAGGCATCGACTCACAAAGATATTGTTGGATTGAAGTGAGGCCAATTAAATTATCACCAAATAACAGAAAGAATCAACTGAAAACTTGCCGAAATAGATGAAGGAAACACTATTTTTGCCGGAAAATTACTGCAACTGCCGGAAAAATCAGTGCAATCGCCGAAAAAATTCAAAGTGGTCGGAATCAAATGAAAACATGATGGATAGGGTCAAAATTAGTAGCCGACCCAACTGTTCTAAAGGACTGTCGTCAAAAAATAGCCGGAAGTGGTTACACGCACCGACGCGTGGGTTCACGCGCTCGCCGGAACCCTAGCTTCTGACGGCATATAAGAGCGCGTGTGGAGGGTTCAGCCGGAGATGTTCACTGGAGTTTGGTCACTGGACGATGACGGATCTTGTGGTAGTGTTGGATTTTACACAACACTGACGAGGAGAGAGATAATATAAAGAGATTTGAAAAAAAGTCGCCAAAAAATTGAGGCAGGGCGACTTCTGCTCTGTATTTTAGTTCACGGATGTATCTCACCACTACGATTCTGATACCATGTGAGAAGCACTGGAAAAAAATATTATTGATATTATTCTCTTATGTTAAACATGATACAATGAGCCCTATATATATACATATAACATGTCCTACTCCTAATACATATGTGATTAGGGTTATTTACTACTATTTAGTATTTACAACACTATTCTAACATTTGCAACAACACTCAATCCAAACAAATAATGATTTTTGAAAACCCAAATTCGAGCAAAGCTTCAAAGCTTTTTAATGGCCGTCAATGGTGGATTACTGCTCTCTTTTCCTTTGCTTTACATTACTGAAATTAGGGATTGAGAGATAGAGAGAGACGTAAAGAAAATTCCTAATTCTTTGCAACATCACCTAATTCATACAAATAATGTTTTTTTGAAAATCCAAATTCGAATTCAAAGTTTCAAAGCTTTTTAATGGTTGGTGGTATTATTGCTCTCTTTTCTTTTGCAACTTTAACATAGAGAGAGGGAAATACTTGAATCATAATTTAAAGTGATACTCATTTACTTCTTAAAATGTATATAATTGATAAATTTGTATATAGGAGATAATTAAATTGAAACTTGAGTATGGAGAATAATAAGGTTACCAATAGTGTATCAATACGTAAAAATCTATTTTTCTTGATTGTTACGATTGACCCAAATGATGAGTTGAGGACGTACGCCTTTTCAATTTCAGATTGACGCTAATAAACTAATAGTTCCAGGAAATTAAATGCAATAACATAAAGGGAATATGGATGTTACATAATTTTGTGGAGTACTAGTGGGAAAAATATCAACCCTATTTTCTTAGTATGGAAACCTGCATAGTGACATCTGCGAATGAAAGGTTGAACATCTACGAACTTCTGATGAGAGGTAAAGCTTAAAGCTTTAAGATAAAATCTTAAAGAAAAGTAATGCTCCTGAATAGATTGAAACACACACACAGTGACACCGACTTTGAACATCAAACTCGTCAACTCTACTATCTTGTTACTGTTCTCTGAAACATTCTAAAAGGAATACCAACTTCGATAGCACAAAATCATGTTGATCTTTTCAATTATATGCAAGTGTATTCAAGTCAACAATAACAATAACAAACCCAGTTTGATCCCAACAAGTCAGGTCTGGGGACAGTAGTAAGTACGCAGACCTAAGCCCTACCTAATGCAGGTAGAGAAGCTATTTCCAATAAAAAAAAGTGTATTCAAGTCGGTGAATATAATTTCAAAATTATCACTTTTACCTCACGAAGACAGCAAAATTACTATCTAAGAGAAGAAGGGCATCCGTTACGAAAACCAACTCTATTAATTTCCTCCGAGAGCATCAAAGGTTGTCGACTATGAGGCGTACCTTGGGAACTACTCTGTTTACATAAGACAACCTACATAATGAGCTCGAGGATATTTCTCTTTCAATTTGGGCCATTGGACAAATAACTGATCAACCATGTGTAGCTTGTAAAGAAGCAAACCACTCAAAGAAAGTTTCCTGACTCTTGCAATGCTCTCCACATAGAAAACAGAAGACCACCTTATTCCCAAGACCTAAAGCAATAAAGTTTCATTAGCATCTCATATTGTCAGCTTGAGGTTGAAAGTAAAACAAAAATGCAAGTAGCTTTACCGTATAAAGGAAATGATTGGTTCACGGCTCACCGAGCTATCAAGGCCAATGACACAATATGACGGTGAGACATCTAGTCCATTGTTCGGTCTATTAATTGTTTTCTCTCCCTTTACATCTATTTGTTCTTGTTTATTTTTCTCTATTTTTTTTCTAATAGAGGATGGGCCAATGGTGGTTGGACTATTATAGGATTATAACATAAGCTCGAAATTTGGTAAATAGAGTTACCATTAACACCTACAATGATGCCCCAAAAGAGAGTATAGAAATGATCCAATGAGTAATGTACATTTAATGTCCTTTGTACAAATAAAAGTTAAGTGGGATTCATTCTGAAATCAAAGTTTTTATAAGCCTGATATCCCAAATCAGGAATATAACAGATATGATCCATGTCTGACCTCAAACTTAATGGGATCAAACAGTTTAACAAGCAATTTTTTTCATACTGAAGCAAATGGAAATAAATCGAAAAAACAGAAATATCACTCTCAACATACGAACCTTAAAAAAGAAGGCAATTACACATAGTGGAACACACGTTCCTGGGCCATTGCACAAGATCTGGGATATCAAAAAATATATAAATCAGTTAAACAGAATCTTAAAAGGAAAAAAGAATCTGGAAATGCAGAAAAGTTGCGTTGGGAGAGGGGGTTTCCGAGAAAGTAAAATGAACTAAGATTGTCTGGTACCACTTTGGGTCTGATCTTGATCATCAACCACAACGCATGTGCAATAGCAATCAATGTCGTCCAGATGGAGGTAATATATGATTGACCAACTTCTCGACTCCGATATATCTGCATGAATTCAGCCCTTCCTACTGCATCTACTCCTGCCTAGATTAAGAGGTGAACCTGTTAATATACACATTATCAGGGATCAATCAAATCAATAAACTATGCCTCAATCCAAAGCTAGTTGGCTCGGCTACATGAATTCTCTGTATTCAGGCTCAACATTCAGAGATTTGCAAAGTTCATTGTCTCTATGAGAGCCAATAACCTACTGCAACCCTCTTCAATTACCTAAAAAATAACAACAACAACAACAACAACCCAGTATAATCCCACTTAGTGGGGTCTGGGGAGGGTAGTATGTACGCAGACCTTACCCCTACCCTTGGGTAGAGAGGCTGTTTCCAACTAGACCTCCGGCATCCTTCCCTCCAAGAACTTCCCACCTTGCTCTTGGGGAGACTCGAACTCACAACCTCTCTGTTGGAAGTGAGGGTTGCTACCATCAGAGCAACCCCTCTTGTCCAATTATCTAAAAAATAGCATCAAAAAATTTAGAGGGGGAGAAGGATAGAGTAGACAACCTACTAGGTTGCATATGTTGTGGTAGAAAGTAAGGTACTAAAAGAAAACGAACTTTTCTCTTAACCTGGAATTGATGATTCCAGAGTACATAAGAAAAGTGAGATCATTATTAAGCTCTAAGGACAAATGCATATACCATAGGACAAAGCTGGGCAGGCACGTAATAGCTAAATGTTTTTAGCATAAAAAGGAAAATTGCACACATAAGCATACTTTCTCTTTATCAGCCTCAAAATTATTGAGACAATAAGTGAGATAACGTTTTCCTATAGATAAACCAAACAATAAAAGAAAGACTTTGACTAGTGTAAGCAAAATGTATTTAGCCTACCAGATAGGCATAAAATGGAAGTACGCCACCTGACCATGTGGTCATGAAAGAGAAACTAAACAGATGTAGGATATAGCTCTAGATGCACACAACAGAGTCAGGTAGTTCTTTTTTCACCTGTAAACTGGAAGCATGAAAGAAGAAGGAAAAAAGAATGCAAACTATTTTATGATTTCAAAAAGTATTTGTCCACCTATTTGGACAAAAATGAGATGGAAGTGGAAAAAGAATCTGTTGAGTTGGACCTAAAGTTCAATTCGCCATCACACAGATATCAAATCCATATGCTAAACTCAGCTTATTAATGTCATAAATTTTCTCCACTTGTTTAGCCCCTGACTTGCGATCCTTGCCAATAAAGAATTTAGATTATGGTTAACACTTGGATCATCCTTCAAGCAAGCGATGCAAGGACAAATAATTGAGCAGATGGAGAGGGAGATAGCAACTTGGATGTCAAAACAGATAGCAACTAGCTAATGAAGGCAAATGCATCACCATTAATCAATGCGAATAAATCATTTTGGTGCTCTCTTTTGGCACCCTTTTGCTTCATCTCTATGGGCAACTATAACCAAAAGGCATATTATTATCTGTGGGATCAACCCGTAAAACTTGCTACTCTTCACTTCTAACACCAACAAAAGCACTATGGTGCTACATGCACCATTCATTTTTTCTAAGAAGATAAATTCTTCAACATCATCAGCAAGAAATAAACAAGCTATTCAGGATGAGAAGAGATAGTACAGCTAGTTACATTTGCACAAGGTGGCATCCTCTAGTTGAGATGAGGTGTTCTTTCAGACATTAATTTTCTAAAGAAGCAGGAACCACTGTAAAAATTAATATGCATATACGTGTTGCTTTTCAGGACTGATTAATTTCCAACTGAAACTAAACGAGGATCGATTTATTTTTAAAAAAATGATATTTACAAGTTTAAAAGTCGTAAGAAAGTATACCTTAAACAGGGCGAACTATATTTCAATTCCCAAACTGAGTGCAATAATGTTAACTAGTTTCCAAAAACAATAATGTCTTTTCTGACTAAATCAATAGTATGTACTTTTGTAACTCAATCTCATATATATGGATGGCCACAAAAAATTAAAATAATTCCATGTAATATATTGCAAAAATGAACATCACTAATTAAGACTTGCAGTGAAGAAATTCTGTTTAACGACCTTCTCCTCTGTCCACCACCTGGACTTTTTCGATAATAATATCTAAAAGATCTGTTGGAAGAGTTGAAAGAGAAGGGACTTACAAGATTTTGTTGGTAAATTTAGAGAATAGCACTTTGTTGGCTTATATTTCGAGAACAATCACACTTAACAACTTGTTAGCAAAGACCTTTCTTTTATAATGCAACAAAGGGTAAACAAGCACATGCAACAACAACAGCCCTGTGGTCCCACAAGTGGGGTTTGGGGTAAACAAGCACATGAGTGTGTATTAATTGGTATATTTAGGAAAAGCTGCATGCATTCCTTATTAGTTCGAAAATTCTGGTTTGCATCATTTCAAGGAATGCTAGGTCCATTAGTTACAAAAAACACACCAAAATGAAGTATCAATACAAAATGGATGTTAATCAACAAAATATATGGTCATTAGTTACAAAATGGTCGCATCTTGCATATATTGTATTGACATTCGGTCATTTTGTAACTAAAGATCATATATTTTATTGATTGATAGCCATTTTGTATTGGTTTACTTGAGTTTGTTGTGCTTTTTTCCTTCAAAAGATTTCTATTTTTTGTTTAATTTTCTTGCAGTTTGCATCATCAAATTTTCTTGTCCATCCGCATCATATTAATCACAATGAAGTAGAAAAAAAAATTGATAGGTAATTAATTTCATTAGGAAAGAGCAAAAAACGTGCCAAAGTAGTTTTTTTTATGATACCGAGAAATCCGTCTGGGGCCGATCCTTTGGACCAAACGCAGCCTTCGAAATTCGGTGGATAATGGGCCCACCCCTCAAACGTTCTCCACTTATATACCAGGCTTTGCTTTGCATGGTGTAGGGGCCTGAACATGTGACCTAAGACACAAATCCACCACCCTTTGCCACTTGAGCTAATGGGCTCAAAATTCAATTTTATGAAATTTCATAAAGAAAGATAAATAAATTTTTCTCAACCATTTTAAATTTATTCAATGTGGTGAATTTCTACTCAACTACTAGGGATGTGCATTCGATTTATCGATTCGATTTTGACCCTTATCGATAATTACTTATCGATTATCGATTTGTATATATGTTTATCGTTATTGTTTCAATAAGGTTTCGATTTTTTCGATTTCGATTTATCGATTTTTGGGGCTTATCGATTCAGTTATCAATTACACCAATAAGAAAATTTGCTATCTCATTTAATAAATGTCTTGGTTCATGTCACTTAACTTATCAGCAGAGAAATGGGCTGTTTTTTCTAACGTTCAAATCAGTAAATATCCATTAAAAGATAGTTGAAAGAAAAAGAAGAAAAAAAATGTCCGACATAGCGCCGGAAAATATAAAAAACTTAACTGAAATTCAAGAAAAAAAGGGCATTTATGATAAACTAAAAGAGCTAATTGAACTCTTATAGATACAATATAACCAAACAGAGGATGTGTATAAAAGCTTTTATTTCAATTATTCTTAAAGTACAAAAATTAACTAACGAAGCACATACAAACAAGATCTGTGAAATGCAAACAAGAAAAACGTGAAGAAAAAAATTCTAAAAACTGAAAGAACCCATTTGGAGAATGAGAATTACCATATCTGTGGGAGAAACCGAAAAAAGAGGAATTTTGAGTGAAGAAAATTTGAGGCTTCAGCTCTAAAGGGGCAGAACAGTTCTGCTAAAAACGTTGAGGTTTGACTCTCGGGGAACTTCAGTCTTCAGAATCTGGAGAGGACAGAAGCGGCTGAGCGGGTGAAATGAAATAATAGGCTTGGGCAGAGGAAATTAGGAAATAATAAGGGTAGAGGAAATGGAAATAATAAGTTAGGGTAAAGGAAAAGGGTATTATAGAATAATGGTTTAGTTGTCTTTTTAGTATATCTTATCGATTTATCAATAAATCGATAACCGGAGAGGACAAAATCGATAACTCGATAAGAAAATTTTCGAAATCGATAAATTGATAACAAATAATCGATACGATTTATCGATAAACCGATTCGAATGCACACCCCTATCAACTACTTTATCTTCTTGAAAAGACATGTCTTTTATAAGCAACACTTGCCGCTAACACACTACTTTCGTATCCAATTTCATTAATGAATAAACACATCATGTATTAAATAAATGTTGAAAATACTGACAAAAATTCAAGAACGAATGTAGTTTTCAGAAATACACCAATTAATACACACCTATTCATCTTGTTTATTCTTTGTTGTGCTATAAAAGGAACTTCTTTTTTTTTTGCTAACAAACCCTAAAGTGATGCTCTCGAAATATCATCAACAAAGTTTTATTTCTAAATCTACCAAAAAGGTGTTGCAAGTCCCAAAAAACTGAGAGATACCATCAGGATGTCCAAACCATCTTCAAGTTTTCCAACTGATCTTATAAAAATCCTCAAATCCAATATATGAGATGATACTAACGAATTCCAAGAAATAATAGTAATAAAGGGGTCTGGAACCTTTTTATTTTCTTTTTGGACAAATGTGACGTTAGTAAGTGTAAAAACAAAGTTACTTTTCTATATATAACGCTTAAATTCTCCGCGCTATAGCTTAAAGGTAACTTTTGCCGTTAATGTATAGCGCGGAGAATAAGCGCGCTATACCTTTTGGCGTTGGAAATCTGTGCGCTATACTCTGACGACTTGACTGACAGGTACAGCGTTTGGAATTAAAACGCTATACATATATAGCGCCTGAAATTAAAACGCTATACTTGTTTATGGGCACACCAATAAGTTAATTAACATAACAATAATTCAAATGCGTATAGTGCATAATCAAAAAGCGCTATACATCAAAAATTATTTCCTATATAAAGGGGTTAGGATTTTAGGAAAATTCATTCACAAAAAAATTCTAACTTCCGTTCAAACTACTCTTCTTCTTAACTTCTCAAGCATTTTTTTATAATGTCTGAAGAACGTAGAACAAGAGTTCCATTATATTGGGGGGTGAGGTTCTGATGGAGAATAACTTTGTGCGGTACCGTTTATCTCTACAGTGTCATGTTAAATTACCACTTACAATGGAGTACGAGAAATTGATATCGTTGTTATGCAAAACAAATGAGTGTGAGGAAACGTTCAGTGATACTTAAAGTAACCGGAAGATATCTGTATTCCGTCACTCCGTAAAGGGTTATTTTTTACTCGGAGTTAAACATCGACGATGATGAAACTTCGAGGGATTTTCTGAGGACTCAGGATGAATACTGAGAATTTCCTGTAATTAAAATGTTGGATATGTACGTCAAGGTCGAAGACGTTCCCAACAATGAGGTTGTCGGACAGGTTCCGGATAACCCCAGTCATCGGGTGGTTATTCTGGAGCAGTTCTCGGACAGGTTCCGGACGAAAGAGTTTTCCTTGATCTAAACTTATCACCGCCTGCTTTACATAATTCACAAGACGAGTGGTAAACTTCAATTTTCCTTTGTGTTACGATGTACATTTTTGTTGTATTGAATTTGTATTAGCACTCATACATTTAACAGGGGGGTACCAGCCAAATATGAATTTTACAAATTATGAACCCAAGCATTGTATTGGTGTGTTGGATCATGGTGGTTCATCCAGTAGTCATCACCTAAATGATAATGTCCATCATAGAATTTCTATCACTTTACGACTAGTAAGTAAAGTGATACAGTTATATGGAAAGTATTTATTAAATTCAGTAGCTTGTTATTTTGTTGATTGTGCAGTGAAAACAAGCAAGTTGAACCACATGTACTCACTCAATTGCCCGAAGACGACGTATTAAATCGGGATCTGACAAATGCACAGAGTGAGGAAAAGAACAATGATTACGACAATAATGCTGATGAATCTGGAGACGGGACACCCTTTCCTCATGAGGATGGTGATGAGGAGGATGAGAAGGAAAGGCCTGCTTTGGCGAGAGAGTATGCTCCCTTCCCCCCCCCCCCCCAAGACGAAGAGTGTACGAGTCCCAAGTGTCGTTTCATTCAAGAGAGATTCCTTACCTTGACAACTCGCCAAGCATGGCGGATGTGGAAGCTCTCACAAGGGATTTTGATGAAATTCGGACAGCAATGTGGGATGAGTCTAGACCAATGGTGCTGGCAAAGGGCATGCTTTTTCCTGATAAAGCACGCGTAAGCAGGGCTTGTAAAATGGACAACGTAAAATAGTGTCGTGAGATAACGGTATGGGAAGCAAGTCTGGGTATTCACGTTCCCACTATTTTAAACACAAATTAGGAAGATCATGCAAAGATTCTTTGTAGTATCCCTGATAACAAGGTTCCTCAACCCATACCTCAAAGTCGAAAATAGGTTCGTCGGAGATCTTATAAAACTTGTTCAAATAGTGCCAGTAGTGGCGTCCAGCTTCACCATTATCCCAACAACTTTGCATCATGCATTTTTTTTTCACACTTGCACCTTGGTACATAAAAAAGTTGAGACATTTGTGCGTTAAAAAAACCTTGCTTTTCTTGAAAGATTTGCTATTAGTTATTGTTGAGTGCAGAAAATAACTAGAATGAGTTTGTTATTTATAGGCAAGACAATACACATAACATAGTATTTAACCGCACTACATATACACATAACATAGTATTTAACCGCGCTACGCTTTGCGTGTTAAGGGTTCTTACGGGTACGAAACAGCTTTATGTCAGTTGGGCAGCTTTTTCAGTTCGACAAGACAACACACATAACGTAGTATGGGTTCTAGGGTCGATATTTGAGGCCCAGTAGTACCAAACTATCATGAATTTTGCGTGTCATTCAATATTTTTATAATTTTGTGTGTTTGTTTTATAATTTAAATTCTTAATATTTAATTATTTAATTGTACAAAGTTTGTATTCGTATGGGTTCCAGGCTCGATATTTGAGGCCCAGTAGCACCAAACTATCATGAATAATTATGTGTGTTAAATTCAATATTTTTATAATTTTGTGTGTTTGTTTTATAATTAAATTATTAATTATTTAATTGTACAAAGTATATATACCTATGGGTTCCATGCTCGATATTTGAGGTCCAGTAGCAGCAAACTATCATTAATAATTATGTGTGTCAAATTCAATTTTTTATAATTTTGTGTGTGTGTGTGTTTTATAATTTAAATTCTTAATTTTTAATTATTTAATTGTACAAAGTTTGTATTTTCATCTACGGTATAAGAGATACTTAAGCTACAGAGATTTTATGCTAAAATACTCTACACATTACTATGCTAAAAGGCTTTACATTTTACTACGCTAATAAATAAACTAAACTAAATATAAACAACAAATGCATTTTAATCATAACATTCATAAAAATACATATAACATACTAGTTTCGCAAATAAAACACAACACGACATGGAAACACTAATTTCTAAATCTGGATATTAACAGAAAAAATTATTTTTCAATTTTACATTTTTTAAAAACACTAATATCTAAGTCTGGATAAATATAACATACTAGTTTCGCAAATAAAACAGAAAAACGACATGGAAACACATTAAAATCAACTAATATGCATCATTATACAAGTTTCGACATAAAATAAATCGAAATACCTCAATTTAGTGTTTTCGAAAGTAAATTGGTTGAAAATTAGAGCCCGAAAGAGTGAAACCACAATAATACGATGCTCTACTACGATGTGGGACCTATGTTCTTAGTGTTTTGTCACTTGAGGGCGCACAATTTTTTTTTAGAGACGACAAGGGGGGCCAGAATCGAATGGAGGTAAAAAAATGAGGGAAGAGGGAGTTCTGGTCTTGGGGAAGACGAATGGGATTAAAAGGGGTATAGCGTGCTAATTTAATGGGATATAGGTATAGCACTTGATTTCTATGCGCTATACCTAGCATTCAAATTGTCACGGAGTATAGCACGCTTATTCTCCGCACTATACATTAACGACAAAAGTTACTGTTAAGGTATAACAACAACAACAACAACAACAACAACCCAGTATAATCCCACTTAGTGAGGTCTGGGGAGGGTAGTGTGTACGCATACCTTACCCCTACCCTTGGGTAGAGAGGCTGTTTCCAAATAGATCCCCGGCATCCTTTCCTCCAAAAACTTCCCACCTTGCTTTTGGGGAGACTCGAACTCACAACCTCTCGGTTGGAAGTGGGGGTTGCTTACCATCAGAGCAACCCCTCTTGTCAAAGAATTTAAGAGTTAGACAAGTAACTTCTTTTTTTTTTACACTTATTAACGTATTTTTCCAAAAAGACAATAAAAAGGTTCCGAACTCTAGTAATCAATTGCTAAAAATGACATCTACGAATTCCTAGAAATTATAGTTATGAATTTCCAGCTATCATTAATAGGAATTCCAAGAAATGATTACAAGGGATTCCTAGGAATGATAGCTAGGAATTCCTAACAATACAGCCACAGATCCCTAGGAATGATAGCTACGGATTCCTTGGAATGATAGCCATAAATTCCTAAAAATGAGAGCTACAAATTTCTAGCAATGATAGCTATTAAGAGCCTGTTTGGCCAAGCTTCTAGGAGGCTAAAAGTACTTTTTTGGGTCAAAATACACTTTTTGAAAATTTTAAGTTGTTCGGCCAAAATAAAAAAAAAACACTTTTGAGCAGCAACAAAAGCAGTTTTTCTACTTCTGGGGAGAAGCTAAAAATTCTAGCTTCTTCCAAAAAGTAGAAGCAGAAGCACAAAATTTAATTTATTCAAGACAAAAATAACCTTGCAGTAAATTTATATTTTTCTAATTATCCCTCATTAATTTAATTTTTCTTTTCTTTTTCCTTTTCCTGTTATTTTATTTCTGCTATACATTTATTCTCTTTTTTACTTTAATTACATTTTTATTCTCTTTCTCATATTCCTAAGAGTAGTTCCTAGATTTACATTGAATGATGTATTTTGACATATTTAAATTATCATGTAAATAATAAATAATACTAAACACTCAATATTATTGTTTTGGAATAACTATATTATATTAATGAGAATTTTTAACTTATGTTTATGCTTTACATTTTATTATTTTAATGTAATTCTTTTCTAAAAAATGTTTAAATTTATTTTTCTTTTCTAAATAATACTAATCGTAAATTGAACCTTTACTGTGCTTTTTAAAAGTGCTTTTTTAAAAAGATTGGCCAAACACAATGAGCTTACAAAAAGCACTACTCAAACGAATCGGCCAAACACAAACTATTTATTTTGCAAAAGTACATTTTCCAAAAACAACAACAACAACAACAACAACTACCCAGTATACTCCCACCAGGTGGGGTCTGGGGAGGGTAATATGTAGGCAGTCTTACCCCTACCCAAAAGGGCAGAGAGGCTGCTTCCATGCGACCCTCGGCGCATAGGACAGAATGAAAAGCTGCATTGGAAAACAAAGACAAAATTAGTAACCAAGGCAAGACAAAACAAAATAACAAAACAAAGCATAAGTAATTTTTGAATAAGTAATTCCAAAAACACTTTTGAATAAAAGCGCTTTTCAAAATAAGTAGTTTTTGGCATCTTTGCCAAACGGGCTCTAACTCCTAGAAATGATAGTTATTAACTCCTAGAAACAATATCTATTAATTCCTACAAATGATAGCTCGCTAAGAATTCGAGATAGTCAGCTATTAATTCCTAGAAATGATAGCGAGGAATTGCTAGAAACGTAGCTAGCTAAGCATTCCTTGAAATGATAGCTAGCTAGGAATCTCTCGAAATGATATCTCCCTCCGTTTCAATTTATGTGAAACCATTTGACTGGACACGGAGTTTAAGAAAAGAGAGAAGACTTTTGAACTTGTGGTGTAAAATGAAGCACATATATTTTGTGTGGCTATAAATCATTGCATAAAGGTAAATTATTTCCAAATACGGAAAGAGGTCATTTTTTTTGGCACGGACTAAAAAGGAAATAGGCTCGCATAAATTGAAACGAAGGGAGCATATGAATTCCTAGAAGCGATAGCCAGAATTGCTCGAAATGATAGCTAGCTATGAATTCCTAAAAATGAAGCTAGCTAGGAATTTGTGATCATTCATTTCCCATAGATTCTGCTTCCGATGCTTTGTTTAATTGTAGACCGATCCATTGCAGAAGCTTCTGTGTTTAAGGGGTTTTCCCGTAATATCTTAAGATTCGTTCCCAGCTACAAAGTAAATCTCACATTCCATGATGGTTTTGTTAAAGTAGAGAGAATGAGCCTCCTCGGACCCCGCGCATAGGGGGGAGCTTAGTGCACCGGGCTGCCCTTTTTTTTTTTTTTGCAGCCTCAAATAAACCAAGACTTCAGTGATTCCATTTAATTTGTTTCTCTTAGACATATGAGGCATGTCGCACTCAGGATAATGATGACAAGGAACTTCCCATTACCCAATAGATGCTACATGTGCCAAACGGAAGCTGAAAGTACCTGTCACTTGCTCCTACACTGTGAGGTGGCTACAGATATACGATTATTGTTTTTGGGTCTCAAATGGATCAGGACTTACACGGTAAAGGATGCTTATAAGAGCTGGAGTTTATGGAGAGTTGGTAAAGCATTAAGAAGATCCAGACAAAGGGCCCTACATGTATAGTTTGGTGCATTTGAACAAAGAGAAACAGGAGATATTTTGATGGAAACTCAACTCTTATAGGCTCTTTAAGGGAAATGTGTATTGCTAACTTGTTTTGGTTGTCTGGATTGTACCCTGTTAGTAGTATTGACCACCTTTTGGATTTCGTTAGCTCTTTTGATCTGGCTTAGTGTTAGACCCCTAACTTTGGTCCTCGGCAGGTGTGGGTTGTGACAAGGATTTGCATGATGAACTTGTTGCACGACCCTTAAAATTGGGGCAACATCATGACGGCAGCTCGGCATGACGGACAGTGCGGGGCATGACAAATGCGCCTTGGACGGACTCAAGGGCATTTCACTTGGACAAGGCGGGACAACACATTTGTGCGGCAAAGCTATGTCAAGCAGGGGCAAGACATAGTAAGACAAGGCATGGCAAGGCATTCAATGACAAACAATGTGGGCAATGACTTGGTGTCAAACTCGGCAGTAGGCTAGTGGCGGACTTGTTCGGGCGAAAGGACTGGACAATGACGGACAACTGCGGCGGCGGCAATAAGCTGGGACATTGAGTGAGAGCAGTGTCATAGGCTAAGGCTGGGCGCAATGCCAGCCTTACGCGCGGATCAGCTCGGCCAAGGCGCACATGCAATGCACATGGAAGCAGTTGGCGGTTGCTGCCACTCTCCTACAAACGTGCTGATCATGGAACAATCATGCTGATCATGGGGCAGACATGCTAATCATGGGGCAGACATGCTGATCATGGGGCAAAATGCTGATCATGGACCATGAAGAGTGCCCACGTTTTAGGCATGATAACCCAGTGGTTGGGGCTTGTCAACCGAATGTAGCCTATAAATATGCCTATGTTAAGCCAAGAAAGGCATGAGAAACGTATTGTACTTAGCCTATAGTATTTGAGCAGGGGCCAAATCTGTCTAAGTTGGCTTCCTTCGGGTAGGAAGTCTTTGTTTTCCTTCCAAGTTCATTTCGGGCAGAGAGTTAGGGAATTCTT
This sequence comes from Nicotiana benthamiana, assembly GCA_034376525.1. Lineage (NCBI taxonomy): Eukaryota > Viridiplantae > Streptophyta > Magnoliopsida > Solanales > Solanaceae > Nicotiana > Nicotiana benthamiana. The sequence continues at coordinate 56,948,202 of CM067330.1, read as the reverse complement.
TTGTCTTGGCCATAGGGTTGGCTTTGTGAACTTGTAATTGGGGCAAGGAGTCGGGGGAGTCTTTGTCCTGGTCATTGTGCGGTCGAAAATCTTAGTGTTCTTGTATTCACTCTAATAATACAAGTTGGGAATAGGGATTCCCGTAATCTCGTGTGTCTTCTTTATTTCCGCTGCCTATTTTCATTCAAACTCAAAAACGTCCTAAAATAAAACTAAGTGTTGGGAAGGCTGAGCCAAGTTTTGAACTTGACTGCCGCGCGGAGGTGAAACCTCGGCCAGAATTTAAGTGGCCTAAATCGCCCCCGTGACACTTAGTCAGGTACGTATAGGGGACGGGATAACTTTTTGTAAGCTCAAATGCTAAATCATGTAGTTCTCACATCTTCTTGATGCCTTCTATTGAAATCGCTTACTTTATCCAAACACAAAAAAAAAAAGTTGTAAGTTAGCTTAAAAAGCATGTATGGAACACACGAAGTTTTGAAACCATTCAAGTACTAATCATTTTGAGGATGTATGGAACACATGAAGTTTCGAAACCATTCAAGTACTAATCACTTTGAGGAGGTTGACTGTACCTCAAGCAGTCATTATTTCCTAATTTACACCATTGGCAACAAAGTTTTTTTACTATATCTGTTACCGAACAAAAAATTCAGTAACTGGCGATTTTTAGATTCATTAAATTAAGCAAACTATTGTCTGCCAAACTACTTCTCTAGGAAACGTCTCCTAGTCATTTGCCCCCTAATGCAAAAACCTTTTTAATTCCTTGGTCGGAGAAACAAGCAAAACATATATTATATTCCACCGTCAGGTTGCATTTTTATTGTAATAGGCTGTTATGACGGAACCATTCAAGTTGACCTAGCAAAACAACACAAACGGAATATAACGACAAACTGAATTTGGCCATTGTAACATACCTTATCAAGCAAGAAATCCTCATACACGTGTGCCTTTTGGAGACTCATATTATCTGTAGCAGCAGCTATATAAAATCTTGGCTTAAACCTTTCCATTTGAAGCACATTTAATAAATTTAGCATTTCTGCTGTGTGACCACCTGTATTAAAATTAAAGTTTCAAAAAATTAAAACAATGGGATGAGCAAAAGACAGCAAAACCTAAAAAGATACTCCCTCCGTTTCAATTTATGCTACACAATTTACTTATTAGTCCTTTCCAAAAGAATGGAATATTTCTATATTTGAAAACAATTTAACCTTATATTCCAATTTTACCCATATTACCCAACAAACTTTTCTAGCCACACAAATTGAGAGAACAACAACAAATTATCCTCTAAGTTTTTAAGATCACAGCTTCCACAAGTCTTCCTTTTTTTTAAACTCCGTATTGCGCCAAACAACATCACATAAATTGAAACAGAGGCAGTAACAAAATGCTGGAAAATCAGACCTGAACCCAAAACAATAAGGGTACTGAGAGGTTGTTTTGATTTTGGATTGAACGGTTTGCTTCTCCGATATACAATATACATAATTCGAATCATAACTATTGTGACCACACCAATTGTGAAGAGAAGTACGAGATTTGACGCTGACATGGCAGAGAGGCAATAGCTCCCTTTCTCTATTTCAAAAATGTTAAGAGAAAATCTCCTAATTTACAATCAATCAGTCTTTCTGATCATCAAATCTGCAAAAGAAAACATCTTTCATTTCACTAACCCGATATATGCAAATTTAAATACCAATTCACCAATATTAGCACTAACGACTAGATAGAATTAAAGGCAATGTGACCTTTGAACAGCAAGCACAGCGAGAGTAAATCTCAACCTTAGGATCCTTCAATGGCAGACCGAATTTGGAAGAACCCAAAAACTTTGGGGTTTTGGGTTTGGCTTCAATAGCGGAATAAGGAGAACAATCAAAAGTATTTGTTGTTTGGTTAATTTAGGGATTTAGTTTTTTCTTCTTCTAGAATTTAGGGATTTCTTTTTTCGACTTGAATTTAGGGTTTTGGTATGCATCTTTTAAAATCATTTGTGGTCAGTTTTTTAAGATTATTAGTAAAGTGTTAATTTTTCTTTTTAATCAATAGGGTGAATCAAAATTTTCATTAAAAATGTCAAAGATCTAAGTTTCATAGAAGAACTCTCTATTTGTAGTTTCATCTTGACTTTTAGTTATTTTACTTTAATATATTTATTCCTTTGGTACGAGGTAATAGAAAAATAATACAAATATTAATTTAGTATATTACTAATACTTTGTTTGGTATATTTTTTTTAACATATGTATAACTAGTATTTGGTATTATCACATATATAAGTAATACTTAGAAAATGATAACACTAGTAACACCAAAGCTGTTAATAGGTGCATTAGTATGGTTAAAGATAAAATTATTCTTAAGTCCCTCAAAGATAGAGAATATGGAGAGCATTATTGTGAATATCTATTTTTCTTAAAAATTACGTAATACATTATAATTTTTAATACACCATACCAAACAGTAAACAAGAAATAACATATGCATAACTAATGCTTGCATTACCAATCCATGCATAACTAATATATCATATTCCGCACTATTCTTATACACCCTACTAAACGACACCTAAGTATCTTCACAAACTAAACATCAAAATTAATTCCCTTATAAAGTGAAATGGAAAAGGGCCAAATATATCTTTATATTATCAGCAAATATTTAAATGTACCCCTCGTTATAGTTTGAGGTCATACATATCCTTGTGTTATATTATTGGTTTAAATATATCATTTTTTTTGTTAAGTTTGTCCAAAATGGATATTCAATCATATGTGGCACTGATATTTGATGAGGTAGATGTCGCATGGTTTGTCATCTCATCACCCCTAACTCATTTACCCCTCCCATCTATTTTTTTTCTCACCAGTAAAATTTCTTTCACCCTCCACCATTATTTGTCACCGTTACCGCTACATGAAAAATATTGTATTTTAAATTTTAGTCATTTATATATGGATTAAGAGCGTAAATGTGACATGTCATGTGGCATCCACCTCATCAAATATCAGTATCACGTATAATTAGATATCCATATTGAATAAACTTAACAGAAGAATGATATATTTGAACAAATAATATTGCAACAAGAGTATTTTTGAATCCAAAATATAACGAAGAGTATATTTAAAGAAAAATCTTTTAATACAGGGATATATTTAGCCCTTTGCCGAAAGTGAAAATATCATCAAACTAATAATTAGTATAAGGGCAAAGGGTTAAAATTGCCCCTCTACTATTATTTATTAGTTATTTGTATCATTCGTTATACTTTTCGGCCATTCTTTTTCCTGCTTTATAAAATTTGAAAAAATACCCCTAACCTTAATATTTTGATATTTTAGTAACTGGCCACATTAATTTTATCCAAGTCATAATTAACCCCAACAAAGATCCTTCCTACCAGTTCTGTTTTGAGCTAAGAAATCAGAATTTAGAAGGCATGCCAAAGGAGGAGAGTTTAAAACCAAGGGACGTATGTCAAGCTTAATCCTATTTTAATCATTTTGATTTTCTTCAGTAATTGATTTCTTGTGTTTTTTTTCTTTCATTTCGGACAAAATTCGAATCATTATTTTTTTTACTAATTATTTAGATATATAATTTGGTTTAATCAACTGTATATCATTAAATTTCACCATATTTTTTCTTTATGGGCATGTAATTAAAATCAAAAGTTACTCACTTGGCGTATGTTTAATTCACGAATTTTGCTCGATGTACAAATGGATGGCTTAAAAGGATATCTTCTAATACCCCTTTTTCTTATTTTTGTACAGATGTATGTATGTGTGCGTATTTTCCCCTCACTTTGGCATTTTGTCGAGGATTTGGCATGGTCGATTCTGCAGAATTTGTTTTCTTCAGATTCGAGATGATTGACCCGTTGTTCTTATGGTTTGAGGTGTTGGGAGCAATCTCCTCATCAGCAGAATCATTTCGCATTGGTTTTGGTCGATTTGGACGGCCGAAACTCCATTTCCGCCCACCTGATGCTCATCGGAGAGTTGCAGAGGTTTGGGTACGACGAATGGCACGGTAGAATAGCTAGTATGAACTAAATGAAGTGGCCGTAAATTTCTTTTTGTTCATAATAATTGTGTCCCTCTCTGTAGCTGTTGTACGAGGATCCAGTTCAAGAATCAAGTATGGGATTTTACTCGTCGACACTAACATTAATCCCATTTGGTTTTGAACTTTGGTCAAAACGGTCCTTAGTAAACAAACGTGCCAAAACAATACTAAAAGTGAACTGCAGCAATTACCTAGCTTATGTCAGTATGTGCCAAATCGAATTTGCTGCCGTCTGGGTTTAGATTAATTTTGAAATAAGATCAAAAACCCATTTTGGGGTTTCACATTCACGGATGTTCAGTGATTTATTGTTTAAATCTTCTAAAAATCAATTTATTTGTGTTAGATTCGGAGTTTAACACTTATTTCATCAAGATATAAGAGAAGAAAACTTGAAAAGTCCATTTCTAAATAGTGAAAAGAGTTGAAGAACTCTTCAAGCTCTTCAAAATCTGGAAAAGTCCTTGTGAAAAAAAAAATGAGAACACTTATGCATTCTTATTTAATTAAATTTATTAACCAGAAGATAGAAGAAGATCTTTTAAGCATTGGTTGAGACATCGAATAAGACTTATTCAGGAGCAAAGACTCCGGTTGTCTTTCGTTTTTGAAGAAGTCAAACGCAGCGAGTAAATTAATATAATTTGGTGTAAATAATCGGTGTGAGTAAATTTTTTCCATGTACGAATCTTGTTGAAACAAAAACATTATAGAAATAAAATAAAAACACAAAATGAAAAAAAAATTGAGATGTTAGAAAGTGAAAGTTATCATCACTCCCTTTAGGAAACAAGAATTAAATGGCTTCTTTTGGGACCACTATTTAGTTCTGTATCATCTATTTCGGTAAGGTAAATTTATTTGTAGAAAGAAAAATTCCTCTAATTATATTTAAAGGAGAAATTTAATTCACTAAGCTATAGGGACAAAATTTTAATGGTAACCTCATAACAGGGCGATAATCATAATTCGTTAGTTATATTAAAATATATAATGCTAGTGAAAACATTGTTTTCACACCTTTAATGTATACTACAAGTTAAATCCAAAACTTAAATTCTATCCCTTTAAGTTACGGTTTTCACGGTCTACCAATTTTACTATCAATGGTGTAGTAATGATCCAAAGATGGAGATTTAGTCAATCCTCCCAAAAACTCCCTCATTTTCATCCTTATTCATTAATCTTCCCTTTTCTCACGCTCTTCCTTTCCTTCTTAACTCCTCAAAAAACTTTCATCTCTCTCTCATTTGTAAACTTGAAATATTCTACTCTATTTCACCATTTGACGGTCTTTATCATATTCATTTTATTCATCCTAGCTTTTTTCTTGCTTTTTAGAATTGAAAATGGCGTCCCAAAAAGAGAGAGAAACTCATGTTTACACGGCTAAACTCGCTGAACAAGCTGAGCGTTATGATGGTTTCATTTCTTTTCCCTTTTCAATTCTTTTTTTAATTCAGTTTGCTTAGTTATCTATACTTGCATTAATATTTTTTGTACCTCAGACAGATTTATGATTTAAAGCGTAATACGTGCACTTGTAAATATTTTCATTTTAACTTTATATCTTTTTTTAAAGTTTTTTATATACGTATTGTACGTGCATCTATTGTTTGTATGCTAGAATCAATTGCATCTTTGTATTGGTAATTTCTATGATATAAGATTTGGGAAATGGAGTATATGGGGTACATGTGCATGCGGGCGAAAAAATATTCTCACTCGTACATGCATCAAACCAATAAATGCATAACATTTGCCTTTTACATAAAATTAATTTCTTATTTCATGGTTAATTAATGTACTGCACCTTCTTTTTGTTGGTACACATTTATCAATAATGGTTGTTTGAGGTTATATAATCCAGTGTGGAACACAGTGAACATTTAATTAATGGAATAGAGTTTCTTGCCTTTTCATTGGAATTATGCTTCTGGCTAAAGGTTGAAATTCTCATCAATTTGGAATGATACCTCTGGCTAAAGATTGAAATATCTCATTCAATGTTATTAAAGGCGCGCTTCAGCCCTAAAGCGAGGCTCAAAATATGTTGAGCGCTTCTCCTTATCTTATCTGATCTCTTAAATAGAATGTATGAATCTTGAGTTTACATTGATTTGATTTCACAGAAATGGTTGAGAGTATGAAGAAAGTTGCAAAACTTGATGTGGAATTGACAGTGGAAGAAAGGAACTTGCTTTCTGTTGGTTACAAGAATGTCATTGGAGCTCGAAGAGCTTCGTGGCGAATTATGTCTTCCATTGAACAGAAAGAAGAATCAAAAGGGAACGAGCACAATGTCAAGCTGATAAAAGGTTATCGTCAAAAGGTTGAGGAAGAGCTCTCCAAGATTTGCTCTGACATTCTTGAAATCATTGACAAACACCTTATTCCATCTGCTGGTACCGGTGAAGCTACTGTCTTCTATTACAAAATGTAAGTCAAAATTTCCTATAACAGCTCGATAACTTTCTCGATGGGTGAGTCTTGACGTTAAGCTCCCTTCTGCATTTACACTCGAGGGTCAATCTCCCTTTGGCCCGAGTAGTCCCATTCTATCTTTGCACTCGAGGGCCAATCTCTTTTCGGCCTGAGTAACCTTTTGCACAAGCTTCAGTTACATTTTGGGAGGCCTACCGCAGAGGAATCAGGATTTGAACTTTTATGGGATCGAAATTCTAGTATTTTTAAGTTATTGAGTTCTAAATTAATAATTCGTACACATTAAATGAATTTTTAAAGACAAATACATGATTTTGAACGAAATGACTGGGTTTGGCGGGACCTGTATCATCAATGCTAGCTCCGGCGCGGGGCCTACGCCCTATTGTAACTGTCTACCCGAGATTGTCCCTTGGCCTGTAGTTCCTGACACAAGCTTAGAATTCTAACTGTTCCAGAATAATATCTCACCTATGGCTCGGGCCCCCGAGAAGAAGGATATTAGGTCCTTAGCAGTAGCTGTTCCAAATCGAAGTCTTTCAGTTTTCGGTATATTTTGGTAGATTTAGGTTCTTATATTTGTCTATGTGGTTCAGGAAAGGTGACTATTACCGTTATCTTGCTGAATTCAAGACTGATTCTGAAAGGAAAGAGGCTGCTGAACAATCATTGAAGGGCTATGAGGCAAGTTAATTTCTTCTGTTCTAACTGAAACTGCATGATTAGTCGATTAATTGCTGCATATTATTTAGACCACCACTTGATTTTGCATCCTTTTAGGCTGCTACTGCCACTGCAAACACTGATCTCTCTTCAACACATCCGATCCGGCTTGGTCTTGCTTTGAACTTCTCTGTTTTCTACTATGAGATCATGAACTCTCCCGAAAGGTAGCATTTCATAACCAATTTTGATTATTCTTGTAAATATATGATATGATAAGACGATGTAGATTGGGGCAGTCCGGTATACCAAGCTCCCGCTATGCACGGTCCAGGGAAGAGCCGGATCACAAGGGTCTACTGTACGCAATATTACCCTGTGTTTCTGCAAGAGGTTGTTTCCATGGCTTGAACCCTGATCACATGGCAACAACTTTACCAGTTACACCAAGGCTCCCTTCGATAAGATGATGTGCATTGAAAATTCAATTTTGCAGGGCTTGTCACTTGGCTAAACAAGCTTTTGATGAGGCAATAGCTGAGTTAGACACATTAAGTGAGGAATCATACAAGGACAGTACCTTAATCATGCAGCTGTTGAGAGACAATCTCACACTATGGACCTCTGATTTGCCTGAAGATGGAGGTAATTCTATTATCCAAATAAATGATATGGAATGTAGTCCAATGACATTAAAGTATCTCTTAACTCTATAAACACCATACCATGTCAAGCATAACTGGCACATCATAAAATAACAACAACAAACTTAGTAAATTCCTACAAGTGGAATTTGGGAAGGTTAGTGTATATGCTGACGAACCCCTACTTTGGGAGGGCAGAGATACTGCTTCTGCTAGACTCTCGGCAACTCACACGTCATATATCTTCAAATTCTTTGAGCTCTATGTGATATAGAACTATTTCTACTGTAAGCATGAAAGTATTGTAATGCAAGATGGGGTGGATGTGGGCTTTCTGATAGGGTTTAAGCGGAATCTAGTAACTTTGCGCCAAATTCTATATGTATAGTACGAAATTCACTAAATATGTTAAAAAATTAAATTCATAACTCAGTTACTGGCACTTGAGATTGTTGTCCTATAATTCAGAACCCACCTTTGAATGCTAGAAGGATATAAGTTACTTATACTGAAAGAGAAACAATGTAAACATTAGTCAGACTATCAGGGTAGTTTTGCGTCTTTATTGCAGAGTTAGGTACCTTTTTCATTTATTATTTATGCGTATCATAGACAGGGAGATCTATAAGGTGGCAAGGAAAGAAGCAAAGATAGCGGTTACGGAAGCTAAAAACGCGGCGTTTGGTCGCATATACGAGGAATTGTGTGAGAAAGGCGGGGACAGGAAGTTATTCCGGTTAGCTAAAGCAAGGGAAAGGAAGACGCGTGATCTTGACCAAGTTAGGTGCATCAAAGGCGAGGATGGTAGAGTTCTGATGGGGGAGTCTCAAGTCAAACAGAGGTGGCAGGCGTACTTTCGAGACTTACTTAACGAGGAGGGGGATCGTAACTTAGAGCTAGGGGAGTCGGGGCATTCAGAGCATCATAGAGACCTTGGATACTGCAGACACATTAGGGCGGAGGAGGTCACGGGGGCTTTGCGTAGGATGAGTAGGGGTCGAGCGACAGGGCCTGACGAGATCCCGGTGGAGTTCTGGAAATGCATGGGTAGGTCAGGAGTGGAGTGGTTCTCCAGGTTGTTCAATGCGATCTTCAGGACCAAAAGGATGCCGGAGGAGTGGAGGTGGAGTACAGTGGTGCCCTTGTACAAGAACAAAAGGGACATCCAGTGCTGCAACAACTATAGGGGTATCAAATTAATAAGTCACACCATGAAGGTTTGGGAGCGGGTGATCGAGGTAAGGGTGAGGGAGATGACATTTATATCTGTGAACCAGTTCGGTTTCATGCCGGGTCGCTCCACTACAGAAGCTAACCACCTTGTCAGGAGCTGGTGGAGTAGTTCATGGATAAGAAGAAGGACCTGCACATAGTGCTTATCGACTTGGAGAAGGCGTATGACAAGGTCCCAAGGGAGGTGCTATTTAGGTGCTTGGAGGCGAAGAGCGTGCCGGAAGCCTACATCAGCGTAATCAAAGACATGTTCGATGGGGCTAAGACTAGGGTTAGGACGGTAGGTGGCGACTCAGACCATTTTCCAGTGGATATGGGGCTCCATCAAGGATCGGCGCTTAGCCCTCTCTTGTTTGCCTTGGTGATGGATGCTCTAACCCGACAAATTCAAGGGGATGTGCCTTGGTGTATGTTATTTGCTGATGACATAGTCTTGATAGACGAGACGAGGGCCGGTGTTATTGAGAGGTTAGAAGTATGGAGACAGACTTCTCGAGTCTAAGGGTTTCAAAATAAGCAGATCTAAGACAGAATACCTGGAGTGCAAGTTTAGCGCCGAGCCGAGCGAAGTAGGCAGGGACGTGATGATTGGATCTCAGGTCATCGCCAAGAGGGACAGTGTCAGATATCTTGGGTCCGTGATTCAGGGGGACGGAGAGATTAACGGGGACGTCACTCATCGCATAGGAGCGGGATGGCCGAAGTGGAGGCTTGCATCAGGAGTCCTGTGTAACAAGAAAGTTCCACAGAAACTCAAGGGAAAATTTTATAGAGCTGTGGTTAGTCCTGCCATGTTGTATGGGGCGGAGTGCTGGCCAGTGAAGAACTCTTATGTTCAGAGAATGAAGGTTGCGGAGATGAGGATGCTCAGGTGGATGTGCGGGCTCACCAAGTTAGATAAGATTAAAAATGAAGTTATTCGAGAGAAGGTGGGGGTGGCCCCAGTGGATGAGAAGATGCGAGAAGCGAGACTGAGGTGGTTCGGGCATGTGCGGAGGAGAAGTCCTGATGCCCCGGTGAAGAATTGTGAGCGGCTCACGATGGTCGGCGCACGGCGAGGCAAAGGGAGGCCTAAGAGGTATTGGGGAGAGATGATTAGGCATGACTTGGCTAGAATGCGGGTTTCCGAGGACATGGCCCTTGATAGGACATTCTGGAGGTCTAGTATCAGGGTTGTAGGATATGAGCTCCTAGACTTTTTCGTACTCCTCACCCGGGGTTGGGTGAGGCTTGGCGGGGCTATCCATAGATAATTTGTGTATTGGATTGTGTCTCCCTTATGGTAGTTATTTATGGCAGTTACTGTCTGATATTATTGCATGCTATTTTATTTATGGTTCTTATGTTTATATAATTATATACGCTATTTCTGCTGGAGTTACTAATGCTCTTTTGTTTTTATTTTTGTTTTTATTTTTGTTTTTCCTTTCCTTCACTGAGCCGAGGGTCGATTGGAAACAGTCTCTCTGCCCTTTCGGGTAGGGGTAAGGCCCGTCTACATATTAACCTCCTCAGACCCCACCTTTTTGGACCATACTGGGTAGTTGTTGTTGTTGTTGTTGTTGTTGTTGTTGTTATTGCGTATCATAGAGATTTATACATAATACCTCATAAATGACCTGATTGTATAAATACGCCGTCAGTGCATAGAACTCTTACGGAAGCAGTACTTGAGATGGTTGTCCTATAATTCAGAAACCACCTTTGAATGCAAGGAGGATATAAGTTATGTACACTGAAAGAGAAACTATAAATGTCTTTTACACTATCAGTTTATTGCAGGGTAAGTACTAAGTACCATGTTCATTAAGTTACTTATTAATGAGTATCATAGAGATTTTCTTGTAATTACCTCATAAATGACCTGATTTAGTAAATATCATTTACGCCGTCAGTGCGTAGAACTCTTTTGGAAGCAATACTAAAGATGACTTTGTGTACAGGTGAAGAGAATGTGAAGGGTGATGAACCAAAAGGTGCTGAACCAAAATCTGCAGATGCCAAAGCTTGCTGAAACTGAAGTGAGTTATTAACTTGACCTATTTCCATTGTTAAATTTACATCATTTAACTCTACTAACATAAGTTTTCTTGGCATTATTACAGGAGGCATCAAAAGCAAAGCAATAGTCGAAACACGCAAGAAATTACAACAGATTTTTTTTCCATCTTTGCAAGATACAACTGCTTGCATAATTAATTTTGCAATGGCCTCATCAGAAGAAGATGCAATTCATTGAATGATCAGCTGCTGTTTCTAACTAGCTTTGAGATTTATTCCTTGCTCTTTTTGTTGTTGAATTACTCTTGTTGTTAATTGTGGAAGAGTTACCATCTAAAGTGCGGGCATGTTTTGTATTAATTAATATTTTTTTAATGGATTTGAGCCTTTGTTATATTTTTGCTTTTTTCTAGGAGCAAGATGATGAACTTGAGATTATGGATTCTTACTTTCATTATTTCGAAAGGGAATGAATGCTAGATATTTTGATACATATCGTTCCAATTATTCTCTTTGTAGTTGACTATTTTTTTAGAATAGAACAACAATAACAAACCCAATGTAATCCCACGAGTGGGATAGGGGAGGGTAATGTGTACCCATACCTTACCCTTACCTTAAGAACGTAGAGGGACTGTTTTTGATAGACCCTCGACACAAGGAAAGATGTAAAAAGAAGCAGTAGCAACAGATTATAACATCAGCAAGATAACAAAAAAATCAAAGCGAAAAAAAGGCAGCCCGGTGCAGAAAGTATCTCGCATTCACGCATGATCTTGGAAAAGGCCGCACCCCAACGGGTTGTAATGTAGACAGCCTCTAATGCAAGTACAAGTGGCTGCTTCCACAGCTCGAACCCGTGACCTATAGGTCATACTAAGACAACTTTACTGTTTTTTGTTGACTGAAAAATAAGAGCAGTTGTTTAACTCTGTAGCATTCTTGATTCACCGTTTTGGTTTTCCAGTTTTATCTACCTGTTAATACGAGTGCCTTCCCACTGCACTTTCGTGAGGACTTCAAGCGTTCTACAATCTTAAGATATTCAAGATCAACCATTTATGGTGAGCATCCTCCACTCCCCACCAAGAGGTTGTGAGTTTGAATAACCCCAAGAACAAGGTGGGTAGTTCTTGGAGGGAGAGGGCCGAGTGTCTACCACAGGTTGGGGGTAAGTTTTGCGTATACACTACCCTCTCTAGACCCCACTAGTGGGATTATAATGGAATATTATTGTTGTTGTTGCCAGATCAAGCCTTGCTACTTGAATTTCATTCTCGCTTTCCTTTTTTTTTTAGGAATAATAATGGTGGTGTCTGATTAATTTGTGCGTAACTTAATTAATTTTTCAAATATTTATTACCTCCATTAGAACCAGTACAATAGTTTCGTCTACTGAAGATGCCAGTACCCATACTGTTGCTTCAAAACGAACACGATGCTCCTTGGTCAGATGGCCAAGATATTGGTGAATACATAATCGAGAAAATAATATGTATAATCACATGAAAACCATCAAAGTCAGTTGCTCGGACCTAGGTTCCCTCGTAATTCCACGCTCTTCAACCCCTAAGTCATCCCTTTGGGGCACTCGAAATTGTGCCACATGAACATGAAGCTATTTAAACATCTTAGGGAAAGGAACAATGGCTGAACTAACAATGCTTTATACTAGTAGAAATAAGCTCTCTAGCCATTGAACAGTTTTGCATTATGCAATAGAATAAATTGATTACATATCGATTTATTCAGTAATCTAGATTAGTCAGACTCCTTAAGTGATCCCATTTATCCAGAAAATCTCTTAGCACAGGGTGATGCTTCGCAACATCTCCAAGTATAGAAAAGGGGGGGGGGGGGGGGGAGGCGGGAGGGGGGGAGATGGAGTCTCTTAGAGAAAATATGTAAAAAGATCAACTGTCTGTATTAGGAAAGCTGAAATCAATTCCCAGCATGCATACAAAAATTTCAATAAGGTTTAGAATTTGCCAATTTAAGAAGATTCATGAAAAGAGTAACCAGATTGACTATGGCAACAAAAACAAAAATTTAACCATTCTGATACCACTATACAAGAATTGCCAGAGGTGAAGTCCAAAATCCATATCGATTTCAAACTCGTTCAAGATTCTTCCTTCGAGAAATAACTCTCTGGCAACGAAAATTCTTCCTCTTGATTTAGGAGTTCTGCGTCCTCATCATCTGGTTTCTGAAATTAGTTAAAAAGGACATCAGAGTAAGAACACTAATCTCTTGTGACTCCAAGAAGAATTTGCCCTACAAAACCAAGATTCTAGTCTACGAAAGAGATAACTAAGTCTACATTGACGGTCCTATGACGTATAATACAATAACAACAACAAACTCAGTGGATTCCCACAAGTGCGGTATGGGAAGGGGAGGGTATACGCGGATCTTACCCTACCCTGGGCGGGTAAGGAGTCTGTTTCCATTAGACTCTGAAGGTTCTATGATATATAAATTGAAAAATATTGTCATATAACCAGCTTATTCAAAGTGTGCCCTACATAACTCCTAAGGTAAATTCTGCAGTCAAATAAACTTTCTTTGAAGTATTTCAATCTCTTTCTTTCCTGGTCAAATATCAATAGGATGTCTACGGTATAGGGCCAAAATTTAGCAACAAACTGAGGAGATACATCTCCTTGATATTGCTTTCAATGTCCTAATCTTAGTCTCTTGGAGAAAACTGGACCAACTATGATATATTAAGAAGACTCTACCTCTAAGAAACTCAAATTACTACTTAAAGAACAGTGTGCAAATATGTGGCTCAGTGCATCCACTTTGATCCTGCTAATCATAGAGCAGGAAGAATGTCTTTATTTTTATGTAAATTCTCTTGATTTAACGTTTCAAAGATAAATACTGAATAACGGAAAAGCTGTGACAAATGAAGTCAAATAGAAAGCGAATCAATAATACATACCACCATTTCCAAGTTGTAGAAGCGATCCAGCAGCTTCAAAACATCATCAGGAGCAAATTGCCTATTAAAGCTGTGACAGTAAATTCAATGTTGAAAGACAAAAGATACAGTCACATAAAGTTTAAACCAAACGTCTCACACTCTCTATCTACATGTGTGTGTGCATGTGCACGCGTGTGTGGGGTTTTGGGGGTGGGGGCGTGTACGTAGGTTAATTTCACATGTGCCTCGTTTTTCTTACTTCCTTTCTGAGAGTGCGGTATGACCTAAGTTCATTAACAAGCCTAAATGAAGAGAGTTAATAAAAGAAAAGGACAAAAGTAGCCTAGTAACCTTCTACACAGATACTCTGTTAAGCCGTAAAGGACAAAATGGCGATGTATGCCTGCAATAAGAATCAAGGTGAACATGTTAAAAGCAGCTAGCAAAATTTAATGCAAGCTACTCTGCCCTTTCCACACCTTCCATTCTTTTGACCTTCGTAAACTTTTTTTTTTTAAAAAAAAAAACAAGAATATTCTTATGATTACAGTTATTCTTCTCTATCGCTACAATTTTATGATTTTGACAGTTATATTGTAATAGATATAGTGCCTATTATTGTGTCAGAGATAATTAAATTAAAATATATTCCTATAATTAAATTAAAAGATATGCCTACTTATCTAAATCACTCTCTGTTACAGGTAGCGTAATCTCGCAGCTAAATAGCATGAAAGCAATTAATTCTGTACAATCTAGGTATAGAGCAATAATTACTAAGAATCTTGCAACATCAGGAAACACTCAGATGATATCCAAGTACGTAATCCAGCCAGACATCAGATCAAAGTTAAGAATTGTGTCAGCAAGCTAACTATGATACTACAAAGTCAAACACTTCAATCAAATTAAGCTTCGGAAAGAACTACGCAGCTCCATCTGTATGCGAGCGTGTAGAGGATTTTCCTATCTAGCTCCAATTATTTTATGTTACCTTATTTATAATCTACCTATTCCCAGTTATACCTAGCTCCATTTATACACAGGCATGCTGCATATACTTTTTAATAGCACTTAGAAAGTGCTGTATTATTACCAAAAAAGGGGGTCACTACTACTCTCTCTAATAGCACACCACATAAACTTGGGCATCGTTTGGTTGGCCAAATTAGCAAACTAATCTCCGCATAAAGTATGACGAAGTTTGGTTGGGGCGCATCAGAAAAAATAATATATGTATACCTAATGCATCATTAGTTCATAGAAAATGATATCCCCATAAGTAATATAGGGTTTAGTTGTCGCTATTAAGTTTAGTATATAAATGTCTTTATGTGGGAATATATTTATTATTTATGCGGCCCATAATGTAGAAGAACATGTGAATCAGAAGTACTTGAATAAAATATTTAAAGACAAAAATATCCTTAAGACTAGATAGTTCATTTGTTATCCACTGCATAACAATTCGTATATTGCTATTCACGGCAGGAATATTGTGATCTTCAATCCCAACATATTTCGAATATTGGAAGCATCGATTTTTAATCTCATTACGACTTGATTGGATGGAAAAGCAATTAATTTGATCAGTTTAATAGAATGGAACACAATAAAAGAATTAAATACTCATTTCTTTTCCAATCGCCTCAGAAAGAAGACATTGGGCGAGCTTCTTAAGATTCTCAATCGCTCTTTTTAATGGGGAGGAATAGTGCGGGAAGGGAGCGAGGGCAAGCCGAGCTACAAGTAGAGGAAGTCCTTCCCACGTATTCTAGTTGAATAAGATTAATGGATGCAATCTCCCCCAGAGAGATCAACATGCACCCTTGAGCTGAGGCTGCTGATGGCATAGAACGAACTAATACACGACCAGCAAGTTTCCCAGAAGCAAACTGAATGGAATTGTTACTTCCCAAAAACCTTGCTTTAAAATCAAAGAAAGAAGGTCTATTTTGCCACAACATGACAACCTACATTACTATTTAATACATAAGCAGAGCTCTAAGTAGAACAGTAAAATTGTGCGCTCAGCTGCACAATGCGTAAAATTTCTTTAAACCATAGTAATCAAAGCACCTCGACTACAATAGAACTTCAACATGTTCCAGATTATCCCACGAGTTCTTGTCCACCACATTTTACTTCTGAACTAGACAAACTATGATAAAAGTTTCCACCTTTCAGCTTTAATAAAAAAAACACCAAGACATAAGGCAATTAATTAAAGAGGATACATATAAAATGCTTAATGACAGATAAAAAATGACAAATTATACCTCTCAATTTGGCAGGAGGATAGATTTCAAGAGCCTCCAACAATCTTATCTCTAATTCCACCTGCGATTGCTCCTATAGCTCGAAAATAAACATGCCCAGAATAATTGATAAATTCTATAATCTAACACATCAACACACAAATGATACAAACACAACATGTCATAATAGAGAAAAGGGTACCTATATCGTCTTATTTACTAAGTATCGAAATGAAAGAGACACAAATGGAGCAAAATGAAAACAAATGATTCAAGGAGCGGAGCGAAGGGTTTGGTCTAATGGTCAATAAAGTGAAGAGAAACCATGAGACTTCATTTGCAAATCCCAGCGGACGCAAAAAACACAAGCTAATTCCTTCCCATCTCCTCAAGTCTTAAGACAGAGTTACCCGAAATCTGCGCTGGGAGGTCCAGGTACCTACTACCTGGTGGTATAATCTAGGTACGCGCGAGCTGCCCATGACACCACCATCATACAAAAAATAATTTATATAGCTGACTCCAACTAGTTTACAATTAATAATAATATAATCTAAAACATAACATACACATGATACATACACAACCACGTCACAACAAAGAATAATAATAAAAAAACAATGAAGAAAAAGGATACCTTACGAAGAGCAGAAGAGGGAGGTTTACAAGGAGAATGTACGGACATGCCATCTTGTTCATCATGCTCTCCTTCTTCGCCACCTTCTTCCACTTCCTCTTCTTCTTCTACTATTTCCTTTTTCATTTCTTCTTCTTTCTTGCCTTTCCCACTTGCGCCTGTGTTTTGCCCCATAAAAGTTTTTTTATGTTTGTTCTTCGCTCTTGCGGTTTTATGGGTTTGTGGAATTTGTCACAGAATGATGCATGAACAGATTTGATTTTGGTATAATTTATTTTCTCTTGAAAGGGATTTTGATCAAATTCTGTTGAGAAAATCTCGGTATTCAGTTCGATTTTAGAATCAAGATTCTAGTGGGCTGGGTTTTGGGGGTTTCGAAGCTCAAAATGGGCTAAGCCAATTTTTGAATAGGTAATTAAAAAATAATTATTATTTATAAAATTATTAAAAAGATCATTATTTTATGATTAAGTCGGTTCCTTCAGCCAACTTTCTTGATAAACTAAAAGTGAACTTTAGGTAAATAAGTAGTCCGCATAAAATTTATAAAATATTCATATCTCGTACTTGAGATGGTCAATCTTAAATGTCGGAAGCAATTTCTAAATTAAGAAAGATTAGAAAGAATCCTACCAATTTAGATAAGAGTTTCCAACAGTGAAAGGCCCCAACCTATTCTTCTTAGCCTAACAGTTTATTCGTAGAAGTAAATTATCCACAAAGTTTTTCAGTATAATATGTCGGATTATGGAGTTCATGCGTATAAACTTCTACCATATTTATAGCACGCTATGTTGGAATCTCATATGTAAAAAATTTGAATGTTGGAATTTTTCCTGATTTTTAAGTATGTTTCTGTTCAGATTTTATATTTGCATAAAAAATGATTAAATTTCGATCACTTTTGAGACCGTGACAAATATTCAATTAGCATTTGTAAAAAAGGCTATTTTGATTTTTCCCCCATATTGTATTGGAAAAGTTTTGGGCCGTAGAATGTAGAAAATTTAACATCAAATGAAATTAATATTTCTAAATTAAAGAAATTATTTGATCCTTTCGTAAGAGGATGTAGATATATCTATATTGTAAAATTAGATAGTATTTGCAACTCCTCCCCCCCCCCCCCCCTTCTCTAACGAATATTTTTTTCCCTGTCTCTTTTCGACCCCCTTTCTTCTACGTCGAGCAACCCCACCCATCAGTAAAAACGTCGGTGACCACACGCAGGTAAGCATCCCCTCTCTCCTCCCTCTTTCTTCTCACTATCCCCCCTCCCCCCTCCCCCCTCCCCCCATTTGTACTTTCCTCCACGCTTTCTCCCTTTTGTTTTTTCCTCAGTTCCCCGCCGGCGACCCCTCTTCTCTTTCCTCTTTATACTCTACCCTTCTGTTTTTTCCCCCAATTCCCCATAGGCGACACCTCTCATCTTTCCTCTTTCTTTTTTTTCTCTATTCTCTTTCTGCTCTCCCCTCCCCCCGGTCAGAAACCCCAGTCTATGTCGTCAACCCCTTTACCCGCTTTTTGTGTTTGACTTTTCAGTTCTACGACCCTCCCCTCTACAATCACCGACGATCTATCTGTGTTTAGTTAGGCAACCCGAGCTGCCACAGAACTAAACCTCTGTGCAGTGATGACAGGTTGACAGCCCCCCCTCTCTCAGTTGGTTCTGTTGTTGGCGTATGTATTTTTACAAGTGTTAGTTGCGGAAGCTGCCGACGAGCGTGAGTCATACGAGGGAGCATCGGGGAGCAGCCCTGGTTGGTATTTGCAAAGGCCGTTGGGAGTTGAAAGGAAGCATGTTAGTGTCTGTAACCTCGAGTGTGCACCGAGTCGAATTTCCAAGTTCTACTTTTGGGAGTTGGTACCTCCCACTTCCGGGTTCCCTTCTTTGTGTTAGTTAACTTGTTCCCATTTTAGTTCGCATTAGTTTAGTCACACTATTAGCGTGCCGTAGTTACTACTTCTCCTCTCCCGGTTTGGTATGTTGCATGTCTTATGTTATTGAGTTGCCTAACTATGTTGTATGTATAGTGGTTGTGGTCTGGGATGGTAGAATAAGGTCAGGTCTTTGGGTGGGTGGGTAGGGTGGGAGGGTGGGGCAAGGTTAAGGGGTGGGACGGGGGGCAACAGAGGTAAAGGATTTAAGGGAGCATGTAGTTTGAGAACTGGGTCATGGAACATAAGTACTTTGACGGGCAAGTATATAGAGCCGGCGAAGATTCATCAGAAGAGAAAGGCCAATATAGTGTGTGTTTAGGAGACGAGGTGGGTAGGTTCAAAGGCGAGGGATGTAGATGGGTATAAGTTGTAGCACTCTGGAGTTGTGAAGGGTAAGAATGGAGTGGGTAGTTCGGTGGATAGGAATTTTAGAGAGTCTATGATAGAGGTAGGCGGGTGAATGATAGATTAATAATCATCAAGTTAGTGGTCGGAAAGTATACCATAAATGTCGTTAGCGTTTACGCGCCACAAATGAACTTGGATGAGGAGGTTAAAAGGCGCTTTTGGGAGGGATTATATGAGATTGTTCATGGTATTCCACCTGCTAAGAGTTTACTAGGAGTGAATTCTAATGGTCATATCGGGTCGAATAATGGCGGCTATAGTGAGGTGCATGGAGGCTTCAATTTTTGGGATAGGAATTGAGGAGGTACTTTGTTGTTGGATTTCACTAAGGCTTTTGGGTCGGTGATTGCGAACTATAGTTTTTAGAAGAGGGAGGAGCATCTGGTTACTTTATAAAGTGCGGGGACGAAGACCAAGATTGATTATCTCCTCTTCAGGACTCCTCAGGAGGTGCGGTAGAGGTTGTGTAGGGATTGCAAGGTTATACCGGGTGAGACCCTAGCGACCCAGCATAGGCTCTTAGTGATGGGCATCGATATCATGATAAAGAGTAAAAAGAGGTTTGTACGAGGTCAACCAAGAATCAGGTTGGGGGCCTTGACTAAGGATAAAGCCCAGGAGTTAGGGGAGGTTATCATATATAGGATCCTGGAAGAATAGTGGGGATGCAAGCAAGATGTGGACGACAACAGCGAGCTGCATAGGGAGGCGGGGTGAGAGGTATTAGGGATCTTGAAGGGTCGCTCTGGCTGGAACACAGGCGACTGGTAGTGGAACTAAGTGGTCCAAGGTAAAGTGGAAGCTAACAAGGTGGCATACCTGAATCCAATTTTCTCCTGTTACATGAATCCAATTTTCATTTCATCCCGGAAAAGCCATCTTTTTCTCAACAATGTCTTTGTCATTTGATCCAATAGCATTCGGTTAGATAGGAACAGATTTGATAAATATTGATAACTCTCGGATAGAGTATTAGAACGTAAAGATCACGGTTCTGTAGAGTGGCAGTAAGGGTGACTTATCTGTCAACTTTTCCACTATCACCCCAAAAAAACCAAACTCTGCCTTACATAAAGTTTCCAGAGTACGATTAACCTCTGGATTTGAAATCACTGCTTATATACCCGGTATTGGTGATAATTTACAAGAACATTCTGTAGTCTTAGTAAGAGGGGGAAGGGTTAAGGATTTACCCGGTGTGAGATATCACATTGTTCGAGGAACCCTAGATGTTGTCGAAGTAAAGGATCGTCAACAAGGGCGTTCTAGTGCGTTGTAGATTCTTATCCAAGACTTGTATCAAACACAAGTGAGGAAGAGAGGAGAGCCAACAAAGAGAGGTATAAGGTAGCCAGGAAGGAAGCGAATTTAGCAGTCACGGAGGCTAAGACTGTGGTATTTGGCCATCTGTTTGAGGATCTGGGGGAATAGGCGGGGAAAAAAAGTTATTCCGACTAGCCAAGGCGAGAGAGGGGAAGGCTCGAGATCTAGACTATGTGAGGTGCATCAAAGACGTGAACGGTAGAGTATTGATGGGAGAGGAACAGATTAAGAGGAGATGACAGACTTACTTTCATAGACTCCTAAATGAAGAGGGGGATCAAGATATTGTGCTAGTTGAATTAGGGAACTCTGAGAAGCATCGAAACTTTAGGTATTGCAGGCGCATTAAGGTTGATGAGTTCGTGGGGGCTACGCATAAGATGAGTAGGAATAGAGCAATCGGACCAGATGAAATTCCGGTAGAATTTTGAAGGTTGTGTGGGTAGAGCAACCTTGGAGTGGTTGACTGGGTTGTTCAATATTATTTTCAGGATGAAGAGGATGCCATATGAGTGGAGGTGGAGCATGGTGTTTCTGTTGTACAAGAACAAAGGTGATATTCAGAGTTGTAACAACTATAGGGGTATCAAGTTACTAAGTCGTACCATGAAAGTGTGAGAGAGGGTGGTAGAAGTGAGGGTGAGGGGGACGGGTTGTTCGACTATGGAAGATATTTACCTTATTAGGAGGTTGGTGGAGCAGTACATGAATAGGAAGAAGGATTTGCACATGGTTTTGTTTGACCTTGAGAAAGCGTATAACAAGGTCCCTGTAGAGGTTTTTCGGAGATGCTTGGAGGCTAAAGGTGTGTCGGTTGCCTACATTAGGTAGATTAAGGACATATATGATAGAGCTAAGACTCAAGTTAGGAAAGTGAGAGGTGACTCGGAGCATTTTTCGGTTGTTATGGGGTTACAATAGGGATATGTGCTCTTCCTGTTCATACGCACTGACGCGCCACATTCAAGGGGAGGTAACATGGTGTATGTTATTCATTGATGACATAATTCCGACTGATGAAATGCGAGACAATGTTAACGATAGGCTGGATGTTTGGAGACAGACGCTTGAGCATGACAAACATGGAATACCTAGAGTTCAATTTCGGCGCAGTTGAGGGAAGCGAGCACGAAAATGAAGCTTGAATCACAGGTCATCCCCAGTCCGTCACGACCCAAATTTTCCACCCTCAGGAGTTGTGATAGCACCTACTCGTAGAAGCTAGGCAAGCCGCTAAATATAGAAATCACTAACCTTTTCATTTCAACCCTTTTTAATAAGTTAGATTAACAGGTAATTAACATTGAATATTAACGATAAATATAAAATCTGAATATCACGGACTACTATGAGTACTACATATAAGTGTATGAAAAAGGAAATACAGTCTGTCTCAGAAACAAGTGAAAACAGAACACATAATAAGATAGAAGAGAACGTCGGCCTGCGGACGCCTGCAGGACTACCTCGGGATCTCTAGCTGGACTGAAGGCAGCCTCCCCAAGTGCTACTGTCTAAAAGCTGCTCTGAGATCTGCACATAGTGCAGAGTGTAGTATCAGCACAACCGACCCCGACGAAGTAGTGACGAGACTAGGAACAGACTCCAGATAAAACTGTGCAGTTATATAATATACATCGGAAAACCAAACATGAGTAAACAAATAAAGATGGGAGGGGATACATGCTGCGGGGAAATATCAAATCTAGTAGTTATTTAAGATAAATATAATAGAGCAATATTGGATCTACAACAAATAATGATAAAACTATTGCGGCGTGTAACCCAATCCCTATCATTTAACATTGTTGTTGCGTGCAACGCGATCCATTTATATCACTATTGCGATGTGCAACCCAATCCATTTATAACATTGTTGCGGTGTGCAACCCGATCCAAATATAACATTTTGCCACGTGCTATCCGATCCAAATATAACCTTGTTGTGGCGTGCACCTTGATCTAATTATACAATCAACAATAATCATAACAAGAGTCCCGGCAATGGATCAATAAATAACTACACTATTCTGGCAAGGGAATCGACAAAATAAGTAAATACGTCCCGGAAAGGGAGAAACATCTATAACCAATCTTACTCTGATGTCTAAGTACCTCAGCTAATACCAGCTCTCAATCATAAGTAATCTCCACGAAAACAATCTAAATCTTTGCTCAATACCGAAAATCATCAATTTAAGCATCTGTAGTATTATTTAAGAACACAATATTTCACAATTTAAGACTCACAGTCATGCTCGCCACCAACGTATAGACACTCGTCACTATGCCTATACGTCGTACCCAACAAGAAGAAAATAGAAAATAGGACACAACTCCTAATACCTCAAGCGAAGGGTTAGACCGAATACTTACCTCGAACTTTCACGGCCTACTCAAGCCTCAAACACCGCTTTCCCTTTCGAATTTGGCTCCAAATCAATTGTATCTAGACATAATCGACTTAATACATCAATAAACGCCAAATAATCCAATTCCAATGTGTAATTATAACTTTCCAATCATACAAAATCCAAAACTCAACTCCGATCCCGCTTGGTCAAAACACGGGGTTCGGTCCAAAACTCAATCGCCCATTCACCCACGAGCTCGAATATATAATTTATTTTGAAATCCAACCCCAAAGCAAGGTCACATTTCCAAATAATCAAAGAGCCTTAACTCTACCCAAATCTCTAATTTTCTACCCTTAATTTCATGTTTTAGTCCTAGAAATATAGTGGGTGTTGATAAAAATGGAAGAAAACAAGCATAGGAGTACATACGTATAAAGCTATGGCAAAGTTCCTCTTCAAAAATCGCCCAAGAGGTGTGGATAAGATTAAGTTTATGAAAAATGATGGAATTCCCATAATGTATTCTGTTTTTTAACTTAAAAAATAACTCAGCGGATTTTTTCCATGCGTTCGCGACAGTCTCATCACAATGAGCTAGGCCTGAGAGACCTTTGCGTTTGCGGAGAGATAACTCCTCGAGTCTTCCCATTCGCGTTTGCGTAGGTATAATACCCCTCCCTCTACCCAGGCTCCTAAGTGTTTACATTCGCGATGCCAGGCCCGCGTTCGCGAGGGGAACACCCCCCCCCCCAAAGCTTTGCGTTCGCGACCTGGGTCTCGCATTCGCGTAGAAGCAAATTTCCTTTAGCTGGAATATCATCGCGTTCGTGAGGGTCCTCTCGCAAACGCGAAGAAGAAAATGTTAGAACACCAGCAACTAAAAACCTGCAACTTTTTATGAGTTCAAGACCCTCCGAAACTCATCTGAAACTCACCCGAGCCCTCGGGGCTCCAAACGAAACATACGTACTAACTGAAAAATATCATATGAACTTATTCGTGCGATCAAATAGCCAAAATAACCTCTTAAATCGCGGATTAAACCTCAAAATCAATAAAATTCCTCAAACTTTTTAAAACATCAAATTTTGCATTTAAGGTCCGAATCATGTCAAATGAAATCCGTTTCTTCCCAAACTTCACATATATGACATAAATACTATATCGAATTTGTACCGGGCTCTGGAACCAAGATACGGGGCTGATACCACACGTTTCTCATAAAATTTCACTTTTCAAAAACCTTTATATTTTTTAGAAAATAATTTCTTTTAAAAATTCACTTCTCGTACTTGGGACCTCGAAATTCGATTCCCGGCATACGCCCAGTCCCACTTTTTTTCACGAACCCTCCCGGACCGTCAAATTACGGGTCTAGTTCCATTTACCCAAAATATTAACCAAAGTCAACTTAAATATATTTTAAGACAAAATTTTAACATTTTAACAAATTTTTCACATAATAGCTTTCCGGCTACACGTCCGGACTGCACACGCGAATCGAGGTGAAGCTAAAAGAGGGTTTTAAGGCCTTGAAATGCAGAATTCATTTTAAAAATAAGTGGTGACCTTTTGGGTTATCACACAAGCGAGATAGTTTCAAGTACATTGGGTCAGTTATCCAGGGGGATAGGGAGATAGATGAGGATGTTATGCACCGTATAGGAGTGGGGTGGATGAAATGAAGACTGGCATCTGGAGTATTATATGACAAAAAATGCCTTTGTCACTCAAAGGTAAGTTTTATAGAGCGGTGGTTAGACCGGCCATGTTGTATGGGGTTGAGTGTTGGCTAGTTAAGCACTCCCACATCCAGAAGATAAAGGTAGCAGAAATAAGGATGTTGATGTAGATGTACATGCATACTAGGATGAATAAGATTAGAAACAAAATTATTCGGGAGAAGGTGGGTATAGCTCCTATGGATGACAAGATGCAGGAAGTGAGGCTTAGATTGTTCGGGCACGTACAAATCAGAAGCTCAGATGTCCCAGTAAGAAGGTAAGAGTGGTTGGTTTTGCAGGGTACGAGAAGAGGTAGAAGGCGGCCTAAGAAGTATTGGAGAGAGGTGATTATACAGGACATGGCATAGCTTCAGATTTTCGAGGACATGACCCTTGATAGGAAGATGTAGAGGTGGAGCATTTGAGTCGTAGATTAGGAAGTAATTGAGCATTGTTCTTCTATGCACAAGTGTGATCCTAGTCTGATAGGGCTTTGTATTAAACTGCTAGTGTTCGTGTTGTGTTCACATTATTCTACTGTTTTTCTTCGTGCCGAGCCTTATCTGCTAATTATTGTTAGTCTCTTTCCTCTATTCTCTAGTCCTTATGTTGTTGTCATTTTTTCTATTATTTTTTGTCAATAGTATTGATATATTGTCTATTTTTTCGTCTTCTTGAGCCGAGAATCTTTCGGAAACAATTCCTTTATTCTACTCCCTCGGGATAGAAGTAAGATCTATGTACACTCTGTCCTCCCTAGACCCCATTTATGAAAATTTACTAGGTTGTTATTGTTGCAGATAAGTATTTGCATTTTTGTTGTTCCAATTATAACTCCAATTAATAAATCATCATTATAGTAAGTTTATTTCAATTTCGTTATTCAAAATATCTCTAAAAGAAAGAAGCTCACGTGCAAACCATGTGACCTACGCCCCTTTTCTTCATGGAGAGGATACATTGTTGTTTCCAGTTTTCACATAAAACCTGCCACCCAGATGCGTATGTAGCTAAATGGATAGCTTTTATTCATACCTTATATTTTTGCCAAAACAATTATTAAATGTTTATAAATAATAAATTTTGAATTCATTAAATTAGATGAGATGTGGTAAAATTGTGGATCTGAACCGATAATCTCCATTTTTGTTGTCAGCTGTTTGGAAGCTATAAGTAGAGTGTCTTCAGCTCCGTGAACAAGATAACCTCCAAAAGTACCATGATGGGCTGAGTTACTCGATGCCTATGCTGGTGAAAGTAGGATGTATCCACTAGAATAGTTGGAATATGGGCAAGTCAGACATCACAATTATAAAAAACAAAAATTGAAGTTTTAACATGCACTTAAGTTTATTTAAATATGTAAATGGGCGGGAAAAAAAATAGTACATAAATATGTTAAAACAAGAACCTTCTAACCAGCCATCATCCTCCACAGCTTAATACTAACCATAACTAAATAATTTACAGCCACTGCTTAAAGGATCACCCAAGGCGTACGAGATGCAACACTACTAAACTTTGTGAACACCAACATCGCACTCAGGTGTTCCACTAGCAGAGGCAAGCTAGAAGAAGAGGGAAAAGAGTCCAACATTCAAATGCTAGAAGCACTGACATTTTAATATTTCATCCCAGCAAGTTTCGTCAGCAAAGGGCCGAGAAACTGTGTTGATTATGCATGCGAGCATTGATTCACCTCAGCACCATCTAACCAGCGTATTCCGTGCTGTATTGAAGATCAAAGAGCATGTTCCGACGATTCTCTGTGCCCAGTCGGATGTTAAACTTTTTGGCCAAGTCCTCGACTCGATCATCAGACTCATAATCCATCTCTCGAGTACATCGCCTTCGGATCTTTTTCAGCATCTCCGTGGAAGGTTTATACTGCGCATGCACCTGCACATGAAACAATAGCATAATGCATTAGCTAAAATGAAAAACGGGCTCATTTTCTTCACTGACGATTGTAGGGGTCTGGGAGAGTGAAAGCTTTTACCATCTCATCAACTACTGAAATTGCAGCTTTCGGTTCTCGCTTAATAAGATGAGCATCAACAAGTAGAGAATATGTCATTTCATTTGGTTTCACACCTAAATCCATGAAGTGCTCATAGACTTTTGTTGCTTCATCTCTCTGCAACAAGAAAAGATACTTCGTCCATATTCATATAATCATGCATCACATGCAAATGTGCACTCCCATAATTCGTATATCATAAGCTGCTAATAGAGGATTCTATCACCACACAAATGAAAGAATGTAGTTCCTATGTTTTATTATTACAAAACTTGGGATAATGACCTTCACAGATTATTATTTTGATTGTTATAATGACCTTCACAGATTATTATTTTTGATTGTTATAATGACCTTCACAGATTATTATTTTTGATTGTTATAATGACCTTCACAGATTATTATTTTTGATTGTTATAATGACCTTCACAGATTACTATTTTTGATTGTTATAATGACCTTCACAGATTATTCCCAGTCAATGTGTAGCTGATGAACCAATGATAGGACCAAGTAAATGACCTCTAGGTTTAACATCAAAAAGTTTTGTCCCTAGTCTAGGATAGAAAAAAGGTACACAGAAGTCTTGGTGAACTCATAATTTGTGCATTCAGATCTTACATTCATTTCTATACCTTGCCACGTTTCGCAAATGCATATATCAGAGCATTGTATGAATGGATATCTGGGACTAATCCAAAAGAGGATTCAATTGCAGCAAATGTCTGATAAGCACGATCAATATCCCATATATTGGCACAGCCTAGAATTACACAATTGAGTGCAGCAACAGACTTGTAAGGGGGGTCTGCTCGGCCCAAATTCTCCAGCTGATAGTAAACCTGAAATCTGTAGAAGTCAGTGGTGATACAAAGTGCAAGGCAACCATATAGAGAACATCTGACTGACTTAAGCAGCTGCAGCAAAATGCTAAGCTGTGATATACGCAAAGTTCCTAGTTGGGAATTAGACGACCAATATTTTCCCTAATTTCAGCATTCGTCTTAGAAGAAGCTAAGAAAATGGGGAGAGTGCTGAAAAAATATGAAGAATGCAGCAGGATGAACATTAAAACATCAGTAGCAGAAATTTTCAGACCTACTTAACACGTGTTGAGATACTTGATAAATAGAATTTGACGCAAACCAATATTAGGCAGGGTATACTGGAAGAGAAAGAACATACAGAGTCCAAAGTGACAAAAGCATTCCTGCAACAAGCAACAGCCAGTGGATTCAAGGTGGTAAACGGAGAAAATAGTTCTGCACTCTCTTCTTTAGAACTACCATAAGCTTTCTCAAACTCACGGAGGGTAGCAAAAGCATTCTGCAATTGCCCCAATGAAGTATGGGCATATATCTTCGCAAGAAAAGATTCAGGGTTAGGGGCCCTCATTTGCCGTAGTGAGCGCTTAAGGACTTCCCAAGCACCATTAAGGAGTTTAGCATTGTAAGTTCTACCAGCAGTTCCAAGTGCAGCCACAAGCAGGCCTTCATCAACAGAAAGCGAAACAGGGGGCCTCACACTCTCACCTCTAACAACCCATTTCACAAAGAACTCCAAGGAAGAAAAAGCTAGTTCACTATTATCTGCTTGTAGTGCAACATCAGCAAGGTGTGTGCACATGTTCCAAGGCGGCAATAGGCCTTTGTTATTGTCTGTTTTCTGGCAAAATCCACAAAAGTGTCATCAGACAGTAAGATATATTTTTTTAAAAGTGAAGCTTCATGGTAAGAATTATCTCGACAAAGGCATACATACCTTGCATTTCTCTATTATCGATACCAATATATCCAGCCTGTTGTTGAAGACACAGCTTCGCACACACTCATTAAATACATTCATGGACAGCTTATACCCAGATTTCAAGGCTGAATCAACATATTTCAAGGCGTCATCAATAAGGTCTGCTTTAAACAGTAAGCCAATAACCAAGTCATATGACTCATCATCAGGCAAAGCTTCTTTATGCTCTTTTCCAGTCTGAATCATCCTGGCATAAGTATTACACAAGAAATCTATCAAATAGCATTAATGCATGACACCGTACTTACATGCACCTTGAAAACACATAGTGAGCTTGGCAATCAGACCACGCTCAATAAACACCATGATGTCTCCCTTAACACTTAGTAAACATACTATCCAACACAAACAACAGAAGCAAGAAAATGGAGGAATAACCAAACCGAGGGAAAGGAAGCTTAAAAGCAACAAAGCGGAGCAAAGACATATGGCAGACATTACTGCTAAGCAAGAAAATAAAGGGGAAAAAACCCAAATAACAAAGCGTCGGATCCAAATAGTGATTATATGACCAGAAGCTTGGCTACAAAAAAAATTGAAACCAGCTAACTCAATTCATTTTAGAGGCAGCAACATCTCGTCTTCTGGCAACTTTAAATGTTTCATTAATTTGGCGGGCAAAATATAGAAGAGACTTAGATATTTCGCAATGGAGCCTGGACGTGTTGCAATTCAAAAGACCAGTTAAATCCGGAGTCCCTGGGACATCACGGGCAAGAACAAGAAACAGTTTGATCTGAAGCAACAAATATATAAGTCTAGACCTTGAGTTGGAATCCCCCCCTCCCCCCAAGAAAACCTTTCCCTGACAGGGAAGATCAATGAGAAAGTAATCATTGATGAAGTCAGAAAACTCCTCCATGGCCCTCAAAATCAGACTACACCCTAATCTCTCCTCCGGAAATCTAATAGTGTTAAAGTCTCCACCTAAAACCCATGGAATATCCCATTCCCCATCACATTGGCCAACTCCTCCTAGAAAAACACCTTGGACCCTTCTTCTATCGATCCGTACACTCCCTCAAATCCCCACTCAACCCCACTCACTCTATCTTTGACAAGTGCTGCTAAAGAAAAAACTCCCTTCTTAATTTCATTTACCTCCAAGCTTCTATCATCCCACATTAGAAGAATGCTCCCGGCACTTCCCACTGCTGGAACCTACTCATATTTTACCCAACTACCTCCCCAAACACTCCTCACAAGCCCCTCCGACAAAACTTCCATTTTTGTCTCCTGAAAACAAACTAGGTTAGCGCCCCTCTCTAATTCCCATTTTGATGATGGCCCTTTTGTTTGGTTCATTTATCCCCTCACATTCCATGAAAGAATCTTAACTTCCATAAGTAAAATATCCCCTTTTTACCGACCCCTCTAACCGAGCTCCCTTCCTCCCTGTCACACACTTGGCCCCTTCTCTGGTACACCACTACATCCCCTAAATTATTTTGCTTAACATCTTGACCCAAATCCCTCTTTGCACCATTATAAAAAGATTGCTTCTCAATCTCCCTCAACAGTTCAAACACCTTATCTTCCTTCGCTTCAAAAGAAACACCTTAAAACTTCCCGAAGTTTAGTAGTTTATCCTCCATCCGGAAGGACATATCCCCTCCTCCAATCCGTGATGAAATTGGACAGGCGTCTTGTCTATTTCTTAATGGAAGAAACCTATTCTCCAACATCTATAATGTTGTATTTATAGGCAAGTTATGGTTTAGGTGAAGGATTAGCTAATAACCAATAAGTTAATCAACACCCCTTATGAATGAACTAGGCCCAATAATATTTCTAACACCAACAAGAGTAACAAAAGCCCAAAGGTTTCAAGCCAAAATTGCTAAAAATATCACATGAATTAATAGCAAGAAGTTGACTGGATTAACAAATCCTAAACCTTAGTAATAAATGTATTTTGATCCTATTAATGAAAAATATTATTAGGCCTAGTCCATCCATAAGGGGTGCTAATTAGTTTATTGGGCTACAGGTAATCTTCCACTTAAGTCCTAATTAATTGCCTAAAAAATTGCCTATAAATACACCACTATGGGTGTTCGGAAAACATGCTCTTTTCATTAAGAGATAGACGAATAGGCTTTTGAAGAGGGAAAAAAACTATTTTCATCTAGAGGACATTAAGGCGATGGAAACAGAAAGTCCATTCGCTTTGTTGAGAATTCCCAATAACAAGTAATACAAGTCATGGTTGCAAGAGATTATCCCTCCTCTGGCAAAAAAACTTGTAAGTCTTCTAAACAAGTTTTTTACATAATTCCTTCATTGGTATAAGCTTCATAGTCTTTTTTTTAGTCCTTTACATGATTTTTGTGCAATATATAATGTTTCGGGCTTTTATTTATGCATTTAATCCCGAAACTTTATTGCATTATCTCATGTTTGAATTTGCATAATTTTTGCATGAAACCTTAGGCATTTTATGGAGCTCGTCGAGATTATTTTATAAGCAATTGAATTTTAAAGTTTTAAGGTTTTATTATCACGGACTTAATCCTAAAAATTCAATAATTCGAGTTTCGTGCAATTTTTGTACAATTTTTTGTAAAAATTTTATTAAGTAGCTCAAGGAACACAACTCAAATGCATATGGTGCCTGAATATTATTTGTACAACATTATCCTATAAGATAAAAGGCTTACACTCCATGGGAAAAGGAGAGAATATTGTCGCACACGTTTTACACCATGATTGAAAATATCGAACAAAGGAATTAACACATTTTATCTCGACCTATTAATGTGTGACATCCTATCGAGTACCCTCATGACTCCTGTCAGTTGCATAAAGATACTATTTTGCACTAGACTAACTTATGTCCCTATCCTTCATCCAATGAACAAAACTGAGATCACAGAAGCTAATCCCATAAACAAATAAAAGCAAAATACCATAACATAGTCCCGGCTCATGTGATATGGTCACAATTATCTTCATAGCTTAAGCCCTGAAGCGAGGTGCAGAACATGTTGAGCGCTTCGTCTCGCTTAACAGACGGTTCATTGTCTTTTTAAGTTGTTAAACCATACTTTTCCTTGTCAATGAGCGTAATCCTGAATAGAAAATACTACCACTTGATATTTCACCTTGTCATATTTTTTTTTTCAATTTCTTTATTCCTATATTTTGTATCCATGCATATAAAATTACTCTTGGACCACACACATATTTGCATTTTTTCTCCATTTGTGCCTTTCATCAGTAAAGTCCATTCTTTATTTGCACTTTATGCTTAAAGGCCTAATGGACCATCGAGATTTTTTGCGTTTTTCGCCTTTAATAACACTGCTTATCACTAAGCTAAAAGGGTCAAAATCGTTCTCTGCAAATTATACTTATAAAAAGTTGTTCTCTGCAAAATATTACCTTTATGTAATCATACATGACTCTTAAATTCCCACATCTTTTCAGTCTATGAATGCACAGGTAGCAAAAATTTCAACTTCCTAATCTCCACCTTTGAGAAAATATTGCAAAGGCTGAGATTGCAATTTAAAATAGATGAACACTAAAAAAAGGAATCTCCAGAATTACTACAAGGGCTTAATCTTTATAAACAGAGGCTATTATAGGCGTGGATTGTTAAATTAAATTATTTTTTATAAGGTAAATAGTAATCCGTCCATAGTTCGTTCCAGTAATCCAGTCTATGTGAGCCTATTTCCTTTTTACTTTGTTCCAAAAAGAATGACCCCTTAGTAAATTTGGATATAATTTAGCTTAAACTTACAATTCTACCCTTAATGAAAAGCTTTTATAACCACACAAATACAATGTGCCCCTTTTTAACTTGTTTAGAAACACAAATTACAAAAGTCTTCATATTTTGTTAAACTCCATACCCAGTCAAACAGGTTCACATAAATTAAAACAGAGTAATAAACTTAGAAAATGAGGTAAGTAACCTGCCACAACAAAAGTCAACTACTTCAAATGCCAATAACATTGGCAAAAAACAACACTTTAGTACATATAGCTTTCTCGATCAATTGGTTTTGTGGCTCGTTATAAATTCCTTTTAGGTTTATGTTAAATCTCCCAAGAGATCTTTATTTTACATGTAAAAGATTTTAAAATAAAACATAACATATCTTTACAAGCTTTTTTTTATCTTTTTCTTCTACTGAATTTGTAAATAGTTGTGTTGAATCATTTTCAAATATTCAAAGATAAGAAATTCTGTCAAATACGAACCTTTCGAGCAATTTGACAGCTTTATCAATCCAAGACAGTGGTTCCCCAGATTGATACATAGCTTTCAAGATCAAGTTATGCGATGCAGTATTAGCAACAAGCTCATATTCCTCCATTTGACTAGCTAATCCCAACAAATCATCAGCAGTAGCACCCAACATCAAATTAGCCCTCAAATAATGATTAAATAGATTAGCATCAGGCTTATTGGGCTTCCCATTTCGATCCAAAGATCTAATCCAAAGCTCAAACAGCTGCTTCATATCCTCCCACCGCTGTGTCGTCATCCAATCAGCAAAAAGGTTCATCAAGCCTTGCACATCAAGTGTTTGTGAAATTGCCTGAATGCGCGCAGCTGGCGATTGGCGGAGGAATGGTAAGGGGACGACTGAAGAGGATAACGGTGCGGTGGATGCAAATGGGGACCGCCAGTTTTCATTGTAAAGTGGGCTACCGGAGGATGGGTTTGGGGGTAATGGGGTAGTGTTGACTTCCGGCGGAATTCCGGCGAGTTGAGGTTCTTGTGAGAGGAAAGGAACGGTGGTGATTGATCTGTAGTTTGTTAAAGTTCTGATCAACGGTCGTGATCGAGTGAGAAGTGTCATTGTAAGTGTAATTCTTCGGGGGAGTATTTTTGCTAGGATTTAAGGATGTTACTGGGAACTGCTGTCGGGGAAGAGAGAAAGATTATCTAAAAGTTAAGGGGTAATTTGGTGTAACATAGATCTATTGGTTTTATTGCATATTGTTTTGGGCTGGATTTGTTCAGAATCGAAAAATTACCCGCTATTTCTATTTAGGAAAATTACTAGTTACATTCATTTACAAGTAACTCAGTATAAAAATTTACCAATTAATAAAATATTAGTCAAGTTAGCTAATTAGCTGTTTGAAGCAAAACAAAAATCAAAATTTTCCTTTGTTTTGAGTGGGTGTTATTAGAATAGATTGAGTACAACTTAAGTAGCTTGAATCTCAATTTTGGGATAAATTGATGAAGTTTTAAGGTGGTTTAAATTGAAAATTTGAAGTAAAAGCTAAACATGAAAAAAATGATAGGTGTATCACACTATGTATCATTTGTGTATCATATTTATATCAATTATGTATCACATGTATATCTATGTATAAATGTGTGTGAGATACATGCGTGATACATGTGTCGCGGAAGACTTTTTTGAACTCGATTTTACAAATTTTGATACAAAACCAGTCTAAATCACCTCAAATCTTTCTCAAATTTTGTATGTTGACTTATCTATATATTTTCAATGAATGTCAACTATACACATTGAAAAAGTTTCTTTTTTGTTTAGATTTTTTGAAATATTATATAGATTTTTGTATTTCATCACCTTATTTGCTACCCCGTCCATGAAATTTCCTTTTTGCCTTGTATAGTAGTTCTTAGTATAGTGTAGAATATATTTTATATGGTGTACTAAGTTATTAGTATAGTATATATAATATATATTTCATTGTATATTGTGTTGTAATAATTAGTATATATTGTATATTATGTATATATTGATATATATATATATATATATATATATATATATATATATATATATATATATATATATATATATATATATATATATATATATATATATATATATATATATATATATATTGATATATATTATGTATATATTCTGTTGTACTAATTAGTATATATTGTATATGTATTTATATCTCTTATGCATAATGTATATATATGCTCTTATATATATATTGCATCTTATGTATATATGTTATTACTTATATATTTTCTTGTAGTTTAGGTTATACGTTATGTATATATATATTCTCGTATATATTTTATTGTAGGATATATTGTATCTTATATATTGTATGTTATATATATATTCAAGGATTGATATCGAAGTAAAGACAAAGAAACATTGAGAAAAAAAATATTCAAGGATATGTCTTATAATTTTTATTGATCGAAATGGCATATCTTTCTTAGTCTTCCTTCCCCCTATGGAATGAGCACAACAAGGTACTAATACCACCATTAAAAGGAAAAAAAACTAAAAGAAGATGTGCCAATGTACAAGTTACATCATAATCTACATTGTGTCTCTAACAAATTCGTAAATTCGTCAAGGTTGGGAGGAGGTTGTGTTGGTGGTGGTAGAAATGAAGCTTGTTCATCACCACTTCCGGGCGAAGCCGAATCCTCCGAAAGTTTTGCTATCATTTCTTCTGCTTCATCTATCGCCGGTTGTGATTCTGCAATGCCAAGGTTTCTTCTTTCCGCGCGGATCCAATCTCTAAAAAGCACCGATTTTTCCAATCTCTCCCTCGTCGTCGCTCTATGATCACCGATTTGTAGCCTTGCTTGACTGAAAGCGCTCTCCGATGCGACAGTTGAAGCTTGAATTGATAAAACATCCTGAGCCATCCTTGCAATAACGGGAAATATATTTTTCCCATGACTTCCACCATTCCAAAAGATCGAAAGAGTCGTCTGGATTCTCCTTTTCTAGTCCCTGTGACAAGTAAACTTGAAGCTCATTTAGATGTGAAATTTCATCATAATTATCACCTTGAGAACCCCGGAACTCCGTGGCCTAGCATGCTCTAACGCCTGTTTATAAGCATTATAAACAGTTTGAGTATTAATTTTAATTGATGCTTTTGCATCAGCAAGTGTAGCAATTTCATCTTCTGAAAGATCTAAAGGGTTATAAATATTAGAATACCAAAAATGAGGACCTCCTAATTTCATTGTTGGATTTAATATTGCAGCTACACCAAAAATATGAGGGATAGTGAAAAAATATTTTTAAAATTTTTGTTTCATTTCATTTATAGCAAGTTCATAAATATCCCTACCCTCGCTAAATTCAACAAACAAATCAGCTAGTGCGGCAATATAAACTAAACAGTTTGAAATAGTAGGATAATATTGCCCAGAAAATGCATTTGTAGCAACTTAAAATGTTCTAAAAAATCTAAAAGAATTTTAACATAGTCCAATATTGGGTAGTAAGCATTTCATCATTATCCTCACCACCTACACGAGAATTAAACGTAGCATTAATTGGGTTCCTATATTCATACACAACTACTAAACTTTCGTACATACAATTCCACCTAGTCGGGCAAGGTTAGGAACCTTTCTTTCTCTAAGGCCATATTCATCACATTTTTTAAATACTCTCTAAGTCTAGTTCTACGGTTTGAATAAAATAGCCAATTAAGAGCCATTCTCACCTTTTCAATTTCTATGTTTAGTATTCGCATACCATCACCAATAATTAAATGATAAATATGACAAATTCATCTAACATGGAAAATATTACTAAATGTAGGATTAAGGGTTTGTGTTAGCTCGCCTATTGCACTAGTGTTACTAGAAATATTATCCATAGAAATTGCCATTATTTTATCATTAAAGCAAAAATATCTACATATATCTGAAACTGTGTTAGCTATAAACCTACCCGTGTGACGTGAATTAATTATTCTATATGCAATTATGCGTTTTTGCATTGTCCAGTCCTCATCTATCCAGTAACTTGTAACTGTTAGATAATCATAGTCATTATTACTTCTACCAATATCAGTTGTAATAGAAATCCGATTAGGTATATGAGTAAATAAATAGCGCAAATATTGTTCATATTCATGTTTGAATTTATAAATATCGACCTTAACTATTACGCGAGGCCAACCTTTATAAGTAGGATTAAAAACTCTTCTAATATAGTGAAGCCAATTAGGATTAGAAGCAAAAGTATAAGGCAAGCACATAACATTAATTATCTTTGCTAATTCTTCACGATCTTTGTTTGGATCGTAATATAGAATACCTCCGGTGAGAGTGTTAATTTATGGTTGAACTAGATTTGAACCTGTACTATGGTGAACTTGAAAATGTACACTTCTTCCCTCTTGCTGCGCTTGTATTTGAAAAAATCTAGCCTTATCTCAAGGGTGTATTTTTATGCGCCTCACCAAACTACTTGTGCATTACTTGAGTTATGAACATGACTAGTAGGTGTATCATATAAATATGGTGTTTGGGTTTCATCATCATCATTATCATCCTCATTTTCCTCTAAGTATCATATAAAACCACTAGGAGAAAAAAGAGAGACTTTCTACTATACCTAAGAAAGTTAAGTAAATTTTTTGTTACAAAAATTATCTAATGCTTTTATGTGATACTTCGGCAAACTTACGTAAATTTTTCATTACATAAAGTAGTTTAATGACCATAAAGCAACAAAATAAAGGTTGAGTGACTACCTTTATAAATTCTAACTTCAAGTACTAATAATTAGATTTTAAATTTAATATGTATATGTTATGAAATAGAAGATTCTTACACTTCTATTTAAGGTGAATGTCTTTAATGTATTTAATTAGAGAGATTTTAGAGTCCTATTATTGGTAGCAAGATCTTCCTCCTCCCTATAAATAGAGGTGCTCTCTACCATTGTAATTCACCCCTCTCAACACAATAATAAGAACTCTCTCTACTCTTCTCTCTATTGCTATTGTTCTTGTTCTATTGTTCTTGTCTTTTGCTTTAGTTTATAACACGTTATCAGCACGAGCCTCTAACCAATTGAAATTTTCAATTGTCTTAACTTTTGTTTGTGTAGGGTTTTGCTTCAAAGAAAGAATGAAGAAAGAAAGAAAAAGAAAAAAAAAGGGGGGAGGAACGAAATTAGGCAGAAAGCAAACGAAAGTTTGAATTGAAAAAAGACAAACGAAAACAAGGGAAAGAAACGAAAAAGTTGAAAAGAAAAAGGAAAGAAAGAAAGGAAAGGAAGAAAGGAAGAAAATATATTTGGTATACCTTAAAGGTAAGTAATTTACTTTTCCTTTTCAAATTCTTGGAATTCTATAAATTTTATATACAAAGTTTGATTATAACTCTAATGGAGTTTGTGAGAAATTATAACCACACGAAGTGGTAAAATCTCTATGTCCTTCCATGATTAAATTCATGTATGATTGTGGACGTGACAAAGAATTCCGTCCCATTGAATTTGCTCCATTCCCTTTAGAGAATGTGGAAGCAGTATATGATAAGTCTGAAAGAAGACTAATTACCATGAAGGTATCAATGAATGTGGACATGACAAAGAATTCCGTCCAATTGAATTCGCTCCATTCCATTTAGAGAATGTGGTAGCAGCTTGCGTAAAGCACATGATTTTGATCCATTCCCTGAAGTGAATGTGATAATCGTAATAAGAGCCCGTAAGTATGAACACGCTCTTGATGTAATTGTGTCATATGAAAAGAAAGTTCGTTGCCCTCGAAATTTCGGGCAAGAACTATATGACATGGGCGTTGGATGTTGAAATCCACTTGGATGCTATGGGTCTCGGAGACGCCATTAAAGATAGAAATAGTGCATCCACCCAAAACTATGCTAAGGCCTTGATTTTCTTGCGCCATCACCTTAATGAAGGTTTGAAACTGTACGAAGGCCTTGATTTACTTGCGCCATCACCTTGATGAAAGTTTTAAGATTGAATATCTCAACATCAAGGATTCACCCATCTTGTGGAAAGGCTTAAAGAAGAGAGATGACAACATGAAGTTGGTCACTCTGCCACAAGCACGATACGATAAGAATCCAAAAGCAAATAGTTTATAAACTATATATTATCGTTGCGGTGAAAACGGGCACTGGTCTAAGTCTTGCCGTATACCATAAAATTTGGTTGACCTTTATCAAGCATCTCGAAAGAGAAAACGCCCTGAAACAAATTTTGTCTCTGACGACAACTTTGACTTCACCCACCTGGATGTGGCAGACTTCTTTGAGCAACCCGATGGGAAGATAGACCACCTAATCGATGATGGATCGGTAATGAAAGAAGATGGAGCTGTTTGATTTATTTGTATTAGTTAATGAATAAACTAATAGTCATTAGTATTAGCTCGTATTAGCTAGTTCATGATATGATGTTTGTATTAGTTCTCAATATGCTCAAATATCAATAATATCTTTACTTTCCAGTAGAGGTAATCGACTAACCTGAAAAACTAGTCGGTTATCTCATATGTCGCATAAAACTGCAAAACAATCGATTGTCAATGATCAACAATCGATTGTCTTTATAACGAATTTTTCAAAAAGTGATCAACAATCGATTGTCTATATTTGACAATCGATTGTCTTATCCAGTGAGGTCCAGAATTTTTCAAAATGACCAACAATCGATTGTCTATATTTGACAATCGATTGTCAGATACAGTGAAGTCCGGAATTTTTCAAAAATGACCAACAATCGATTGTCTATATCTAATAATCGATTGTCTTAAACAGTGTGATCTGAAGTTTTTCAAAAATAACAAATAATCAATTGTGTATGTCTAACAATCGATTGTCTATGTTCCAACAATCGATTGTGTGTGTTTAATAATCGATTGTCTTATGAAAAACGCTGAAATTTTCAAACTGCAAAGGAATTGATTATGGATAACATATCTGATTTTGTTAGCCAACTGTTAGTAGCAGATTTTGAAAATATTATGTGACACAAAAGAATTGAACTTGTTTATTCTTATGTTCGTGTATTTCTTTTGTATGTTAAACTATGGGATAGCAAATATGGATATCTCACAAAGTGAACTTGGACCAACGTCCAAGTGTAAAAGTATTTGCCTAGTTGATTCATGTACTACACATACAATACTCAAAGAAAAGAAGAGTAATTGTGTAAGGCAAACATTACTACAATCTATGGAAGTAGTAAATTGATTGAAAGCTCCGGAAGAGCAATTGTAACTCTGCCCAAAGGCATGACGTTAATCATAGAGAATGCAATGTTCTCCCCCAAGTCTAAGAAGGACTTGTTGAGTTTTAATGATATCAATCAAAGTGTTCTCCTCCAAGCCTAAAAGGAACTTGTTGAGTTTTAAAGATATCATTCAAAATGGATATCATATTGAGACAATAGATGAGAATAATCTTGAATTCTTCATGAAAACGAGGCTGCCCATTTCGGTTTGGGTTCACGCCATTTTGAATGCAACAATACTAGTTTGTCGGCTGCCCGCTTCGACTTGGGTTCACGCCATTTTGCATGCAACAATACTAGTTTGTCGGCTGCCCACTTCGGTTTGGGGTCACGCCATTTTGCATGAAGCAATGCTAGTTCGTCGGCTGCCCACTTCGGTTTGGGGTCACGCCATGTTGCATGCAGCAATGCTAGTTCGTCTCTGACTGACGAATTGACACAAATATTCCCAATTGCAATTGGTTTTGGGTCATGAACCCAATATATCCCATTTAAGAAGCTTTGGATACGCAGTATAGGTGCCTGTAGCACCGCCATCCGCACCAAAATGGGTTTGCAAAGAAGGTTAGGAATATATGTTGAGTATGAATCGTCCTCCATTATTCGCTACCTCGAAATATTGACAGGAGATTTGTTCACTGCACTATTTGCAGACTGTCAATTTGATGAGACACTTTTCCCAAAATTAGGGGGAGAAGTCGGTGAAACCAAATGGGAAATTTTGTGGAAAAATGTATCATTATCTCATCTTGATCCACATACCTCTATTTGAAAGAAAGAGGTACAAAAGATTATCCATTTGCAAAGAATAGCAAATCAAATGCCTGACGCATTTACGGACTTGAAGAGGATAACGAAATCCCACATTCACGCGGAAAATGTTCCGATCCGTATTGAAGTCCCTATTGGACAAATATCTAGTGTCATATCCAATGAGTCAAATGCACGCCAGAAGCGTGGCATACCATTAGGTTCCAAAGATCGAAATCCTAGAAAGAGGAAAAAGAACGATCTAAATGACACTATGAAAGAATCACATGAGGACGCTCATGATTTGATTAATTCCGAGATTCACGAAGAATCTATTGAGCCTGAGACTCTTGAAAATACGGAATGCAAGAATATGAGGATCTCGAACCTCAGTCTGTGGTAGTACAAAATTAATTGAGAGCTCTCGAAGAGCCAATTATTACTATGTTGGAGAAACACAATTGAGTATTGTGCTGTAGTAAGTCTCAAAGAAACTTATTCAGTTTCCAAAGTACACGCGAAAGCGATTGATTATATTGAGACTATAAATAAAGGAAGGCTTTGATTCTCCTATTACTACAACTTGTAGCGGGGTAATTTGTATATGAAAAGCTACCCGCTTTGTTCTCCAGTTTGTACTACACAAACGAAAGAATGCCACAATAAAGTGGATATCTATTGGTATATAAAGCCATGTCATAATAAACTCGAAGTTTATTGATAATTGCACATGTCATGGTGTAAATTTGAAGTTTACCAATATTGATAATTTATGTTAGCCATCTCATTTTAAGTATGATGTGCAAATTCACATAGGTGAATATTAAAGAACTAGAAAGTTCTTTACGAATACTCTTGTATCACTTGTTCTCATTAATGAACTGACCAACTAAAGAGTTCGGGTTGAAGCCCATAAATTCTGGAAATATGAAAGGTGAGTATGGGCCCATTCACCTGCCATGTATACCACATATGATGCATCTATGATATGGTTACATGCGCCATTGTTATTAACCCGCAGCCTGGCAGTGCTTGCGAGGTAAATCGCTCAGTAATCTAACTTCGAACATAGTTTCCAGATTCTCTACTCAAGACAGTTCATCTTGATAAGTTGGTTTATATTAAAGTTGGTTTAGCAAGATAATTATTGAGTGCTGCCACTTAATAGCTAAACTGTTTCTTATGAGAACTAAGTTATATATATATATCAGTTTGATATAAGTTGTATACGAGAGTATATTCTCCCCTCACAAGTGGTTCAGGGTCAGGAACCAAATAATTTCATCTTATTATTAAGGTGCTATGTATATTGACATAATGCACAAAGATGATTTTCCAAAGTTGAGGAAACATGTTAGCTTTACTAACATAAGGGGGAGACATGATAAACACTTGAGAAAGTGTTACATGAGATGAATTTTCATTTGTATATGTATATCCCCGAATATCATGATATGAACCTGTAGTTCATAAAAGGGAAATGCAATTGCAACATATTGCAAAGCATGCTATACGCATTTGCTGACTCAAAGAAAGTAACTAAATGGAAGAGATTCAATTCAAGAAGAATTGATTCCATATGAAAGACATGTAGTTTTGAACCTATAGTTCAAATGCTTGAAACTATAAAGTCAAAGGTATGTATAATCAATTTTCGATACCTTATTTGTTTAGCATGACATGAAACTTTGATATGCAGCTAAAGTCTATTATGTGACTTACATGACTTAACTTGAAAGATTTAAGTTGCTTGAAGCATATGAAATCCTTGGTCCTGAAGTACCACATCCTTAGTACAATTTGTGTACATATGTATCTTGCCATAACTATAAGCATGATGGCATTGAGAATGCATCTATGGAGATATTGAAGTGTTATTCCACGACATCATATGAAGATGTTCATACCTATCAAGAATGATGATTTCAAGGTGCGGAATATTTATTCAAGTCAATATGGTTGATTTATTTATCAAGCATCTACCAAAGATCGTTTTGAAGATGATGCACAAGGTTGGAATGCAAATACTCAAGGATATAAATCGATGTACTCATTAGGGGGAGTCAATGCGCGTTGCACTCTTTTTCCCTTACAAGGTTTTGTCCCACTGGGTTTTCCTTGCAAGGTTTTTAACGAGGCAACCAATAGGCGCATATTCAAACATGTGTACTCTTTCCTTACTTTAATTTTTCCCATTGGGTTTTGTTTTAAGGTTTTAACGAGGCACATCATTGAATAGATATTCAAGGGGGAGTGTTATGAAATAGAAGATTCTTACACTTCTATTTAAGGTGAATGTCTTTAATGTATTTAATTAGAGAGATTTTAGAGTCCTATTATTGGTAGCAAGATCTTCCTCCTCCCTATAAATAGAGGTGCTCTCTACCATTGTAATTCACCCCTCTCAACACAATAATAAGAACTTTCTCTACTCTTCTCTCTATTGCTATTGTTCTTGTTCTATTGTTCTTGTCTTTTGCTTTAGTTTATAACAGTATATATATTTAATAATTTTTAATACAAAAATATTATCTGATGGGAAAATTATTACTTCTAAGTGGTTAATCCTTTTATCTGCATGCTTTTACAGTGTAGAAAGCTCAAAACCAATAACCCTCCAATGATCCAATCTTCTTACCCCATACCTCTACTTTCCCTACTAAAGACTTGCACCTTTCCAAAAAGTTGTTAATCCTTTTATCTTCATATCTAGGAATGGTAAATGGGCAAGGAGTTAGATGTACTTTAGCTCAAAAATGGGTAATAAAAGAAACGGATCAATTATTGACATAATTTATATTTAATATGAATAAAAAAGAAGTTAACAGACGGAAAATGTGAATAACCATATTATCCATGTTCTTGTAAATGATCACTTATGAGAAAATTTTTAGTCTCTCTAACTTAAGGAATCCCGAATTTGAGGTTTTATAAATGTAAAAGTTAAACTCATTGGTTATCTATTAGTTATCCATTTTCTAAATGAATAATATAGTTCTTATCAATAATTGACTCGTTTTTTAAAATTTTATTATCCAACCAATGTTTTAATAGATAATATAGGTGGCTAACAGTTTTACCATCTTACCTATATTTTAAAAATAAGTTTTTCAAAAAGGATAGGGGTCAAATTGCCATCAATAATTTTACTTTATTTTTGTCATACTTAAAAAATTTATGTTGAAATCAACATGAGATATAAGGCGGCAAAGTAGTAGGAGGCAGGTCAGATCCACCATGTATCCTACGTGTTCATATAAATCCTGTAGTTTTTATTGTCCAGACTTTATAAATGTAAGAAATTAACTAAATAGTTAAATATATTTTACCATAAACCTATTTATTATTGTATAACTTAATTTTTTTTTAAAAACCTGCAGCTTTAAATTATGAAACCGCCTCGAAGGAGATTCCATCGAGTCAAAAAGTGTTGGTTGGATCTAGAGGTGACAAAATGGTTAAAGAAAAATAATTATTTTTTATATTATCATATTATATTATAAATGTAAAGATTTTTAGTGAAAGTTATTTTACTAAAATCTCCTTCAAAAATTGAATGACTAAATAATCCTCAAACCTTAAAATAATATTATTTTAGTTTTATTTGAAATACTGCTACGTGAACTTGTGAATTGAAAAATGAAATTGGCCATTTGGGATCCTATTAAATGGTAAAAAATAGATTCAATTAACGTGTAATGTGTGAATTGAAAAAAGAAGTTGAACATTTAATTAATTAGGATCCTATTAAGTGGTAATGT
Organism: Nicotiana benthamiana; assembly: GCA_034376525.1. Classification (NCBI taxonomy): domain Eukaryota; kingdom Viridiplantae; phylum Streptophyta; class Magnoliopsida; order Solanales; family Solanaceae; genus Nicotiana; species Nicotiana benthamiana. Next base: position 56,904,210 of record CM067330.1, on the reverse strand, counting down.
TGTATTCTAAGTCGGACTCGTGCCTAGGCTTTGGCGAGCTAGGCTCTATTAATCTCGGGCCAAATGGTCTCAAATGATGGAATCGGCCTGTCTTGAACCTAAGTCCACATAGTCCGGGCTACGTGCTCATGAGCCAAAACGGGCCTAAGTGGGCCGAGCTATTTAAAAAAAAAATTATCTAAGGTATTTTCTTGTAAATTATATAAATATATATATATATATAATATTACCTTATATAATTTCTTGTAAATATATTATAGAATTGTAAATTAAATCTTCTAAAGAGTCAAATTTAAACACACAAAAAATTACAAAGAGATATTCAAGGGAATGTCTTATAATTTTTATTATTACGACATTAACAAAAGTGGCAATATCTTTTTTATTTTTCCTCCCTTCAATGAAATGAGCACAACAAGATGCTAATACCACCATTAAAAAGAAAAAAATTATTGAAGATGTGCCAAAATACAAGTTACATATTAGTCTATGCATTATCTCTAACAAATTTCATAAATCCTCCAAGGTTCGGAGGAATTTTCATTGGTGGTGACTAAAAAGAAGCTTGTTCATCACCGCTTCCAGGCGAAGCAGCATCCTCCGCAAGTTCCGCTATCATTTCTTCATAAGTTTCATCTATTTCCGGTTGTAATTTAGCAAGTCCAAAATTTCTTCTTTCCGAATTGATCTAATATCTGAAGAGTACTGATTTTTCCAAACTCTTCCTCATAGACGCTCTATGATCACTTATTTAAAGTCTCGCTTTACTAAAAATGCTCTCTGATGCCACTGTTGAAGCTTGAACACATAAAATATCTCTAGTTATCCTTGAATGAACCGGAAAGTATTTTTTTTTTTGCCTTCCACCATTCTAAAAGATCAAAGGTGCCATCTGGATCCTCCTTTTGAAGACCCTGCGACAAATAAACTTGAAGCACATTTATATGTGAAGTATTATCAATATTATCACCTTGAGAACCCCCGGAATCCGTCCAATAACTAAGTAGTTTTAGGCCCGCAATTCTTTTAGATGATTGCGAACTAGACGAAGCAGGAGTTGGAATATTTGATCTAGCATGATCTAAGGCTTGTTGATAAGCATTATAAATTATTTAAGAATTTGTTTTATTTAAGGCTTTTGCATCTGCAAGTGTATCTAATTCCTCATCTGAAAAATTTAAAATCCTATAAATATTTGAATACCAAAAGTGAGTACCTCATAATTTCATGTAGGATTTAACATGAAAGCAACATAATAAATTGGGGGGATAGGGAAAACATATTTTAAAAGTTCTTTTATTGCATCTCTAGCAAGTTGATAAATTACCCCACCCTCTGAAAATTGAATAAATAAATTACATAGTGTTGCAATATAAACTAAACAGTTTGAAATAGTATGATAATATTGGCTAGACAATTCATTTGTAGCAATATGAAATTATTCTAAAAAATCTATACGAATTTTAACATTAGTCTAATCTTGATTGGTAAGTATTTCATCATCATCCTTACCACCAACAAGAGCATTAAGCGTTGTATTTATTGGATTTTTATATTCATATGCAACAACTAAACTTTCATACACATAATTCCATCTAGTTGGACAAGCTTTAGGAACCTTTATTTCTATAAGGCCAAATTCATCATATTTTTTAAAATATTCTCTAAGTTTACTTATACGGTTTGAATAAAAAAGCCAATTAAGGGCCATTTTAATCCTTTAAATTCCCAAATTTAAAATTTTCATATCATCATCGATGATTAAATGGTACATATGAAAAATACATATAATATGAAAATAATTACTAAATGCAGGATTTAGTGTAGTTGTAAGTAAGCCTATAGCATTAGTGTTACTAAAAGCAGTATCCATAAAAAATGACATTATTTTATCTCTAATACAAAAATATCTACAAATATCTGCAGCTGTGTTAGCAATAAACTTACATATGTAACGTGAATTAATTATTCTATATGCAATAATACGTGTTTGCATTTTCCATTCTTCATCAATCCAATGAGTGGTAACAGTTAGATAATCACAGTCATTACTACTTCTATCAGTATCAGTAGCAATAGCAATGCGATAATTTATATGAGTAAATAAATAGGACAAATATTGTTCATATTCATATTTATATTTATAAATATCGCTCATTACGGTTGCGCGAGGCCATCCTTTATAAGTATGATTAAAAACACTTCTAACATATTACACAAAATGAGGGTTAGAACGAAAACTATAGGGTAAGCACATAACAATTACTAATTCTTCACGGTCTTTATTTGGATCATAATATAAAATACCACCGGTAACAGTGTTAATTCCGGATTGAACTAGATTTGACCTTGTATTAGGGTTAACCGTAGATCTACACTTGTCCCCTCCTGCGCATCTTTCATTTGAAGATATATAGCTTTATTTATAGGGTATTTATTTATGTGTCTAGTCAAACTACTTGTACCGCTACGGTATTCGGTAAATTTATAAGCCAACAAAGACCCACAAGTATTACACTTAGCCTTATTTTATTTTCTTAATTCAGTAAAAAAGTTCTAAATAAGTGATGTTTCGGAGCATTTAGAACGTTGTCTATTAAAAGTAGGGGTTACTACATGAGGGTCAAGCGGGCAGTCAGTTGGGTTATTAACAGGACTAGTAGGTGTATTATCTAAATCCAGTTGCGTTTCGTCTAAATCATTATTTTTCTAATCATTTTCAAAAATAGTTTGATTAGGATAAATAGTATTCATAACTTTTTCATTTAATTGTTGACCCGGTGCAACATCATGTCAAAATTAACTATCAAAAAATTGAAAATAAGGGTTATCACTATCAAGAATAATAAGTGGAGGAGGACGGGTAACATGTCAGGCTCGGAGAATCGGGGGAAGAGTAGTATCTTGGTGACTAAATTCACCAATTTTAGATTTTCCCTTACCACCAAATATTTTTTTCCAAAGAAAATGCCATATTAATTATAATTATCCAAGCTAAAACAAACAAAATTATAATATTAAACTTGAGAGTTGGAACGAGTCTACCGAATTGACGAACAACTTCTTGAAAATTAAATATTGTTGAAGAATTGAATACTTCAATTCACCAACTTTACAATTTTTCACGAAATTGCAATAATAAAGTAAGCAATTATAGAAGAAAATTAGAGAGAGATTGATGAATTTGTGAGTTAAGATGAAAGAATGAGGGGTTATTTATACTTGAGAATAAGGAAAAAGTATAATTATAAAAAGTTTGGAGTTAAAATAAAGTTGGGAGCTAAATGACTATTTTTAGTGCCAAACGGCTAAAAATGAAGGCCAATGGCTATATTTTAAAATTGTGACCGTTGGCCGTTTTAAAAAAATAAGTCGTTGGGTCCGTTTTCCGGTTGAATCGGTGCAGGCCCGCCTGCCGGTTTCGGGCTAAATGGTCCCGGGCTAGAGGGCTTTTTGGTAAGGACCGGCCCGTTGTGAGCTTTTTGCACCACTAGAGACCGATCCGTTTGAACCGATTCGTTTCACCCGTTTGATTCGTTTGACGTACGATCTCGGGATCGGTCCGGTCCACAATACAACCTTATTAAATGGTAAAACTATAGCTGTTATGTGAATTCGTGAACGGATAAAATAAATTGAAATTGGCCAATTTAATTTGATACTATTAAATGGTAGGGTGTAACTGTTGAACATGTGAATTGAGAAGCATTTTTTCAGTTTTCTTTCTTTGATCTTCCATGATAATATATAGAAATATTTTTGCAATCCTTTTACATTCTTTAATTCACACTATAAAAGTTGACATCAAAATATCTATTCATATAACTTTTTCCTTTGAAAGAGATACCAAAAAATATAAGTAGCAAGAGATTTTGCGAGAGATAAGATTCTTACCGTATTTTGCACTTTCTTATTTTCCGCATGTTAATTGTCTTTGATTATATTAGTATTTCATGTTTTTATTATCCTTTTTTTAAGTTGGAACTTGTATTTTTTCATATTCCTCATCACTCACGTGATTGTAATAATATTATTCTTTTTTTGTTTTATTTATCAAGCTCTTTTCTAATTATTAAAATTTAAATTTGAAAACTATAAGATATTTTTTTAATCTTAATAAATTGTCAAATTTTCATCAAGTACTAAAACATCAAACTATCAATATTTCGCACATGATTGTGTCATATTTTATAATACAGTTATATTTATGTAATTTATCTAATATTTTTTTGTCAAAGTCACAAGTGAAAGGACTCATAGTTTAGAAACTATTATTTTTATACAAAATATTAACTTTACTTCTGTGTAGGTGTACATTATGATATCGGCAATGGTCTATTAGCCATATTAAGGAAAATATATATCGATTGAATTTCTGTACAACTTTTGCAAAACACTATTTTTATTCGATAGTTTTTTTTTATGTATGATTAAGTATGGTCAACTGAATATCTTTTGCCGAAAAATTATATTATGTATATGATAATATATTAGTATTTGATATTGATTAAAAGAATATACTTTGACCACCTTCGCATAACCCACCAACGACGTTTAAAATTTGAATACTTTTATTAAATTTGCTGGCTTTGTCATTTACCCTTAGTTGGACCTAGGGGTGTCAATGGATATTTGAAAATCAACTAAACCGACTGAACCATACCGAACCGATTTTTAGGTTTCTTTTAAAGAAACCACATGTTTTTATATAAATCTATAGCCACACCGATAATTAGGGCACATTTTTTATTTTACAAAAATAAATCGAAAAAATACTAAACCATACCGAATAAATTTTACATGTGAAAAATATATTTATATAGTAAGTTTAAAACTAATAAAGCATTAAATTTCTCGTTGGGCCTTGAAATTATGAAAATTGTTACAAGCCAACAAGTAATTAAACTCAAAATAGCAATTCCTAAAACCTATTATGCTACTTATACTTAAATTAAGCTATTTCAAGTATCTTTATTAGCAAGACACAAAGTGTTATAGCAATTATGAGTAGTAAACTACAATGTATTGAATATGTTTTCCCTTTCATATTATTTAGATTTATTTTTTAAATATTTAATATACAACTTGGTTAATATCTTTCCCTCGTGTAATTTATATTTTCTTTGCTTTTACTTGATTTATTTTACGTTGTTGTCGAGTAGTTGATGGATCTATACTCTAGTGATCTTTCATATTTTTTTTAATTCTTTGTCCTTTAAACAGTAAAAATGTCTAATGAATTTTGCCAAGTCCTATAAAAGAACGTATGTTATTGTATTCCATTTCTACTAATGAATTTTATATGACATATAAAAAATACTGAAAATTAACCGAATCGTACCGATATCAAAGTAAAACCGATATAAGTGGAATAATTTGAAAAGTCTAATTTTAATTGTATATAATAGAATAACGGAAACATTAATATGATACAAATTTTATATAATAACCGGCCGAACCGAATCATTTACACCCCTACTTGGACCCATCGAAGTGTAGTATTACTCAAGATTTAACCCACGCCGATTGGTTGTCCAAAACAAATGAGACATGTGAATATGGGATTCTCTAATTATGATTATTGTGACAAATAATTAAGGGTGTCATTTGCTGGATTTAGTGGGTTTAGGGTCCCCTCTTTGGCCTTTGGATATATATGCTAAAGGCAAAAGAATATATCAACCGCGTTTGAAAAATAATGAAGAAAATAAAATTAAAAAAAAATATTTTTTAACATTTATTTGCGTGTTTTCTTACTTTATATGGTGAAACTGATTTGCAATTTTATGGTTATAGTTTTACATAATATTCAAATAGTACAAGGTTCTTTTTTCTTCTTTTTTTCCTGGTCTTTTATACGGTATTTAATATTCCTATTGAAATGTGAATTTGCATCACCTAAGGTCATTAAACGTGGAACACTCTGTCAAGAAATAGTTGGAACATAATCTTCAAATTCCTTAAAGTGGAATGAATTACCTCTCTTTATTCGTTTATTATTTGGTTTATGAATTTTTTATTAATATAACCAATTTTGTCTTTTGGACTAAATTGGCCCTATTTTCACCCTAGAACTAAGGATAACCAAGTAATCTAGACTATCTTAAATTAAAAGAAAACAAATACATGACAAAACAAGACTTTTATAAAGCACTAAAAGAGAACAACTAGAAAAAAACAACTTATTTATTAAATTGATTAATAACAACAATAACAATATCTATTATAACAAGCGAATCTCATTGCAACCAAGTTGAGAGCCGACTATATGTGTTCTCATTATTCATGTCGACCGAGGCAAATTTAAATTTTAGATTTATGAATTGTTATACCAATCGTAAGTTAATATGTAGTTTATAATCGGATGAAAGAATTAGATACCAAATTAAATATTTTTATAACTTAATAAACTTTTAGTACAAATACAAAGTTTATTGGCAAATGTTGTTGGGTTCATATGAATCCGTAACTGTTGCACTAGATCCATCCCGACATGTTGCTTCATTTATAATCTTCTAAAACTAATATTTTAAAAAGATTAATTCCACTAAATATTAGAAGTTTTTTCCCACATATTTTCGATGGACATATGATAGATTTTGAATGCATATATACTAGTGAATATTTTCGGCATTTCTGGTTTTAGATCAATCTTATAGAAAATCATTTTTATTCCCTTCTCTTTTCAAAAAGGACGACAAAGATTTTTCTTGGGAAAACATATAATAACTTGGGTGGATAGAAGATGGGAAAGAAACTTTTGTTAAGTGTATTCAAGAGAAGTCGGTGGCTTAGATTTCAAAAAGGTTGTTAAAAACATCCGATTCTTTGCCTTTGGATATAAATTTTTAATTCTGTACTTACCAATAAAATTTTAATTGTTTACTTAACAATCATTAGGGGTGTTCATGGTACGATTTGGATCGAATTTTTCTTAAAAAGAAATCAAACTAAATAAGTTGATTTTTTCAAATATTAGAACCAAACTAAACCAATCAAGTCGGTTTATGTCGGGTTTTGTCGTTTTTTAAGTTTTTTCGGTTATTTGTCGTTTTTTCTTAAATATAAGATATGCACTACCAAATACATATTTCGGCGACCACATTTTCAACGTAATACTGTCAATCAATTGCCCTTTGAGAAATCTATTATTCACTAGAATGCACCGATGATAATTGAATCAAACAATAATGAATAATTTAAGTACTCAATTACAAATATATTTTTTTAAATATAAAATAAATTCTTACACTTAACAAAAAAAACTACCAATCAAACTAGAATATAAAGATAAAGTAGTACTAAAAGTGCAAACGATTAACATTTACCATAAAATTTTTAAAACTTTGCATAAAATACACACACACACACACACACACACACACACACACACATATATATATATATATATATATATATATAGGTGTAACAATAAATTTAAAATAGCTACTCCTATAATCGGTTTGGTTCGTTTTTTAATTAAAACCAAAACCAAACCAAATTTGACCGGTTTTTAAAGTTCAAAACCAAATCAAACAAAATAAAAAAATATAAGTGCTTTATGATTTGGTTCGATTTTTCGAGTTTTTATAAATACCCCTACCAATATATATGATTAATTAAAGATTTCTCCTCTTTGACGAAAAGGGTTTATTCATTTAATTTGATAATAAATAAATATCTTATTCAAGAATGTTTCCTTCAGATTATCGTGTATCTGAGTTGGTATTAATATGCCCTTTTTGCTTGCTTATATTTGTCTCGAAAAAGATATTGACAGAAATGATTAGGTCACTTTACAACATTATATCGTATGTCTTGTCTGATGTTACGAAGTTCATTTTCATTTGGTCTTAGTTGATGTGTTTGAGAGGCAAAAACGAGAACAAATTAAAGTAGAATAAAAAGTTAATTACTTTAATTAGAGGTTCGAAATGTGAGACTCAAAATATTTATTTTTATGTGAATTTTGACATAAATACATTAATTTTCATAATAAAAGTTATATATTTGTAAACTATCAAAAAAGTACTACTCCACTTATAAGTCAACATAATAAATAATTTAGAATACCTTCACTTAAAATAGAACAAAAGGAGTAAAATAGAATAGAGATGCCTTTTTTAATTATTTTCCTTGCCTCATGGCTATATTTTCCATATTATTTCTTTGCCAACCAACCTCTCAATTAATATTTGTTTATTTCTTTTTAGCTTTATTTCTTTAACGAAAGGAAAAAAAACAAGCAGAAATAATGTACTACGAGTTTTATCTGTATGTCATTTTCGAGGACTATATTTAGAAAATCTTTTTACATAAATCATAATTATGAGCTCCAAAAAGGAAAATAACCCAAATGTTTCATTATCTCTCTTGACTTTCATATTTTTAGCTTTCTTCAATGATTGTTACATTTTCCTTCATTTCATTCTTTCTTTGAAGAAAAAATAGTAGATTGATAAACTATTTTTACTCTTTTACCTTTTTTGCATTTTCACTTGCTATATTACTCCCAGAGTTCAATCATTTTACAAAAGTGCAATGTTCTATTTATTATTTGTATATAATAACTGCTAAGAGAAGTGTAAGACATTTGTATATACATGAGTCTATATGCAAATAGTCGTTTGAAATTAAAGTAACAATTAATTTGACAACATTTTGGGCCATTCCAACATGAAATGGAGATAAATGATATGTGACAAAGAGCAAACTTTCAGTTGTCATGAATAATCAATTCATATACTTTCATAAAGAAAAACTAGACCATCTTTGGTACTTTCTTCGTTCTAAATTTAATTACTAACATTTATATACGATTATTAAGGAAATAAGTAAAAATGAGCATGTGCTGAATAATAATGATGTGTACATTTGTACTAAAAGAGGAAACACTGCATATTAAGTATCTTTTGTACTAAAAGTGCTGCAAAAAATTAAATAAAGTTACCTACCTTTCTTTTCTATTTATGTCCAATTTTATATTCCTCGTGTTTCAATTTACATGACATATTTTATTTATTAAGAGTTAGTTTAACTAAATTTTAAAATTAAATTAGATTAATTTAAGATATTTTAAAATTAAAATTACGTCATTTAAAAACCCATACAAAAAAATACTATATTAGAAGTTTAGTTTTTTTTATGTCAATAATTTAAAAAAATTAAAATATTAATTAAATTTTACATAATTTAACTCTGATAAACAAAATATGACATCTAAATAAAAATGGTTGGACTATTGAATATTGAAGTAATAATATCTTAAGGACCGTATGTACACCTTGTAACGTACAACAAATACTACCTACCTAATAATCCTCGATGTCGTAGAGAGAGAAGCTCCGCCTTCTCTCTACTTTTCTTCATCTTCTACACTGTTCATCGTCTTCTTCTTCTCCATTGCAGCTGCTAAGGTAAGTAAACCTAGCAGAATTAGTTATGGCAAAGAGGAGAGGTCGCCCAAGAAAGGAACTAGTTCCAATTTATGCGAGTGATTTAGTCTTCCAAAATGCAGTTAATACTGTGCAGATGGTAGGTACTACCGTTCCATCGAATCCTCCTGTGGTTACTGTTCCATTGCCTCAAGTAATTCCAGATCCACAACCATCTAGTGTTCCAATGTTACCAGTAGCAACAGTGAAGAGTATAGAGCCTCCAATCAAGGCAGTAGCTGTCCGAAGGAGCAGGAAAATGGAGTCCAGACCAGCATGCAACAACCAACAACATCAGATCCACCAAAGGCTGTAACAGAGGAAGGTGCAAACCCACCCAAACAGTGGAATAGTCTCTTCCAGAGTAACAGACTTGCTGCAAATGGTATGTCCTTAGAATATATTCCCCCTACGATTGTTAATGTCAAACCAGTTGGTCAATTGGTAAAGGAAGAAGTGGAGGAGGAAGAAGTGAAACGGAAATGTGCTTTGGTAGTATTTGTGTTAGGCAATAGCCCTGGGTATAATGGAATGAAGAGATTTATTAATCTCCACTGGTCACATGTTCCTGATCCTGAACTGTTCTATCATGAGGAGGGTTACTATATTGTTAAATTCAATTCCAATGAAGATGCTAAGGAAATACTGTGTGGAGGACCATATACTATTGCCAATAGACCAATGATTTTGAAGCAATGGTCTGTGATTTGACTTCAAAGCAGCTTTCCCCACTAAAATTTCTTTATGGATAAAGTTTCCTAACTTACCAATGTCTTGTTGGGGCAGCAAGTCCTTAAGCAGGATTGCTAGTGTCCTTGGCAAACCTATATATGCTGATGAGTGCACTACTAAACAGTCTAGAATCTCTTATGCTCGTATGCTCATTGAGGTAAATGTGTCCAAAAAGTTACCTAGTGAAATAGAGATTTTAGATCCAAATGGAAAGAGTTTCATACAGGATGTGATCTATGAGTGGAAACCTTTGTACTGTGAGAAATGTTTGGAGGTTGGACACAATTGTCTAACCAAAGCTACCCAACCTACACAAAAAGGTAAAGTAACACAAGAATGGAGAGTGAAAGCACCAGTTGAAACAAGCAAAAACAACCAGATGCCTCACAGCCAGAGTCTAGAGATAATAAAGGAGACAATTAACAAACCTACAACTGATGTTGGGTATAGACAGAAGCAAGTTGTTCAAGACTCACCAGTCTTTAACATAACCAATTTCCCTCCCTTATCTCCTCTTGTTATGTCTAATAGATTTGAAATTGGGTCAGTTAGGTGGGCTGATCATCCCCTAGATGAAGGGGGAACAAGTAAAACTCAATGAAGTGGATCATTTGGAATATTAGAGGTGTAAATAAAAGGTTCAAACAAAAAGAAGCTCAAAATTACTTTAGGAATAATAAGTTTGACCTGGTGGGACTAGTAGAGACCAAGGTTAAACAACAGAATGCTAGTAGAATAGCTAGTTTTTTATTGCCTAACTGGAACATGATAACTAATTATAGTGGTGCAGTAAATGGTAGAATTTGGATCCTATGGGATCCTACAAAAATTGTGGTTTCTGGTTATCTTGAGGAGGCTCAGATAATCCATTGTCAAGTTCAACACATCACTGGTGAGGTTATCTGCTGGCTCTCAGTAGTGTATGGATTCAATGATTGTGATCAGAGGAGGATGCTATGGAATTCTATCTTGAACTTATCAACTGGTATTACTGATCCATGGCTCATTGCAGGGGATTTCAATGCAATTTTATCCACCAAAGAGAGACAATCCTGCCAACAAGTGAAGCAAAGGGACCTTGTGGATTTCAATAATTGCATTCAGCAATCAGGACTAGTGGAGCTGCCTTGGGAAGGAAACTATTTTACCTGGTCTAATCAACAAAGTGGTAATGATAGAGTATGTAGTAGACTGGATAGAGTGTTTGGTAATTTTGAATGGCAGATGAAGTGGAACCATGTACACACTGTATATGGTCATCCCCTTATATCTGATCATAACCCTATGCTACTAACTCTTACAACTGATACAGCTACAAGGATAACACCATTCAGATTCTTCAATGCTTGGATCCAGCATAAGGAATTTCATGTTATTCTCTCAAAGTACTGGAGTGTCAAGGAGCAGAATACTCTTCAAGGAGTATGGAATAATCTTAAGTCCCTCAAACATCCCTTAAAATCTCTTAATGTTAGAGATTTTAAGAATATTTCTCAAAAGATTGAAAGTAGCAGGAAAGAACTGGAAGATGTGCAGCATCAACTGGCTACTTCTTATTCAGATACACTTCAGCAAAGAGCAAAAGATATGGTACAGTAGCTGGAGAAATGGTCACTAATTGAAGAGTCAGCTTTACAACAAAAGTCAAGAGCTAAGTGGATCAAGCTAGGGGATTCCAACAATAAGTATTTTTCAGCAGTCATGAAAGAGAGGAGCCAATATAAGAAGATTATTGAACTCTCTACAGAAGGAGGCAGGAAGATAAATGATCCTGCAGAGTTGAAGAAGGAGATTAGGGATTTCTATCAAGCTCTAATGGGAACTGCAGCCAACACACTTCCAGCAGTGAATAAGATATATATGAGGAATGGACCAAAATTATCTCAATCACAAATGATGGATCTTGTAGCTGATATAACTGATACAGAGATAATTGACAGCTTGAAGGGTATTGGAAATGATAAAGCTCCAGGCATTGATGGTTTTAATGCCATGTTCTTCAAACAGTCTTGGCATATCATTGGTAATCAGGTGATGTTAGCAGTCAGGAATTTCTTTCATACTTCCAAAATGCATAGACCAGCTAATTGTGCAACTCTCACTTTGTTACCTAAGGTTCCTAATCCTCAAACAGTGAAGGAGTTTAGGCCTATAGCTTGTTGCTCAGTCTTATATAAGATTATTTCCAAGCTGTTGGCTAATAGACTCCAAAAAGTTATGAGTAGTATTATATGCAATTCTCAGGCTGGATTTATACCAGGAAGAAGAGTAGCAGATAATGTGATATTAGCTCATGAGCTAATAAAACAGTATTCCAGATCACATATTTCTCCCAGATGTATGATCAAGATTGATCTCCAAAAAGCTTATGATTCAGTGGAATGGTGCAGTCTACAACAGATTATGGAAGAGCTGGATTTCCCTAGCAGATTTATTAGATGGATCATGAAATGTGTTCAAACTGTTAGCTATACTGTTGTAGTTAATGGTGAAACAACATAGCCTTTTCTAGCTGCCAAAGGATTGAGGCAAGGAGATCCAATATCTCTATTTTTATTTGCTATTATAATGGAATATCTTAGTAGATCTCTGGCAGAGTTGAAACATACTACAAGCTTCACATATCATCCAGGGTGTAAGAAGTTAGGAATCACTCATTTGAGTTTTGCAGATTACATGCTATTATTTGTCAAAGGGGAGCCTCAATCAGTAAGTTCTATGTTCATATTCTTTTCTCAATTTCTTGCTGCTACTGGGCTTAAGGCTAATCTACACAAAAGTGCTGTGTATTTTGGTGGGGTGTCAAATGAGAGTCAACAACAAATTCTTGATCTTCTTGGTTATGTTAAGGGGGATCTTCCTTTCAAATATCTGGGAGTCCCTTTAACTGCCAAAAAGCTATCAGTTGCTCAATGGCAACCTCTGGTTGATAAGATTACTGCAAAAGTTACTTCCTGGACAGCAAGGTACTTATCATATGCAGGCAGATGTCAATTGGTTCAATCAGTTATTCTTGGAGTTCAAGCTTACTGGGCTCGATTATTTATCATGCCATCTAAAGTTGTTAAGCTGCTGGAGACTATATGCAGAACATACATTTGGTCAGGGTCTGTTAACATCACTAAGAAAGCATATGTGGCTTGGGAGAAAGTTTGTATGCCTAAGTCTGTTGGAGGACTGAACTTAACAAATATATCAATGTGGAATAGAGCTGCAATAGCTAAACTTGGTTGGGACTTAGCTCATAAAAAAGACTTGTTATGGGTGAAATGGATTCACACTGTCTATGTCAAACAACACCAGTTGGAGAACCTTACTATCCCAGTTAATGCTAGCTGGATGGTAAGGAAAATTGTGGAAGGAGTTAAACTGTTGCAACAACAAAATCTGCTAGGTGACACTGTCTGCTCTATAAGGAAGGTATACTTGCAGCTGCTGGGAGATTCATCTAGAGTTTCATGGAAGAATATGGTAATGCAAAATGCAGCTAGACCTAAAGCTATCTTCAGCTTATGGTTGCTACTGCAGGATCGACTTCCCACCAAAAACAGGCTGTTACAATGGAAGCTGAACATCTCAGAAGTGTGTGTTATGTGCCAACAAGAATTGGAAACTAGAGATCATTTATTTCTGCATTGCTCCTTTGCTTCACAGTTGAGATATCAAACAATGCAATGGCTGAGAACTGATGATTTCACTGGACAAAATTGGATACAATTCTGTCAATGGATCATTATGCAGTCCAAAGGGAAATCTGTCCGAGCCCTCACCTTCAAGATGACTGTCACAGAAATGCTATATAGTATATGGTTAGAAAGAAATGCAAGAATTTTTGAAAACATTTATTGTAATAGTGATAAACTCTTAAGTAGTATAGCCTATATTTGTAATGTTCGAGCTTCTCCTAGGCTTAGTTCACATATTCAGCATTTCATGATATAAATGCTGAATATTAGAGTAGCATAGATACTTCATGTTCTAATTTGATAGGCAGTTGAGATTAAACTGTCCTATGATTTTGTAAGGCATCCTTTTGGTGATTAATAAAAATTTTAATTACCAAAAAGAAAATAATATCTTAAGGACAACAACAATAATAATTTAGTATAATTTTTAGTGGAATTTAGGGAGGATAATATATATATAAACCTTAATTATACTTTAGATTTAAGTGACTGTTTTCAGTAGACTCTTGATATCTTTTCCTTAAAAGAACTTCATACATTTCTCTTAAAAAGATTGGAACCCACAAACTCGGTGAAAGTAAAAATTGTTTAGTATCGCGACGCGTTCTTAAAAGAGATTCTGAGATTTTGTGGTACCACCATGGAATGCCAAAGGGACACCAGTGCAAACACAAACACTGACAGCACACCAGGAAAAGGTTTGCTAAAACAAACCACAGCCTCGTGGGGGCCTCTTCTATTTCAAGGCTAGACTCGGGTCCCTCCATTATTCTATAATTAAATGACAAAAAGGTCCCTTAATGTTTGGGATGGATTTAAAATAGTCTCTCCAAAACATTTATGGACAATTTTGGTCCTTTACTTTATCAAAAATAAGTATTCTTTTTTTGTCTTCGTCAAATGCTTGACAAACTTTACCTGTTAGATTCAGCAATAAAAATACAGGAATTTTTTCGCATATATACAAGATTTTAATTTTATTTATCCCCTTTTCTAAGTTTCATATTTACAGGAAGTAATAAATATTTTTGTACAAATATATACAAATTCGGTCAAACTTTATAATTTTTTTTCAATTTAAATATATATATTTTGTGCAGAATCCAGGTAGAAACTACAATGTACATATGATTTATATACAACTTAAATAACAATTATGTAAGTTGTAAATATTTTATGTAGCGTTTCTATACTCAACATACAAAATACATATAAGTTGTTTATATCTACTTTTTCGAGTTTCAATCTGAAATTTCAACCAAAACCACCTCGAATCTTCACTAAATTTTGAGATATAAACTCCAACAGATATTTCCAATCATTTGCAACAATATTCAATCCAAACAAAAAAAATAATTTCGTAAAATTTAAATTTCGAATTAAAACTTCGAAACTTTTTTATGACTGTCAATGAAATTTTTAATTGATTAACACAATTTCCAATTCAATCTACTAGCTTCTAATTAATATTATTTTGTTTATTGATTCAACAAAGCTAAATAAAATAATTCTCTTCATCATAGTTAATTTTTTTCTAATTTACTTCCTCATTTTCATACGATCTGAAGCAAGAACTTTGATAGGTACTAATCTTCTCCTTTTTTTCACTTAACATTAATATCATTTTTAAATTAATTCACATGAAGATATCAATATAAGAATATTGATAGAGGATGAGAGAGAGATAGAGAGATCACGGAGAGAGAGCGAAAGAAAATTCCCTACTTAATTCATATATAAGGGATATCTATTAATACCAAATTATATATAATTGATAAATTATATATCAACTTGTAATTAAGTTAAAACTTAAATAATGAAAGTAAATAAATATATAGTAGGGTAAAAAACCTAATAAAAAAGTTAGCCAAAACATATAGAAAAGTCTCGCTATATCTGAAATTGCAATACAAAAATTTACAGTAGCCACAAAAAATTATGCAAAAGTAACACACATTACACCGTAGCAAACTGCACCAAACATCATAAATAGACAAACAAATAATAGTTAGATGTTTAAAATATATTAACTATTTGACGAAAATTAAAGGTACTCATATTTGATAAACTTAAAAACTTAAAATTGCTCAAAAATATATCTAGAAGGATTATTTTGCACTTTTAGGAGGAATTTTAAAGCAATGTTAAAATTATCTTAAAACGATTTATAAGATAAAGACTGGAACCATAAAATTAACTGCTATTATATTATACCTTTTACGGTAGAATTCTTTTCGAATCATGCGTGATCATGTGAAACTTTCTTTTTTCTTTTAGTTCACTATTTTGCACCTAAATTTTTTCATTTTCTTGAAATAATTGTCTGCTTGCATTATGACCGTTTGGTTGGATTGGAACCATAGAGTTAATATATGACCGTTTGAGAAACAATACCACTGACATGTTACATAGTACAGAGTACAGTCAAATACTTATCTGACAAAAAAGTTTTGCCATTGCTGCTCACTTTCCTAAATCACAGCCCCTATATTATTATTCTTTTAACATCCTTATAGTAATTTGTATGCTAATAACATAAGATTATACATATAAAAAGCCACCCAAAATAGACATCGAACTCCACCTTCCACCGTCTACTATACCATTTTTCTTGTCTCGAGAACTCCATTTCCCCGTAACAGAGCTTTTTTGTTCCTCTTAAAAATCTCTCCTTTCTTCTTATTCTTCTCACTCTCTCACTAGCTTTATTAATATTCTTGAAAGAAAAAAGAGAACAAGAGTTTCTTCATAACTAGTTCTAAGATCTTGGCACAAGATGGCTACTGCTCTTGTACTGTCTTTAATACTTTTCTTGGCTTTCACTGGTTACTCAAGTAAGCTGCTTGTTGCTACTACTTTCACTTCAAAATCTCTTTTTTTTTGCATTTTTCATGTGTTTCCTATGATGGGGTTTCACCAGATTTTGCTCTTAGTTTGTGTATCCAACAATATTTTATTCAAAAATTGAGTTTTTAGCTCTCTCACTTCAAGATTCTTTTTTTCCTGCATTTTTCATGTGTTTCTTTATAAAGGGTTTCACCAGATTTTGCTCTTAGTACTGTATACAAGAATTTCTTATACAACGTTTGAGTCTTTTTTTCCTTGAAAATTTTTCAATAATTTCTGTTTCTTGAGCTGATTTCTTACTATGGTGGCTTTCTTTTGTTTTGTTTTTCTAGGTGGTGCTAATTACTGTTTGTGCAAAGATGGGGTAGGAGACAGCCTTATGCAGAAGAGTATAGATTATGCTTGTGGAAATGGAGCTGATTGTACTGGTATCCTTCAAAATGGACCTTGTTACAACCCTAACACTGTGAAAGATCACTGCAGCTATGCTGTAAATAGCTATTATCAGAGGAAAGCTGCATCTGGTGCAACCTGTGACTTTTCTGGAACTGCAACTTTAAGTTCAAATCCACCATCTTGTAAGTTCCTAAAAGAAATTTTGTTTCCTTCGTTTTAACACACTTATTCCTCTCTGTCACTGATATTGTTCTTATGTTTATTTTTTAATCAACAGCCTCTACTTCTGGATGTTACCAGACCACCACTGGGTATGTTTCTTAATGTTTTGTTATTTGTGATGCTAGATCTTGTATTTATCTTGTCAATCTTGAATGAAGCATCTCCTTAAAGTTGAATCCAGTTCTCATTCCAAAAAGTTTTTGCTATCCCCCCCCCCCCCCCCACACCCCCACAAAAAAATGAGTTTTTTCCCCTTCTAGTGCAGTGAATGCCATTCTTTTCCTAGGACAAAATGGGTGATAATTCCCGATTTAATTAAAAAATAGAAGGTTTTTTGGTCTATTTTTGGCTGGATGATGCTTGCTTCACCTTGTTGCTCATTCCCAATTTGATCTTGGAAAAAATATTTTTTTTCATGATTTTTCTATAAATATTCACCTACCAAGTAGGGCTGGTGATATTTGGAAGTTAAAACTCTGTTCTCAGGGTAGAAAAAGGACCTATTACAAGAAAAAAGAGGGTGCAATTATTAATGCTAGATATGAACTTTGATGTATGTGCTAAGTTGCTCGGACATTGGTGCCGGTGTCCGACACGGGTGCAGATCTAGAGGTCGGATCCTTCGAGATGTAAATTTTAAGATTCGGGGATATGGATCCTAGTACGGATACGGGTGGGGATCCTGCAAAAAATAATTTTAAAATATAAAAATATCTCTAACTTATGAGAAATTTTGTGGAATACTTAGCTTGTAAAGTGTGAATTTCTTTGTTTTCAAGTTGTAGATAAGTAAATGATTGATTTCCTAGATAAAGTATGCTATTTTCTTTAGATTTACCCTAATTTTGGTTCCGATTTCGGGAATCAAATTGTATCTCGTCTCCAATTCTTTTTGTCTGACGTGGTCAAAGTATCCAAAATTGTTTGACCACATCCGGTACGGATCCCATACCCACACCCATACTAGTGTCGTGTCGACACGGGTATGGCACCTAAACTGCCATGTCGTATGAGTGAATGGTTGGAAGCTTTTCCTAATATAGTGACCTTTTTTTGTGATGGATATAATTAAAGATTGTTGTTGGTGCTGTCACTTGTTTTCTTTTACCTAAATATATCAATAGTCATTCTTAGTGTCCTAACTGAGACAATAACATTCAAACACAAGATGAGTTAGATTCATCATTATGTATGCCCATGTGACCTGTTTTTGATGTTGATATAATCTGTATTTTAGTGTTGTATTTGTCACTTTCTCTCATTGTCATGACGAAAATCTTTAAGTTGACATTTGTTTCCAGCCATTATGCGATATTTTATAGGACTAAAGTCATTTCCACCATTTCTTACCATTCATGGAACATGCTTACTCTGAACTATATATAATAGCAATACTAACATGCATACTTTCGACTATACTATAATGACAACAACATTAACTACGCCTCAATATCGAGCAACTTGGAGGTGGTTAGATGAATTCTCATTGTTCATGTTACTCTATTTAAGCTTGTCTCAGTGTACTCGGGACTTTTCTATTCTGTAGAACTGATAATTAAATATGGTGGATGATCTTGTTCTTGATTCATATTGTTTTTACATCAGCAACACTGCTGGAGGTACCACAACTGTACCAGGTACCACAACTGTACCAGGAACCACAACTCCAGGGATTGGGACCGGCACTGGCACCGGCACCGGCACGGGAACTACAACAGGTATTAACAATCCTACTTTTGGGCTAGGACCAACAGGAAGTGGTGGCTTCAATCCAGATGGCAGTGGCACAGAGACTCTTCATCAAAATACTGTCTTTTTCACTATAGCCATTTTGTTTACAAGCTTGGTATGGTTAAGACTCTAAAAGAAAATGATGAATGTGAGGCAGTAAATGAAGGGAAGAAAGATAATGTGGACTTTTGGCACGAGGTATGGGTAGCCATTTTCAATGGTCAGCAGGGGAGAATCATCTGGACACACTTCCACTTGGACTTTTTCTTTTTATTTCTTTCTTTCTTTTGTTTGTTTTCTTGTTCTTTATCTCCATCTTCTTTCCTCCTTTAGCGAGTGAAAAAGTTTGGAATTAGATTCCCTTTTGAAGTGGATGTGGCTGTTTCTGGGGTAGTAATGTAGAAGAATCTGAATTCTTCTTTTTAGATTTTCCTTTTTGTATATCTGGAGAGTAGAGACATAAGGCTGTATTGTGTATTTTAGAGATGTTATCAACGAGTACTCACTACCCTACCCCATCTGTGGTAATATTAGTACATTTCTGTATTAAATATAACCCCCTTCTGGTTCCCTGTCCATCTGTCTTTTTGTGTTTTCTATTCTTTCATCTTGTTTCTTTGTGCGTGTATGTAGAGAATATTAGTAAGTATAATGGAAAATCCAACTTAAAGAAATGCAGGAATAGGCTCAAGTATCCAAGTGTCAGAGTGAAAGGAATCTTGGTTTTTCACATGAGAATAAACCAAACAAGTGTGCCTCCTTCCAATTTCTTTGCCTTACCCTTTTGAATGCTATCTTACTTTGCCCTTTTTGGCAGCACCTTACATGAAAGGTCAAAAGCTACTTAAAAACTTTTTGAAGTGGTTTGGTAGAGTGCATTATAGAAAATAATGCAAACATTCAAACAATCATTAGTTATATATCTTGGTATAATCTGATGTATAGCTAATGTATAGCATGGTATTAACAATACCAAAACTGTTAATGTATGTGTTAGCATGGTTAAAGATAAAAATTATCCTTAAAGCTAAAGAATATGGAGGGCATTTTTGTAAATAATTAATTTTCTTAAAAATTATGTGATATATTTTAATTTTTAATACACTACATAAAACAACGGAGAATAAATGATCTCTATATATCAAATGTTGCATTACTAGCACATGCGTTACTAATATACCTTATTTAGCAACCCTGCCAAACGACTCCTTAATGTATTTTAGGACTCGCGGGTAAAATTTTTGATGATTTAGCACTCAGCGGCGTGATGTAGGATCAATAAAGTGAATGAATCATTACCAATGTTCAAAATCTTGTAGAGACAAAAGAGTCGAGGTGATCGTTTCTCATATGTCTAAGCTTTAGTGATTAGAGTATTCTAGTATATAAACTGATGATAAATAAAATGTACATTAAAATACAGTAGTCCTGCATGCAAGCTGGTACAATCACTACTTTTAGGTGCTAAAAAGGAAGTTTCAAAGCAAGAACTTTTGACCTTGACTAAGATATAGGTGAAAAGGTCAAGGTAAAGAATCTGGAAAGAGAACTCGTTTGGTTTCGTAAGAAAATCTCAAGGTTGTTTCACTTGGATGGTGACTCCAATGCAGATGCACGACATCTTTCAATGAGACGGACCTTATTATCATATATTAAGGATAATGACTTGAGAACTATTTTTATACACCTGTGTCGACCCGGCCACTCATGAATTACCGTTTTATTTCTCCTATTTTTGCTTCTTTATATTTTGTTATCCGTGCTTTGAGGTATCGGGTTAGTCGGATCGAATCCGGAATGATTTTTGGTAAGGTTTGAGACACTTAGTATGTCGGAAGTTTAAGCCGGAAAAGTCAACCGGATGTTGACATATGTGTTAGAGAGCTCGGATACGAGTTTCGATGGTTCGATTCGTTTCGAGAGTTGATTTATGACGTAGAAGTGTGATCTGAATGGACTTTGGAAGTCCGGAGTAGAGTTAGGTTTGAATTGGCGAAGTTGATATTTTGTCGATTTCCGGTTGATAGGCGAGATTTTGATATAGGGGTTGGAATGGAGTTCCGAGAGTTGCAGTAGTTCTGTTGTGTCATTTTGGACGTGTGTGTAAAATTTCAGGTCATTCGGACATGGTTTGATTAGGTTTTTGATCAAAAGCGGAATTCGGAAATTTTTTAAAAACTTAGGCTTGAACCTGAGGTGTTTGGTTGATTTGATGTTATTTGAAGTGTTTTGATGATTGAAAAAAGTTTGAATAAGGTATTAGGATATATTTGTGCTTTTGGTTGAGGTCCCAGAATCCTCGGAGTGATTTCGGATGGTTAACGGAGAGGTTGGGTTGTTATCGCACCTGCTGAGATTGTCGCTTCTGGTGTTTTCGCACCTGCAGTTTGGGGACCGCAGGTGCGGCACTGCACGTGCAGGAAGGGAGCCGCAGAAGCGGATTTGAGGGGAAGAGTCAGGAACCGCAGATGCGGTGGATTGACCGCACCTGCGAAGAAGCAGATGCGGTGGATTGACTGCACCTGCGAAGAAGCAGATGCGGTGGATTGACCGCACCTGCGAAGAAGCAGATGCGATATTTTGCCCGTTAACTGATTTCCGCAGATGCGGAGGTGAGACCGCATATGTGGTACCGTAGAAGCGGCTATAGTGTCACAGATGCGGAACAACTAGACAAAAGAATTAAAAGAGTCTTTTGCGAATTTTGGGTTATTTCACCATTTTTGACTTCGGCCTTGGAGCTTTTTGGGCGATTTGAGATAGGAATTTCAAGGGAACTTCGTTAAGGTAAGGATTTTGGACCTAAAACACTTCTATGGTAATATTCATGGATTAAAGCTGTAATTAAAGGAATTAAAGAGTTAAAAATGGGGAATTAGGGCCTAAGTTTAAGATCCCTTTAAATGACGATTTGAGGGGTCATTTGGACGCGGATTTTAGTACTCTTGATATGTATGAACTCGTGGAAAGATAAGGAATTTATTGGTGTAAAAATTTCTGAATTTCGAGATGTAGGCCCGAGGGTCGTGTTTTGGTAATTTCAGGATATGTGTCCTTTATTGATTGTTTTTCGCTTGGGCTTTGCTCCCTTAGCATATTTTGACGTCCTCGTCTGATTTTGGATAAATTCAATGTGCGTGGATGCCCATTCGAGGGGCAAAGGCGTCACGAGCTAGAGATTTTGCTGGTTCGAGGTGAGTAATAGTTGTAAATGATGTTCTGAGGATTTAAAACCCCGGATTGCACATCGTAGTGCTATGTTGAGGTGAGACTCACGCTTGATGACGAGCGTGGGGTCGTACACTATAGGGGATTGTGATTTGGTCCGTCCCGATTGATTGAAAACTATTTGCTAACTCATTATTTGGGCTGAATGTCATATTTGGGCCTAGTGCCAACTATTTGAACCCTTCGGGGCTTTTTATTGATATTTTCTTACTATTTTGACTTATTACTTGAACTCAGTCATGTTATTTTCTACTGTTTTCATGCTCACCCATGTTTACTCAGTTTTACGACTCAAATGATATTTTAAATGATGTTTGGGCTGAGAAACACTATTTTACTATTGTCCGAGGGGCTTGTGATGATTTGACTAAGTAAGGCCGATGACCTATATTGTGAGGAGACACTGATACTGATTTGAGGCCGAGGGTCTGAGGTATGTATGCCACGAGGTGGTTTGATTGATATGAGGCCGAGGGCCTAGATTTGATGCCACGAGATGACTTGTTATTGCGCTTGGGCTGTAAGAGACCCCTCCAAGAGTCTACACACCCCTAATGAGCGCGGGTACCCATTGTGATGTGAAATTGAGCCCGAAGGGCATGTATTGTTTTGAGATGTTGTTC
The DNA here is from genome assembly GCA_034376525.1 of Nicotiana benthamiana. Lineage (NCBI taxonomy): Eukaryota > Viridiplantae > Streptophyta > Magnoliopsida > Solanales > Solanaceae > Nicotiana > Nicotiana benthamiana. The sequence goes on along the minus strand of CM067330.1, from coordinate 56,881,311 downwards.
GAAGGGCGAATTTGTTGATACTGTGCTCGAGGGGCGAAATTCTATGTGTTTACTTTGCTTTAATTACTTGTCGATTTCTTGTTTACTTGTTGAAAGAGGATTTTACTTGATTTTTCACTGGTTTACTACTTTTAAATGATTTTTCTGCTTCATTATAGAATGCATTGTGCCTTACATGTTTTCTTACTTTCATTCATTATTTACATTTGTTATTCACTGAGTTGGAGTACTTACTTTACTCCCTGCATCCTGTATGCAGATTCAGGTGTAGTTCGTTCCGCTCCCGAGTGCTAATTCCTCAAACTTCAAACGGGCTTTCGGAGATTACGAGGTAGCTGTTGACGTTCGCAGCCCCGTGTCTCTACTCCTCTATGGCTTCTATTCCTTTTCAGACATTTGTACTAGCTTATGGTTCTTAGTGGTATCGTACTCTGACTTATAAAATGCTCATGAGTAGTCACATCCCGGTTAGGGCTGTGTATGGGTATTCTTCCGCGTATTTATGTTATTATCGGCTATTTCGAATTTATTCTTATCATGGCAGTTCTTAAATGCTTATCTGTTAATATTGGAAAAAAAAGGAAAGTATCGGCTGGCCTTGTCTTCACGAGAGACGTTATCACGGCCAGGTTCGGGGTTAGGGTCCGGACAACACCAGTAGCAACCTTTGAACTTTATGGAGAGCCCCCTTTGAAAATGATAGCATGTGAAATGTTGTACTTTTGTTTCACAATTAGGATCTGTTTACAGCAATAGTTCACTACTCCTGGTCTAAGATTGTAAGTTAAGTTAGGATATGCATCAATAACAATACCTTCACTAATCAAATAAGTTCAAAGTGGTAACTGGTAAATTGACATATAATAAGATCAGCATCACCAACTCCTCACATCCACTATATGTATACACTCTTGCATCATAAGCTTAGAAGAGAACCAGATCCTAATATAATAAAAGACAGTCAGAAAACATGTACATAGCTTGGGTTCCGGAACCCATGCAGACTGAAAATACTAGCGACATCTATCTTTCAACAAACTGTCCAGCAATATCCCTTGACTAAGTTACTATAGTTTCTTATCCCCAAGTACGTTAGTCTAATTGCCAATATCACAAAAAGATTTCCGATTTCTAGATATAACATCTTACACTACCTCTACCATTCACTGCTAATTCGAAATGTTCCTGAAACTACCATGGTTCCTGGCATGAAGCTCTAATAAGAGTGATGTAATCCTAAATATATTATACAATAACAGTTCACGAATGCATCAAGGTGCAAGCTATGATTCACCAGCCATAGTTTCCAGCTCCGAATATTGACAAAATAACTGAAAGAAAAATGTTGAAGAATGCTAATATATTCAGCTAATTACAGTGCTTAAATAATCAGTTTATTACACTTCTGTACTGGATGCCAAAGCACATTCAATATGTAGGTAACAAGGCTGATGCTGCTCACTGGAAAACTGACCTCATCTCTGAGTAGAATCAGGAAGTTAGATCTCCACATATTGGATGTTCTAACAATCTGCTTTGTACAAGTACTAATAATCAAACAGGAACAGAAATGGTCGAGACAGAGTCGAGATTTGCCCTTTGTGATTGATCAGAGTGAACGAATTCCACTATCAACCTGGAGAGAGCATCAGGCTTCTCCACATGGGGGATATGGCCGCACTTTGGTATTTGGCGTATAACAGCATTTGGCAGTTCACAATGCAATCTCTGCGCGCATAAGAGTCAACGGACACTTTAATAATACTTACGAACTACGTTTTTGGCTGCTACAAGCCAACAGGTTTCTATTGTTACAAACTTGAAAGAAACATACCACTCCGAGCTTGTAGTCAATTATCTGATCATCTTCACCCCATATTATGAGTGTTTTCTGCTTGACCTGCAAAATCAAACTTCTGCTAGCATGATAATGCTGTAGCATTTGCCATAGGGACAAGAAGAAAACAAGTAGACAACATGGAGAATGGATACAGCGAGGAAAACACATCTTTATGCAATGTATTCACTATAACTCTGGTCTCATTTACATAATATACAATTGATTTTATTGACGTCCAAATCTAATAGGTTTGCAATTGTTGAGTTGTCCCACATCGGAGGGATTTGAGGTCCTTGGTCTCCTTATATGGCTTGGGCAATCCTCACCTCATAAGCTAGCTTTTGGGGTTGAGTTAGGCCTATTGTCCATTCTTTTCATGGTATCAGAGCTTTGGTGAGAATATTATAGCTGTGCGTCATTCCAGCTAATGTTTATCCACATTAGAGTGTGAGTCATGTCAGCTCGGGAAACATACCCGTGCCTCCTTTCCTCGTAGTATTAAGAGTCGTGCAGAGTCTGTTTTTTCTTTAGTTCATTCAGATATATGGGGTCCTAGTAGAGTATGTTCAACCTTGGGATTTCGTTATTTTGTTAGTTTCATTGATGATCATTCAAGATGTACTTGGATTTTCTTAATGAAAGATCGTTCTGAGTTGTTTTCTATATTCCAAAATTTTTGTGCTGAAATTAAAAATCAATTTGGTGTTTCTATTCGCACTCTTCGCAGTGATAATGCCTTAGAATATTTATCCTCTCAATTTCAGCAGTTTATGTCTTCTCATGGAATTATTCATCAGAACTCTTGTCCTTATACCCCTCAGCAAAATGGGGTTGCAGAGAGAAAGAATAGGCACATTATTTGAGACTGCTCGCACACTTCTCATCGAATCTCATGTTCCGCTGCGTTTTTGGGGCGATGCAGTTCTCACATCTTGTTATTTGGTTAATCGGATGCCTTCATCTCCCATCCAGAATCAGATTCCGCATGAGGTACTGTTTTCCCAGTCACCCTTATACCCTATTCCCCCTCGTGTTTTTGGGAGCACTTGTTTCGTTCATAACTTATCCTGGGAAAGATAAGTTAGCTCCTCGTGCTCTCAAGTGTGTCTTCCTTGGTTATTCTCGTGCTCAGAAGGGCTATCGTTGTTATTCACCTGATCTTCGTAGGTACCTTATGTCAGCCGATGTCACATTTTTTGAGTCTAAACCTTTCTTTACCTCTTCTGACCATCCTGACCATCTTGATATATGTGAGCTTTTACCTATATCGGCCTTTAGGGAGTCTACTCTATCTCCTCCTTCACCTTCCGCTACAGAAGTCTTACCCATTCCAAACGTTGGACCATCTACTGTGGCTCCTCCTGGACTCCCTGCACAAGACACTCCACTCTTGACATATCATCGTCGTCCTCGCCTAGCATCCGGCCCGGCTGATTCACTTCCTGCACCTGACCCTGCTCCTACTGCGGACTTGTCTCTTCCGATTGCACTTCGGAAAGGTATACGGAACACCCTTAATCCTAATCCCCATTATATCGGTTTAAGTTATCATCGTTTGTCATCACCCTATTATGTTTTTCTATCTTCTTTGTCATCTGTTTCCATCCATAAGTCTACAGGTGAAGCATTGTCTCATCCAGGGTGGCGACAGGCTATGACTGACGAGATGTCTGCTTTACATACGAGTGGTACTTGGGAGCTCGTCCCTCTTCCTTCAGGTAAATCTACTGTTGGTTGTCGTTGGGTGTATGCAGTCAAGGTTGGTCCAGATGGTAAGGTTGATCGTCTTAAGGCTCGTCTTGTGGCCAAGGGATATACTCAGATATTTGGGCTTGATTACAGTGATACCTTCTCTCCCGTGGCTAAGATAGCATCAGTCCGCCTTTTTCTCTCTATGGCTGCTGTTCGCCATTGGCCCCTGTATCAGCTGGACATTAAAAATGCATTTTACACGGTGACCTTGAGGATGAAGTTTATATGGAGCAACCACCTGTGTTTGTTGCTCAGGGGGAGTCTCGTACTCTTGTATGTCGCTTGCGCCGGTCACTTTATGGTCTAAAGCAGTCTCCTCGAGCCTGGTTTGGTAAGTTTAGCACTGTTATCCAGGACTTTGGCATGACTCGGAGTGAAGCTGATCACTCTGTATTCTATCGGCATTCTGATTCACGTCTCTGTATTTATCTAGTGGTCTATGTTGACGACATTGTTATTACCGGCAATGACCAGGATGGTCTTACTAAATTGAAGCAACATCTCTTTCAACATTTTCAGACTAAGGATCTGGGCACACTAAAGTATTTTCTGGGTATTGAGGTCGCACAGTCTAACTCAGGTATTGTGATCTCACAACGGAAGTATGCCTTAGATATTCTTGAGGAGACAGGAATGACAGGTTGTAAACCTGTTGACACTCCAATGGATCCGAATTCTAAACTTCTTCCAGGACAGGGGGAGCCTCTTAACGATCCTGCAAGATATAGGCGGTTAGTTGGTAAACTAAATTATCTTACAGTGACAAGACCTGACATTTCCTTTCCTGTGAGTGTTGTGAGCCAGTTTATGGGTTCGCCATGTGATAGTCATTGGGATGCAGTTGTTCGCATTCTTCGGTATATAAAATCAACTCTAGGTAAAGGTTTGTTGTTTGAGGATCGAGGCCATGAGCAGATTGTTGGATACTCTGATGCTGATTGGGCAGGATCGCCTTCTGACAGACGTTCTACTTCTGGATATTGTGTCTTAGTGGGAGGTAATTTGGTATCTTGGAAAAGCAAGAAACAGAATGTGGTTGCTCGGTCTAGTGCAGAAGCAGAATATCGAGCAATGGCTATGGCGACATCTGAGCTAGTTTGGGTCAAACAGTTGCTCAAAGAGCTGAAATTTGGTGATGTTAGTCAGATGGGACTTGTATGTGATAATCAAACTGCTCTTCATATTGCGTCAAATCCAGTGTTCCATGAGAGAACTAAGCACATTGAGATTGACTGTCACTTTGTCAGAGAAAAGATACTCTCGGGAGATATTGCTACAAAGTTTGTAAAGTCAAATGATCAGCTTGCAGACATTTTCACCAAGTCCCTCACTGGTCCTCGTATTAACTACATATGTAACAAGCTCGGTACATATGATTTATATGCACCAGCTTGAGGGGGAGTGTTAGATATGTAAATATAATAGAACTCTAATTATAGTAGAACTCTAATCCAAAGTGTATTAGGAGTAGGTTAGGTTATGTGTATTATATATAGGGCTCATTGTATCATGTTTAATATCAAGATATATATTTTTCTCCCGTGCTTTCTCACATGGTATCAGAGCTTTGGTGAGAATATTATAGCTGTGCGTCATTCCAGCTACTTCCGGGAAGAAAGACCTCGTCGCCGTGCAATTTTCCGGCGACTTAGAGGTTGTCCGTAACTAAACTACCTTTTTTGTTGGTGTTGTGCAAAATCCGAGACCACCACGAGGTTCGGAAGAGAATTCCGACCAACCCCAGAAAAAATCACCGGAGAAGCATCATTCACGCGCCCCCACGCGCCGGCAACACCCTCGGCGCGTGAGCCCACGCGCCGGGGCGTGAGGGCCTTTCTGGCCCAAAATCCATTCTTATCATGGTATCAGAGCCAGGCCCGTCCCAATTATTGTTACCATGTTGGGCCCCCATTTATGTTGTCCACGCTCCAGAGATCTGGGCGTGAGGGGGGGTGTTGAGTTGTCCCACATCGGAGGGATTTGAGGTCCTTGGTCTCCTTATATGGCTTGGGCAATCCTCACCTCATAAGCTAGCTTTTGGGGTTGAGTTAGGCCTATTGTCCATTCTTTTCAGCAATGTCTAGAGAAGTTGCGTGGAGTTTGCAGTTAAGACTTGTGGCATATCACTTGTCTGGACTGTTTAAGAACAATACAGCATATTGAATGTTTCTTACTAACAGACTTTTCATGATTAAGCCAGTGACCAGGATTTTCTATATTTAGACTCCAATAATTACATGTCCAAATGGCAGCCATGTTAAGATGAAACTAATTAAAATCATTATTCCTATTCTCCATGATCCAATCATTACCTATTAAATACAGCAAGATAGTGTTGCTCCATATCAGAGTCGATTCAAAAGAAAGTACCAAAAGGTCGCAACAGGCACGTCTATTTAGGAAACTTAAAGAAAATTAAGTAAATTTGTACATACATGTTCTATCTGTGCAACAACATTGTAACCTCCACTGATCATGAAATTCACTGTTGCATCCTCCCACCAAGGTAACAAACAATGTAAGCGGCCAATCTGGACAAAAAACCAGATAATCAGAAGGCATAGTAAAACAAGGAGCATAATATGCCAGAAGCACATTGTGACCATCTGATCCGCATGGCTTTTAGGTTTCTAAAGATTACAGGGTCAAAACTTACATTAGTCCAGTCAATGCAGGTATTTAATGGTAAGCCATTGAAAGTTAATGATGTTGCATATAAGCGCAGTGGAACACTTTTCAACAAGTAGACCTGCAGCAGGTTTGTTATCAGATTAGTGAAAAGAACAAGAAATATAGATGGCTGATGCTCAAAGAATGTTGTCTAAAAAATATCCGAGCACATTTTATATCTGAGATCTTTCCATTGAATAGGAGACTGAATAGTAACAAACTGATATTAAGAGTTCTTTCTTTAGTTGGGGCCGTGCAGCATTAAGAGAAAGATCTGATAAACAAAGAGAGTAAGTATAGGGATGCTAAACTTAGCTCGATTAAGGATAGACCATCATTAAAAATTAGAGAAAGTTTCTCTTTTTTACTTTTTTGAGTTTGCTAATCAGAAACCATGTTTTCAATAAACCACAATCCTTGTAACAGATATTTGAAGTTACATCAAATTATCCAATATGGAGTAGAAAGTATCCTTTTTTTTAAAGAGGAGTAGGAGGGAACTCACCCCAGCGTAAGCCACTGCTTTGGGTAAGGTTGCAAGGTTTCCTGTACCTTCTGCATAAACACTTGCATCGATTAAAACTAGCTTATAAACCTGATAAAGTGAAAGAGACGTAGGAGTAAGCATAATGTTATACCTTCTTCAAACTAGAAAGTAATTTATAATATCTGGACATGGATCAACAGTTACTACTGTACTTACTGCTTCAGGATATTTGACAGAAAAGTCAATAGCAACAGCAGCTCCAAGACTTGGTCCGACAAGTACCATCGGCCTTTTGATGTAGGTAGACCACAGCTGAAAGAAAGAGGAGACTGAAAAATTAACAAAAAGAGTCAACGGAAGATTCCTCCAAAATTCAAGATCCGATTAATTCTTTGATGTGGCTGTTCACCAGGGACACCTACCTGACCCCTGTTGCCCTTTTAGTCGTTTCTACATATAAACTTAGACAAGTAAACACTACTTTCATAATTTTCTTGTACAGGACCGTGCCTAGTAAGCAAGGTGCCCCTTCATAATGCTGCATAATTGTGATATTATACCACTGCCATGGGGTATAACCTTGGCACGTGCCCCTGCATACTAAGTATTACCATACACTACTAGGAGAAAATTGAATGAGTTTACCTTTGAACTTAGATACGCAACTTGGCGTTTATTAGTGTGTATAGTTAAAGAGACTAGTTCCAAACTTTTAAGTTTGTATGCGCTAGATTAGTACATACATTTTAAAATCAGTAAGGTACCTGGTAAAGATGATCACGCTTGGAAGCTACATCACACGATGGAAGACTTTCTTTGATGTCACAGGAAACAAAACATGCGAAACCATGAGCCAGTCTCCAGTCTTTGTTTCCAAAATCTTTCTGAAAAAATGAAAAACCAGGAAAGAACTAGGACAAGACAATGTACCTAAATCAGAGAAACCCCATCCAAGGATATCAACTGCCCATGTCTCCAACCCAGCCTCCTCAAGCATCGGAAATGTGTACCTCCACTCTAAACATGAGCTGAACAATGAGGTATAATGAACAACAGGCACAACAAGAGAAAGTGGTCAGAACTATTAGCTAGCATGCGACATACCTATCAAAACCATGGAGAAGCACGACTGGGTTGGCAGAGTTCTGTTCTTTTGGCTTCACACAACTACTCATGACACAACCCTTTGATAAGTTTACCTAAAATGAAGCTGGATTATCAAACTAAAGCAGTAACCAGAGCTTTACAGAGAAAGAGAATAATTAATTCAATTCACAGCCCGATAGTTAGATATTTTGAGATTAGGAATATTAGAAGGAAAATAATTCATTTCTTATTTTTCTCCTTCTGATTCTGGTTAAACATATTCAACCTTCAATTATATCACATGAGCAATTTTGATCTCTTCGACGGTAAATCTTCACAAATTTAACGAATTATTAAGTGTTAAGCCATTCAATTGTCATGTATTATGTCAAATTGTAACGTTACTCCATATTTGAGAGTAACATAGTCCCAAATATTGCAAGGATCAAAACTAGAATTAACCAATAACCGAGGGACTAAAGTGCAATTATCCGAAACAACTCAAAATCATCCCAAAAATGAGTAGCACATTTTGAAAGTAAAAAAGAAAAGAAAAGCATACAGGTACTCTTTCAATTCGTAAAGCCAATTTTCTAGCAGAAGAGTCTTTGATATTCTCGACTTGTTTAGGAAGAAAATCCGGAAATTCAGCAGCTCGGATCCTTAAACGTCTCGAAATGGAGAATTTTACATTGTGTCCGATTAGGATTGGGGGAGGAGCACCACCGGCTCTAGCTGAGAGCGTTGTTAGCATAATAGTGGTGTGACTCCGCCGTGCACGGTGGCACTGGTCTTTCAACTTACTCGTACAAAGAGGAAGTGGATGAAGAATTTATGTTGGTAGAGGATTAGATTTGCCATGTGGCCGTTTCTGCGTTTCAATTTTATTTTACTTTTTTCGTTCTTTTAACGCACTACTTCGTTTCATCTCATGTTAATTTGACTGAATTAAAAATATTAATAAAAGTTTATTGTAGCAGGTATGAACGCTAATGTATTCACGCCTTCTTTTTTTTTATAAAAAAAATAATTATGCGCCAACCACAAATTCATATCAGCAAAAATTATACAAAATAAGAAATAACAAAAATAGAAAGTAATAGGAATTATTTATATATAAGAGTGATAATTCCAGATATGCACAATAGAACTGTACTGCTCCAAGCTGTTTTCTTATAACATTTCACGGAGTACCTCCTATCTCCAAGTACAGATACCGGGTAACTCTGTCGTCAAGGCTTGCAACTGCTACAAGCTACGATTCAGCGACCATAAACTCGAGCTCTATATTGAAGAGAAACCCAAAAAATTATGTACCAGAATGCCCGCTAATTCAGCTAACTTCTCTGCTTAAGTATTCAGTTTATTTTTCACTTCTGTACTGGATACCAAAGCACTTTTGCTCAAAGAATGAAAGCATAGTTCACCATTGAAGCTGGTAAACAAACCTCATCACTAAGTAGAATCTGGAAGCCAGATCTCCATATGTGGGATGTGCTAACTGCTTGTACAAGTACCAGTAATCAAACAGGAACAGATATGGTGGAGACTGAGTCAAGCTTTGACCTTTGTGATTGATCAGAGTGAATAAATTCCACAATCAACCTGGAAACAGCATCGGGCTTCTCCACGTGAGGGATATGGCCACACTTTGGTATAAAGCGTAGAATCGCATTTGGAAGTTCAGAGTGCAATCTCTGTGCACATAAAAGTCAACGGACAATTCAGTGACTCGACATACTGCATATTTGGCAGATACGAGTTACCAGGTTTATATTGTTACAAAATTTGAAAGAAACATACCACTGCGAGCTTGTAGTCGGTAATCTGATCATCTTCACCCCATAATATTAGTGTTTTCTGCTTGACCTGTATATACAACTCCTTCTAGCATGTGAATACTCCAGAATTTTCCACAGGGACAAGAAGAAAATCAGTAGACAACACAAGGAAATGGAGCTACAGTTACAAGAAACACTCGGGGTCGTTTAGTTTGAAGACAAGTTATGTTGGGATTAGTTATGCTGGTATTATTGCTTATTGACTGTTTGGTATGTTGTATTAATGTTCACTTATCCATCATACCAAACGACCGCTCAATGCTATAGAAGCAGAAGCAAGTTTGGATCCAATCAGCCACAATTTTAGTACATTGGTCTCACAGAAAACTATGAGTGCCCTGAGATTGAAGGTAAGTCCTGTCTAATTTATTACCAAACCAATAATATTGGTGATATCTACAACTAATAACTTAGCAATTTTAAGAGAAGTTTGTAGGTGTTTACAGTCCAAAATAACTGTGGTGCCCCATCACCAACACTCTGTCTCGTGAAAAATCTCTAAATTCTAATTTGGAACTAAAAATTCGGTTGATCATATGTTTCTGCAAATCATTCATCAAAAACGTAAGATGAAGAGACTAAGACTAATTGACAAGTAGGTGCGTTTTCATTCATCTATAAAGAAACCAATAATTCCTAAGATAACTATAAGCATAACAATTGGAGATTCATGATAGTACAGAACTAGAAAACCAAATATTAAGCAACACCAACTTGGAGAACTTCTAGTACTTTAGATTTTTATTTTTATTTTGTATAGTACTGGCTTGAGTGAGCTTAAATGGAGAATCATGGTCAGTGGGATTTATATAGCCGACCCCAACTTGTTTGGGACTGAGGCGTAAGTGTTGTTGTAATATATTACAAAGTTGTGGTCAAGCAACATATTGAAATGACGTTACACAAAGAAATTCATGCAGGAAAATTCCTGAGGATATCTATGGTATTCTTTATAATATATTTTCCATAGTACCAATATAAAAATGCCTATTTGTAAGATAGCTCTCTTTCGATCCAAAGGTAAATGTCTGTTTTTAACATGCCCGCAGAATCTAGGGAACAACTTGCGAATACATACATTGTTTGGTATCCAATGGTAAAATATCAGGACTACATACTTCTCTTGAAAAGGACTAGTTTAGAAGAATGTTGTACTAATAGGATAAGATGTGACGCAGTAAGTATTGATAAGTATACAAGACACTTCCTTTTTTCTTTTCCAGAAATAAATATCATTTGGACAAACCGAAAAGGAAAACAGATAATTAATAATTTGGTAGAAAGGAGGAATTATATGAAACAAGTTGCATGGTTTCCACCTAATAAACTTGTGGTTCAGGTGAATGCTTGAACTTCTCAATATGCCTATTTGCTGGACAGACAAGAAACTGGAATATTACTTTTCTTTCTGGTCTGTTTAAAAATATACACAAGAATTTTAACTTGCTAAAACAGATTTTCGAAATTAACCATTTGGCAGGAGTTTCAGTATTTAGACTCCAGCATTGCATAAATGACCAGTAAGATTACATTTTTTAGGGCTAGTCCCCACAACATCTTCTACAGCAAGAAAATGTTGCTTGATACCACAGTCATGAGAAAAGAAAGCATAAAGGTGGCAACAGGCATGTCTATGTCTATATATGAAAAAATTAAAGATTATTTAGTCAATTTCTACATACATGTTGTATCTGATCAATGACGTTGTAACCTCCGCTGATCATGAAATTCACTGTTGTATCCTCCCACCAAGGTAAGAAACAATGTAGACGACCTATCTGGATTAAAAAACCATGTCATTAAAAGGTCTCGTAAGGCAAGCAGTGTAGACGCCCATTGAACATCTGAACTCCACGACTTTCAGGTTTCTTAAAGATCAGAGGGTCAAAGCTTACATTAGTCCAGTCTATGCACGTACTTAATGGTAAGCCATTGAAAGTCAAGGAAGCTGCATATAAACGAAGTGGTATGCTTTTCAACAAGTAGACCTGCAACAAGTTTGCTGTCAAGATAGTGAAAACAATAAGAAATATAGATGGAAGATACTCGAGGACTGCTGTAAAAATATTTGAGTACATGTTATACTATGACTTGGATCAGAATCTTTCCCTTCAAGTAGCAGACTGAATGATAGCTTGATATCCCATGTATCTAGTATGAATTCGTTATTTATTTGGAGTTTTGCAGCTTTAAGGGAAAGATCTAAGGAACTAAGACTGTCACTATAAAAGCGGTGCTAATCTTGGATCAATTAAGTTGATTCAATCATCATTAACGGCTCTCCTTTTCTTTAAAGCTTATCATAAACCACGTTCTTGGTGAAACCACAATACTTATGATATAGATGTTCAGTTAGATCAAACGGTTTTAACCGGAGTACAATGTATCTCTTTATTTAAGAGGATTGGAGGGACTCACCCCAGCATAAGCTAATGCTTTTGGTAAAGTTGCAAGATTTCCTGTACCTTCCGCATAAACACATGCATCAATTAAAACCAGCCTATCCACCTATAAAAGTAAAAGCTACTCCAGAGTAAGACATAAAATGATACCTCCTTAATACTAGAAAGTAATCTATAAAATCTGGATAAGGATTCCCAGTTATTGAATGTACTTACTGCTTCTGGATAGTTGACAGAGAAGTCAATAGCTACAGCAGATCCAAGACTCGGTCCGACAAGTACCATTGGCCTCTTGATGTAGGTAGACCACAACTGAAAGAAAAACAAGTCTGGAGATATTCAAAACAAGTAAATGGAAAATTCCTTTGAAAATTTAACATCGGACTAATCTTCAATATGGCCTTACAGCAGGGAGACTTGTCTGAGCCTTATTAAACTTTTAGTGGTTTCTATGGATAAACATAGACAAGCAAACACTAGGGAAAATGCATAAGTACCCCATGACCTATAGCCGGATTTCCAACTATACACTTTATCTTCGGCCTTTCACTGCTTTAGAAGAGATTTCTCAATGTTTGCTACTATTAGTATGGCTGCGACGTCTTTCTGTTCCTTTGTTTTCCTTCATATAATAAGATGGTTAGTTTGCTTGCCTTGTTATGATGTTAAAATATAGAGTCTAAATCTTCGCAGTGGTGCCCTGACGCATTCTGTGAAAGCACTTGACATTTCCCTGAAGATCGATACAGAGCTCGCCCTTGAAGTTGGAAGGCATACAAAACGAGCATGAGCACCATTCTTTCTGCTGTAGGGTTGGAGTAAAAGCAGCTGAATAGCTGAAAGGTGCAAATAAGAATCATTTTACAAATGTCAAACAAAAAAGATCCTTCACTGTGTAATGTCAAGCCAACTAATGTCAAAATGATTGGGGCCTTCGGCCTTTCACTGCTTTAGGTAGTGAGATGGGTGAGGGGAGTTCTATTATTTTAACCAATCAAATTTACATAGAAGAGCTCACCGTTGTTGATTGTTGATTGCTAGAAAGTTTCTAGGAGCTTACCGTTTTTCTATCTGCTTCTTCAACCAAAGAAATTTCACTACTTCACTTGTGGGTTAGGGGATGGGAGAAGGTGGGTTGTGTGAAAAGGGAAAAAGAATTTTAAAAAATATAAAAAGTGAGTTGGGAAAAGAAAGTAGATGCGAAAAAAACCGATTTTAGTAGGAAATACAATGTGTCAGGAGCGTGTATTTCACCACCAAACATGGATGTGGTAGTGGCATTTCAGGGTGATACTAATTCCATTTAAAAATAGTTCGGAGGGTAATAGGAACCCCGCAAAGATAAAGTGTGTTGTTGAAAATCCGACTATAAGTGAAGAGAGGCACTTACGCATTTTCCCTAAACACTACTTCCATAATTTCCTAGTGTAGGGCTGTACTGAGTAAGCAAGGGTGCCCCATAATGCTGCATTATCACTGCACAATGGGGTATAATTGTGATAAGCGCCACTGCATAGCAAGTACTATAGTAAACTACAATGAAATAAATAAATATGACTTTTCATTTAATTTTGTATTTTGATGTGCTACTTAATTTGTATTTATGAATTTATTAGAATGTCTAATAAAAGAGACTAATTCCAACATTTGAAGTTTGTGTAAACTAGATTAAAAGAGCAGGCCAGTGCACAAGTTATCCCGTATTCACACAAGGTACAGGGAAAGCCACACCCAAAGGGGTGTGATGTAGATAGTATACCCTAATGCAAGCATTAGTCGCCGCTTCCACGGCTTGAACCCCTGATCTATAGCTCACACAGCAACAACTTTACTGTTGCTCGATGGCTCCCCTAGATTAAGACATAATTCATAAAATCAATAGGTAGCTGAGGACGGAGCTTAGAGAAGTTCTGGGGAAGCAGACGCTATGTGGTCAGAGACGGCGAACTTGGTTAGGGAGGTAGCACGGGATGTGCTCGGGGTAGCCAAGGACTATTCAGGCAGACATCAGGGTGACTGGTGGTGGAACAATGTAGTCGAAGGAAAAGTGGAGGTGAAGAAGGCGGCGTTTGCTAAGTTGGCAGGGAGCACAAGCGAGGAAGAACGGAGAGCGAACACGGAGATCTACAAGGTGGCGAGGAAAGAAGCAAAGCTGGCGGTTACGAAAGCTAAAAACGCGGCGTTTGGTCGCATGTACGAGGAATTAGGGGAGAAAGGCGGGGACAGGGAAGTTATTCCGGTTAGCTAAAGCAAGGGAAAGGAAGGCGCGTGATAATGACCAAGTTAGGTGCATCAAGGGCGAGGATGGTAGAGTTCTGATGGGGGAGTCTCAAGTCAAGCAGAGGTGGCAGACGTACTTTCGAGACTTACTTAACGAGGAGGGGGATCGTAACACAGAGCTAGGGGAGTTGGGGCATTCAGAGCAACATAGAGACCTTGGGTACTGCAGGTGCATTAGGGCGGAGGAGGTCATGGGGGCTTTGCGTAGGATGAGCAGGGGTCGAGCGACTGGGCCTGACGAGATCCCGGTGGAGTTCTGGAAATGCATGTGTAGGTCAGAAGTAGAGTGGTTCTCCAGGTTGTTCAATGCGATCTTCAGGACCAAAAGGATGCCGGAGGAGTGGAGGTGGAGTACAGTAGTGCCCTTGTACAAGAACAAAGGGGACATCCAGTGCTGCAACAGCTATAGAGGTATCAAATTAATAAGTCACACCATAAAGGTCTGGGAGCGGGTGATCGAGGCGAGGGTGAGGGAGATGATATCTATATCTGTGAACCAATTCGGTTTCATGCCGGGTCGCTCCACTACAGAAGCTATCCACCTTGTCAGGAGGCTGGTGGAGCGGTTCAGGGATAAGAAGAAGGACCTGCACATGGTGCTTATCGACTTGGAGAAGGCGTATGACAAGGTCCCAAGGGAGGTGCTGTGGAGGTGCTTGGAGGCGAAGAGCGTGCCGGAAGCCTACATCAGAGTAATCAAGGACATGTAGGATGGAGCTAAGACTAGGGTTAGGACGGTGGGTGGCGACTCAGACCATTTTTCAGTGGTTATGGGGCTCCATCAAGGATCGGCGCTTAGCCCTCTCTTGTTTGCCTTGGTGATGGATGCTCTAACCCGACATATTCAAGGGGATGTGCCTTGGTGTATGCGATTTGCTGATGACATAGTCTTGATAGACGAGACGAGGGTCGGTGTTATTGAGAGGCTAGAGGTATGGAGATGGACTCTCGAGTCTAAGGGTTTCAAAATAAGCAGATCTAAGATAGAATACCTGGAGTGCAAGTTTAGCGCTGAGCCAAGCGAAGTAGGCAGAGACGTGATGATTGGATCTCAGGTCACCGCCAAGAGGGACAGTGTCAGATATCTTGGGTCGGTGATTCAGGGGGACAGAGAGATTGACGAGGACGTCACTCATCGTATAGGAGCAGGGTGGTCAAAGTGGAGGCTTGTATCAGGAGTCATGTGTGACAAGAAAGTTCCACAGAAACTCAAGGGGAAATTTTATAGAGCTTTGGTTAGACCTGCCATGTTGTATGGGGTGGAGTGCTGGCCAATGAAGAACTCTCATGTTCAGAGAATGAAGGTTGCGAAAATGAGGATGCTGAGGTGGATGTGCGGGCTCACCAGGTTTGATAAGATTAAGAATGAAGTTATTCGAGCGAAGGTGGAGGAGGCCCCGGTGGATGAGAAGATGCGAGAAGCGAGGCTCAGGTGGTTCGGGCCTGTGCGGAGGAGAAGTCCTGATGTCCCGGTGAGGAGTTGTGAGCGGCTGGCAATGGTCGGCGTACGGCGAGGCACAGAGAGGCCTTAGAGGTATTGGGGAGAGGTGATTAGGCATGACATGGCTAGAATACGGGTTTCCGAGGATATGACCCTTGATAGGAAAGTCTGGAGGTCTAGTATCAGGGTTCTAGGATAGGGGCTCCAAGAGTTTTTCGTACTCCTCACCCGGGGTTGGGTGAGGCTTGGCAAGGCTATCCATAGATGATTTGTGTAATGGATTGTCTCCCTTATGGTAGTTATTTATGGTAGTTACTGTCTGATATTATTACATGTTATTTTATTTATGGTTCTTATGTTTAGATAATTATTTACGATATTTCTGCTGGAATTACTAATGCTCCTTTGTTTTCCCTTCCCTTCCCTTCCCTGAGCTTCCCTGAGCTTCCCTGACCTGAGCCGAGGGTCGATTGGAAACAACCTCTCTGCCCTTTCGGGTAGGGTAAAGCCCGTCTACATATTACCCTCCCCAAACCCCACTTTGTGGGATTATACTGGGTAGTAGTTATTGTTGTTGTAGTAGGTACCTGGTAAAGATGATCACGCTTGGAAGCTACATCACACGGTGGAAGCCTTTCTTTAAAATCACAAGGAAACAGAAAGAGATGAAACCATAAGCAAGTCTTTAGTTTTTGTTAGCAGAATCTTTCTGAAAAAATGAAAATCAGAAAGAACTAGGTCAAGACAATGTACCTAAATCGGAGAAACCCCATCCAAGGATATCAACTGCCCATGTCTCCAACCCAGCCTCCTCAAGCAACGGAAGTGTGTACCTCCACTCTAAACATGTGCTGAACAATAGGGTTTGATGAACAACAGGATCACAACAAGAGAAAGTGGCAAAAACTTTACCTTAGCACGAGGCATACCTATCAAAACCATGGAGAAGCACAATCGGATTGGCCTCTGTCTGTTCTTTTGGCTTCACACAACTACTCATGACACAACCCTTCGAAAAGTTTACCTAAATGAACCAGCAATGAAGCTGAATCATCAAGGCTGTGAACAGAACTTTATAAAGGAAGAGAATGATGGATTCAATTCAAAACAGGAGAAGCAAGATAATTTAAATTTCTGAGTTCAGGATAAAAAGGAAAATACATTTACAAGAAGGCTAATTAAGTTGCAGATCACATGTGGACACCTCTATGGCAGCAAGTATGCTACTGCAAAGGATGCACCCTTACCTACTGCATTCAGCTAGGTATGTGTGTGTTTGATATATATGAAAAGATCTAAATATATATATTCATATTAAGTCTGCACGCATTGTCACGAGGTAGTATGTGCAGCAGTATTCACTATCTGTTTTAAAATCCTGGCTTATTCCTAAAAAACCATGACTAAATAGAAAATACTCCCTCCTTCCAAATCTATGGTAGCTCCTTCCAATTTAGGATATTCCAAAGTTTTTGACACTATTATTTCTGTAAAATTTTCACAACTTTCAAGAAACAAAGTTTATCAAACTATTCAAACTTTAGACTTGGATGTATTGTTTCCTCTATAAATTATATAAAAAAAATTCAATCATTACTTCAATATTTCTTTCAAATTTCAGGTCCAAGCAAATACCTTCATATAAATTTGGATGGGGGAGTAAATAATTATTAACTACTTACGAAGAAATTTATATTTTAAAAAATTGTACTCCAACATCCCCAAAGTAGAGACATCAAATAGCCCTTCTGTCTAAGTCTTGGTGGTGGGCAGAGTTACCCCAAACTAGTGGGAGGTAGCAGCTAAACAAGAATAGTCAGAGATACACAAAAGCTAGCTCGAACACCATTGTCATAAAAACATCAAAATAGCCTGTCTAGCTACCATAAAAACCTGCGTGCATGGTGCAATTCTTGTTCTTGTACTACTGATTCAGGTTCTAAAACACTAAATTGCGACCTATGTGTTAGTATTAGTCCAAAGCAACAAAATTTTACTCATCAAAACAGAACCCATTTCACACAAAATACAGATTTTGCCCCAGGTGATTCCCAATGCTTCATGCAACATTGAAATAGAAAAAAGATACAGAAATTATTAAAGAAAATAGCACATTTTGAATCTAATAAAAAGAGGGAAAAACATACTGGTAATCTTTCAATTCTTGAAGCCAATTTTCTAGCAAAAGGATCTTTAATACTCTCGACTTGTTTAGGAAGAAAATCAGGAAATTCACCGGCCCATATTCTAAAAGGCTTAAAACTCCAACATTTTCTTTTGAGTCCAATTCCAAAGAGAAGTGTTGGTGGCGGAGCACCACCAGCTCTGGCTGAGAGAACTGTTAGCATAGTAGCATTGGGTTTTCTGCTACTCATACATACATACAAAGAAGAAGAGTGAGTAGCCATTATTATATGTCGGTACTTGCCTATTCAGGGGTAATTGGATTTGACATTTGGCCTAAAAATATCAGGAGAAAGTTCAGCAATGTGCATTTCACGTTTTCTTTTAGTTTAATTTTCCCGCTTCCTATGAATAAATTAACGGAGAAAAGTCAAAATATTGAAAATAGGAATTTTTTCCTGCCAAAATACACGCACATACGACTTTCATAAAACCCAAAAACCCCCCCACCAAACTAAAAACTAAATCAAACTAATTAAAAAGTCGATACTTTTTTTGTTTGGTTAAGTTTTGATTTTAAATTTTAAAAACCAATCAAATTTGGATTGAGTTTAAATTTAATAAAAAAATAACTGAAAAAATCAAACTAAACCGACTATAAAAATAGCTAATTTAAATTTATTACACATACACACATATATATAGGAAGACACACACGGTTTATAGTAAATGTTAATCATTTGCACTTTCACACGAGTTTTTGTTTGACATTTCACATTCATATTTTCTCTCTCTCTCTAAAGTAACGTAACGTTCACTGTCACTTTGCCAGTCTCTGGTACTACTTTTCCGGCGAGCCACAAGTAAGTCTCCCTCCCCCCACCCTCCTTTCATGTCTCTCCCCCTTTCTTCTCTCCTCCTCCCTCTTTTGCTTTTCCTTTGCTTTCTCTTTCCTCCTTTTGTTCATTGCCCTACCTACTGTTGCGGCCGGCGCCGACAATTTTCCGGCGACAACGTTTCTCCCTCTTCTGTCTCCCTCTATCTCCCATCTCATCTCTCTTTTCTTTCCCCCTCTTTATCTTTCTCGCTTTCCCCTCTCAGCTCCCCAATGACTTCTCCCCTCATTCTTCTCTTTTGACTTTCCGTTGAACCTTGTTGCCCAAGGATTAGTGGCAGTAGAGGCAGTGGGACCATCTTTTTCTTTTTCGTCTCCTTGTTCTTTGTACAGGTCAATCAAAATAGTGCTTAGGGTTCACGTAAGCGGTGATTTCAGTAATTGCACCTAGCAGCAGTGGTGGTACGTGGCAGTAACCGACGTCAAGTCATATTTCCAGGTTATTTCTATCGAGTTGGTACCTCCCGCTTTCTTGTCTCTTTGCTTATGCTAGTTAAGCTGTGATTATTTAGTTAGCATGACTTCAAGCATTTTATTAGAACACTTGCAGTTGATTCCTATCTTTCCTAGCTTAGGTATGTATTAGAGTTTTCTGGAGTTTGTCGTAGGTATAGTGGCTGTGGTCTGAGATGGTAGAGTAAGGTCATGTCCTCGAGGGGTGCCGGGGATAAAGAGGGGGTGGGGAGGGGGTCAGTGGATGGGACGAGAGGCAAGAAGGGTAAGGGGAAAGAGGGAGCTGGTAGATTGAGGATCGGGTCATGGAACAAAGGCACGCTGACGGGTAAGTCTATATAGCTGGCAAGGATTCTCCAGAAGAGGAAGGTTAATATAGCTTGTGTCTAGGAGACTAGGTGGGCAGGATCGAAGGTGCGGAATACGGACGGGTATAAGTTGTGGTACTCTGGAGTCGTGAGGGATAAGAATGGAGTGGCTCTTAGAGAGTCTGTGGTGGAGGTTAGGTGAGTGAATGATATGCTAATGTTTATTAAGTTGGTGATTGGTGATTGCACCCTCAATGTAGTGAGCGCTTATGGGCCGCAAGCGGATTTAGATGAGGAGGTTAAGAGGCGTTTTTGGCAGGATTTGGACAAGGTTGTGCGCAAAATTCCACCTACTGAAAGAT
This sequence comes from Nicotiana benthamiana, assembly GCA_034376525.1. Lineage (NCBI taxonomy): Eukaryota > Viridiplantae > Streptophyta > Magnoliopsida > Solanales > Solanaceae > Nicotiana > Nicotiana benthamiana. The sequence continues at coordinate 56,861,370 of CM067330.1, read as the reverse complement.
TATTTATTGGAGGGGATTTTAACGGCCATATTGGGTCAGTTGCCGGTGGCTATGGCGAGGTGCATGGCAGCTTTGGCCTTGGGGTTAGGAATGGAGGAGGTACTTTGCTGCTAGACTTCGCTAAGACTTTTGAGTTGGTGATTGCAAACTCGTCTTTTCCGAAGAGGGAGAAGCACTTGGTTACTTTCCAAAGTTTGGCAGTGAAGACTCAAATTGATTAGCTTCTCCTCATAAGGTGTGATAGAGGTTTATGCAAGCATTGCAAGGTTATCCCGAGAGAGACCCTCGCAACTCAACATAAATTTTTAGTGATGGACGTCGGTATTATGATGAAGAGGAAGAAGAGGCATGCTCGGGGCCGACCGAGTATTAGATGGGAAACTTTAACCAAGGATAAATCCCAGGAGTTGGATGGGAGGTTAGCCGCTATGGGAGCTTGGAGGAGTAGTGAGAACGCGAGCACTATGTGATCAACGATGGTGAACTATGTAAGGAAGGCGTCTAGAGAGGTGCTATGGATATCGAAGGGTTTTTCCAGCAGGCACCAAGGCGACTGGTGGTGGAATGACGTAGTCCAAGGTAAAGTGGAGGCGAAGAAGGTAGCATACGCGAAGTAGGCAGGGAACACAAACGAGGAGGAAATGAGAGCGAATAGAGAGAGGTGCAAGGTGGCAAAGCTGGCGGTCGCGGAGGCTAAGAATGCAGCATTTGGCTGCCTATACGAGGAATTGGGGGAGAAAGGCGGGGACAGGAAATTGTTTCGGTTGGCTAAAGCGATGGAGAGGAAGGCCCGGGATCTAGACCAAGTTAGGTGCATCAAAGAAGAGGATGGTCGAGTATTGATGGGAGAGTCCCAGATTAAGCAAAGATGACAGACGTACTTCTTTGGTATTCTAAATGAAGAGTGGGACCGAGATATAGCGCTAGGGGACTTGGGGCATTTGGTGAGTCGCCGAGATTTTAGGTATTGCATGCGCATTAAGGTGGAGGAGGTCGTGGGGGCTTTGGAAGATGAGCAGAGGTAGAGCGACTGGGCCAGATGAAATCCTGGTTGAGTTTTGGAAGTGTGTGAGTAAAGCAGGATTGGAGTGGTTGACTGGGTTGTTCAATGTAATTTTTAGGACGAAAAGGATGCCAGATGAGTGGAGGTAAAGTATAGTGGTTCCGTTGTGTAAGAACAAAGGTGATATCCAGTTTTGTAACAATTATAGGGGCATCAAGTTACTTATCCATACCATGAAAGTCTGGGAGAGGATGGTTGAGGTGAGGGCGAGGAAGACAACGTCTATATCTGAAAGTCAGCTGGGTTTCATGCTGGGTTGCTCCACTACATAAGCTATACACATTATTAGGAGGTTGGTGGAGCAATATAGTGATAGGAAGAAGGACTTGTACATGGTGTTTATTGACTTGTCTTACTGCTTAACCTGCGCAAACTGCGGGAACTGATCGCCAAGAGCATCCAGCCTGGAGAAGGTTCTTCTGGGACCAAGTAGATTAGATTTACTTGCTTTTTAAATGTAATAAGTCCAAGTGCGATTAGTGACTTATATTATTTAGTGTCGTTTGAGTCGTCTATATTTACATTAATAAAATGAGGCAATTATTGACACTGAATTCCTCCAAATCTATTTGTCTCTAAGCCTACCTCGGGCACAACGAGGCTCCCAAATTAGGACGTGAATTTACATTCCCGCAATATGTTTTTATATACCACAAATATTTCAGAATCCTTACTAACTTGTTTAGCTTTTGTTATTTATTTTATTATTATTCCCATCCCCTAGGGTTGGTTCGCACATACTGGTATCATCAGCATATCACACTAGATCTAAAGGCCCTCCACCAGAGAAAGCGTATGACAAGGTCCACAGGGAGGTGCTCTGCAGATGTCTTGAGGCAAAGGGTGTACTGGTAGCCTACATAAGAGCAATCAAGGACATGTATGACAAATCTAAGACCAAGGTTAGGACTGTGGGAGGCGACTCGGATGATTTTTCGATTGTTATAGGATTACACCAAGGCTCTGCACTTAGCCCGCTCCTATTTGCCTTGGTGATGGATGCATTGACACACCCTGTTCAAGGGGATGTGCCATGGTGTATATTATTTGCTGATGATATAGTTCTAATTGATGAGACGAGAGACACACCCTCGAGTATAAGGGTTTCAGATTGAGCATGTCTAAGACTGAGTACCTGGAGTGCAAGTTTAGCGTTGAGCCTAGGAAAGTAGGCAGGGACGTGAGGCTTGGATCACAGGTCATCCCGAATAGAGATAGCTTCAAGTATCTCTGGTCGATGATCCAAGGGGATGGAGAGATCGACGAGGACGTAACTCACCGTATAGGGGCGGGCTGGATGAAATAGAGGCTTGAATCGGGAGTCTTTTGTGACAAGAAAGTACCACAATTACTCAAAGTTAAGTTTTATAGAGTTGTGGTTAGACCGGCCATGTTGTATGGTAAAGAGTTTTGGCCAGTTAAGAACTTCCATATCCAGAGGATGAAGGTAGCAGAGATGAGGATGAGGTGGATGTACGGGCACACTAGGATAGACAAGTTTAGGAATGAGGATATTCGGAAGAAGGTGGGTGTGGCACCTGTGGATGACAAGATGCGGCAAGAGAGGCTTAGATGGTTCGGGCATGTGCCGAGAAGAAGCCTTGATGCTCTGGTGAGGAGGTGTGAGCGGTTGGCCTTGGTGGGTACGAGGAGAGGTAGAGGGAGACCTAAGAAGTACTTGAGAGAGGTGATCAAGTAGGGCATGGCCCGATGCAGATTTCTGAGGAAATGACTCTTGATAGGAAGGTTTGGAAGTCAAGCATTAAGGTTGTAGGGTAGGAGTAGTGGAGTTGTGTGTACTTCATTCTGGGGGTGAGGCGGGGTTGGATTAAGATTGATCTTAGATAGCTTGCAGTTTAGGTTGAATTTACACTATCCTTGTCGTTTATCTTAGCATCGGGCCTTAGTTACTGGTTAATGTTATTGCATGTCATTTATCTTTTGGTTGTTATGCTTCTGTTACTATTATGGTTTCTACTGGAGTGACTAATGAATTGTATTCTTCTCTTTTCCTTTTTTGTCTGAGCCGAGGGTCTTTCGGAAACAACCTTTCTGCCCTATTGGGGTAGGGGTAAGGTGTGCGTATTTATTACCCTCCCCAGACCCCACTCTGTGGGATTTTACTAGGTAGTCGTTGTTGTTATTGTTGTTAATCGTTTGCACTTTAGTACAGTTTTTTGCCCTTATATTCTAATTTGAATTGTATATTTTTCTTTTTTTAAGTATCATGCTAAAAAATATATTTTTAATTGAATCCTTAAAACTATTTATCGTTGTTTGATTCAATTATCATCAATATATCTGAAAGTACAAAAGAGGGGGTGAATTGTTGCCTAATTAAAATTTAGTTGACTAGTATGGATATTAGTTGACTAATTCAGGAAACAGAAAGAGTAAAAGCAGTAAAGAGCAATGGCAAGACACACACGATTTATACCGGTTCGGTACCGTTGTGGTACTTACATCCAGTTCCCTTGGGTCACAACGGTTCCCTTAAGATCTTTGATTAAATTTACACAATTGATGTTAGTTTTTGTGTTTACCATCAACATACAAAATCAGCAATTGAGTTCTAATCAAGTGACACAACTTTCTTTTGTACTCTAGATCTCTTTATCTTTTGAGACACTGATAACTCAAAATTACAGTGTTTGAACTAAGAAGTAGACAGATTTGGAATACTCTTTTTGTAGTTGCGTGTTCTTCCTCTTGAGAGAGCTACCCCTTTTATACCAGAGAAAAGAGGCGTTTATTCTTTTTTCAGAAACGGGACGCATAAGATCTTTGATTAAGGGATTTGACCCAAGAGATGCCTCTTTGAATCCTGCTCTTTGATTGGCCCAGATTCGAATGTGACATTCCATGGTACAACTCAATTCAAAGAGAGATTAATTAGTGAGGTATTTTTCAAAACTGAAATGATCAAGATTGGTAATGTGAGTTCCCTTGATTGAGTCAAAATGCTTCTTGATTGATCATTAATGATTGTAACTGAATATTCGTTCAATCCTTGATTAGGGACGAGTCAAAATACCTCTTAATGATCATTAATGCAGTAACTAATTCTTCCTTCTTCCTTTATTTTAAATCGAGTAGCAATCTTGCTAATCATTTCATTCTTTCCTTTTTGTTTACCCTGAAAATATAACATAAGATAATATTGTCATCATTGAAACTTAAACTTAAAACCTATTAATCTCCCCCTTTTTGATGATGACAATCAAAAAGAAGTAAACAAGATTAAAGAATATTAAGATACTTCGCTTTAGGAGTTGCTCCCCCTGAACTAGTGCTTTCCTTGAGTTGAATTGTTCCCATGTTTGGAAAGTTGTGCTCGTGTCTCCCCTTGAGTATTTACTCACAGTTTTTCTCTCGCTTTGACATAAATCAAAAAGGAAAGAGTAATAACATACAAAAACACTGAGCATATATAATAAACATACTAAAAGGGTCGGCATAGGCTTAAGTTAGTACAGAACAAAAAGCAATAGCCTAAAAATCACAAAAAAACATAAGTTGTTTGCCAAAAAAAAGCCAGAGATAATTAATAATGTCCCAGAAAGTATATGAGGGTGTTGATCCCTTTGGTGCAGAAGGAGTCGTAGGAGTTGTCAACACCTTTGACGAGCTTGTCCATTTTTTCAATCATGGAATTGACGGCCCTTGTTCCCTATATTCTTGTAGCCCCTATGTCTATCTGTAGCTTTGCAACATATATACCTGTCTCCTTAGTGACTTCTCTGATTTTATCTACCTGTTCTTTCATTCCCACCAGCATCAACTTGACTTCATCAAATTGTTGTTGAATGTGTGGAATACTTTGGGAGGTAGTCGACTAAGGGACTGGTTGATCAACTTGAACATCTACATGAGCTGGAGCACTTTCAACCTTGGCCCTTTTAACCCATTCATTTTCACCCAATGAGTAATCCATCATAGATAAAGTAGTTTTATCATATGTACTGGAGATGAGCTTGGGGTAAAGTGTGCTAAATCAACCTTTATAACTTCCAGAATATGAGAGATAAGAATGCCATAGGGCAAATAAGCAGAAGGCGATGAAATATCCTTGACACTCTCAAGAATATATTGACGGGCCCACATAAACAAATTAAGACGTTTGTTGTTGAAGAGACAGTAGAGGACAAAGACATCTCTAGTAAACAATGAACTTACGGGCCCAGACCTGGGAAGTAAACTAGTGGAAATCATGGTGGGCCAAAACTCGGTATTTAAATTTCAAATTTTTGGGGCCAATGTCAGTGAGATTATCAGACAAAAAGGTTTTTGCTTCTTCAAGAGACACATCAAAGTCTTTGGGCCAAGAATTTTAAACAAATACATCGTACCCACTAAATTTGGCATAAAAGATCTTTTCAATTGGTAGGATTCCAACACAATTGTAGTACCTAAGACCATAGACTCTAAGTCATATTTATCATTCACAAATAGATTTGCATAAAGCATTCTCACATGTTCTTCATACACATAATTTCCAAGAGTGTCAAATACAAGGGAAACGTGCTGGAAATCAAAAATTTCAGTCACATCGTAATGAAGACTTTGCGTAAGAGAGAGACTTACACATCATCCATAAGCCATGGATTTTGACTTATAGGATTCAAACCTTGACTTTTCACTGGGGCCATAAAAGATCAATTTGTCTTCTGGACTGAAATCCAAGCATTCTACCTTTCCCTTTTTCCATGTAGCCTTTTTAGGGGCTTGCTCCATGGGTCATTTTCCGGCCTTTTTTCTGGATAATGGGTTGATTTTCGGATGAAGCAATGCTATCATGCGAGAATCAATCCTTAGTAGGTCTGAATTAGTAAATGATTCTACATCCAACGTTCCTTCTATGTTCAGAGGTTTTTGAAACTTACGGCTTCTTTCGATTGTAGAGTAAAGTTTTCGTTTGGCCATGGAGAAATCATAAGGGTGTTTGGTAAGGAATGAGGAAGATGTTCTGGGAAGATAGATGTTTTTATCAAGGATTTGAGAAAAGTCAAGAGGCGTCTTGATTATCGGAAGGGTCAAGTACAGATGAAAATGATGGTTTGGAATGACTGCACGTAATAATTACACCTTCACAGTAAAATTGATTAGTACAGGGATAATTAAGGAAATAAAATATAATAAATAAACATACGGAATAATTTAAATAATTAAACAGACAACTAGTTTACAATTTGGCAGAATGCCAATATTTTTTCGAATGATACAAAATCTCTCTTCTAAAAGAGGTTTAGTGAACATATCTGCAAGTTAATAATCAATGTTAATGAATTCTAATGGAATATCACCTTTTACAACATGATCACAAATAAAATAATATTTAATTTCTATATGCTTCACCCTAGAATGACGCACAAAATCTTTAGATAGACATATAGCACTGGTGCTGTTAAAAAATAGGAGTAACAATAAGACATAAATCATAATCAAGGAATTGATGCATGATCCATAAAACTTGTGTACAACAACTTCCAACGGCTAGGTATTATGCTTTAGTTGTTGAAAGAGCAACACAATTTTGTTTCTTGTTGTGCTAAGATACTAAGGCATTTCCCAGTAATTGACATGTCCCACTGGTACTTTTCATATTAGTTTTTTCTCCCGCAAAATCAGAATCTGAAAAACCTCTTAAAGAAAAATTGTTAGAATAATCATACCAAAGTTTGAATTCACTAGTACCAATTAAATGTCTAATAATACGTTTACCAACTGTCAAATGTGATTCCTTAGGAGCTAACTGAAATATAACATATTTGCATACACTGAACATAATATCTGGTCAACTAGCAATTAAATAAAGTAGAGATCCAATCATTCCTCTATACATGGTTTCATCAACTATTTTTCCATTGTTGTCATCATCTAGCATAGTAGTTGGACTCATAGGAGTACCAATAGCCTTAGCATTTTCCATTCCAAACTTCTTGATAAACTCCTTGGTGTATTTTGATTGGCTGATTAAGATTCCTTTAGGGAACTGCTTGATTTGAAGTCGAAGGAAGAAGGTTAGTTCTCACATCATGCTCATCTCCATTTCACCATTCATGGAAAGAGAAAATTCTTCACAAAGAGTGATGTTCGGGCTTCCAAAAATAATATCATCAACGTAAATTTGAGTAATAAGATTACCAAAATTTGATTGTTTAATAAAAAGAGTTGTATCTATGTTACCTCGTTTGAAACCTTAATTTAAAAGAAAAGAACCTAACCTTTCATATCAAGCTCGCGGAGCTTGTTTGATACCGTACAAGGCTTTAGTAAGCTTGTATACATGGTTTAGAAGAGTGTCATTTCCAAATCCAGGAGGTTGCTTTACGTATACCTCTTCAAATATAAAACCATTTAGGAACACACTTTTGACATCCATTTAATACAGTTTGAATCCTTTGTGGGTGGCAAAGGCTAGTAAAATTCTGATGGATTCATGTCTTTCCACAGGTACAGTGGTTTCATCATTGTCGATTCTCTTGTTGAGAGTAACCTTGAGCCACTAGTCTTGCTTTATTTCGAACGACTTGGCCTGATTCGTTCAATTTATTTATGAACACCATTTAGTCCCAACAACAAAGGAGTTTTGGGGTTTTGGAACTAATTCCCATAATTTGTTTTTCTCAAATTGATCTAATTCTTCTTTCATATCGTTGATCCAATGAGAATCTGTTAGAGCTTCATCAGTCTTCTTGGGCTCAATTTGAGAAATGAGAGTTACATGAGACTTTTTCTTTTGTGATCTTCTTGTAGTTATTCCTTCATGTGGATCTCTAATAATGAATTTGTGAGGATATCCTAGTTCGTTGCTCCATTCATTTGGAGTATTCCCATATGCTATGTTAGTCGAATGATCTGGTTGAGATACGTCATGATCTTCTGAAGGAGCTTCAGCTGGTTGATTATGTTGATTAGCTGACTCAGTTTGATGATCTTTTCCTACAATAATATATTTTGGAGCACACGAAATTTTCTCATTTTCAGGAACATGTTCATTCCTTGAGCGAAGGATAGTATCAATAAAATTAACATGAATAGATTCTTTAATGCATAAGCTTCTCTTATTGAAAACTCTGTAAGCATTACTAGAGAGAGAGTAACCAAGAAAAATACCTTAATCACTTTTCAAATCAAACTTGCCCAGATTATCCTTACCATTGGTATGAACAAAATATTTGCATCCGAAAGGGTGGAAGTAGCTGATCTTTTGTTTCTTACCATTTCGTAGTTCATAGGGAGTCTTTTTGAGAATAGTACGAATGAGATATATATTAATAATATGACACGTTGTACTTACAACTTCTGCCCAAAAATGATGAGGTAAAGAGTTTTCCACTATCATTGTTCTTGCCATATCCTACAAGGTTCGGTTTTTCGTTCTACTACACCATTCTGTTGAGGAGATCTAGGTGAAGAGAAATAATGAGAGATTCCTTGATCATTGTAGAAATTTTCAAACGCTTTGCTTTCAAACTCTCCTTCATGATCACTTCTGATTGAAGAAATGTAATAACCTTGCTCACGTTGAACCTTCTTATAAAACACTTCAAAATTCTTTAAGGCGTTATCTTTATGACTAAGAAATATAACCCATGTAAATCTAGAAAAATCATCTACAATAATAAAAATATATTTCATACCTCCAATACTAGCAGTTCTAGTGGGTCAAATAAATCCATGTGCAGTAGTTGAAGGGGTTTAGATGTAGAAACAATATTTTTAACTTTGAAAGAGGATTGAGTTTGCTTTCCTAATTGACATGCATCACAAATATGATGTTTTGAGAAATCCAGTTCCAGAAGACCAATGAGAAGATCATGTTTTGAAAGTTTTTGAATGGTGTGCATAATTGCATGCCCAATTTTCCTATGCTAAACCCAGGGATCTTTAACTATACAAGAAAAACAAATTTGATCCCCAATGTTTTCTAGGTTTTTGATAGTATAGACATTTCTGTACCTATTACCAAAGAGAATGATATTACTTGATTCTTCTTCTATGACTCAGCTATGTTTCTTAAAACTAACCTCATAATCATTGTCACATAGTTGACTGATACCGAGAGGATTGTACCCGAGTTCATCCACTAAGTAAACTTCATCCACGTCACATGTAGATCTTAAAGGAACCTTTCCAACACCAATTAACATTTCCTTTGGATTTGCAAATGTTATTGTTCCTCCATCTAGCTAGGTGACTGATTTGAACAATTATTTGTCACCCGCTATATGTCCGGAACACTCGCTGTTGACATACCATTTTCCTTTTCGATTCTTCCTACAGCGTTCCTCACAAGTTTTTTCATCCATCGGTGAATGAGGTCTTCTTAATCATCTTTTTCATCATTACTATCTGTCATTAGTGCAAGTTTATCTAGTTATTCATTGTTGATGGGAGCCATAAAACATATATTGACGATTTCCTTATGATCAGATTCCTCCTCATCGCTCCATGCTCCAAAAACATTCTTCTTTTGAACATTCCTCTAAGCTTCCTTTTTAATTCAGGATAGTCAACTTGGATGTGTCCGAGTTTTCCATATTCTTAACATCTTCCATCATTCTTATCTGATTCATTGCTTGTCTTCCTTTTATGAATTAAACTTATCTTTTATGTAGTTTTTGTTCCTTCTCATCATGTTGCTCATAATTTGCAAGAGCATTGAAATGTTTTCTTCTTGTTTTCCTCATTCTACTTCATCTTCATTTTCAGGTTCATCTATAGTTGCTTTGAAAGCAACGATTTTCTTTTTCTCTTGAATTTATCTATCAAGATGAGTTTTCTCAAAAGTGATCAAGTCACCTCTGAGTTCATCTTAGGAGATTTTGTCCAGGTCTTGACATTATAAGGCGATAACCTTTGGGTTCAAAATTGTAGGTAGACTTCTGAGGATCTTTCTAACATGTTCGCCACTTTTAACAGGTCTTCCAAATGATTTGAGGTCTCTAAGGATTTTGCTGAATCTGAAAAATATTTCTTCAATAGATTTTCCATCCTTCCTTTGAAATAATTCATATTGCTTAACCATGCGATTTTATTCTAGTCTTTTTACTTTGTTGGTTCCTTCATAAGTGACTTTCAATTTATCCCACATATCTTTTAAAATCTCACAACTAAATATTTTTCATATTTTTATCCACTGATAGCGTTGTGCAGAAGATATTTTGCCTTTGCATCACAGTAATGACACAGCTTGTTCATCAGTGTAATCGTCCAAATCCAGAGGATCAGTTGATGTGATGATTTCACCATTTGCATCTTTTGTTGGAGGAACTAGAAGATTTCCCTTTTTTATTGCAAGTCATATTTTGATGTCGTATGACATGGTGTATGTTTCCATGCAAACCTTCTAATGTGAAAAATGCTGACCATTGAAGTAAGGAGAACGAACCTAAGAGGTTCCTTCTTGAAAGAGAGCACCAGTAATGGTGTTGGATCCCATTGATCTTTTTCTCGCTGGCGGTAGATCACAGATTGTGAGCCCGACTCTAATACTAATTAAATGTAGGGGTGAAATTTTGCCTAATTAAAATTCAGTCAATCAGTATGGATATTAGTTGACTAATTCACGATACAGAAAGAGTAAAAGTAGTAAAGACAATGGTAAGACACACATGATTTATACTGCTTCAGTATTGTTGTGGTATTTACATCCAGTTCCCTTGGGTCACAAGGGTTCCTTTAAGATCTTTGAATAAATTTACACAATTGATGGTAATTCTTGTGTTTACCATCAACATACAGAATCAACAGTTGAGTTCTAATATCAAGTGACACAACTTTCTTTTGTACTCTAGATCTCTCTATCTTTTGAGACACTGGTAACTCAAAATTACAATGGTGAACTAAGAAGTAGACAGGTTTGGAATACTCTTTCGTAGTTGCATGATCTTCCTCTTGAAAGAGCTGCCTTTTTATACCAGATAAAAGAGCCTTTAATTCTTTTATACAAACGAGAGGCATAAGATCTTTGATTAAGAGGTTTGACCCAAGAGATGCTTCTTTGAATCTTGCTATTTGACTGGCCTAGATTCGAATGTGACCTTTCATGTTATAGCTGAATTCAAGGAGAGATTAATTAGTGAGCATATTCTTCGAAACTGAAATTATCAAGATTGGTATTCTGAGTTCCCTTGATTGAGTCAAAATGCTTCTTGATTGACCATCAATGATTGTAACTGAATCTTCGTCCAATCCTTGATTAGGGATAAGTCAATATGCCTCTTAATAATCATTAATGCAATAACTAATTCTTCATTCTTCCTTTATTTGAATCCAGAGCAATCTTGCTAATTATATTCATTATTTCCTTTTTGTTTACCCTGAAATATTACATAAGATAATATTGTCATCATTGAATCTTAAAATTAAAACATATCAATATCTTGGTAAACAATAGATTTCTCAAAGGGCAATTGATTTGATAGTGTTATTTGAAAATATTATCGCTGGAATATGTGTTTGATAGTGTATGTCTTATAAATAAGGAAAAATCAACAAAAAACCGAAAAATCAAAAAATTGACAAAACCCGACATAAATTGAATCGAGAACAAATTAATTTAATTAGTTTGGTTTGGTTATAATATTTGAAAAATAGACTTACTTGGTTTCGTTTCTTTTTAGATAAAATCAATCTATACCGAACCATGAACACTCCTAACTATGGGGTGGTTTGGTAGGGTCCACTACTCACGTTTGACCACAAATTTTGGCTTTATTTTTCAAAAAAAAATTATAAATACTATGTGTGTATGAAATACGATCATGCTTTGGAAAAAAAAATTTCAAATAAATTCAAGTTCCCAAAAACTTATTTATTTAGGGCAGTTCTTGGGCAAAATTTTTTTCTTCCACTCACAAAATATCAACTTTTCTTCAAATAAAATTCATATCCACACAAAACTTCAAATTTTAAAAATTATTTTTTAACACAACTTCAAGAGCTCTTTTTTCAAGTTTCAGTCAAATCAATGTCCAAGCACTAGCTAAGAACAGTACGAAATATAGTTAAATAATAACGCTAGGATTAGTGACATTTGAATTGGTTATTTTGGTATTATTTCTTATCTACTGTTTGGTTTGGTGTATTAAAAAAATAAATTTTGCATAAGGGTGTATACATGCTTATCCATGTATTAAAAACCATGGTATTATTGTCACGCCTAACTATGCCTTATAAAAAGGATACGCGGACGTTGCAAATATAATCTGAGTATTTAGCCTAGAGTAGAACCCACAAGGGATTAACCTATCAATTACTTTTGTTGGATTTACTAAATTCTACGGAATCAACTTCCCAAACGTTGTCAGTAACACGTGATGGTATTTATACTAACTACGAATGACAGTAAATAAACAACTTGAAACTAACTATGATTAAGTTGTAAATGATTAAGAGAAGGTTCTAAGGCTATGATTTCCTCTATTGATAAAATCCCTTCCGGTTATGCTTCACATAGAATCACTAAATCATCTCTATCAATTACGAGAGCTCCTCTTAACATAAATCTCTCCCGAGTAATTACGATAATTTACTTGACACACTCTACCGAGATACGCTAGCTAGCTTTGTTTATTACAGCTCACTTTAGATTGCACCCAAGGCTTCGTTATCCCTAATTCCGCCTTTAGTCCTGCAGTTATAGATCCCTCTTACACTTTGGTAGTGGTGTTATTCAACAATTACCTAAATATGTATTCTCTCGCGAGTTATGCACTAAATAGGCACAACTAATTGAGGATCATGTCAATTAACTACAACAAGCATGTAGTTCAACAGATAGAGATTAAACTGGCAAAGTATATTAATACAATCAAGAAGTTCATCCTTCAATTGGTTCCATCAAAACCCTAGACTAAGGAATTAGCTACTCATGACAAAACAAGATGAAAATACTAAATTATTCATAATGGGTAATTGCAAGAAAATAAAAGAGATAAAAAACTCTAATGTTTGATTGATCTTTTCACACTTGTTCTTCCTCCAAAGTAGTCTGAAAACAAGCTTAAAAACAATCTTGGGAAAGCTTCTAAAGTTTATAAAGGTTTGGAACAAGTTTTCACGAATTTACACTTTGGTCCCCAAACTTCTTGGCATGTGAACAGTGCACTGCGGTCGTGGCAGGACCGCGGTGGGAGCTGATCTTTCTGCCTCAAACTTTAGTCTGTCGCGGTCGCGGTGGAATTTGTTCGGGCTATTTTCTCGCTTCTTTATGCTCGAGTACTTCTCGAGTGGGCGTTTTCTTCACCTTATTGCCTCCAAAACACTCCGTGGTGCTTCCTCAATTTGAACATTCCCAGCAAAATAAAAAAACACAATTTAGAGAATTTTGTTGGCAATTTACCAATAAAACAACAATAACGCATGGTCATATTAAGGTGTAAACATCATCAATATAGCCTAATATCAACACCTCACACTTAAATCATTACTACTCCTCGAGCAATCCACCACACTCCATCAAAGTTCCTTCCTAAAGCTTTTCCATTAACGACTCACACCTTGAACATTTTACCAAAGTTGCACCTAATAGTGAACAACATTTACCTCAAAAGTCAAATCTTTCGTACCATGCAACATTCGCACTTACTCAAACCACTCTATACAAGAGTCAAGACTTACTTTTCCTTTGTGAATCACATGCCCTCACATCACACAAGAGAGTAGTTCCACATATAATGATATTTAGAACAATTATGAACTTTGATAGACAAAATTTGTTCCCTATCTAAAAGAACATTCACATGCCACAAAGATACCCCATAAGCTTTCCCGTAGTATAATACTCTACTAATCGAGACCACTCAGTCTAAGATTAATAGGACTTCACTTGGTTGTAATGTAAGCTAAAGGACGGGTAGGATATATTTGGATATAGTGACTAACCTCCTTAAGCACATTTAATACAATTATATTAACCTTCAAAATCATACTTATGTCAACCAAACATTCCATCACTTTTTATTTAAAACATCCCCATCCATTAGGTGCATTGCATCAAGCTACCACTTATCAACCGCTATATTTATTCATAACACAATTTTTTTCTGTGGTGCTTCTTTTTTTATTCGTCAAAGTTCTACATCTTTTATCTATTTCACTGGTTCCACTCAAAAACCAAACCACCACTCCACACTTTTGCTTTTGCATGATTTCAATTACATTCAAGTGTTTATGGGAGGTAACAAGGTTCAAACAACAAGCTATTCAAATAATCGGGTAAGGTTCGCAATGTGGTTGCCAAATAAACATGCTTATAGGCTCAACGGGGTTAACTAAGATATACTGCATTCATGTGGATTTACTTTATATGTCTATCTCAACAAAGAAATACCTATATCACTTCTAAAATTGAGTGAAACTACTATTTCACTTTGCAAATACACCGGACAAGTTCTAGGCATCAAATGTGAATCATGGAATAAAGTAAAATTCACACACACATTGCACATGACTCACTATGGATTGATTTATCAAGACATTTCCTTTTGAGTGTTCAAGTTAGATGCAAACTTACAATTTTAAGGCACTTTAGCAAGATTCAACCATTGAGAATAAGCGTTATACTCTGGTGGCTATTGTGTTCAAGTGTATCAATGCTCAGGGTTTCTCCTTTGATTTTAGCTCGTAGCCTATTAATCCTAATCTGAAAACTAAAAAGAAATAAAATGAACAAAAACTACCTACATTTGGTTCAAGCTAAACCATTGGAAAAGAACTATGGCCCAAAGAAAAACCAAAGGGGAGTTACTACACTACCTAAAAATAAAATAAAAAATCTTTTTAGTATTTTCTCTAGACTAACTTTGTCACGACCCTAAACCCATACCCGGTCGTGATGGCGCCTCTCGTGGGGACAATGACAACCAACTAAACCCAACTCATCTTTTTTAACAATTAAAAAATTCATAAGCAGTCTAAATATGATTTAATAATAATAATAATTAGAGGAGTCACAAGTCATGAGCATCTATTAGAGTGTGAATACACTTCTACAAGGTCAAAAAATACAACGAACAGGAGTTATGAACAAAAGAAAGAGGAGACGGTGCTGCGAACGCTAGCAGTCACCTCGCTAACTCCTATGGCTCTGCCTCCAATTAGCCAAAACGCGCTACCGGGTGAATAAATACCTACATCTGCACATAGGTGCATGGAGCAAAGTGAGTACTCCAACTCAATGAGTAATAAAGATAAATAATAACTGAGCAGTAACAAATCACGTAAGGCGAATCATCATGTTGTATAGAAGCAGTGTAAAGCCTTTCGAGAAAAACAATGAAGCTGTAAAGTCTTAGAAAATGCCTTAGCTCAGTTTAAACCTCTTTTGAAAATGACATTTTGCGAACAGTTATGCAAATGAGTGCAAGACAACTAGTACAGATAAGCACAGAAATCCGCCCCTCGGGCACAACACTCACTCAACAGAAAATGCCAGGCAATCAGGTAGATATCACACGAAATAGCACAACTTCAAATAATTGCAGACAATTAAACAAGTAAACATATAAAATAGTATCGGTACCGCTGAGGCGTGTAGCTCGATCGACATATCGCTGCGGTGTGCAACCCAATCCATTTATCATCGCGACGCTCACTAGGGGTGTGCAGACTCCGGGAGGGAACCCTTACGACCCAAGGGTAATATCAAGCCATCCCGTGTCATTCAAATCTAGGCCCTCGGCCTCATATCAGTATTAGTATCTCACCATTGCGGCGTGCAGCCCAATCCAAAAGTATCCTCACAACACAGGCCATCGGCCTTACTCAGTCAGAAATCACATAATCCCCTCGACAACAGTAAAACATGATACTCAGCCCAAAACGTTGTTGGAAATCTCATTTTAAGTGTTAAAGAAAAGTAAACTTGGTTGAGTTTTGAGAACAATGGAAAATACATGACTAAATTCAAGTATTAATTAAAACAGTGAGAAAATATCAATAAATCATCCCCGGAGAGGTTCAAATAGCTGGCACGAAGCCCAAATATAGCAATTAGCCCAAATTATGATGATAAAAAATAAGTTTTAGTCAAATACACTTTAAAAATCATCTATCGGGATGGACCAAGTCACAACCCCCAACAGTGCTCCACTCCACGCTCGTTATCCGGCGTGCAAGTCACCTCAATATAACACTATGATATGCAATTCCAGGATTTCAAACCTTCAGAGCATCATTTACAATCATTACTCACTTATGTATGGTCTAAACTCTAGCATGTGATGCCTTTCCCACTCGAATCGGCCTCCGGATGCTCCAAATCTAGCTGAAACCAGTACCAAACCATCAAAATATGTTA